>OY365808.1:53291106-53651106 GCA_959347315.1 Bimastos eiseni | reverse complement strand
CACTGTGTGTTAACATGAATGTTAGTGACGCCCTCCTCCTTTATCCAGGCTTGGGACTGGCACTGCCAGAGTGCGAACAGTGGCGGAGTTCTATGTACGTATTTATACTACTAATAAATCTACTTACGAGCAAAGTGTCGGTCTTAGAGTGTCATGGTCGATCAGCTAGCTTAAGAGACAGACAGCTCATCCCTCTTGCGCAATGTCTCTAAGCATCATCACTGTGGATGCACCTGGACCTCAAAGGATGGAATTTTTTCGTATTCCAGCGTCTACAGCTGGAAGATACCAACCCAATGCTACTAATAAATACAACTGCGAACAGAGTGGCTGTCGGTAATTCCGTGTTTGCCCTCTGCCGTCGGCAGGCGTCTGCCTTTCGTCATCGCAAAGAATCATGGAAATTACGTGTGCTCTACTCAAGCTACACAACTATTTGTCCTTTTCGAATACAAATCTGTTGAGTCACTAACCGCCTTACCAGCTACTCTGCCTCGTCTGACGTCACTCCGACAGTGTCAGACTGCCAGTCCCAAGCCTGGGTTAAGGAGGAGGGCGACGCTAATGATCTGTGCTATCACGGAGTGTCATTAAAGTTAAACTTTTATCAACACCACCATCTGACCCTCTGGAAACCGGACTCTTACTAACCGCCGGACAACTTCCATGACCTAGCGCATCGCTCGTGAATAAGCTGGTGCTTTGCGCTTGGCTTTCGAGTGGCACTACAGAAGATTGGAGATTACGATTGTAGCTTGTTACACTGTCGTTTGTTATAAATTTTCTCGGTCTAGATCTTGCAAAAAACGTTTACTTTCAAATCTTAAAAGTCTTACCCTTGAGAATCTCAATCTTAGTTAGCGAGCTTTCTGGACACTAACAAAATAACGACCCTTAGGTCCCTAACAAAAGCACTGCTGTTCGTATTCAAATGTAACTCACGTGAGGCAAACATGTACGTACAATCGAGGGGCCTACGTTTCCGATAAGATACCATATCTTAGGCATTCTGCTGTTGGAGGGAGCCAAATTTCGTCAGCCAAGTTTATAAATAACTTGCACTTTACCGAGCGACGACTACGTTATTCCAGACGACCTTCTCATCATCATCTGGACATTTCCTCAATAACTGGGTTAGATTAATACCTATTTTTACGAGACATATGCTGAGGGGGAAAACTGCTTGAGACTTCGGCTAAGCTGAGGGAACTGGCAATGACGTTCTGATAGACGAAAACTTAGGAACCCCGACAATACATGTATGTCAGTGTGGGACTCAAGGAAAGGTTTCATTTAGCATGCAAAATACAATACAGACCATTAAACACTGTTCTTTCCACAAATTAAGGTTTCTTTTCACATAGGCCATTAATTTAATCAAACAGCTTCATTTAATTGAAACAAACGGATATGAAGTCACTTTTAAAATTACATGAGACTGCCCTCTCCGTAATAATAAAGCCTGTCATAATACCGATAAAATGTTAGCTTTAAACACTTCTACTTCAGTAATAATTCGAAATTATGGTAGACTGTCAGAATTTAATGGATTCAATTCTTACTGAAGTGTTAACATCCTACTATAGGGGCCCAATAGTCAAGTTCTTTTTTTCGTCGTACAGAACAAACTTTTTTATACGACACGAGTCGTTTCATTTTTAAAAATACCATCACCTAATTTTAACTCCAATTTCTTATATTCCCGATGCTAAATCTGGTTTCGCACAAATTACCAAAGTCTTTGCAAATGGGGCTCCGCCGCGCCTGGCTCCTTAAGTGCACAGGCTTAGGCCATACATTTGACAAAATAGAGAATGCCAATTGACCGAATCCCACATGCAGTGTTGCCTCAGAATAGTCGATCTGCTGCGAGTGGGGCTTTACAAATGTTCTTCATATGATAATAGTGTACTACATGCGAAATTCGGAGTAAAAGAAACAAAGCCAGAAGACCAAGACTACACTGGATAGACACATAAAATAAGTAGAGCATCAGCTGGGCTAACAGTAACACTATGAGGAGCAATGGGCTTTACAAATGACCGAGGCTAATAGTTAATTAAATCGTATCAATCGCCGCCAAATGACTGGAGTACGGAATTGATGATTTCTACGATGCTGTGATTTTGCTAAGGGAACTACGGTCTTTTTTACTTGGTTAGACTAACTGGTCCATGTCTCCCAAAGCCCTTCTCTTTTTTAACTATATATCGTGTAATGGTATTCTGGAAAGCCTAGTTCAAACAGAACCAGGCCTTGCTTTTACCAAAACACTGGCAGGCCTAAATAAAATGTGTCCAAAGTATTAGTCTGCATACTATCAGCTCAAAGTTTAAAGACTATTTTGGCCGAAATCACTGAAAAGTAACTCCAGTGAACTATTTCTTAAACTATTCATGTTCTGAAAAGATAAGTGCTCACAATATATCACACATAGTGAATAATAATTGAAATCTGTATAAGGCTAAAGCTTCAGCGAGTCAAGAGACTAGAAACGTATAATTATGTGTAGGCCTACATTATGATTGCATCTGCATACATTATTCGAACACAGATTAGGGTCTTTTAACTATCAAAAAGTTGCCGCCGTAATACAGCCTCCTCTTACAATCTATTAGAATACAGGCAACTGCATGATATTGTACCTATCTATCAGCTCAGTTTACTACAGATTATCATTGTAACCAATAAACCCAGCATAAATCCCAGTCGATTGCCTGATGTGCGAACTATGTACTGTTGGGATGTTGTGAAGGATTCAACATTGTTTATTAGGTGTCTGTAGTAAACAAAAGTGCGCTTAACAATTGATTAGTAAAGAATATACTTATTTACACGTTAAATATAGAGCCAATGGCTAATCTAAAAACATTGAACCTATACGAGATAATAAAAATGATTTTCGTTTAATTTCTACCAATTTCTACCAGTTTTCTAAACTAACAGCCCGCTGCGTGACCACATATTACGAACGAATGACAAGTCCTTAAAGGAGTAGAATTTAAATGTTAGCACCCATGCAAGGCGCCTATTAAACACATCATGTATCTTATTAGGAGAAGCAGGCTAATCTCTACTTTAAAACTCCAACATGAAATTCAGATCTAGTAGAACTCCGCCACTGTTCCCACTCTGACAGTGCCAGTCCCAAACCTGGATACAGGAGGAGGGCGACGCTAATGACCTATGTTATCACACAGTGTCATTAAACTGCAACTACCACCACCAGATCTAGTTGACCAGCCCTCTCCATCACCTTCTCATCTTCCCACCGACAGCATACAGTACACAGTCAGAATACTCAAGCTGAGTTGGCTAAGGGTTTATAGGTGGGGCAGAACCCTCAAACCAAATTTCTACCCTGGCACGGATTTGAACTGCGACCTCTAAATTGGCAATCGAGTAAGCTAACCACTACACTATCAAGCCGTACAAACGGGCGCTATATTATTAAGTGGACTTTTACATACAAGCATGCATTGCCCAGCAATGACCTACATTTCACGGACTGCGAGATCCTACGAAACTTCATTAATCTTTGCCACTCAGCTGGTCATTCCAGTCCCAAGCTGGCATTACCAACCTCACCTTGGTTGCTGAATCGTGGTAGACTATATATTGCCGGTAAATATGCGATGGCATTGCGAGGTAAGACACAAATCTGCCGCTTATGGACGAGCCCCCACAGAGTATACCACCAATAGAGAGAGTGCTACGTGTACAGACCTGACTAGAAGAGGTATTTTAAACCGGGTATCACCGGATAGCCGAATATTAGTATCAGTCTTCGAGCTATTGATAGAAGGAGAAGGAGGAGGAAGAGATATTGAAATTGGGCGGAGGTTATGAAAAGTGGACATGATGATATACTGGTGGTTATTTGATCCATCAAAGGCTGACCACTCATTGAATAGCATTGCCATTACATCTGTATACAGGGAGGAGACGCTTTCAATAACTCATATCAAACAAAACAGCATGTCTGCGTATCTGTCTGTCTGTCTTTCAAACTGTATATTATCAGTCCGTGTTGTTTCAGTCTGTCTGTTTGTCCGTCTGCCTGCCTTCCCCAGTCTGTTGCTCCATATGACTATGTTCAGTTGCCTGGTCGTCGTCGTGTCTTCCATCTTCAGCCAATAACCAACCTATCCGTCCGCAAGTACAGTAATTTATTCTAATGTCTGTCAGTCGCTTACCATACATGAAAGTCAAATCCTTTCCACAACCTGCACTTAAGAAGGAGGGAAACAACTGCCGCTGGTTCTTGATAGACTAGATATGTCAGACTTTGCAAAAACGTTTATCAATGAGAAGCAGATTTTTAAGAACGGCAAAAACAAACAGAGAAAGGACCAACTGCTTTGCAACAGAACTTTCCTAAATGATTTATAGTTATACAACAGCAGACACCAGTCTGCATAGATTGCTCACATATATAAATAATATTATCTGATAGTAAAACAATCGTCGTATTCTCATGTAGGCCTACCATGGTTCGTCATTGGATCGCTAAACGAAATTTAAACGAGTGAAAGTTAAAAAAATGGGTTTTTCGAGACCCTCTTTTATTGACTTTTGGTCATCTGTTAGATGGCGCAATTGATCCATTTCCTTAAGAGATCATTTATGATGTAAAGTTGCCGGGGTGGAACTCGTCAAGGAAGACTCGTTTCAATGGGCAAACGATATTCAATTTTTTGCATTTTCTTTCTTTTTTTTCTCAATTTTTGAAATATGTCCGTAAAAATTTGATACATTGCATTGTCATGCAAGCGTGAAATGTGTGCAAAATTTCAGCTCTGTAGGTCGACGGGAACATACCTGAAAAAGGGTTGAAAGAACTCCCGACGAACCGACGATCCGATGTCCCGTTCATGAAAAACTTTACGCAAGCCAAGTTAAAGAAAAGAGAGTAGAAAGGGTCATTAACAAATATGTATCTCTGTTGGCCGTTCGCCAACAGTTAATCAAGCAGTTATTCAAGTTAGTCTAGACCGTTAAGCAGCCATGTGTGCTAGCGACTTCACTGTCTTTATCTCGGCACATGATGGCAGGCGAAAATTTCTCTCCCTCCAGATTTCTCTCACCGTGTGATTGTACCACTGACGTCAGTGTACGATCAGTGCATTCATCATAGCTGAGTAGGTATGGGTATAGGTGCAGCTTGCAATAATAGAAATAATAATAATAGTAATAATTATAATAGTAATAATTATAATAATAATAATAATAATAATAATAATAATAATAATAGAAAATAATAACAGAAAATAATAATATAAATAATATTGATAACAATGATAATAATAATAACAGAAATTTAATCTATCTATATAATTACCTAAATCACGTGACCTAGTGTGGCTGTCTGACTCAAGGCGCGTGATTGGACAGCGCGTGGTTGTACAGCGCGGAAGCGTAGCTGCTGACCTACATAGGCTATTCGACGGGCTGACCTATATAGTCTATTGTTTACGAATTAGTAAGGTAAATATCGTGTCTGAGTATGTCCGATTCAAGTATCAAAAACGTTTTATTCACGTCTCTGTAACTATATTTGCAGATAAAAATTTATTCCAACAACTATCACTATCAATACAATGGGTTTAACGTGGCGGCGTTAGGAGGTACTTTCGCCAGCCAAGAAATAAACGAATTCATCTACATCGTCATCCTCCTCCTCCTCATCATCGTCATAGCACCTTTCAAAGGCTCTACATTCGGTCAGTTTATTCCTTTTGGAATCATACACAATATGTCTGAATGCGGAGAGCATGATCTACCGTAGGAACTGGTTCCCCATCCTGTTCCCCATCTTCCCACAATGGGAATATTCCTGGCGAATCCTCACTCCACGTCCAACTCATCCTACGTTCCTTCCAGGTGATTACTCAGCCCTACACTATATCCATCTCCACCACACGATTCAGAGTTTCAGACTGTGGCCACGACGATGCCGACACCGCATCTAGATAAACGTGTGCGTGTGGCCCTGCTGCAGATGACGGGTGGGGCACCCGCTCCTCAATCAACACCCCTAAACACCCACAGATTTCGAAATCACGGCCTTAACTCAGTCCACCTTGTCCTTACTTCTGGGGGTCTAAAAATACGACGGCAGTACAGAAGAATCAGGACGGCCAGCAACTACATTCGGACCTGTTCGCCTCCAAGTTTACTAAATCTTCACCAGATTCCAAAACTATCACCAACTTGTAAAGAGATTTACGTTCGTCTAATTAAGTTATCAGTGTCACAATATTTGCATAAAAAATAAATCAATAAAAATTGGGGCACGATGCTTTAAGTCATAAGCGCCAGCATGATTGCTACAGAAATATGCTGCACCTGATTAAATGGTGAATATTAAAATAAGTGGATTTGAATCTTTAGGGAAGTTGCTGTTATCTGGTAGCAACAACTAGTTTATTCCATGTCTTGGCCATGTCGAGCATAATAACTTCTTTAGCGCCTTATTTCAATTAATGGTCACAAATCGAGAGGACGGGGCCCAAATCCACGCCACGGTAGAAACCTGGTTTGAGCTTTCTAGTCCAACTGCAGTTCTGCACCCCAGCAAACTCAGCTTTGACGAGTACATAAAATTCAGTGGAAAGATGAGATGGTAACGAAGAGGACTGGCCATCCGCCCTTATATGCCGAGGCTTAAAAACATGAAGACGCTTACACGAAGACGCTTACTTTATACCTTAAAGGACTGCAATTCTTCTTAAAGTGAATCCTATGGTCAAAGTCACTAGAGAGAGAGGATCAGAATCCAATAAGTCATCAATAATAGACTACAAACGATATTTAGAAATGGACAGCAGTTAAGTGCTAACAGCAGCATCATGTCATTCCTCGTAAAGATAATTCATCTATTAGTGTCTACAAGTGTGGTCAAAACTGTTGCCAGGAGTATAGGACATTCACCCCCCGTCTCCGGACAACCACCCACAAACTAGGACAATAACCCCCCATATACCCATAGACCATATACTCGACCAAAGTATATATGCATGCATATATACACACATATATACATAGATACATACAAGTATTTCATACATACATATGCATACATACATATACATATGTATTTATGCATGTATATGACATACATGTATACATACATACAAACAGGAAGTACATGCATGCATACACACATACATACATATATAGTTACAAAAATACACACATATATGCACACATGAATATATGTATGTATGTATATCTGTATGTATGTATGCAGGTATGTATGTATATATGCATACATGTATTTATGCATGCATGCATAGATTATTTATGTATATGTATGTATGGGTTTTTTGTCCAGGGTGATATATGTCCTACATAAAATCGGGGTGGAGGTGAATGTCCGGAGGTGAATGTCCGGAGGTGAATGTCCGGAGGTTGATGTCTGGGGGTGAATGTCCGTTCCCCAACTGTGGGAAAAGTGGCCCAAAGTGCAGAGAGAGAGAGAGAGAGAGAGAGAGAGAGAGAGAGAGAGAGAGAAAGGCAGAAAGCTATTCTGCCAAGAACTTGTAAAATGCATCTCTAAGATATGTAGCCACTAGCCTACTCCGAGACTTGCTCGTATGATTTGTTTTCTTGAAGAGACACTATTGTTGCACTTATCAAACTATAGTCTGTTATTGCAAGACAATAGTTTGTAAAGCTATGCAAAACAATAGTGAACATCCTACTTCGAACTGACAGACTTAAAAGCCAGCATGAGAAGACACTGGAGTAATTGGTGCATGCAGGCGGATTTAGAATCATTGCTGAAATCATTCATTCTTTAGGAAGCAATTAACATAATTGACTTTAGAGCATTTACAGTCATTGAAAACAATTGCAGAATGCACAAACAACTACCTAAGTGCGTATCTATGCATAGATAGGCCTATGTGTATTTATCTCTGCATCATGTAATTACATGAGAAAGTATGTATATATATATATATATATATATATATTATACTAGCAGGGGCACCAGGCGTTGCATGGGTTGAGACAGGTTTTTGGACTTTAAGAGCAGGAAAACGGCGGCCGCGGGATTCACCAACCCCTCTACTGGATGTCCCAGGTTTTCCCAGAGCGAACGGCCAAGGTTTCGAGTCAACAGCTCTAAAACTGTGCAAACGTGCACAAAGTACATACCCACCTGATCGACTGTGCAAACGTATATCTTCCAAACCGTCCATTCATACAAAGGCGTGGCAGACAGATATCACATGCAGGTGTTTCGTCAACACGGCCCTTGCGAATGAGAAGGAAACTTTACTTTTAGTGGACTCCTTGGAGTCGAGAGACAGGTTTTTCGCCCTGGAAGACGGCATCCGCGAGGTTCACGAACCCTCGACTGCGTGTCCCATGTGTTCCCAGAGCCAATGGTGAAGGTTTCGAGTTAATAGCTCTAAAACTGTGCAAAATAATGCATCGCCGGACAGAGAGACACACAGACAGAATTTTCTCTTTATTTATATAGATAATCGTTTATGCATTTGTGTACGTATGTTTGTATATATAAAAAAGTATGTATTCATGCATATGTATGTATGTATAATATGGTCACATATGCCTTCTGAAATTGCATGTTAATCATCTATGTCATGACATGAAAACGTTGTTAAATAAACCTGTGTTGAAATTGCTACAAAAGAATCATGGCATCTATTTAGCCAATCAGTTGGGCTAAGATTGTACCAACCTCTGATCATGATGGGGTGCATTGATCCAAACAAGTCATGAATCAAGTCAGCACCCTAGGGTAAATAACTGAATAACGTGAGTCTCAACTTTCCCAGGTCAAGAGCTAGGTTGTGGGGGAAGACACGAAGAATACGTTCCACGATAGTAAACGATATGGCCGTCTCCCAATACACTAAAATAGAGCGTTGATGCCCAGCCAAATCCCATAATGCAGTGCACTCAGTAATTAAGTAAAGATGACCAACATAAACCCGTTTTATATAATATATTTATGGAGACAAACTTTATAGTGAGCACAACACTATAAAATAGCCACGACAAGCACCAACTCATCATACTTCCTATAAACCCAGCAATCAATATGTTGAATCGTTTGAGTCACTTTTAAACGGTTCATTGTGTAGTAAGTTTGAGAGTATACATTTTAATTAGTCATATTTTCGAGTTCAACTAGTGCTTTTCAAGTGCAACAGATTTGCTACGTACAATAAAATCGTTCCCTTTACTTACTTACTTACTGAGTGCACTGCATTGTGAGATGTGACTGGGTAGATATGAGCGCTCTATTAGAGCGCGTTCTTGGGCGGGTACATTGCTTACAATAAGAGAACATATTCTTCGTGATAACAGGCATTTATACATACACATACAGTCATACACACATAATTATGCACACATGTATGCATACATTCACATATATACATACATTCACATAAATGTATACAACACATACAAACACAAGTGCATTTATATGAATCAGTAAGAAAGCATTTAGTGATGAATAAGATCGTTCCGCAGATTTTGGCCATGTGGAAATAATTCCCATTGAACAAAATCCCGTAGAAGAAACGCAAGATTCAAAGAAATACAAACAAGCAAGATCAGATCTAGGACTCTGAGACAAAACAAACGAAGGCATAACACCGCTTGGACCGAACATGAGAAAAACAAAAGCACCGGACGTGACAAATGACCAAAAATAATGGCGATAATAATAACAGAAATAGCCCGTATGATTAAAACAATGGCGACCGCAGAGTCAAAGAGCAAAACACACCGGAACACACAAAAATTCAATGTAACTGAAAAAGCGTTTATATAGCGCATTCATAATCTCGTCACGCACTGACATCGCGTCACTTACATTGGCCCTCCATAAATTTCCCGGTCACGTTGCGATCATATTACATGGCACTGATTACATTTACTGTTCGTTGCCCACACTGCAAGCGCTACTCGTCCCAACCCTCCCTCAGTTTACCCTCTCCCTTCCAATGAAACCATCCCCAGTGCTCCATTATCCCTTCCCCAAGCCTCCCCATCCGCTCATCTCGTTCGCTCTGCTATCTGCTCAGATTCCAATCGGCTGATCAGAGGTGACACAAAAAGTCATAAAGTGGGGTCCGTTGTTCCCTCCAGGCTGCATTTCCCCAATCTAAACAATCATTTGCCCCGCTGACCCTGCTGGCTGCGGGTCACTGTTTCTCAATGGTTGAGGGCCGTCACCCACCCAGCGCCCCACCCCCGCCGACTTAGTCATGCGCCTTCCTACCAAAGCTATTAACGCCCAGTATCATCAGTTAGTAATGGTCTAATGGTGACCGTCATCTCTCTGTCTCTGTCTCTCTTTCTTTCTCTGTGTGTGTGTGCGTGTCCCTTTCTCTTTTCTGTCTGTCTGTCTCTCGCTCTTTCTCTTTCTCTCTCTCTCTCTTCCTTTCTTTCTCTCTCTTTCTCTGTCTGTCTGTCTGTCTGTCTGTCTCTCTCTCTCTCATTCTTTCTTTCTCTGTCTCTGACGCTACCATGTCTCTGTCCCTCACTTCCCCCTCTCTCCTCCGTCTCTCTCTGTCTCCTCTCTCTCTCTCTATCTCTATATTTCTTTCTGGCAGTCTGTCTGTCTGTCTTTCTGTCCGACTGGCAGGTTGTCTCTCTGTAACGTAGGCTAGTATTATGTGCTGACGACAATTTCTACGGCATCGTCAATAGCAAGCTACTTGCATCTCTGTCACTGTTTATATCTGTAATTATCTCTACAGGCTCCCAAAAGTGTGCTTGATCTCCCTCTCCCTCTCTGCCTGTCTGTTTGTGTGACCATGTATGTTTATCTCTTCTAAGTGTGTTTAGTCCTCTCTTTCTAAACCCGTTGCCTCTATGTCTCCCCCTTAGCTTCTGTTCTGGCTGCGTCTATCTCTGCGGTCAATCAACTGGTCACTCGAATGGTCATTTGATGGATCAGCCACTGACCAACAAACGGCGATTAGCTGGTGACGAGATTGGACTCAGAGGGCCACCGGTCGAAGAGTAGGAGGCAATGGACCAAGCCATCATTAGGGACACTGGAAATTTAACAGACAGGTAAATCAGTCTGGCTTTATGTCCTGCCCTGTTTGTCTGCCTGCCTGCTCAAAGGTGTTTCTGTGCAGTGTTAATTTCGTAACACAGCGGATAGACAAACGTTCACATAAACTCACAATCACAGACAGGAAGATAGAGAGAAAAAGATGGAGAACCATAGACTGTAACACATGCAGACAGAGACAGATAGACGGACAACCACAGTACGATATACAGACAGAGAAAGATAGACGGACAACTACATGCACTCACACAGCCTATAAGAAATACGCCGAGAATGTCAGTGGCGTGTTGGACATCCTATCCTAATACAACCGTTGACGTCTTGCTTAGGAATTCATAGATCGCTGGGTTACTTGTGGCCAAGGGGTTAGAAATTTAGAATGGGGTCACTCATTCTTCCCCACACACACACGCTTCTCTCAACATTCCTCCCTAAGAGGGAGCCAGATAGATCATCCCAGGACGAAATCCCCGGCCATAAAAATCCGCTCAAGTGCGGTGGCCGTGGAGCAAGCATCCCCACCCACCAACCTCTCGACGACCTATGACGACATCGGGTAAGTGGAGTCGGCACTTCAGACGAAACTGAACTGAACTTAAAAGTAATGCCTGTTAAATGTTAATAGACCGTTTCATAGGACGAGATTCACAGGCTGAGATTCGGAGGTTAGATCTCAGAGGCCGAGGCTCAAAGGCCGAGACTTAAGAGGTCGATACTCACAGATCGATTCTCAGAGGCCGAAATTCACAGGCCGAGACATAGAGGCAGAGATCTACAGGACGAGATTCACAGATCGAGATTCAAAGGCCGAGACTCAGAGGTAGAGACTCAAAGGTGGAGACTCAGAAGTCGAGACTCACATCTATTCAACTGCTTAATCTGATCTGATCTGATCTAATAAGTGATTCGAAATAGATATAAATAACAACATTTGTAATAAATACAATTTATTCAACGTTTTAATCTGCTCTAATCTAATAAGAGATTCGACATAGATATATTCTTGTATTTGAAATTAAATTATAACAATTTATTCAACTGTTTAATCTGGTCTAATCTAATCCTTGCTGTTGTGCCGTTATCCTAATCATGCCCAGTCTGGGCATGATTAGGATAACGGCACAACAAGTTAGTCAGTTGCCTTACGAAAAATCTCAATCACAATCCAACGCAGAAGTCAGTTGGAATCAACATAGCACATGTTCAAATGGAATTTTTACATTCTGCCATTTGAGAACTATCTAATCTAAGCTGCTGACTGACATCCACTTCAAAGTCTTCTCCCAACACCAACCTACCTACAATATACCCAGACCAAATAAACACATCTCTGTGAATTCACGCACAGCATACGCCAGACACATGGGCCAAAAAATAGGATCAGTTTAACAAAGGCACAGCGAAAACGAGCTACGCATGGCAAATGGCATATTATAGCCTGCAGATGAAGCCACTTGCAGACTTCAAGACTGGCATCGTACCTGGATGGATTATAAGAAGTTATGAGAAACACTCCGTATCAACTGTAGATGAGTACAGTAATAACTGCTTGCACTAGGAAGAATACACGACTGCGGTATTAGCCATGTTATCAGCGTATACGTATGTTCAGACATGCATGGAAGTATACATTCATACACATACAAACGTATACACTCACGTGGACGCATTCACACACACACACACACACACACACACACACACACACACACACACACACACACACACACAGACACACACACACACACATACACACACACATACACACACACACACGTAAATCCACACATGCATAAGGTTAGAACTGAAAAACAATGTGAAGCAAGGTTTCAATCAATTTCCACTGCACTAGAGTGGATGAAAGGATGGACAGGAGATGGAAGAGAGGAAGAGGTAGAATCCCTTGAGCAAGCCTTGGGGCAGCCATGGGTATGAAGTGTTGGCGACCTCATTTTCTTAGTCTCGGCATACGAATGTGGTTGTCAAGACCTCTCCCTTACCGTATTCATAAATACAAGAAGAAGAGTAGTCCCTTAAGCTATCTCTGGGCAGCCAAAAGTATGAGGTCTAACCAACTTCTTTTTCTTAGCCTCGGCATATGAGGCGGCTGGCCTTCTCATTCACAGCATAAAGCGCACATGATCCTGAATATAACTGCACATTTGGGAATGCAGTTCTTCTTTGATATACCAGAAACTAAAACGGCAATAGCAATCACAGTCACACCATGTCTGGTATCCATTTAGTCAATCCACACGTTTTAGGACTGTCCTATAAACGTATTTTAATGATTGCAATTGTAATTGAAAACTGATATAGGGCAACTCGTAATCAGAGGCGCTCACGACTCAACACAAAGTTAGGCGAAGAACAGGAAATTTTCAAGGCTCCTGGATTGGGAAGTGGCAGAGTGCATGCAGGGACCACCAGAAGTCCGCGGGAAGAGGCTGAGAGAGGTATTCAGGCATACATTGTAAATACAGACATGCAAACACACAAACAGATACATCCAGACATACACACATGCAGACGTACATAGCCATACATACAAACATACATACATACATACATATATACATACAAACATACAGAAATGCACACACACATACATATTACTATTCAAATGGACAAGTTGCACAAGCTTACTTACAAGTGTGTTGCTGTTAAAAATTATTCTGATAATTTTAATTGATAATAAATAAACCACCTACTGTTGTTATCTAAATTCCTTTCTCAAACGGCTGAGTAATTGGTATTGAGTTTCCTGCACCATCAGTTTGATGATTTGCATATTAGACATCACCACTATAGAAGTTATAATTAATAATAATAATAAACACCATGTACACACAAACATCTACATGGACAGATACATACAATCATAAATACATATATATATTTATATATATATATACAAAAACATACATACCTATCTGGCTCTTTCTATAAAATTCTTAAGACTTACCTGTTTGACCGGACCTGGGTCTGGAGCGCCTCTAAATAGTTATTTTGAAGAGGCGCTACATAAATTGCATTGATTGATTGATTGATACAAATATGCACAAACATGCACATATACAAACACATATAGAAACCATATATACATACATCATACATACTATCACAAAATAAATATACATACACATACATATGTACAAATGTACATATATGCATACATACATACATGCAAACATAAAACATACATAAATATATACACACATCACATATCTACACAGTGTGACTTAGTGTGTGTCTAGCGAGTTTGTAGTTTTAAGATTCTGTAAAACAGTCATTGTTCCCCAGAATCAGACAAAATGCTGCCTCACACAAGTGTCTGTATTTACCAGTGCAGCTGTCCAACCTTTTTGATGGAAGGGCCATATACGAAATTATTCTTGAAGTAAACTCCAAAGCAACGACTAATTTCTAATGAAAGTCACGAACCATATTGAAATTAATCAAGGAATGATCATATTGAATAATCACAAGTATGTAAGCACATTTTCAACTGATGAGCCAAGTCACGAATTAAAACATATGCAAATAGGTCAGTGACTTTGTCCTTGACCTCATTTTTACACCTATTATAAAAATTATTGAGCTAAGGCAGGCCACTCACACAGTACTGGTCTAGAATAACTGTGCCTGCCATGAACAAGTTAACCACAGACTCTAAAAATACACCTTGACAGAAGTGTCTAGTCCTCCATCACTCATCCTAGCTGCTTAGCGCCCAAGCGATCAGCAGAGGCAGGCAGGCAGACTATAGGCAGCCAGGCAGGTCAAACAACAACCAAACAAAGTTGCAGAGCAGCAAACAGGAGCGATGTTGTGAATGGAGAAAAAACAGACTCAAAGTGTCTGATCACGTGGACCAGATGAAAGATTGTTCCGCAAGATTGTTCCGTAGGATTGTTCCACAAGCAGGCGGTCCGAGAGATATGATAAACAACACCTCTTCCCAGATAAAAGCATCAAGCAAAGGAATTTAGAAAAGAACGCACCTGTCTTCACGCAGTTATTTCTGCCACTATACAGTATAAACAAAAATCCGCTACACAACCTAAGTGAGCCCTAGTAAGCCCGTTAAGCCAATTGCTTGATATTCGCTCTGCCTGCATACCCATGTAGGCCCGTATCGGACCCATATTCCCACATGGAAGCCTAACAAGGCCAAAATGGGTTCCATGAAATATTCGTGAGCATGCTGGCAGGGCACATGACTGGCCCCAAGGTACCATACGTGGCCAGCTATAGAATGAGCCCAATATAAATAACTCACAGAGAATTGTCTCAAAGCGAATTTACAAGATTTTTTTTATTACAGAGGTCTAACAACAGCGTATTTTCGAATGGGTCTAGCTAATCAGTTGACACATTTGAAGTTGCAAAAAGCTGCTTCATTATAAATATGGGTCAAGCAAATCAATCAATGAAACTTAATATAGCGCCTCTTCAAGAAACATACTCAAGAGCATTCCCAGTTCAACCACGGTCAGAGATGACGGTTTTCAGAGTAGAATATAAAAAAGGTAGAGAGTTCTTATAGGCAAGAGCCGAAGATCCAATGGAAGGCTATTCCAAGCTATCTGAACCACATGCGATAAAGCACGACACTGCATCGTAGACGAGGTAGAGGACCGAGAGAAAGGGACAAGAAGAAGACCAGGAAGCGAAGCAGAGCTCAGCGTCCTGCCAGCATTGCTATAAGCGACAACAGGACAGCAAAGCTCTTGAAGGTGACTAGGTGCAGCGCCACAAAGGACAGCGCTAGAGAATAAATCCGAAATACAATGCGCTCGGGGAGGGGTAACCCATGTAAAACATCCCGCATATAGGCAGATACGCGGCCTGTCCTGGAGATGCCCCCCATCAGGCGAGCACACGTCCGATGAACTCACTACAGCTGTCCATATAATATAAATCACGGGTATGTTTCTAGCTTTTTATCCAACTCCTGTTGTATTTTGCTATAAGCATGTGTTTTGTAAGCATGTGTTCCTTGCTGTAGTATTCAGTGCGGCCAGGTGCAATGAACATCAGGTTATGTAATTATTATAAATAGACCCAAGAACCTTACAAAGGCTCTTCCATGAAGAGCATTTTGATTGGCAGCTGGAATGCAGGCAGATAAACACTGCTGACGGGTAATAAACTGCCGACATATTGACCCATGTATAAACAGATACAGTTTACAACTACAACAAGTATCTGGCAGTGGAACACGTGAAGCATGCTTCCTCAATCTGTTTCAGAATAATTTGATCAGTAGCAGCAGAATTAATATTAAAATTGTCTGTAATAAATCAAAAAGCATGTTAGAAATTACCATCAGATAGTCAGTCATTCATGCTTACAGTACATATATGTGACATAATAGGAGGATTTATACAGCATCCCTTCAAGACCAACGTTTGTGAACATTGGTAGTTAGTAAAATTTTTTAACCCTGCAGGATAATTTTTCGTTACTAAAAGATGAGTAACAAAACATCCACAAAATCAATCAATCAACTAACCAACCTATCAATCAATCAATCAATCAATCAATCTTGTTTCGATCGATCAATCTTGCCTATTCGTAGCGATAACAGACAGTTCAATCAAGGCAAAGAATAATGACTTACTCTGAGAAGCCGTTAACAGAAGAAAGACGCTAAAACAATCTAACCACGTGAGAATTGGATAATCCATGTCAGCAGCTGAAAGAAAAATCTGCCTCTGAATCTGAGTTCATCAAAGAGCCAGCATCCAAATCGCTGCTACGCATCACCAGCACAGAACACGATTTCTATAGACTGTTCCATCCATCCGCGCTGCTTGAAGTTCGCAGCTATCGTGGCTCCGCCCACCCGTCAATCATTGGGTCCGCTTCTCTCTCAGGTACAGAGGCTGGGCGAGGAGATGAATGGAGGCTGGGAAGGCCGCGTGGGAGGACAGGGAGGTCGCAGGTTCAGTAGTGTTTATTCTAGAACCCCAACTGGGACATTACAGCGGTGATTGTCAGAAGGAAAACCATATCTACACATACAGAAACCAGAACACCAAAGCACCCATAAGTTAACTTCAAATCATATATAGCCTATATATAATATATACATTATAAATTCAAAAGACGTATACAGGTATATATATATATACAGGTGTATATATATAATATGATATTCATACACCTTGTTTATAAACGTATATATTTCTGCTTCCGCCTGAATGGACTTGTAGGTATACATAGACATGAATGCAATGCCTATAAATATATATGTTTATTTAGGATCCTGAATAAATACGTAGTTTCAGAAAGGACGAGAAAGCATTCTTCATATTTACGTCCAGTGACTAAAGAGGCGCAGATGAAGAAAGAAGTCCACACCATTTGTTTTCTTTGCAGCTGCATAGCCATAAGCCATGAGCCATAAGCCATGAGCCATCCATGTAATCGCATTCCTCACAAACATGGACGCATATAGACGAACCTAGACACACACACGCACTATGACTTAGTATGATGCAGACAAAGTGACAAACAGACAAATAAAAAGATACACAGACAGACAGACAGACAGACACAAAAACCGACACAAAGACAGATGTGCTGATATGCAGCCACAAACAAACAAACTTGCACACACACTCACAAATAGACAGGCAGGCAAACGGACAAGCACATACATGAACAGATATAATAACATATAGACAAACAAACAGACAGACAAGCAGACTCACACGCAGACAGAGACACACAGACAGCAACATGATCATTATTTAAAACAGTTATATTCTAGATTAGATTGCTAGAAATCTAATTGTTGAGAATCAAAAAATCAAAACCCCAAAAAATCTCAATGCACACAAATATATTATATACATGAACAACATTATGCATACATACTTACAAACATAGCCTACATTAAATCACATATATACCTACACACATATATTACCTACATGCTTACATTACACATCACATGTATAACTATATAAAGATTTTTACAGACGAATTAAGGAACTCCCCTAACTGCTACAAACCAAAAGCAATGCTGATGCTGCTGAGCGATAGAGTGATTTCGTCATTTTCATACAAGGTGCTTTAGAGGAAAAACATGATAAGTTCAGACAACGAGTCATAAAGTTTATTCTTCCCTCTCCAAGCCTCACAGTATCAGAAATCCAAAAGTCTGTATAGTTCAAACTACCTTAGAAGAGCGTGTAGTGACCGCTAGAGGCAGATCTTAATGTGCTGGGTAAGTGGTCATGGTCTGTTGCCCAGCGATTCACACAATTCATTATCAGACAATTATTTTTAGTAAGCGACATGACAACATCAGTGTCCACTGTTAGAAAACAGGAGCTTTTGTAATCGTGGAATAAACTTCAAATTTCCAAAGTGTTGCTCTATAGAGACAAGCCCAGGGCAACAACTTATTCACGAGCGCGATTGTCCAGTGTCAGAGTCACGAGATAGGAGAAGCAGAACAGTTGAAAAAACGGATTTCGTCGAGGAAGATAAAGAAGTATTATATAGGTTAGGAATTCCTGAACGGGTAGGACTTCAATAAGGAGTAGAAAGCCCGTGAATGTCATTGCAGATTCATTGTTTTTCTGTTACAGATGCCAAGGGAGTGACTGACTGCTTGTATCGTACATAAAATTTCTTTAGTCGAATTACAATTAATAGAATCAAATATAAATTAAAAAGATTTCAGCGACCTGTAATTCTTCTTCCGCGGCGTCGTGTCGCGACCCACCATTTTGGGAAACGCTGCTATATAGTCTGTTCGATTTTCCTATAGAAGCTCCTTCGCCAGTCATCTTGGTCGTTCATTCATTTATATATACGGACTAAGTTTACTACACTTACAGTCCAGCATTCCAAATATTTGACTGTGGGACAGAATCTCATCCATACTTCCAGTTTATAAATCGACTGTAGCTTACCCGACACTCTTCCCTTTGCTTGTCTGTATGTCTCAATGTCTACATCAATCAATGTTGCCCACGTTTCACGCCCCGATTATCTGCAGCTCTGCAAATCCTCTTCCGTATGGCTGGCTCTAAGTTTCTTTGGAATATGGCGGCTAAATGAAGATCTGCTAAGAGAGAGAAAGAGAAACAGAGAGATGGAGACAGACAGTATGAAAGAGGAAGACAGACAGATAGACAGACAGCGACAGACACACAGATACAGCAAGAAGAGACACACACTCGCGCACACACATAAACACGCACACACACACACGAACACACACACACATATATATATATATATATATATATATATTATACAGAATCATACAAATAGACAGACAAAGAGATACCACTTGCCATCTTGTCTGTATGCTTCTGTCTTTGCTTCTCTTGCTATTTTATGAGGCAACCAATAGATGAGTCCCCTTCCCCTCCCCCTCCCCTCCCCTCCCCTCCCCTCCCCCCAACAGAAAACACTCGCTGCAGCCAGCTCACAATCAGCAACAATGTCAAGTTCGATTCCTAGTAACTACGTGAGAGTCCGTCGATTGTGCAGCGGAAGTTGCAGAGAGATAAAGGAGAGGAGATGGAGCGAGGGTAATGCCAGATGATCCTTTGGAAAAGATGCAGGAAGAGACACTTAAGTAACACAGATTCACATGGGTACCTGTTCATCAGAGCATCTTCATTGGTACCTGTTCATCTGCATATCTTTATGGGCACCTATTCATCTGACATCCTCACGAGTACCTGAACATCTGAACATCTTCATGGGTACTTGCACCTGAACATCTTCTTGGTACATGGGTGCCTGTTCATCTGAACATTTTCATGGGAACCTGTTCTTCTGAACGTCTTAATGGGTACCTGTTCATCTGGACATCTTCCTAAAATCGTGCCCCATTTAAGTTCAGGAGTGTACACACGACCATACCCCAAAACATCAACGTTCCTGACCAAATGCAGACCAAGGACCAATGAGTTTATAGGAAGTTGGTGGTCGAATTGTGGAACCTGCTGCTCACAGAACTCTGGCTGCAAGGTACCTTGGTAGTTAGTTAGTTTGCTGCAGTTTAACCACACTGTATGATAGCAAAGATCATTAGCGTCGCCCTAATCCTTTATCCAGGCCTAGGACTGGCACTGCCTGAGTGCTAGCAGTGACAGAGTTACCTTGGTAGTTGTGGTTGGCCTGTGACTTACGTATGCACAGACCTACCGTAATTTATCTTGTTTTTAAAAGAATTGCAACCAGGTTAGGGGCGTGCATTCCCGTTGGGACATAAAGATATTTCAATACCTTTGTTCTACGCAATAAACGTCCTCTGCTGTCAACAAGTGTATTGGATTTAACACCTATAGTGAATTAAAACAGCAGCCATGTAGCGGGGCATCTGGTCAATTCTAATGGCCACAGGTCGCTCGTTCAAAACTCGTTTCAGATAAGGTGTTATGGACACGAACTGTCGCTGAATTAGTTTGCGCCGAAAGCAGAGTTGATGGAATCCACGATTGCATGCGATAGTACTTTGACAGCTAAAGCCAATTAATGATGTTTGGTGACTCAAAGCACACCAAAGATCAACAACACACAACTCTCAAATATCGCCTCCTCAGCAACCTGTCAGAATGTGAGGATGGACCTGGAATCAATAACACCAATGAAGCAAGAAAATGGATTTACCAAAACTATATACGAAAATGAACTGAAATACGTCAAAACAATAAAGATGTCAACAGTCTACGTCGAAATTGTAGGGCTGTCTGAAGTGTACTCTATCCCCTGAAAGTGTAGCATATATTCTAAAAGTGTAGTATATAGTCTGAAAGTGTAGTATATAGTCTGAAAGCATAGTATATATTCTGAATATATATTCTAAAAGTGTAGTCAATCTTCTGAAAGTGTAAAAGTTTATCGTTTGAAAGTGTAGTCTATTCACTGAAAGTGTAGTCTATTCTCTGAAAGTGTAGTCTATTCACTGAAAGTGTAGTCTATTCTCTGAAAGTGTAGTTTATTCTCTTAAAGCGGAGTCTATTCTCTGCATATGTAGCCCATCCTCTCATTCGTAGTCTGTCCTCTAAAAGTGCAATCTATCTGAAAGCAACCGACAATTCGCTCCATATCATGTAAGCAAAAATAGAAAACTTCACTGCTCAGAGGTAAAACATTTGCAAGCGATCAAGCGCCGATATATATATGGTCCTGCTGTTTCAACCCTTTACTTAGGCGCCGCATTGGTTCCCCATTCACTTTTAGTACACTCATATCGTCAAAGCGTTAACAGCCAGGCCTCAGAGACAACACGACCCGAACTGTCCAAATAACCACAAATCACGATTAGGAAAAACCACTTGCAGATGAAAAAACAGACCAGGGGTTAAAAGGAAAATGATATTGCCAAATGATTCCATTAACAAGGGGTCGCGGTTTAAAGGTCGGCGACGTTCAAGCAGGGTAGGCTGCGAACAGCGGAACCGAGCCAGTTTGTTTAGAAAACAAGACAATGGCAGGGCAGGTATAGCTGGCCAAGTCCATTAGGTCTAGTGTAGATGGGGTGCAGCAACGTGAGACAGAAGGACAGACAAACAAACAGATGGACAGAAAGACAGACAAACAGACAGAAAGACAGACATGGTTGTTAGAAGCAGAATCCAGAAACTGGCAGATAACAAAAGGCTGTCTGGATATCGTAAGTGGGTCCAGGACTTGTGGTACTTCCTCCAACTCAATCATCTGAGGCCAAAGCATACATACAGACAACCAGACAGACAGACAGACGCGCAAAGGACAAAACGAAGGATGGACATCTGCTGTCCATAGAAACCGATAAATAAGGGCACAACAGACACACATACAGACAGACTGACAGATAGTCAGACACACAAATGGACACGTGGAGACAGAGGAAAAGCACTAGGAGGTAGACAGAGACATTGGGCCTTAGCAACCGATGGATAAGGAATTAAGGACATGACAGACAGACAGACAGACAGCGGGCATACATAAGGACAGACAGACGGACGGAAGCATAGAAGTCAATTGGTCAACACAGAAAGACAGTCACAGGCCGATTCAGACAGAGATGGAGCCATATAGAGCCATACAGAGACAGGGAGGCAATGACTAGATCTCGCAGGCCATCATTCACAAAAGAGGTCTGGAACTTTAGTCTTAAACAACCGTCAGCAGTAGATTAGATTCTGAACCAAGTCGTTAAACCGGGGCAGAGTTTCTTCGAGACCCTCTTTAATCTAACCCTGTCAATGCAACCATTGGGGTGAAAACACTGGTATAATAGGAGTTGGGCTTGAAGTCCAACCCATTTGTAATTGCAATTGAACATAAGATATATATATATATAAATATTTATATAGCCCCACTCATCAATCACAGCCAAGGAGCTGAGATTGGATGGGTCAAAGTTTAGTCCATTGGCTGTGATAGACGAGTTGATGTCAAAAGTCATCAAGGACCAGAATTACAACAGTTAGCAAAAAGCACGAATAGTGGTAAAGTAGGGAGTAGGAAGACCAATCATCATCATCACCATTTCCTGACGACAACCATTAGAAAAAGGATGGTATGTTCTAATTTATTTTGTCTATCCAACGTAGTCTTGGTCTGCCTGTGTTTCCTTTTTTCTTCGAATCTTCCATGAGATGCATCGTGCGGGATTCCTTCAACTGGCGTTCTCTCTCTCTCTTTTTACATGTCCAAACCATCGGAGTCTGCGTTGAACGGCCTAGTTGCTTTGGAGAACTATAGCGGACAGCAACTGCCTTCTTCTTCTCTGAAGGCTCCCCCACCCCTCACACTCAGAACCCACTATGCTGAGGAGAGGAGAATGTGGCACTTCGCCGACCACAGCTGCCACGTCAGGCAGGCCTTCCAGAAGCAAAGGTCATGTCAACGAATCCCAAAGGAAGCAGAAACCCAGCAGCGATAAGGAGTATCAGTTCCTGACATTAATAGTTGTCTCCCTACCCAATTCCGCCACAGCCAACGGGGCTGAGTCTGGGGATGGGTCAAAGTGTAAAGTCCACTGGCCAGGTTTTTAATCAAACACGGAACACAAACATCAATATTCATATATAGGGCCCATTGCATATTCCAGTGGTACAGCGCAGGCTGGCCATGTGACCAATAAATAAGTCGCAATACGAGTAGATAACTTTTTATCAACTTCATCCTGAGCTCTACCATTCCAGCTATGGTAGAGTCAGTCCAAAGCCTGTAGCAAGGAGGAGGGCGACGCCAACCATTTATATTACTACGGTGTCGCTAAACAACAACTAATAATTTAATGGAATCGAACATTTGTATAGTGCGGCTCAATTAATATTGAACTAAATATCAGCTGCGCTCGCAACCGCGTCTGTAGGCCTACTTGGGCATGATGTAATGGAAACATTATCTGTAGTTGACGAACTGTGTAAAATTCCTCACTGAATGAACAGCGGACAGAGTCCCACACCCTACAACGCAACTACGTCCAAGCAACCTCCCCAAACAATAATTTACATGCTATACAACCCTTAGTTGAGACCCTGATGTTTTCTGCCGTTAACTGGACAAAAACAGCCAAACAATGATGGAGGCAGAAGGTGGAAAAAGGAAGAAAGGATCTCGTTTGAATGTAATGGAAACTGGATGGAAGTGTAATTGTACCACCATGCAGTGTCCACCACTAATTAATACCTTTTACTGGTATAACTTAGTGGGGATACAATTACATCTCTATCCAATTTCCATTATCCTACACCTTGGAACAAGATCCACTCCTCCGTTTTCCAGCCAGTGCCTAAGCTCCAACTCACCCATTTGCTGCAGCATAAAAATTTGTGAACCTCTCGGAATAATTGTTCCAGAATGTTCACGTTGATTTTCTGAGGATGGTTTATGAAGAGCGTCACAAAGCGACACAGTTCACCTAATAAACAGTTAGATTCTAATAGCTAGTTATAGATCATTAAGAACAATTTAAACTTCTTGCAGTTAGCCATAAGGAAACTCAGATCTGAATAATTCCAAGCAAATCTATTACTTCTGACCTAAACCCCGGTGGAATGCTTAATAATGTTGCTCAACTGATATTTATTAGCCACGCAAGGCAACATTACAAAAAATGTATACTTTTATGAACTTCTGATCCCAAGACTCATGACACCAGAACGGATGGTAAGAGCTCTTGCCTTGTCACACGGGGAGCATTGGTTCAACTCAAAATTGATTAATGCTTGGTCACAATGAAATTGGCGCTTAATAAATGTATAATAATAATTATAATCACAGTAGAGTAATGTAATCGAATATTAATATAGCGCCTCCTATATCTACTCAGAGGTGCTCGCTGTGCTATCCTGAGAGTAGGCCTACACTTCTTAGCTTATCCAAACGTTGGTTATCAACCGGAAAAAGTACTTATATCCATAACACTTCTTATCCAGATGAACTATCAGATGGGAGAAATAGATAGATAGATAGAAAGTTTAAGGTAAAATAATAATAATAATAATACTTGGTCTTCCCCAATAACCACATGGTATAAACACAACAAAGTCTTCTTTTCCTACGGCCAGCACCACACGCAATCCCAGCCCACAGACAGTAATCGAAAACCATCCAGGAATCTGTAACAGTGTAATCTTGAACGGAATAGGAGAAGTCTTCTCCGAGAAAATAGCCGCATAGTATGAAACACTTACATCAAGTAACCCCTAGAGAGAGACAAAAAAATTGCAACAGTTACGCCACATTCAAATCAGATACTGATAGCATTATAGGAAATCAGACACTAATTTCATTATCCCTATCAGACGAAGATGTAGTTTTTGGACAATAGGCTAATGCTATTATCTAACAGTGAATTTCATAATCTGCTGCCGCTGTCCCGTACTTCGTGTATTTCAGTCTTCAACTTGAGTGAGTTTTGTCTTCGTATGCTGTTACTCTTAAAGCAGACATTTTTATCAGATTGGTCCTTGAAATTGACCAGACTGTGATTCTGCATTGCATTCCGTTGATAGCTGCCTTTGTCTCAAGCATAACTTTACCTTGGCCATAAAAGTTCTAAGATTAGATGAGAATGAAATAGTTTTTGTAGCAAAGCTGTAACTAGATTTAGTGGGATTCTAAGATTAGATTATAATTGAACAGCTTTGGATGCAAAGCTATAGCTAGTCATAGAGTGGAATTCTAAAACGATTAGGATAGTTTTGGTGACAAAGCTCTTACTAGATATAGAGTGGGTTCTATATACACTAACTGGATGTCTGACTTGTCCGTCCTTCCCTGCCTGGCAAACACATACTTTCTAGTCACACAAGTAACTGCACTTGCCAGACATCACCAGAGTGTGGAAGGCTCATCTTACATAATGATAAATTATTTCATGGTGCTCCCGGAATTGAGTAAATACAGGATTTTTTGTCCAGTATCATCTTTCTGACCCCATGGATAGATTTACGTAAACTGAGTGCAGTAGACACTTCTATTATAATAAACCCACCCCCAGCCCCTCACTCACACCAGTCCAACCAGTAACGTTTCGAACGACAGATATATGAGCATCGATTAGATTAAAGGCTCATTATATCTATTATTATTATTATTATTAGTGCTATTTTTCTGGCAGAATGCGCCTGTACGGTGTTTTGCACCTTGTTTTCAATAGCTAAAATTATAACAGTAGTTCTGCAAAAACTCTGGAATTTGATATAAAGCTTTACAGTTTCAATGTTTTAAATTCTAAAATTTATAAGAAAATTTAAGTGCAAAGACTGTGATTATTGTGTACTATAAAAATAATATAGGCATATTTGGCAGCTAATTTCAGTTTCATTTCTTTCGACAACAGCCCTTAAGATGCGCTTTGGTACATTATTTTCTAGACAAAAGTACTGATTATTATAATTCAATATGTTCTTATTAATCCCAACGGAAAAATATGAAATGTGAATAAAATGCACACATTGATAATCAACCTGGAGTGGGAACAATAGGGAAGAAAAAGCGCCCTAAAGGGACCAACGGTCCCGCTAGTTAACTATCCTTTTCAGGAAATATAGGAACCGTTATTAAAATCATCATCATCATCAGCAGCAGCAGCAGCAGCATCATCATCATCAGATATTGATGTAAGCCATTTAGCAACGATATGGCAGAAATAAATGATTTCCATTGTTCTCTGTCATTTTCAATTCCATTGTAGCTCCTAGTGTCAGTCCAAGTGATGTTGAATCTCCATTTGTGTCATCTATTCAGAACTATTCAGAATAGTTTTGGTCAATATTTGTTTGCTATTCTTTCGAATCTTTCATTTACAGCATTGTGTGGGATTTTGTCACCAGACTGTATCTCTAACTTTCCAAATCACTTGAGTCTTCGTTGAACGGTTTACATTTTGTCAATTTGAAAGAAATAGTTGCTCTCCCATTCTTTTCCTGCTTCTTTTTCACTCCTATATGCCTTAAGTATGTTATTTATTATTATTATTATCAATATTATTATTATTATTCATTTATTAAACACCACAATGCAATAAACAAGACTAGGCAATTTATCGCTGTAGCATTCTAAATTAGTCGCCCATAGGTAACCTATTGTTTGTGCATCAATCAAACTTCGACTTATAGCATAATTATTTGCATCAATCCAGCTCCTACTTGCACTATGAAGTAGTTTCATCAATTCAACTTCCACTAACACTAAAACATTGTTTCAATCCAACTTCTATATAAGCAAGAATTCCGAATAGGTGAATAATACAGAATGTTTAAACGATAAATGAGTGAAGTATATGCTCATGATCTCTCCATGGTAACTGTCTCCATGGTTACTGTCTCCAAGGAGACTCAAGCCTATTCTTCACTTTGCAAGGCAAGTGCTCTAACCAATTGGGTCGGCTACCTTGTCTCACAATTCTATTGAAGGGCTTTTAGCCCCAAGCAGTACCAGTTATAGAACATGATCGCAGAGAATGGAATCTCCAGAGCAGTATAGGACCCCAAAATAAAACCCTCGAGATAATAAGACATTCTCAGAGAAGGGAAGATTAGATACACACAGTTCTGAAGTGTGTGTGTGCGTATGCGTGACTATGTATGATGGGTGTGTGTGATGAGTGTGTGTGCGTGTGCTCGATATCGTTCCATACGGCTGTCTGATCCTTTGCTGGCCTAAGGTGCAACGTACCGGGTATGTAAGAGAATAATGACCAGACCACCAAAATCCACTTCTTTGATCCTTCCGTCCAAGTCCTAAACACAAGTACCTCAACCCCAACAAACAGATCATCGCACTCCCACGTTTTTTCCACTCTTGTCGGAAGGCAAAATACAACAATAAAACGGCTCTCCCGCGATCTACGATTCCAGTCTTGCGGGAAGAGGCAACACCGCGAAGACACGCATTTGTTGGAGGCACAATAACGCAACGCTTTCATCCGAGATCTAAAGGCCTTGGTAAATAAATAAATCCTACAAACGCATCTGTGAAAATCCTAACCTGCTTTTTCAACAGTCACATCTGCTGGACATCTGTCCATGGGATCCAAAATCCTAAGGATGTTCCTTTGTTTTAATAGTAAACAAGACAATTGCAGTAATGTATACCATGCAAGCTTCTTTATTTCTGTTTAACTTACAGGCTGCTAATATAATTAAATGCAATATGTACATATATCTGCAATAAATATTTTATAAACAACACTCAAATGACACACACAATGTCAAGCAATATATAACAAAATACACAATGCATACAATATCTAGAGGGGTAATTACTCTACAGAAAACGGGCCCAGAGTGCAAATATTTTTGGGGCCCTTCTGAACGGTTCTGAATCGATAGTCCGAAGGTTCGATAATCCCAACAAATTTCTAATCCGAGTTTTCTTCGGATTATCGAACCTTCCGACTATCGAACCTTCAGACTATCAAACCCTAGGCACTCTCGAGCTTACACTAATCTTCGGACTATCGAACCTTCGGATTACCGAGCGGACACCCTTCTGAACATTTAGTTTGAGACTGATAGTGTTTAACCTTTCATGTGCCAAATCTCACGAAGTTCAACTGGAAGCCGTTTTTGTAGGTGTTATTGATTATAGTTACGATTGGTTATAGAAGTTATTTTAAAGAAATGTGAAGTTTGATTTTAGTTTTAAAAAACGAAAGAATACGTAAAAAACACCTTTGGGAAACAAACTGCAATGCGCCTCTCTTACACAATCGAGATCTGTGAAGCTCTCTTATCAATGTAGAAACTAGGCCAATTGACGGTCACATGAACAAAGCAATTATAAAATATAAATTACAATGTATACTTTTATGAGAATGCCAAGCTGTAAAAAGTAGAAAATATATTATATTTAAAGTAATTACAACTTCAAACATGTAACTTTTTACATTTGGACATACATTTTTATTTGTTTAGGGCCTCCTGAAATGTGGAGCAAAAAGTGCACGTCTACATGTAAACGCGCCTCCGACAATATCCACGAAAAAACTGAAAGGAATGAATATCGTTAGTATGCAAACATGGCTACCAAATAAATGGCTGGTGTCAGGAACAGATCATGGCCATTGTTCATCAATGTAAGCATGAATGCATGCATGAATGTATGTATGCATTTATTGGTGTAAGAATGCATGTAAGTATCAGAGCACTCGTATAGTTGTTTCAGTTTAATTACACAAAGATCGTTAGCATCACCCTCCTCCTTTATCCAGGCCTGGGACTGGCACTGCAAATGTGCAAGCAGTTACTAAGTTCATCTTAGATCTTACAGGTTCACCTTACAAGTTCACTTGTATAGCGAGTCAATGACCTTCAAGTGGCTCACAGTGGCGCTCCGGAACGACGGCCTAAGAATCGCCGAAAAATGTGCTTAAGTCGTGCAGAAAACCACCGGAACTGCAAATGATCATAAGTCGGATTGTTGCAGAGAGCAGAGGACCAACCAAGGAAAAGGTGCAAGATATTCGTATAATAAACTCAACTCATAGGAGATGATACTTGTCTATAATTGTGCTATCATATAATATATATATATAAACACATACATAAACACATATATATGTATATATGCCCATCGGTACAATATATATGTCTGCACAAATATTCTTTCAAACCTGAAAAGGTTAACACACCTATGCATAAAAATTCCCCTTACAACAAATTGCTGCTTGTGAGTGCTCACACAGGCCAGAAGCCACCTTTATAAAAATTATATAAAATTGCACAAGCACCCAGACACATTAGTTTCACCGACTACATAAGTCATATGCTAAATATTTTTTAAGGCAACAGGATGCACATATATCCTCTAGGTACTCGCAATGATATCCAACCAATATGCAGGAACGGTTTGCAAAGGTTATTACTGGTAAATGTAATCTTACGCGTATTCCTATGGCAACAGTAATGCCCTCGACCCTGCTCATGTTTCAATTAATTGATTGGGTGAAATCTGTACCACCAAACTGTTACCATGTCCCACATCTGCTGCAGGTAGTTGGCTTTGAATTTTACAATCTTCACTGATGGCCAGCAATGTCAGACAAAACTGTGCATACATTTATATCAACAAATTGTCTGTGGTAGCCGGATAATTACTGTTGTCTGCATTCAGATAGCTTTGTAAGCTAACTACAACAGACACCACTGTGACTCTCTCATGTTACCAGAAAATGAATTCCTGCTGACTGATTGTTTGGAATGAGTGGTTTTACAGCACAGAAGCAACTATTTTGTACCATGAACAGTTAGTAAGTATTTTAAACAATTTATTTGTGCTTTGTTAAATTATTTTTACTGCAATAGCTAATACTAATAGCAAAACTGAGTGCATATCTGTGATTCTAAAAAGATTTGACAAATAAACTCAAAAAGCAAAACAAGTAGTGCTACAAACGGAAAAAAGATTTTTAACACTGCTTGCAATAACTGATAAATTATGTTAAAATCTAAAGAAATATGATCCTTTTACTGTTTCTTCAATAAAATTTATTCAGAGAGGATCCCCCATCAACAACTGCACCCTCTTGTGAAACAATAATAATCCACAGACTACTCGTACCATCTCAAGAATTTCCCTACCTTCAATGTATTAACCTCTGATAATCATATAAGAAAAGCTACAAGTTTATTTTACAATTCTATCTCCCATTATGATCCATCATCGCCTATGTCAACACTTCAGCGTTTTGTCAGCTGGTTTTGCTCAGTAATAACCATAACCATCAGTTTTATATAAAATGAATACACTTCATCCTATTTTAACTGTCCATCTTCATAAAAAAAGAGAATTCCCTCAAGCAATTATTGCTGTTACAACTGCTCTCTCTCTCTCTCTCTCTCTCTCTCGTTCAGGGTCATCAGTTAGCTCTTCACAACTTTCTAATATCTCCTCACCCTGCATTTGCTGACATCAGACTGACATGCAGAGTGGCAGCAATGAGCTCTGAGGGAGTACTGTGTTTTTGGAAGATATAGTTTTAAAAGGATGATGCATATTTGCTTTATTGAGAAAAATAATCTGACAAAAATTCAACCTTGAATGATAATGGATAATCAACTCAGTTGTAGGGCACAACCGGAAATCGCCTCGGCCGAATATTGGACTATTTGAAAGTATTCGCCTCGGCAAATATTACACCCGCAAATAGCTAAAAATAATTTTTTGATAAAATAATTTTTTGATAAAATAATATTTTTTAATCAAATAAATTTAGGACTAACGGACTTAGTTATAAGTTATTGATTAATTAAACAAGAACTTAACATTCCATTGAATTAATGATGTTAATTTATATATTTTAATTTCTTTGGTTGCATTCCCCAGGTGGTAACCAAGTCAGTATTTTCCTGCTTGAATGGACTCCACTCACTTTCCGGTAAACATTAGAGAGTAAAGACGTCGTTCATAACTTCATATTTCAAGTTTTATAACAAGGTTCTACATTTTTTCACAAATAAAGCTATTAAATAATAAATATATTGTTATAGCCTAGAGTGCAACGATATGCTATATGAAGGATATTGCCATAGATTCTGCATTGACTATAGATAGTTCTCCGTAGTTGTGCACGTGGCAGGTTAACTATGCTTTGCCTATGGATGGTACTCGAGTCGCTGGCCAGATTTGCCGCTACTATTCAGTTCGTACCCGGATCCGGCAAATAGTTCATCTAAATACTCAGATTCGGTACAAATTGTCTACTCAGTTATGCCCTACTCAGTTTATCTGGTTACAGCATTGCCACGTCCGGTTCCGTCCTTGAAAACATGCTCCTTGTTCTTGTAATGTAATGCACGGTGTAATGTATATGCAGATTTCTGTAGCACCTTCACAGTACAACCTAATCAGACGCACTCTCTTGACAGACCTTGTCAGAAGCAAAGAAGGCTACTTACCTACTTGCTTCTTTTGAATAACTTTCTAATATTAGATGAATGAAATACTCAGTCAGCTATTACTTGACTTGGCCCACGGACCCCAATGCAGCATTGGCTACCCATGGGTAGAAATGCTATACTGCAACAGTATAGCTTCAACCTTGTTCAATTTTCACCTAATCAATCAATCGGGCGAGGTCCTCATTGACGAATGAAGGTAGCCTGAGATTTATTGAAATATGCCACAATCAGTATGGGACCTCAGTTTCAAGGTAGTGACTCTACATAAATTATAAAAGCGAATAACAGTCACACATCCACTTTTAACATGATCCATTCATGTAATTTATTCTCTTTAATTTTAAGTCACAATGATTCAGAAATTAAATACAATTAATTAAAATAACAAAACATTTAAATGTCAGCTTCATCTAGCATACAAGGATTTTAACGTTCACTCCATCAGAAATAAGTTTAACACAAGCTTCCTCCAAAACCTGGGGCTCGCGAATCCCCAGGGGATGCGACATGTCATTTGAGGGGAGCAAAATACAGGGAAAGTAGGAATTCTGAGAAAGCATTGATAATACATTATAAATTGATGAGCTGTATAGGATGTGTCAAAGGATAAATATAGGTAAGACTAAGGTTAGAAGTTTATTTCCATGAAACTTTGTAAGACTAAAGTTCCAGTAGTAGCTCAAAAAGTAATAATTTCAAGTATGCATCTTTAAAATGTGACAGCCATTTTGTAGATGGTGCAAACATTGATCAAACATATCTCTGGGGTGCATCACATAGAAAAGATTGGGAACTCCTGGCTTAACATGTTTAAACCGCAGCAGTCACCAGTAATCATCAGTTTAGTCTGTACAATGTACACATTGAACTAATTTTCACCATTACAAATTTAGTTGCAGAAAATCGCAATATACTATTAACACAAAAGGTTAAAAGTCTGATACATCTTGCAGACCCAGAGATTACTCTACTCTGCAACCAAAATTCAGATGCAATAAAATAAAGTCAGTGATATATCAACAATTTACCAATTTAGTTCCATGATTATCAGTCAGCTTCAATCCTCAACAGTTATTACCAGTACAACACCAAGTAGCATTGGTTTCCTCGTTGTTTTTAGCATAATTCCATTTGGGCAGAATTTGTTTTGAGATTTCTGCTCCACCTGCAACCCCTACCCATAATGAGTACACCAACTGTACACTGTATCAGTGGGAAGGTGAGACGGTGAGGGAGAGGATCTGTCATCCATCCTCATATGAAGAGGCTAAGAAAATGAAGGCGCTTACATATCATACTCGTGGCTGCCTCAGGGCTAGTCAAAATGAAAGGCTCTTCTTCTACTACAGTATACTTTCAGCATGTAAAATGAATTGTTCACTTTTATGTACAATACAAAACACATTTTTGAAAGATCTACTTCTTCACTTTCAACATTAGAATAATGCTGGATCGATCGGCCATTCTGAAACCGGGTCTTGTCTGTCAAATAAAACAGACTCACATAGGAACATAGACCCATGTAGGAGCAGAGACTCACATAGGAACGAAGACTCAAATAGGAACAGACTCGATGCCAAATCTCAGTCACTCAACAAACAGCACCAATTACTAAGATGATCAGATCAAAAGCTTCTCACAGTCAATAAACCTAAATACAGAATCAGAAAGTCACGTCTTCACGACTAACCAAAAGTCTCAACAGAAAGTGCACATTGGATGATGAACCGATGTATGGGTCCAAAAGTCATTTTGATTCAACGTTGTAATTGCATTTTGCTTAAATCCTTTTCAAGGACAAATGCATCTGGCATTTCGAGGCGTTTGTAGTAGTCTATTAAGCGTTCCACAATGACAAATCCAAATGTTTCGTAGAATTTAATTGCATCTTCGTTAACGGCATGAACATGACTAAAGAAAACAGAAACAGGCAAAACAATATATAATCAAATCAATTCAAAAGTGTTTGCTGATATCACAATGCATGGGACATCAGTTTTAGAGAATGAGACCCAATATCAATCATTTCCATTTCACACAATCAACCATTGATTGGCTCACCTCAAAAGCCAAGCAGTAAAGAGAATTGAAAACAAAATTATATAATCTGCAAGCCTAAATTGCTGCATAAGTTGGATTGGACACCCACGGGAAATGAGCCCAAGGAATTATGATGCGAGCCCAAATGAATAGTCCTTAAAGTATAAGAGCCAAATTGTCAAACATGCCCCAAATATGCAGAAACCTAAAACTCAAACTAGGTTATCTGATACTGGCAACTTCTTCTTAATCTGGCTTAAACATATCTATTGTGAAGTACAAGAAAAACACATTCACTTTTAAGGTTCTTAACACATGGATATGCTAGGCATGTGTAAACATCTGCCTTATTGTTCAGATGGCAAGCCAAGCAGGCAAAAGTGCTATATAAATATCCAATTACAAACATGCATTAATTAGTAACTTCTATAGCACCAGTGTCTACTGCATAAGGCATCAACCACTGGCGCACCAAATTCAAGCCGTAATCAGGCCAACAATTGTGTGGCACGGTGGCAGCTTGGTTAGAGCGGTCGGCCCGTAACGCTCAGTGTGCGCTGAGTGAGCGGGTTCGACCCTAGTCCCAGGCGTCATTGTGTAGGGATCTTGAGCAAGTCCTTCGTGCTCAATTGCTCTGCAATACAACTGCAACTGCACCGTCGAGGCATGTGTACTTCTGAGCAAAAAGTTTGGAAGGGCAATATCAAATTTCTGAATAAATAAAATAAATAAACACCCAGAAGCAACTGAGAACGGATATACGCAGGGATAGGTTTCTAAAAATTAGGTCCAGCAACTGAAACAGTTAGTTCAGCAAGAAAAACTGCTGGCTTAGATTTGACCAGAAACGAAAATCATACGGCCGTGTTGAATAACAATTAGTCTGAGGAATAAGAACTGACTTTAAGTAGTGTGGCTGCTCAGAGTCCAGTTTTAAAAGCTACGAACCTCAGTTTGAAATGAATTCTCTTCTGATCAGGAAGCCATTCCAAAGTTCTTTCCAGAACTCGCTGTGCGACACGTTAACTGATTCAATACACTCAAGGTGTTTTGAAAGTGCTCACTAAAGGCAAGACGATAAATGGATCAAAGTTTCAACAAAATGTTTACTTACAGATAAACTTTCTTGAAATCACCATCTTCTTCGCATAACCTCAGCACGTGATTCAACATCAGACTGCCTTATAAAGGAAACACAAATGCCTGTCAAAAACTAAACATACTTCACATCTATTTATCCATTCATCAATTTCACATCTATTTTAGTAAGTACATAGCCTTTATTTGCATACAATGATTACCAGGTACATACTTATTAGCTATATACAATGACTGAGCAGATTATGTAGACATATATGCACAATAATTATTATTCGATGTACTGTATTTACTCGTCTGACTCACACCCAACATTTCCCACCCACCCACCCCAACTAATACAACTGTATACCTGCATTATGGCCATCTGCCTGAAGCAGCAAAGTTCAATATTTGATGTGTGTTTTAACTCACAATACCAGCATAGGCACAGATTCAAACAAAACAATTACACTGAGGCAGCCAGCTCCCAATGAACATCCTAAGAGCAGATTCAGACAGAGTCACATCTGGCGTGAGTCTTCCCAATTGGGTTTAGGACGGAGTGGACATTACCCTAGCAACTGTCCATCATTTGAATTTTTACACCTGCTCTTTTCTTTGCACAGGCTAAACTCAAAGGGAGGGACACATGGCCGGCCGAGAGCCATCCTCTAAAAAGCACTGTGGCAAAGTTTCCGCCGTCCAGCGTCTTTCACAACCACTCTCTACCTTCGCCTATGATGTACTGTTTTGCTCACTGATATTCGTTATTCATGACATTTAACAAGTGTGTCTAACATGGCAAAATAACAGATCCATATATATATATATATATAACAGATCCAAATAGGTTTGTCTTAAGATATATTGAGAAATTAACATGCCAACTGCCACACACGAAGTCCAACCATGTAGTTTTCAACAGTTCAGTCAAATTTTGGATCTAGTTCTCTTGTTAGATTACATCAGAATTCGTGTTATAACCATGTCCATTATATAAGCAGGCTCAGTTGTATCCTCAAACAATACAACAGCAAGAAACAACAATACAACAAAGAGATACCACACACAAACTGCGTTCATACCGGACAGAAGATAACCATGTAGTCTTTTACACAAACACTTGAAAGTCACTTAAACAGATGCTGTAAATGTTCAACTACATACAGTTATCCAGTATCTACAAAGAAAATAGGAGCAACAAAACCAACCAATGCCGAGGCGTCTGTGGGTTGGAAGGCAGCCAAGTGTCATAATGTAGAGACACTTCTGTTTCCGTACGACTTCCGGTCGACAACAAACCGTTCCAACAGCAACTCCATCATAGTAGGCTAAGCAAAGAAAACAAATCTACAACGTGCTTTGGTTTGATAATAATTATAAGAACAGTGTCATAATGTTTATCTCATATTCAGATTTTTGTGTGACAGCACACGTTTTATAAATTTTGATCAAAATTAATCAATAAATCAATAACAAAGAACTTTCAGTGACATAGAATGACATTAGGATCTGTGGAGATTGCCCAAAGGTCAACAATCAGCTCATCCAAAGGCCAACACTGAGCTCAACCCAGGGTCAACACTGAGTTCACCCCAAAGTCAATATTGAGCCATTCCAAATGTCAATACAGAGCTCATTCAGAGGTCAACATAGAGCTCATTCAGAGGTCAACACAGAGCTCATTCAGAGGTCAACAGAGAGCTCATTCAGAGGTCAACATTATTTATTAACTTTTGCGCCTCTGACATCACGCGGCGCTATATAAGTGTTCTACTACAATTACAACATCGAGTTCATCCAATGTCGGCATTGATTTAGCCAAGATAACATGCACAAGAAAATAGTCCCAAGTCACCAGTTGAGGATTTGCTATAAGACGAGGACATACTGACAACTCTGATGCAGCAATCATTCCAAAGTGATCCTATCCTAATCTTATGAAATCTCAACTATAAAAAACTGCTGAGTCACTGTAGCAATAGTACAACAGTAGGAAATATACAGCCACAACTAAGGAAAACTTATCAAGACTTACGGTTTAGATCAAAATCAATCTATGTAATGGCAGCTGGTAGTGTTTTTAACCTTTTGGTTCAATGTTTAGCCTTTGAATCAATATTTTCAGTTTGGTTCATGTTTTTCCTTTTGGTTCAGATTTGTTCAAGATTTCTTTTTTAGATCAAATGTCTGGGTTTATTACAATACAATTATCGGTAGTATTCTATAGACAACAGCCATTTTCAATAATATGATCATCAGTCAACCAGATACTAACTGCCAACTGGAGATTAATGTCTGATTGTATCACATGTCATCTTCTTCATTAGATTCTCTTAGAGCTGCACCGATATCACATTTTGCCGATTATGCCGATACCGATTAATGCCGATACCGATTATCTAGCCGATTATTTTACCGATCATTTCATTGTGTTTCCCAAGATGTCTGGTTCTAAAAGATAGACCTACTGCTACTGCCTATTGTTGTGATACAAGCAAAACACATGCTCCGTAGTTGGAGACTATTCCTAAGCAGGCAATTATACAGATTGTGCACACCGCCCGCTGGCGGTGAGCATAATCTGTATGATTGGTTAGTTCTTTTTCTGTATAATTGGTTAGTTCTTTTTCTGTATAATCGGTTAGTTCTTTTTCTTCTATTCTTCCCTCCAGTATTGTTTTACGTAGGAAATCATGCCTCAAAATGTGTCCCAAACATTTCTTCTGTTTTATTCCGATTGTTTCGATTAGGAGCCTTGTATACCATATGCCTTTTAGTTTTTTTCATCATAGTAAAGTAAGTATATTCTTCACTAACCAATTGCCCTTTGTATGTTGGAGTCCAGACATTTAATAAACACAGTAAAAAAGAATATGGCATCATGATAATCAATGTTTTGTGTACTAGGTACAAAAAACACACTTCAAAAAGTCACCAAAGCAATACTTTGGCAAAGAGACAATAGTTTAGGTTCTCATTTGTGAAACGTACCTAATTTGGCAAACTCGCCCACATTCAACAGATCTCTGTAGTGATGTCTGTTATATGAGACGGGGAAAATGATCTTGTCTAATCGCTGCAACGCCTTCATGTTCTCATGCGTGACTTCACAGAGCTCGATCATCGTGTCAGCTACATGCACAAGCAAGAAAAACCTTGACCAACACATGTCATAAGCACATAATTAGGCCAAAAAGATGACGATATCGATCACTAGCAACCGTTCGAAACACCATCTTTAGCCTACGGCAGTTGTAGAATGATTGGTTGAGATGGGTGTTGGTAAAATGCGAACCAGCAAACTGCGAACTGGTAAAATGCGAACCAAATGCAAACCATAGGCGCGAACTGATCAGGTTCAAACATTGTGAAGTGAGGTCAGGGTTAGTGCAGTTGATAGATAGGGTTCAGAGTCATGGCTAGTATCGTTTATAGATAATTGCCGAAAACCATTGCCCGCATGAATAAAAATATAAATGGCAACCATAGGCGGGAACCGGTCACTAGACTTTTGGTAGCCAATCGAAAACAAGTTCGTAAACAGTTCGCATTTTACCCCCACCCGGTTGTGATATGCATACACGCTGATTCATTTAAGTTTATTACTAATTAATGTTGTTTCTGGTTGCTTTCAGGCATTTTCATGTTATCATTATCGTTGGTGTTCAAGAAGTAATGGTTTTTTATTATTTGGAAAAATAAAATGATGGTATAATATGCACATAATTGGGGATGCTAAAACGATTAATTTGATTCAAATTTAAGAATATAACCAGCATCAAAATTTTCTGTGGTCGAAAGTTCAGCAAGCTGCAACACAAAGAAAATTCACATCTACGACCGCTCACATACAAAATTCAGCAGTTGAAGACCTTTGCGCATGCACAACCTTCGGCACATGCGCACTGTAAAAACCTACATTATTTAATATGCTGGAGAGGGTCGGTTAGGCAAAAGTTAAGGGATCAACCCGAATCATCGAAACCCGAATCCCCGGAAACGGCCAAAAAAGCCCCATTCCCGAAAACAGCAATGTACTATTGAAACACGCTAAACTGTCCCAAAACAGCGCAATTCATTCACCAATTCAGTAGTTCCTCTGAATCCAAGCAATCCAATTCACCTTCTGCATGAATCTTTCCAGCGGTCCAGCTTCCATTTAAGCAGAATCCTTTGCATCAAAACGTTTTCGAGGATAAGGTGGAAATCAGTTTGGGGGATTCGGATTTCGGCAATTCGCCACGCAATGTGCTATTGAAAAACGCTAAACTGTTAGCTAAACCAAAGTTAAGCGCAGGACATCAGCGGGTACTGTCATGAGCCGCTAGCTGTAAACATTTCACACCATATAGTAGCCACCAGTTACATATTATATTCATGAATGTTGGATGATAGACTTCAAGGTTTTTACATTCAATTCAGCATGAAGACGTTAAATTATGCTTATTTCTGTTCAAGGTTATTTGCCTACATTAAAACATCCGCTAAGCCCCACAAAAAACAGTAACGACACAAATTTAGCGCTAAAAAACAATCCATAGAATAATAATCGTCATGCCATTTCAGATGACAGCAGAGCGTTTTATAGCGCAAACTCAAGCGAAACGTGTGAGCCCAAATAGAAATTTAAATGGATATAAATTTAAATGGCTTTCTGTAGCGACTGTATGACACTACTAATTTTTCACTGAATTGATCGGGCGAGACCTGTTGTTGAATGTGGTTAACCGTACTCTTTGAATGGACGCCATCCAAACATGCATGTACACCTCCACCTCAATCTCCCAGAATATCATCATAGACCTTTTGTGACCAAATCAATAGAATTCCTTACTCTTCAATTCACCTATCCATTAACTTATCATCCATTGCTTTCACCTCTGATGCCTCTGTCACCCGTCCTGGCTTCGTTCTTTTTTAAATCCAAGATGCCTCTTTCACTAACCATTACACTTTTTCTTCGATCACTCACTTACATTCGTGACCTCGGTCCGCCGTACTTGTTCTGCGATCGACTTCAAAGCTGCCTCCACTATTGCTACCTCAATTGTCTGCTTCAAGTTCGATTACTGCATTTCTCGTTTCCTCACCTCTGAATCCAAGCAACTCAAGCATCTACAAAATGATTATCCAAATTAAGCCCATTCCCAGAGCTGTCCATATTGAAGTAATTGAACGCCCAGGCATCGTCATAAATATATTTTTATTCATTCTCAAATGACTAAGGTGGCTAAAAATCTGAGAACGAGTCCATTTCAGAATCATAGGCTATTACGCCTTATGTCCTAATTAGGCCTACTCCATAAATAGGCCCTAGATCTATTCCCAACCCAAATAACTTCACGAAATCTTAGCCATCCAGTCAACCGACTGAACCCACTCTCGGGGCTGAAAAACCTTGGTTATTGCAAGAAATTGTTTCGGTTTTATATATATAGGTTTTTGATTTTCTAGGTTTCGTGGGATATATACGTACGCAAAGTTGCACATCCGACGCACATATATTAATTGCGACCGAGAAGTACACGAAGAGCTTCACATACGGTCATGGCCTACCATGGGGGGTGTAACAAGCGGGGGTCAGGAGGGCACCTGCCCTCCTAGTTTCAAAACTGGAGGGGCAAAGCCCCCCCAGTTTTAGTGCTCAGTGCCCCCATGTGCCCCTCCAACTCGGTTCCTTTTTATGTTTATCCGATGGCTTTTTAAGATTACCTTTGCTAAAATAATTTGTGCCCCCTCATTTTTCTAATTTCTGGGAGGAGGGCAAAATTCAGAAAGTGGGAAGGCAAAAAAAATTTTTCCGCTTCGCGCAATATTTTTAAAATTATGCCCCCCACTTTTCAAAACCTTGTTACACCTCTGCCTACCATATATATATGGTATATCTATATATATATATAGTTATTATATCTGTAGTATCTATATGGCCATGTCTTACTAACGACAAAACAGTGGCGTCCAGATACGGGGTCCAGTGGCAAGTGCCTCCAATTCAACATAGGGGGATTTTTTTTAGTCTTAGGTGGTAATATCTTGCATTCCTGACACTTGGGATTGGGGGTTTTGCCTCCATCTCCTGGGGGTGGGGGGTTGACGCCTTTGAAATTCAGTGAGCGAAGAATGTCTTGTGAACGTCACAAAATCGGAACTCCAATAAATGCAGAACTTCTTACTTCAAAATGAAAATACATAAAACAGACATTTTTGAATGTTGAGATAATTTAAGTTTTTAAAAAGCCTAGGTTTTTTTAATTAATTGTAAAGAGCTGCACGTTCTACCCAATCAGCCTATAGCTCCCGTCTTGATATACAATCACTACTCAATGAGTAGGCCTACTTATCTCAAGTCAGAAATTGTCCAACCGAGACATATCCAACACTGCACCACGTCTGTGCAGCGAATTCAATTGAGTCAATTATAAATTCTATTCTTTCGTATCCTCCATCATCGCTGCCAACAAGCCACCAACATCTGCCTCAGGCTCTTAACCTTCGCCCCTCGGGCTCTCCATTCATAGCAAAAGACTTGCCTTTCCAAGAATTCGTGCCACAACTTATCTGTCCCTCGATCAACCTTCCAATTCTCGACCTAAACGATACCCACTTTTACAATTACTCTGGCCGACCTTCTAGAAACCTCCCTCGGACCTCCCTCGGACCTCCCTCGGACCTCCCTCGGACAACCCCTTTGACATCCTGTCTAATTCTACGCAGCGCGTTAGTGAATAAACTGAGACCTGCGTTTGGTTTTTGAGTGGCGCTATAGAAACTTTGAGCTTACAAGACGCTTTATTTTTCACTTTTGCGTCTGCATTAGGCCTATAGGCTACTCGTAGGCCTTGGTCTAAGTGAATAATCAAGCTCCGCAGTATGTCGAACAGTTTATGGTAGGGACCTATCGGTAGGAGCAGGGCTTTTATAGAAAAAATTGTGCCGGATCTCATCTGTATTGTGAATGTTGTTGAAAGAAGGGAAGCTAAAATTAGGTAGGCCTACCGTAGGCCCTACCAAATGTAGAAAAGTTTATAGGACACAATGATCACAATCTGTACACTTATAAGCTCCTCTTAATAAATTTTATAATGTAAAATAAATTGTATTTTGCTAAGTCTTATATAAAATACCAGAGTTTTGCACAACTGCTAGTTTTATGTTTTAGTAGCTAAAGAAAAGGTTCCGGAACGCGTGTTCCGCCAGAAACAAGCGCTGGGTAGGAGGCAGGTTTAAAACGTTTGGCTCATCGCTTGGCGACTTCAGTCGTGTACCCTCAATTTAGGTCCCTTTAGGAATCTTTCCTTAGTAGTGGGTAAATATATGTTGCAAGATAACCGCACGAATAGCGGGCCGTAAAAGTACATGTATGTGGCGTTTTCCATTAAATAACGTGTTATTAGGCCTATGCTCCTCATCTTATCTTCATAACCGCTCCAGCTCCCACTCTGATGATAGCCACGTCAGCGAGTCACACAAAGGAAATACATAGACAGCTAACGCTTCTCTAAGTTCACTGCAGCAGCCACTTGATCACGATCGAGGTGGAACATCTACATGTATAGAGCACGTGAGGTGGAACAGCTACATGTATAGCAGCAGGTGAGGTGGAACAGCTATAGCATGGGCCCAATAATTATTATTAATGAACGTCTTTCGAGAAACGCTTAGGCCTACTATTTGGTCCTCTTAGTGTAAAACCGTTCATATATATATATATATATATATATATATATATATATATTTATAGCCACGTGTTCCGTCCGTCCGTTTGTTCGTCCGTCCGCCTGTCTGTCTGTCTGTGTGTCAGTCTCTTTATCTTTCAGCTCCAGGTTTGCTTATCAGGACATTAATGGTTAAGGAGAACGATTACAGCAGGGCAGACGATTAAGACTTTCTATAAATATTTGCCTCAGTGTCTGGTTATGGGCCACAGTTCCTGTCCTTTCTCCCCTTCCCTCTGATACATGTCCACATCGACTCTCCAATTTCACGTAGGTCTACCATCCGCCGCCATTGCGTTCACAGGTCAAAGGCCAAATCTATCCATCTGCTTGACCTTTGCATCTGAACTTTGAACTTGACGCTAGCTGCTTAGTTATAGCTGCATCGTGGATTTTCTGCTAGGCTCAGCCAACGAGATAACAGAGGGCTAAAACCGATTAAATGTCAGGTATTTCCTGAAGTGGTGCTTATTGGTCCGTGATTAAGTTGGTTGCAGTGACCTATACATTTTTAGGTGCCAAAGATTTTTTTAGATAAAACGCTTACGACAATATTACAGCAATGTGAACATTCGCAGTGTTGATTAACCCAAATGGAGAACGCATTATTTTCATCCTTATCTCTCCTTGCGATTCCGCCTACGCAAGCCCTGAGTGATGTGGCCTTGGTGAGGTTATATATATATATATATATATATATATATATATATATATATATATATATTTCCTCGGACCCGCCCTTGCGTGATTCCACCCTACTTTATCTGACGCATTGTGCGTCACTCTCCACTTCCTACAGAATCCCCAATGTTTAAGCCCTTTCCAAGTTGCCCGAACTCCATTAATCCGGAGGCCTCGGCATATACTTGCCGGTTGATGCAGGCTGGACACAAGCCTCATTTCAGACGTGTGTATATATAACGGCGTGCTTCGAAGTGGTGCTTATTGGCCCAAGCGGTATAGACTGCCACGAAGCCGGGTTCCTACAAGCGGATGCTGGTCCGTTCGGCCTGCACTCGGGCTGCTGCTGCTGCTGCTGCTGCTGCTGCTGAGCCTGTTGCGACCGGCATTAGATAACGCGCCGCTGACTGTTATAAGATGTGGATTAGGGATCTATTAAACCCGCAATTTCCTTATCCCGACTGACTAATAGCCGTGTTTCTTAGAGTTGTCAGGAAATACCTGACATTTAATCGGTTTTAGTCACGAGGGTGCGACACGTGTAGGCTTACCCAAGGGGCAATTCTGGGGTTTCTATATAAACGAAAAGTTACGTCGACTGAGTAAAGCAGGATCGCGGGAAGCTCGCGTGCTACGAATTTGTTACTTAACGTTTTTACATCAACAATAAAGGAACTTCTTAGCAATGGATATCGTAAGGACTTTAGCAGCTAGTGGTGAGTATAAATTAACTTAAGCAGTTCCTTTGCCTTTCAGCTAGTGAGGTATAAATGTATACACTAATCCGAAGAAAATGTTATATATATATATATATATATATATCTTTCTCTCTCTCTCTGTATGTATATTTATAGAGAGAGAAAAATATGATAGATATATACATGGTGTCCATATAGAAATATTATATATATATATATATATATATATATATATATATATATATATATATATGTGTGTCTGCCCATTCTGTTCCCTTCTTTTTCAATCTGTGTATAAACATTAAACAGGTTCATTAATTGATTGAGAAGCAATCGGTAAGACTAATGTAGTGCTCTAGTGCAGTGCTCTATAATTCACACTTCCATTATTGATGGAGACAATGGTCACAGTTCTTATGTATTTACGGTTGAAAGTTCTGTCTACTAAGTAAGGTGCCGACGCCAGAGACGTTAATTAGATTCAAAGTAATGACACTAATTAATTATGCAAGTAGGTTCCTAATCAATCAATTGAAGACCAGGACAGAACCGTAAAACCGGGTTTTGTGCATCGGAAATTATTCTTTGCGTAAATTAGAAGTTAAGTTGATGGCAGACAGCATTTGTGTTGACTGTCATCAATCCAACTTCTATTTATGCAAAGAATTATTTCCGTCAATAAAACTTCTATATATGCAAAGAATTGTCTGGGGGAATTGTATGGGGGAATGTCCAAAGGTATTACTAGCGTACGTCAACGCCCTGCATAATATTTAAAACTTTAAATGGAAGCTGGATGTGATGACAAGAACTGTGTTTAAAGGGAAGCTAGACGTGATGAAAACAATTGTCTTTAAATGAAAGCTGGATCTGATAAAAAGAATTGTGTTTAAATGGAAGCCAGATATGATGACAAGAATTGTGTTTAAATAGAAGCTGGTTGTGATGACAAGAACTGTGTTTTAATGGAAGCTGACAATTATAATGAATGAGCCTAAAACAAAAGAAAACAGTAGCGTAAATTATTTTCAATGATGGCAATCAGGGTGTCGACGTACCCCAGTAATACCATGTCCAAATACCCATTGTGTAGACGACCACAATCAGCTGAGTGCCTCCATCTAGTTGATTCTATATGCATTAATTAACACGAAAACAAATTAATGAGACAAATGTGGAACACGCATGGACAAAATGTAATAAGATTAAATTGTGCATTAGGTCATGATGTTGAGGAATGTAAGAGACAGTCACATTGGTGATGTTCCATCAGGGAGTAGTTTGCGTAATAGCCTATAGTGTGCACCACAAAACTTGATTTTTAGAAAATTACTTCAATTTACATTGGCCATATAGAATCCATAGATCATGAACATCAAGTTCTAGCGGAGTGCGTGCTAATTAATCAGTTTCTGCGGATCGACCAACCACCCGCTTTCTCATGCATGTCTGTGTGACATGCCAGTGCATCCTGCCATAAAATTTGCAACAGAATGCCTACATGTATACACTTCTCATCCAAAATGTATAGTTGCCCCAGAGGCATGTGACCCTGCAGCTGCTGAACATGGACTGCTGTTTAACACTTTAAGAACAAGAGTGTAGGCCTACTTAAAGCTACCGGCGTACTGGGTATTGGGTAGCTGTCGTTAAAGTTGCAACATAATAATATGATATACATGGCTTCACAGAGGACCCTTTTAGTTCATCTTTAAAATTTAGAACAATGTGGCGTGGAAACAATGTTGTAATTTTTCGAGTATTAAGCTAGTAGTTTCAGTTTAATGACACTGTGTGACGACAAAATTAATATCATTAGTGCAACCCTTCTCCTTTCTGCAGACTTGGGTCTGACACTGTCAGAATAGGAGCAGTATTAAAGTAATGCCCATCTAATGTATTTGTGCAAATTGTAATGCCATGTGAGTAGTTTAATGTAATGTCAAATAGTATAGTTTGCTAATGTGATGTAAGTTCTTTAAAATAATTAATATTATGTAATTAATGTAATTGATTAATTAATGTAATTTCTACTGCAATATAAATGTAACTGTTCATTCATTCATTTTACATTGAACATTTATGTATTGCCTCTTTGAGCAAACCACTCAGGACAAGTGGAAGTGATATGTGGATTTAATCATTATAAATAATGTAATTTATCAACTCTAATTAATATAATATAACTAATGTAATTAATTGCGTGCAATCTACATGAATGACGCAGTCGTTTTATTACAGTTAGTGTAATTAGTATAATGTAATCAACATTTGTATTGTGCCACTCAAAACCAGTATAATGCAGTTATCTCATGCAAATTGTGAAGCACAGCTACAGTAATGTAATGACTGTAATGCAGTTCTGGTGATTCATGTAAATGTAAACAGTGTAATATATTGTTTCCTACAGATATTGACTAACAGGTAGGCCTACTCACATAATTGGATTATTGTTTCCACACCACGCCCCAGCTTCCACTATGTTAGGTCCTATCTTCATCCAATTTGACATCAATTCCCGAACCCTCCCTGATTACTCCGTTTATCATGGCCACTGATGAAGACCGCTTTTCACCTAACCACATTAACCACTAATGCTGTTTAGTAATGTCTGTTATTTCAACAGTGTAGTAATATCTATGAATCATGATGGAATAGAGTCATAACATCGGATCCGCGGTTCGCATAGTCTACTGCGTTGAGACTTTCTTGTGGCCGTAGCGTTGGAAGCCAGAGATTAGTGGAAGAGATGGCTAAGACTAATTAAACGGACAATTTCCCAATTGCCTTATCGTGTCTGACTAATAAGTAAGATTCGGGATTAGACCTATTAAACCTGCGCTTTCTCATAGAAGATCCTTCCACTTATAGAACTGTCATCATCGTTATCTTAGTCATCGTCATTATTATCATAGGTAGCGTCGTCATCATCATTTCCTGAAGTCGGCCTTTTTATCTGTAAGCCTCGATGGATGGTAACTGACTCTCATGCTCTCAGCAGCTGTCAAACCGTTTCTTATGTTCTCACGTTTAGTCCAAGTTTTCTTCTTAGGTATTTGTTTAATGTTTATCCTCTCTATGTCAGCATACTGCTATGGGTTTCCCTTGCTTATATATTTTTAGACTATAGTTATGACACTAATTGCATACATATATATATATGTGTATATACATATATACATGAACATATAAATAGGGGAGGTCAGAGAGAGAGAGAAACTGAGAGAGAGAGACAGAGACAGAGAGACAGAGACAGGCAGAGAGACAGAGACAGGGACACAGAGACAGAGAGAGACAGAGAAGAGAGACGAAGATATGTATACCGAGATACAGTCACAGACAGAGACAAAAAGACAGAGAGAGAAGGTATCCGCGGTAATGGTTCTTTTGAGTCATGGGCATGAAGTGTGTTTGCGGCCTCAGTTTTCTCGGCCTTGGCATATGACCAGTTGTCTCCCTTGCAGTCTCGTCTTCCCACAGACAGTGTACTGTCGTTACACTCATTGTAGCCGGGTTGGTTAGGGGCGCCCACCCCGCAAAGTGAGGCGAAATCAGTGCAATTTTTTGCATTTGCAGGTATTTAAATTTTTGAACCCCTTGACCTTTGGGTTCAAACTCCAACATGCTTACCACTAAATTATTTAATTCAACCCCTATGCGTGTGTATGTGCGCATGTGTTTGTGTGTGTAGGTGTGTGTGTGTGTTCGTGTGTGCGTGTGTTTGAGTGTTTGTACCTGTGTGTTTGTAGGTTTGTGTGTGTGGGTGTGTGTATTTCTTTGTTTGGAATTCAGTTACAGAAAATGTCTGACCTTAAACAGACTGTGGACTCCATCTGTTGTCTATGGGTCGTACGATGTGTTCCCAAAAATTATCTCTTTAGCTTTAATGGCTTTAATTGTGGATATTACATGTAATAGTTCCATTGCACGTGTCTCATTTTCTGATTCTGCTATTAACACAGTTGATGGTTCTAATTGGGAAATTGGAGTGGAACAGTAAATACCAGGGACTGGAAAGAATTTGTGTGAGGTGGGGCTGACCCCGCTTCAAAGTCCTGGCTCCAGATAGCATCTCGCCAGTCTCTTTATCAGTAGCAGCAGTAAACAGCAGCAGCAGCATCAAGTAAGCGATCTGATCTGGGTCTGGGCTGGGTGCTTACAATGGACTGCCGCTTTCAGTTGGATGTAGGCCTATACAGGCTCAAATAATGGCCTTCATTCTCCAAGTTACATGCGATGAAAGATCAATATATATGTATATGTATATATGTATATATATATATATATATATATAAAGAGTTCTACACATATATACAGATAATGCTTTATGTCTATCTAATATGCGATGGTGAGCTGTATATATGTATATATTTATATACATGCAAAGATAGAAGAAGGAATATGATATGTACATTTGTAATAATGTTATATTTTATCACCTTGCATGTCTCTCTTTTGTAGATGTTTGTTTACAGGCCTATACATAATATTCTGAGTTATAGATTCATAGATACAAATCTTTAAAGTGACCTATTATTCACACAACAACCTTACACACATACGCACGCACATATATAGGCCTACGCAGTTACGCACACATAAGCGCACACACACACGCGCACACATCCGCTGGAATATACCCCACTTTATATATATATACATATATATATTTAAATATATATATACGCGTGTTCTTAGCGCTGTTCTATGATTACACTATGCAGATGGCCAATGTGAGTCATCGAATTAGTGAGTTCAAGGGTGACGTCAGTCCTGTCAATAGACTCAGTTGTTATGTTATATCCTATGGCACTGGATCAAAAGTCACTCTTGTATGAAGGGTTTATAGTCAATATCAAATTAAGCCAGAACAAACCCATCGTCCTTTTCTAAGGTATCAAAACGAGACTGATGACGACTTGGTGTTATCCTTTAGATCCAAATGGCCAGCGGCCCTTTCGAGAAATCCTATATTGCTGAACATTTTATTTTATCCAGTTGCACAATTCATCCCCGACCCATCAACCAATCTTTTACCCCATTAACAATACATTTACAATATTCAGCATGGTCAATGTAGCTACTGGTTTAATTTCCCGCATCCGACACCTTCTGTCTAAAAACATAGTCCTTACGTTATATTATTCCTTAATTTATCCGTATCTGTCATACTGCAACCTTATCTGGGCTTCCACGTATCATACTAGATTGACTTGTTTGGATATTTTGCACAAACGCATTGTGCGCATTATAAGTAATGTTCCTTACAAAGCCCACACTAAGAGCTTATTCGCTAGTCTGGGGATATTGACAATAGAAAGAATTAATAAACTTCAAGTAGGAGTGTTTATGTACATGGCTCACAGGTTCTTGTTACGAAGTGGTTTCAATCGATGGTTTTATAGGAACCTAGAGATCCATGACCATCAGACGCGTGCCTCTAATAAGTATCACCAAATTAGAGTACATACTACGATTAGGCAGCACAGCTTAAGAATATATGGTCCGTCCCTCTGGAACATGCTACCTACCAACCTCACTAATATGTCATCATTACACCAGTTTAAAAATAACCTAAAAGCTTTCTTATTGAACGGTTAGCTAAAGTTACTTGTTGTTGCGATATTACTTGTTACGAAATGATTATGTTCGTTGCTTCTGTATGGTACGCGGAAAAAACTATGACTTACTTCTAGGTTAATTTAATGTTGACATTGGATGGCCCCTGTTAGCGGAACGGTTCGTTCTTTTGGGGTTTCCTTTGCTCACTGCATGATTAATTGACACTATTATTTCCGTGTTTGTACGCTATGTTTTGTCGGTAAACAATAAAAAGAATTGATTGATTGATGAGCACCCTAATTATAATAATAATAATATTATTATTAATAATATTCGTCTAATTTAAAACTGACAAAGCACAGTATGATTGACAGGCACAGTGTGAAGGAATTATGACAAGCTATTACAGCAGTCGAATTTAACCGTCGGCAGCTATACAAGGCGTTATTACGTTATACATCTCATTTAATTAACGCCGACGCCTAGCGACAGAAGGATTAGTCAACCTTACTGAGAATAGGCCTACGAGCATTCTTAGCCTGCGAGTCTCGAACTCAGTTCCTCAGCTCTGCACCCCATTTCATTCACCATTGCTCTACGCCCACCCCCACCCGCAATAATAGGCACTGCACCAACTTCCATGTATTACTTCTCATGAACCAAGAACTCATACATCTGAATGCAGCAAAAGCCAATTATATTTTCTTCACATCTCATTGTAGGCAACTCCCATCTGATAATAGTCTTTCACTCATTAATAATACTCCAATTCCTTGTGCCCCTTCTACTAAATATCTAGGCATTCAGGTCGATCGGTTTCTTTCATGGAAGAATCACATCGCCAGCATATCGTCTAAAATTGGAAAAAAAATAGGTATCATCTCCAGGGTAGCCTACCTTCTACCTACTAACATTCTACTTAATCTATATCATACAATGATCCACCCATATCCTACGTACTGTAATGTAGTATGGGCCAGCAACCACTCATCAAGGCAACTAAGGTTACATTACCTTTAGAAAGAGCAATTCGGTTGATAATGGGACCTTACTATGTCTGTCAATGGTCTTCTAATGAAGCATACAGTTTTATTGGTATTCTAACCCTTCATCAAATGACTTCCCTCCAACGAATTCTTGTATAAATTCACAAACAACCTCCTGCCTCCGATATTTACTAGTCATTTTATACTAACTTCTGCTACAATGTCCGTTTCACTCTCAGTTATAGACATATCCTTTGTAGAATCAACACTGACTCGTCAATTTTCAATTAGATACATAGGACCAATCACTTGGAATATGACACCAATTGAAATTCGTTTATCCATCGCTATCTGACACAACACACTAGTTATGTGATTTAAAATTAAGTAGACCTATAAAGAATATATTTTAACTACCACTCTAAATAATTGGTAGGCCTATGTGCACAGACAGCATTAATTAACCAGAGACGCGTTTACAGAAAACTGGGCTCTAGTCGCAAACATTTTTGGGGCCCTTTTGAATTTGTACACTGAGTCTAAGGGACCATCTATAAATGACGTGTCGCACCCATTGGAGGGGTCCTACATCTGAAACGATTTGTGACGAAGGGGAGGAGTCTGAGACATGTGACGTCACGTCATCACGCCAAATATCGAAATAGACCTACACAACTTTATTTTTAAAATGACATTCAATTAAACAGTGAGCCAACTTCTGGAAGCGAAGAGGCTCATAACACGCAGGCTTCGCTCTTACCAACACAGTTAACCGAGCTCATATTGATACTCGCATTAATAAAGCTGACTGATATAAGTTTATTTAACGACGCATTCATAACAACGATGATATGCGTATTAATAAAGCAATTATGAATTACTTAAATACGTTAGTCATGTGATTGCTTAGCTACATAAATGGGGGATATATTATACTTAAAATGTTTCAAAAGTCAGACCTGTTATTTTGTATGAAAAGTTTTCAATTATTCGGGGGCCCCTGAGATATTATTTTGTCTAAAATGTCTTCATTCGTTTGGGGGCTGCCTGAGATGTTATTTTGTATGAAACGTCTTCATTCATTTGGGACCCCCTGAGATATTATTTTGTATTTAATGTTTTCATGCACTTAAGAGACCTTGAGAAGTTATTTTGCATGAAATGTTTCATTCACTTGGGAGCCTCTGAGATGTTGTTTTGTATTTAATGTTTTCATTCATTTGGGGGCTTACTCAGATGTTAGTTTTGATTAAATGTTTTCACTCATTTGGGTGCACCCTTTTCGGCCCTAGGCACACGCCTAGTGCGCCGTTAGGTAAACGCGCCACTGTAGTTAACTCGTTAAGATAATGGCTTATATTTTGAATTTTCTGAACCTGCTGCTTTATTTTATGTAAGAAAGGGTAGGCCCTGTTAGCAGGACCCATCGGTTCCTTAGTGGTTTATTTTCCTCTATTATCCCTCCTCCGTGTACTAATGGTTTCTTATGTTGTCGTCAATGCTGATTGAGGTGATAATAAAAGCATTTGGTTATGGTCATGTTTATGGTTATTAAAAATGATCTCTCTTTGTTTTCAGTTTTGTTTGCGATAGTCTTGTCTGAAGAGGATTTGGTTCCGAGAAAGGCGGGTATGTTGGGGCACAGCGTGAAGTTGCCGTGTCGTCTACCTCATTCGCAACCGCCCATGGTCAGATGGGAAGATACGGTCCACACGTCCGACCGTGACCCCATTCTCATCTTCCAGACTCTGAACAATCCTAACTTCAAAATCAACAGTGCCCATCCTAATGCAGCCAACTACAAAGTGGACAGTACCAACTTTGACCTCAAAATATCCAACTTGACCGCTGATGACGTCGGTTCCTATACTTGCATAAGCGAAAACGGGCAGACAACCAACAAACAGAAACACTACTTGTTAATCTACGGTAGGCCTATTATACATATTTCTATTCACCAGACTACCTTGGATTGTATGTATGTCGTAAGTAAGAAAGTTAGTATATCCTTCATTAAAGCCGGGTTTGGGTAGGGAGCACTCCGGAGTAGTAGCCTTGAAGAAGCTCTATGTGAATTTTCGTAATGAATGAACGAATGAAACCCATTTGCTATCTACATACGCTTGGAGACATTTTCTTTCTGCTGGGGTTGCCTTGGAGTGCCTCTGGGTAGTTATGGTCGAGAGTCGCTATGCAATGCTCAGAATAAATGAATGAATGAATTAATTAATTAATCGTTTTCATTTAATAATTCATTTTGTAAACGCATAGTTAATAGCTGTAAGATGTGGATGCATGATCCTCAATAGTGCTGTACTCAACCGAGAAGTCAGGGTTAGATCCTTCTAAGACTAAACACACTGTTTGAAAAACATTTTCCCAGTCAATTCGAGTACAAAATGAATACACTGACTGTACATTGTTAGGATTGTGATATTACTGGAGGACGTCAACATCCTATTCAATATTTTTGAGCTGAGGATTAATTGATTCTTTTAATGCTGCATGCCTAATACATGTAGGTCGAGAAATTCAGACAGAAATCTGTAATATGCGTCGTGAAGGTCAGGTTAAACATTATAAGGGTCGTTTTTATGGTCAGGTTAGGCGTTGTGAGGGTCGTTTAGAGTCAAGGTTAGTGTCGTTTTTAGACATTTGCAAAAAATATTGAACTCTTATAAATCTGATGACTGCATGTGTAACTACGATCGATTCGAATGATTACCGCATAAACTCAGTGAACACTACAGCATTATGCATATAATTTGAGCAGAACTCTTAGAAAATTTATAATAACTGCATATAGGCCTAGTTAATGAACAATTATACAGGATGGACCATTAAAAGGTAACCCCCTCGGGGTTTTTGCGAATATTTCAGCCAAAAGTAGGAATTATTAAATGAAATTTTACAGGCGCAAAGCAAATTCTTATATATCACGGCCAATATGGACTTCATAACTTTAGATTAATTGTTTTAATACAGCGATCCTATACGAACCTCGAACCATGCTCATTTTTGTACAGAATTTATCCAGAGAGATACTTGGCAACCGTTTGAGGTTCCCTTGTTTTGTCCATGATTCAATTATCTGAAACAGGCTAGCATCGTAGATGATCCACAATCTCCAGGCTCTGTGGCATATAGTTATATAGGATGCTCTAACCGATGTAGTTAACTGGGTTAATTTGGCAGCGATCAGGGTTAGCTCGAGTGACTGCTATTCGTCTTCTGATTTGTCAATGGAGGAACTAAGTAAACTCGCTAACAGATGTTGGTCCATTTTTTCCATGGACTGAAGAACATAAACAGCCATGCAGAAGTTATAGTCTGGGAAGGTTCGTCGGGGCAATGAGTAATATATACCAGGTCATTATAATGACGATCAGATAGTTTGGGGTTGGTTTTTATTAACGGTCATTGATGACAAAAGTCATCCACTAATGTTGTTAATTATTTTACCAATTAATGGATGGAAACGATGGATTTTTAAGTGGAAATGGATAGAAGAAGAAGAAGGTATTTCTTAGCCGAAACATGAGGTTGAAGATGTGAGTAGCAGGTTTGACAGATATATTTTTAAAAGTTAGCTTTCATTCTCTTCTAACTGCAGCCTCATTTATCTCTTAAAAAGTTTTTCTTTTGTCTCATTTCTGTATTGACTGATAATTATGATTAAATCATTCGATTGGTTAAGTGCAAAATGAAAAAGAATTGTGCTCTCATTTCGTCGGATCTCCTTGTAAATGATTACTTAATTACATTAAGAATTTAACAATTTTTAGATAAAGTGCGAATCTTCTAATTGTAATTTCTATATTTCTTTAGTAGCCTACTCCAAAAGCTAAGTTGTAGGACAGGCTTATGCTGAACTGCGAATGTCATAATATATCAGATAGGGCCACGTAATATAAGCCATGTGATCTTCATTCGTGTTCATGTGAACTTAATGTGTGTTTATGTGAACTTAATGTGTGTCTATGTGAACTTAATATGTGTTTATGTGAACTTAATGTGTGTTTGTGTGTCTATGTGAATTTAATATGTGTTCATGTGAACTTAATATGTGTATATGTGGACTGTATATGTGGACTTACTATTTGTAGGCCTATATGTGAACTTGATATGCCTTTATGTGAACTAGGCTATCTGTTTATGCAAACCATGTGAAATTAACATATGTGTGCATAACCCTTGTGAATTTATTATGTGCTTATGTGAAAAATTCTCAGCACTCCTCTTAAGAGCAAAGCTAAAAAGCTGTATGATGATACTTCACAGAAATTGTGTACCTAACTAAAGGAATCTTCAACATATTTAGTAGAAAAAACGTCATATGTTTTACTTTCAAGCAGCAACAGTTCTGTGTGAAACAGTGGCCGATTTGTTAGAGTGGTCGGCCTGTATCGCGGAGAGTGCGGGTTCGATCCTCGTCCGAGGAGTCACTGTGTAGGGACCTTGAGCAAGTCCTTTCCGCACAATTGATCTGCATTACAACTGCAGTTGCGTCGTCGAGACGTGTGCGCTTCTGCACTGATTGTAAGAAGAGCAATGTCAAATTACAGTTGTATTGTAATGTATAACACAAATTCCTGTTTGTATATTTTAATATTTATCTGATCATTAATTGATTACCGATCCATGACCATAACCAATCGTTTTATCGATATAGGGGTCTAATCGAAACCGACATGACGCAGAAACGTAGAGTTACTAATTAGATGAAAGAACAGAAAGAAATCGGCGCAGGTTCAAAGGGAAGAAACGAAAAAACCATAACGACGGTACCAACGAGGTCCCGTAACGGGGCCCACTCTTTCTCATGTGAAAATAAAAACATTGTTTATTTATCTTGAAATATTTTTTTCATCTGATTTTTTTGATATTTCTCCTTTTGGTCCTAGTTTATCTTTTTAAGATCTTGAAGGATCACTCCTATGCCTATCTCAAGACAACAGGCTTATTTATTTAATTTTTACGGCTGGTCAAATATTTATTAAAAATCTGTTCGCGGTTTTCAGATTGCAGATAAAAGTTCTCCTGAATTGTGCTAGTCCCCAATGGCCCTGCTATTATTTTAGTATCAGGATCGTGCCCCTTCCATCCATAGTACTAACGATATAAATCCCAATGTTATAAGCTTTCGACACTTACTGAAGGCCACCTGTTAAGTCAAGCATAAGTGTCCAACTATTTACTCTTTAAGGATGCTGAATCTCAGTTTACTGTGCAACAACTTGGCTACACCCATGATTTGCGACCGACATTCAAAAGTTTCTAAATACCAGGCATAACTAGTGACATTTGTGGCTAGGCATCAAAGAATATAATAGCAGTTCGAGTAACTGGAGTGACCCATAGGGCGGTGGGAACTGTCACATGCAGACCAACGAACGCTTATCATGAATTTTCTCTAAGCGGGTGATTATTGGCGTTCAGTGCTCAGAACACAGAGCACGTGTAATTATGGTTAAAACGTAAGATCAGTCCCGCGATGAAATCTAGGGAGGGCATTCATTTTCTTCACTTTATTCTTGACTATCGAGCTTGTAATGTCCTAACTCCCACGGGCCTGAATGGTTGCCAGTACATCGCACTACTTGCCGTCTACTTGCCATCTGTGTCCCAGCTTAAGCCTGTACTATATCCTATTGCAATTATGCATGAAGACAATTAGAAGCGGTTGAGGGTAGCAGAGACTTAAACGTGGGCGTTCTGTTGAATATCAGTGCATCAACTAACAATATTGACATACATGTAAAAACTTCCAAATGGTAGATTTGTCATGAAAACCAAGTTAAACGTCACATATATATTATTACAGCAGTTTTCACACGCACCTACGTGCACACACACGCACGCACGCACGCACACGTACAAACGCACATACAAAAACCCATCCATATCTACAGCTGTCTATATCCAAATTGGTATGTATGCATAGATATGTACATTACACACGCATGCATGCCAGCACACGTAGTTATATTCCAGAACCTGTTGATATAGTGGTCTTTATTGTCCTAATGTGAATTCCTAAATAATTCCTCTATAATTGTGATGTAATTCTGATAAGCACGGCCATTGATAGCATCCAAAATAAAATTTGCTTTTATAAGCTCATCATTATTACGCAACCTCATCACAGTGTGGCCTATGTGGGAGTTAGTTGGAATTGGCTGTAAGCGATATGTATCTACTTATTTTATGGATGCGTGTTGTATGTGTGTATGTATGTTTGTATGTGTGCACTTATATGCATATGCATAACTATGTGTTTGCGTGCACGTCTGCATCTAGCTGGGTGCGCTCCCGGGTAGGTTCTTTACAGAGCGCTATATAAATGAATGATTGATTGAATGAATGAATGTATGTATGTATGTATGTATGTATGTATGTATGTATGTATGTATGCATGTATGCATGTATGCATGTATGCATGTATGTATGTATGTATGTATGTATGTATGTATGTATGTATGTATGTATGTATGCATGTATGCATGTATGCATGTATGTATGTATGTATGTATGTATATATGTATGTATGCATGTATGTATGTGTGCATGTATGTATATATGTATGTATGTATGTATGTATGTATGTGCCTGTATATGCATCTACAGATGTGTTTCCTTGTATTTACAGGCGGGTTTGAGCATACATGTGTATGTATGTATGTACGTGTTTGTATGTGTATTTGCAGGCAAGTGTGTCTGTGTATATTTGTGTGTATATGAGCATAAACCTGGTTGTTATATAGCGCCATTTTGGTCCGTTTCGTGTATGGCTAAGTAAGGAGGAATCGGATGATTTGAGGAGTGACCGGAGAAGGTCACTGGAGACATAGGCATGGGTTGTGTTACTGGGCGTAGAATGGATGGATACTACTTGACTGAAGTGTATAACTGATCAACATTTGCGTTTCGATGCATGACAGAAGATCCCCAGTGGCGGATCTCTATATATGCGATCGCGTTTCAATGGAATTTCGCTTTCTCTGGCTTGATAAATGGTGGAATGTGAGGCCCATTATCAATCAGGTTATCTGTCTGTCTCTCTCTATCGGTCTTTGTCTGTCTGTATCTCTCTATCTGTCGGTCTTCGTCTGCCTGTCTGTCTGCATCTGTTTCTGTCTCTGCCTCTATCTGTTTCGGTCTTTGTCTGTCTGAGTGTCTGTTTGGCTGCCTATCTTTATATCTACCCTTCTGTCTCTTTCCATCTGTTTGACTGTCCGTCCGTTTGTCTGTCTGTCTGTCTGATTGATTGAACTCGTATCACTTTCTGCTTTTCCATTATGGTATTTTGGTGAAAATGGTTTGTAGATAGAGTACTGTTTGCTTTTATTTATGTCAGTCTGAGTGTGTGTTTGTTTGTGTGTGCCAGTGTGATATTCTGTCGGGTGTGTTGTCTATGTGTCTGTCTGTGGCAGACTGTCTGTCTGTGTGTGTCTCTATGTATGTGTGTGTGTCCGTCTGCATGGTCATCATTCAGTGTGAATCGACGTAGTTGGTGATAGAGTCCAGTGAATGATTCCGCGGACGTGTTTACGAACGACCGGTCGGCTGACAGACACCACCGGTTCCGTGGTTAGATAATAAAAAAACAGTGCTATGCGGCATCTAACGGGGAAAATGCGTCTAACGGTCTGTAGCAGTTGCGGGTTAAGGAGACTATAGCCATATCTCAAGCCAGGGAGAGTTGTCATTCGCAGCCATAAACCCCATTGAAGGTTGTGTTCCTTCGGTTGCTTACAGCTGTTCCATCTTAATAAATACGGTATAGTTCCCTTGGTGTTATTTCTACGTTCCTGCTGATGTTGCCATCATTATAATCGTAACTCACAATTTTTAAAAGGCAAGGCATAGTGCTGTGTCGAGTCAGAGGGGTTGTCCTGCTTGTCTAGAGATGTCATAGGGCGATCGTCGTTCGTTATGTTTTGAGACTGGACACGCGCCCTCGTATGCCGAGACTAAGAAAGTGATGTCGTTAATAATTCACACCCATTGCTGCGTCAGGGACTGCTCTTCGTTTTCTTCCGTTCTCCCTACTACGCCATTCTTCAGTGCATGCACTTTTGAATGTGACTGAAGTAGTAGTTGTTACATAATTCTTCCGACTTCCGTACATTCTTCATTTTATTTTTCATTTCTTTTCACAAAAAACAATTTTTAGCAATTGATCTCTTAATTTTTTAGTCTGAAGACATATGATAATAAATAGCAACGTTGAAAAATTCATGCATTAATGAGTTAACATCTTCTGCAATGCCGTATATATGAATAAACCTGATCAGACGATTCAATACATCAGTTTCATTATTCATCCAGTTACATTATATTCCATGTATACTGTACAATATACGCCTATATACGCCTTAATCAAATTAGTTATATTTTGTTTTGTTTGACTTTGATTAGGTCTACATTATATCACACTGCACTCCATGCTACGTGCATTTCTAGTGATTAACTAGATGTAACATTTTTACCCCGATTCATTTACCCCGATCCCTTACCCCGACTCATTCGTCCCGATTCGTTAACTGATGTGTCCTATATAATGGCCGTTTGCACTTTGGAACTTTGGTAGGACTAGGAGGGTAATTATCACAATAATATTGTTAAATTGGTCTCTCTTTTTGGAAGGCGTTTTCACCTTCTGTTCTATCTAAAATTCAATCTGGTAGTCTCTCAGCCTCTTTCGCTTTTCTCAAAACTTACTTCGTCTCGCAGGACGTTGCGCGCCGGCACCGACAGCGCTTCTGTACTGTGCACCTTACTGAATGCGCTCTAGAAATGCTTGAATACAATATACAGTTAATTGTATTAGGAACTACATTCTTGTTCGGACTGTAGGATATTTTGAATGCTCGGGTGGAGAGACACAACTTCGCGAGGGAGACAGTACAAGTCTGAAGTGTCAGGTGATGTACTCTGGACATCAGCCATCTGTAGACTGGTTCCTTGATGACCAACAGGTGGACAGCATCGATCGCTCAGACTTCACCGACGACGGTCTGATCGCAGGCAAAGAACTGGAGTTGAATGCAACCCATAATCTGGATGGAAAAACGTTTCGTTGCAAAATGCAGGTCGCCGACAGGGAAGAAGAATGCCATCGTGTGATTAATATTACATGTAAGTTATAATCAGCTAACAGTTATAAACAGCACTCTGGAATAAGCTGGTGCCCTGCGCTTAGCTTTTAAGTGGCGCTTTACAAATTTGGAGATTACGATTACGATTAATCTGCGTATGTTAGATAACACAATCACATTATAATTTATAATTAAGGACCTATATGGCCATTCGAAACTTACCTTTTTTTTCGGGCTGGAGTTGTGAACGCTTTTGTTTTGTCGAGAGTTAGGTCGCTAAATAATTTTTTGATTGAAAGAATAATACTATCGGTACTTTATGCATTTGATTGTGATGATTATAAGTAGTGTAATTGGATTGTCGTTTATGGATCGGAATCTTGGACAAAGCGAAACGAAGATGAGAACAGATTTATTAGTCCTACAGTAGATATAAGTCTGATACGGAGATCGCAGCGATTTCAAGATTGCTAAAAAGAACCGATGACATTTGACGAGCATTAGGCATCCATTACCCAAGCAACTCTTTTAGACAAAGTCATCAAACGAAGACTACGATGGTTTGGACATGTAGAGAAAGAGAGAAATAGAGAGACAGACAGACAGACAGACAGACTGACAGACAGAATGCCAGTGGACCAAATCCCAAGCACCACTGTATACGTGCAGGATTCGAACGAAAAGAAACACAGGCAGACCAAGGCAGACTGCGATGAATTGGTCAACATACACGAGGACATATCAATGATAACATCACTTGGACCAACACTAAGTGCAGTGATGGACTTGATAAATGAACGTGGACAGTGGATTATCTTTCATTCGCCCCATCGCCTCCATATCGCTAGCGTCAGGAACCGGAGCAGGACGTTTTGGCGCAGTTGTTTTGGCGCAGGACGTTTTAGCGCAGATATGTGATACAATATATAATGTGATATGAAACATTTTCGATGAAAATAATTATGCTAAACTGTGAACAGGAATTGTGAAAAGAATCATGCTTAAATAGAAGCAGGATGTGATGGATACGTGAATTCTACTCGTCGTGGAACCCTTTTAAACGCACAATCTTTTCATCATGCTCGCTTCCATTTAAACGGAATTATATTTCATCAATCCAGCTTCCATTTAAGCATAATTCTTTTCATCAATCCAGCTCCCAGTTTAACATTATCCTCAGAGTCGGCGATCCCGGGGGCTCAAGGGGGACATATCCTCCCACTTTGTGGAAAGAGGGGACACGTTATACGATTGCGATCTCCCACATTTTCTACCTCTCTCATTGGGTGTGCCCTCCCGCCTGTTAAACGAGATCACCACCTCTGATTATCTTTTTTCATTGAACCAGCTTCTAGTTAAACATGATTCTTTTCACCAAACCCTCTTCTACCACCGATGCTCCCTAGGCTTAACCTGTTTCGCCATGGGGAATAATTTACGACACTAAAGTGATATATTACCATATAGGCTAACATTTTTATATAATATGCAATATTATTGTATTGGATATCTGCGCCAATGCCGACGGTTAAATTCGACCTCTATAATAGCTTGTTATCATTCGTTCATATACTCTGCTTGAAAGTAGTAGGGAATCCCGCTATCTGCGTTTTGTCAGTTGAAATGAAAATTATATAGAAAAGAATTGAGATTAAATGAAAATTATTTTATAAAATTGTATACAAAACGAAAACTGTTCAGATCCGGTCAGAGATGTCGGGTTTGGCGTCGACAAAGACACTTACTACGCCGGAGAGGAAGTCACGTGCACTGCGAGAGGTAATCCCGCTCCGGTAATCTCTCTCGTTCCTACATCTCTTCCGGATGAGGTGGAGGACCGACAGAAATCGAGCATCATTATTCCGAGAGGCTGGGTTGGGACAAACGTGACTCTGGAGTGCACTGCAAGAAACACTTACGAAGGCAAAGAACGAGTGATGCAAAAGTCTAAGTCGATTCACATTCTAGGTTAGCGACTGTACTCACATTCTAGGTTGTATGCAATATATAGTAACCTTATTCACATTTTAGGTTAGTAACTATATTCATATTCTAGTTTAGTAACTATATTCATATTTTAGGTTAATAACTTTATTCACAATCTAGGTTAGTAACTTTATACAACAGTGCAGTATGTTTGGATAAATTCTGAAGCCGAACTGTGCAGCCTGATGGCTAAATAGAACTGTTTATATCCTGTCAGCGACGTCAGATTTATATATCTCAGCATTTGACCAATACAGTCACTCCTCATATTTTTATTGCAGCTCTGAGAGATCTATCTGATTCTACCATCTTCGTTTGCTTTAAGTTCTGTCCAACTAAGTTTGTTTTATGTTGTGTCGACATAACTTTTTCATATTGCGTGATCTCCAGACTTCTGATGCGCCACTTGAAAACCAAGCGCAGAGCACCAGCTTATTCATGAGTGTTAAACACTTGCCATATTAACATTTAAGAAACATTGGTGAACTGATGTTTTCATTATTCTTTTCCAAACAAATATTTATGGTTCAAACAAATTACGTACACCAGGGTATTAGTTACTCAATTCCACAGGATTCTTGTTTTGTGTTCTTTCCAATAATTCCTTTCTTTTTCTAAATGCTGCCTTTGCCCAGTTTTGTCGCAAGCATCTTATGGAACATGTCGTATCTGCCTATCGCTTTAAATGAGGCATTAGAGAGCAACACAATTATCATTTAAGAGCATCTGCACAAAGTGTGGATGTTGTGTTGAAACAGTTCTGTTGCGCTGGCGAGCTGTTAAATAAATATCTGAGTCTTAATCTGGAAATTAACGTTATTTAGATTAAGTTTTAAAAACTGCAAACAGTTGGGAGTTGAGACTTTAGCGCTTACCGGGGTCTTTAGTTTTGCAACGGTTAGGCCTATAGTGTAGTTTCTATTCAGACCAGAAGCAGCTGGCCACTCTGGAGGTAGAAAGAGGCAAAATGTACGGTTCCCAATACGAATCAGTGCATTTTTCTCCGAGTTGCACTCAACGGGTGTCTGGAGATCACGCGTATTTAACGAATTTATATCTCGTGAACTAGACCTGGAGAATTAAGAGCAGGCAAACCTAGACAACTATATCAGTTCAACTCTAATCATTCATGATCATCTGAAACTAAAATCCACTGAAATTCAACTGTTCACTTGCATAATCCTATCGCATTACTAATTGCTTGCTTAAATGTATTGAGTATGCGGCCAACGGGAACAAGCTTCTTGCTCGTACCTAAATCAAGATATACGAGCTTCATCTTATCTCTGCCCTGACGCTAATACCCCTCAGTCGGCCATGTTGGCCGGTAGTCTGGCAGCTTTTACCGAGTCGATAAGTGATTGAATTGGTGAGGGCGCTGATGCACCCTGTTACCTAGAAAGCTTTGCACACCCGCCCCAAGACTGCCAGACGTCCGCATTTAGACACTTGACTTCCGACCGGTCTGCTGTTTATTCTTCTCTGACCTTTCGGCTCGGCTTCTGTTTGAGTGGCACGTTTGCATTGCGTGCGATACACACTGCCAGGGATGTGAAGCCTTTTAAAAGGAGTGGATTCTGAGACTTGGACTCCGCCAAAGGCAGCGTACATGGCAGTTGAAGCCTGTCAAAGGTAACGTTTAATAGTGAATGCTGGTAGCTTTCGAAGGCGGTGCATTTCGACGGTGTAATCAGAGGCGGTGCAATCATTTAAAGGATATGCAAAACCACAATCGACATATGAAAATATTATAATCAATTTTACAAAGTTTATTATTTATGTCTTTTAAATGTAATATTCTGACTCCTAATTGCAACAGTTAAATTTCAAGCATCTGTAGATTACCCTACTTATCATCATTTTTTGCTTAATCTAAGAGGCCGTGCGTGGCTTCTCTGCCAAATGCCAATAGAGCCCAAGTATTTCTGAGTAGCCTATTAAGGCACAGGAGCATTTGCAAGAGATGTGGTCGGGTGAATGAAAACACCGGCTGAAGAATGTACTGACGGTACAAATAAATAACAGAATTTGCATTAATCTGCCACTGATGACGACGATTAAGATGACGACGACAGCTATTATGATGACGATGGTGATGATGACGACGATAGTGGTCATGATGATGGTGTTTATGCTGGCGACTATGGTGACAACGGCTATGATGATGGTGATGACGATGATGATGATGATGATGACGACGACGATGATGATGATGATGATGATGATGATGAGTGATCGAAAAGAAAACACGTATAAGGTTCATTGGAAAGCAGTGCATTAGACCGGCCTCTGCCTCTGCCTATGCCTCTGCCTCTGTCTCTGCCTATCTGCCTCTGCCTCTGTCTCTGCCACTGCCTCTGTCTCTGCCTCTGTCTCTGCCTATCTGCCTCTGCCTTTGCCTCTGCCTTGGTTCGTTTCTGATACGGAATAGTCTTCCTCCATCTGGGTGGTCTTAGGCTCTATTATCTTGCGTGCGAGAAGTGGCGAGAACCTATACAAAACGGAGATAAGTATTTGTTAGTGGGACAGTTCGCTGGCATTCCTTGACCTTACACGTCTCCTCCACCACGTTTGCAAGTTAAACAGCTCGTGTATATTCCACGCCCCTAAGCATGTGCAATGGATGTGTGCACAAGAAGAAATGTGTAGGTCAGGGACAGCGACTTGGTGGGACAAGAGGGAATCGTCCCCCTCGAAATTTCAGGTGGAGAGAATTGAGCTGCTTACATCCCAATATTTCAATAATATTTAATAAATATTATACGTTTCTACAGTGATTTCCACTTTTCATCCGGTTTTTGCCACATCCATGTTTGGGATTTGAAATTCTTTAGACCCGTTCCCTAACCACATTTTCTTCATCCTGCCCTCCTTCAAACCCAGGACCAATTCCCCGCCTATGGTGCAGGTACACAACACGAAGTCTTCACGTTGTGGTTCAGAGACTACACACGCATTGTGGTGGCATTCTTCAAGCAGCAGGGAAAGAATCCGGTTTAAAATATTTATTTGATGTGTTAATTTTAAACTATATTTAATTATGATTAAATATTTGCTCCCGAATAGCTTGTAGGCATACTCTAAAAAGCGCTTCATAAATGCTCAGATACGATGCGATGGTTACTTTATTTAGGAATTAAGTTGATTAACAAATATTCATATAGAATGCATATTTGTTGTGTTAATATTATTAATCGAAACAGATAAATGTTTCTTATGTTACTTCTGTTGTTTTATTTTACAACAGAACCAACAACGACGATACCCGCACCGACAACGACTAAAGCAACGACGATGAAGAGTAAGATTGCTTGATGATGCTGATGCTACTGACGATGATGATGATGACGATGATGACGCGATGACTACGACGACACGACGATGACAACGATGATGATGATGGTGGTGGTGGTGATGGTGACGACGACGACGATGATGACCACGACGATGCTGACGATGACGATGACGACGACGATGATGATGATGATGACGACGACGACGATGACGACGACGACGATGACAGCGATGAAGATGATGATGGAGATGGTGATGATGAATCATTGCTTTTGGTCTCGTTGAGAGTGTTATGACTAACCTCATGGCTGGTCCAGCTGTTGGCTGGCTGTCTTCTCACTCCCTCTTGGCTCTTACTTTTCTTGTGTATGCTTTCTGAAGCTGCCTCTCGTAAATGCCATTCCGCCGTGTGTGTGAACCCTTTCGTGAATCTACGTGAGGTCAATGCTCCGTGTTTTCTGCCCATGATATGCATGAACGTGTATGGAACAGTGGCTCAGTAGCTGTGAAAAAAGCGGTATGCTGACGTTTTATTCCCCGACGATTCATTCGGGGACGTTTCATCAAGCGGACTGTTCATCATAGGACATTTCATCCCCAATAAATAATGTTTATTGCTTCTCTATTTCTTAGCAATTCTCTCTTCATGCCACTACTTCAAACATTAATTTCTTAATCTTAGCAGTCCAACTGAAAGTCACTTGATGTAATTATTATATTAGTCTCAGACCTAATTAACAGGGCAGGGGTCCACGAAATGTACGCGGTGCAACAGGAGGAGGGAATCCGAAAATCCGATTTTTGCCTACGTAATATATGGATGCCCTCATTCTTGTTTGTATACCTTTATCTTGAGATGAATCGTCATTTTGGTGTCACACAAATACACCCGTCAAGTCCTGCGAGGCTTGTACGTATATAAATACGCTAATAGAAAATACCTTCACAATCACCGTCATCATCGTCATCATCATCGTCATTGTCATCACCGTCATCGTCGTCATCATTGTCATCATCATCATCACCGTCATCGTCATCATCATTGTCATCGTAATCGTCGTCATCATTTCATATTCTGCCCCATCTTCTTCTTCTTCCTCTTCAACCACCAGATCTTTGTACTTACAAAGAAAGTCAGAATCGTCAATTCGGCTCTTTGTCTTTAAGGATAGTAAAGTTTAACCGGTAGCACATGATAAAAACTCAGCCAGGGTAACGGGATATTTACCGAACGCAGATGCGGTAAGTACCGACGCATATTTTTGCTCTGCGTTTGTTCTGCGTGATGCGGCATTTGTCTGAATGTGATAGGTCTGAATATGATGGATATAAATAATTGCATATGCTATGTGCGAATACGCTTCTAACAGTCAGTTACTGTTGTTTTGTAGCTAGTTATATACTGGTTGTGTTTAGGCCGCACAACCGGTATGTTGGGTTCCTCCCTTAATACAAAGACAATTTATTTGGATCATAGAGAGGATGAGACTGAGCGAGAAAGACATACGGAGAGGGGAAGAGAGAGGGATACTCATGGAGAGTGAGATACAAGAGATATACAGAGAGATAGGCGGACAAACAGAGATAGACAGAGACCGAGGAAGAGCGACAGAGAGAGGGAGAGAGAGAGAGAGAGAGAGGGAGGGAGGGAGAGAGCGACACACAGAGAAAGACACACAGAGAGAGAGAGAGAGAGAGAGAGAGAGAGAGAGAGAGAGAAGCCTATTGACAGCCAGAAAGAGCGAGAAGATTAAGAGACAGAGATAGTTAGGTAAATAGACTGGGAGAGTAAGATAGAAAGACAGACAGACAGACAGACAGACAGACAGACAACCGACATTATACGACCTCCACGGCATAAAAATCCGAACACACGGAGCGTTGTGTGTGTTGTGCGTGTGTTGTGTGCGGCTGTTGAGCTGTATGGTTCTGTCTGTATAATGGTTTAGCCAACATCACAGCGGGTGGATAATATTAGCCATTTCAATGTAGTTGTTGTTCCTGCATCCTCCTCCGCTGCCACCGCATTGCAGAGGCAACCAACAACTGAAGCTGCAGCCAGCTGCGTGTAGTCCGCATCTGGCATCGCTCACCCCCTCCCCTACTGATCATCTTCTTCTTCAATCCTCCTCTGCAGCAGCTCACGCACTCACGTTCACTGTTTTTTAGATAGACGATAGCCTGTTTAGCCCTGCTGAGACGACTAGCTGATAAGGTATTCGGTTCTGATGGGTACCGGGGAAGGGGAGGGGTAGTAGAGGCCGTTCCGGGTTACTACGCAGGGCTCTACCTGACACCCGAAGGAATGGGGAGGAGCAGGGGCAGGGGTATAATGTGTGACCGCCGACCGTTGAAAAACTCTTCTTAGGGCGGCGTTGTTTGTCTTGTCTTATATGTGTTATCTTGGTTGTCTTGTCTGTATTGTCTTTCTTGTTTGTCTTTTCTTGTGTGTCTTGTTTTGTCTATCTTGTCTGTTCTGTCTTGCTTGTCTGTCTTGTTGTTTTGTCTCTTCTGACTTGTCTTGTCTTGCATTTCTTGTTTGTCTAGTCTTTTGTTTCTTGTCCTGCATGTCTTGTTCTGCTGTCTTGTCTTGTTTGTCTTGTTCTGCTGTCTTGTCTTGTTTGTCTTGTCTCATCATCAACCACGTGTTCCATCATATGACTGGTCGCACAACGTACAAGGTTGTTCCGTCCGTCTCTGTTCCTTGTCTCCTTCAATGACCGGTTGAAATCCGATCCAGTCGACGACTAAGTTACGTTATCAATCGATGCCATTTAAGTCTTCCTTCGGATTTGGCTCCAGGAAACGAAAGCTCTGCCTTCGATAAGCCACTCCTACGCATACAATCTCAATGCGAAATATGGAAGCATCATATTATGCACGATTTATCGGAAAGCCTCCTTTCACCTCCTCCGCCTCCTCCATCTTTCTCCCTCCTCTTTCTCCTCCTCCCTCCTCCTCTCTTCCTTCTGTCTTCTCCTCTTTCCTCCTCCTCTCTTCCTTCTGTCTTCTCCTCCTTCCTCCTCCTCCTCTTCCTCCTCCCTCTCCTTCTCTTCTCTTTTCTTCTCCTCCTTTCTCCTCTCCTACTCCTCCTTGAACAGTGAACACCCAATCGCCATAGTCTTCCTCGCAGTTCACGATAACCGAGGATCTTACAACGTATGTAGCAACGACGGCCAATTAAAGACTTACTGTATTACACAGTTATCTGCTGCCGCGCTAGATGCCAATGCGAATGCCAGCGTTATAAAAGCTGGCTCAACTGGCTCCCTCTCTAATGTAACTCAAGTGCCACGGCCCATCAACTAGAACCGCTCCCGGTACCAATTTTATTTCCCGCATGCTGACGCCATCGCTAATGGTTCGTGCAAGCATCGAGAAAGCTTCAGTTCGGCTGATTTTACACAAGAGGTGGATGGTGGCTGGGAGATATGGCTTTCCCAGAGTCTCTCTCCCAAAAAGTATTGTTGCACACTCACACACACACACACATACACACACGCACACACCTACACACACATACACCTACACACGCGCGCACGCGCGCACGCAAGCACACATACGCACAAACACACAGCTTCAAGCGCTTGTGCAGATCCGTCTGGGCGCTGGGAGCGGCTGTGCAAATCGGTTTAGACTGACACGATTACCTTTTGAAGTCTATTTGTTAACATTCTAAGAGTGGCTGGGAACTGAACAAGCATAGTCGTTAAAGTGTTAAGTAAGGCATCTCGGATGTCATGGCAGATGGAGAGGAGAGTTCCAATTCCAACGGAAAAAATGTTTCTAGAATCCCCTAGATGATTATATGCTCCACTATGCATCTATTGAGAGATCGGCTCTTGCATGCAGAATGAGTGCATTGGTGAGTGAAAGGACCTCATAGACCAAGGTCAAGAAATTGAAGTCACGAAGGATACTTCTCGTTCATCCTCCTCTTTCACACGTTTCGTCAGGGATGTTGTTCAAGGCACAATACTACCGCTGTCATAAATGATCATAACTCTTGTAACATGCATTGGTTGAATATGAATGGACAATGCACCATATATCACATACCCCGACGTATATTCATTCATTCATTCATTTATTCATTCACTCTTTCATTCATTCATTCGTTCGTTCATTCATTCGGTCATTCACTCTTTCATTCATTCATTCATTTATTCATTACGGATATTTCTACATGTATTGCACCCTTTTCGAGGCTACTACTGAGAAGCGTTTCCAACCCCGGCACGGCAGAAAAGAATAGATTTAAGACGAGTATAAAGAGTGCGAGGGGACCCTGGGTGACAAGCGCAACGCCAACGGGAGCGCGTTCCAGAACGAGGGGGCAATATGCTCCTTCAGTACTTAGAAACTATTGAAGTATGTCTAGACTGTCTAGAGAGTAAAGAAATATTTTGCATGGACATTCCTCTCTCGGCTAACCTGTTGAAAGTGAAGCGTGCAGTTATGTTATGTTTGAGTTCTGTTTACCTGATGGCGCCATGTTAAGAACCTTGATACGTGGAGAATAAAACACTGGTCTGTGTTGAAAACTTTCTTTGGCCGTCAACGATTCAACTATGATGTACTTGTGAAGTTGAGAACTACAGACACTTCCAACTGCCTCATAGAGCACTTGTGTCCTACAGTTTCAAGGTTAGGCCCTCCAATACAAATTTCGGAGAAATGTCGGGCCTCTACGCAGAAAGATTTCGGGTCCCTAGGCGGAATAATTCGGGGACCCTTTTGCTCTCTTCACCGTACATTCGTCTAATACTTTAATACATCTGCTTTTGCTTTCTTTACTTTACATTCGTCTAATACTCTAATACATCTGCTTTTGCTTTCTTTACTTTACATTCGTCTAATACTTTAATACATCTGCTTTTGCTTTTTTTTACTTTACATTCTTCTAATACTCTAATACATCTGCTTTTACTTTCTTTACATTACATTCGTCTAACACATGTGGTTTTGTGTTTTAGTCAAAGAACCAATAAAACCGGCTGTGGATGACAACTCGTCAGGTGCGTCGTCGTTTTTACTGGTTCATGCTAGCACTTGAACTGTAATGTAATGTAATGTAAAGCTGTTTTGTGATGCAGTACAGTACATTGCAATATGATATCGGTTTGGCCAGCAAACAGTGAGTGCTTTTGTAACACCTTGCAAGTTGCTTTATGAAACTTTTGCATACATGCACATAGTATAAATGTTACGTAATGTAAGAGTCATATGATACAGTGCACTATTTATTTATTTATTTAAAGCAATTATAATGGGCAGAAAGTAAGTAAATCTTAATCTGGGGTACAAATGTAATATGAAATGCAATAACATTACACCTATAACATGTGTAGATGTACATTCAGTGCATAATTTTTGTGGTCTGTTCATGCTATAGGCCTACTTGTAATCACACTGTGGTGTGTCCGTTTTAATTTAATAAACAAAGATTTTTTTAACACAAGGTACACAGAATCTATCAGGGACTTGAACATTATTATTATTATTATTATTATTATTATTATTATTATTATTATTATTATTATTATTATTATTATTATCATTATTGTTTTTATTATTATTATTGTTATTATTATTATTATTATTATTATTATTATTATTATTATTATTATTATTATTATTATTATTATTATATTTACCATTATTATTTCTTTTTTCCCAAAGGTAGATGATATTATTATTAATACTTCTGTAATTATTATTATTATATATTTATTACTATTACTACTATTAGACTGGTTCAAGACTAGTTTTTACGCAGCTAATCTGTCATTTACTGTAAAGTGTTTACACAATATTGCATAAACATTTATCTTTTCTCTCTCTCCAGGTCAAGGACTCTCCAGCTGGAAAGGCCTTCTTCCTCTTATCATACTCTCAATGACTTTGATGAAGCTGCTCGTATTCTGATGTCGAGTGTTTCATGTACTTTCGTGAACGTGGAGTTGCGTGTCTTCCTACATGTGTAAGGTTTCGCGGCATTCTTTCCAGATGGTTCGCCTCAAGACTCCTGGAAAATCTGAGACTAGAAGCCTTTTAGCGAGAAGCGGTCTCGGCTCAAACCTCAGTAGAAAGGCTGAATCCAAAGAAAGAAATGGAAAAAACTTTATCTTATCAGAATACAGAAATTCATCATTTATAGACTTTGTAATTTTTTTCCCTTGCTAAACGCGAAGTAGGAGGAGCCTACACCAGGACTTCGTCCAATAGAATGTGGTTGTGGGCGGAGCTAGCAAATGGCTAATTCATTTATTACTTAAGTAAGTACTAACCACTTCAATTAGTATGACTATTACTAGAACCTAAACTAGGATTTTTTTAAATAGGCAAAGCCGTCAAAACGTTGGTGCCAGATTGCCTGCGCATATCTGCTTCATTGTTCACGACTTCTTATTAGCCAGTCTACGTCAAAGTCAGACTTCCATTATCAGCCCAGTGTGTAGCTGTAGGATACCGCAGAGATTAAAGGCCATTTGCGAGGCGTTGTATAGACATTTACTCGAATTTAGAACGTTTCTACATATGTCCAGAAAAAATGGACTCGACAGTGTCAGAAACGGGAGCTCCAGATGTAGGCCTATTGCATCAACTTAAGTATACTTTTTAAAATGATTAATACATTTAATGCATTTATAGTAAGGGAGTAAAAACTTGTGCATTAACAATTTTACCCCTCCCATTGACCCGGAAATGAGAATAATGCGAGTAAACCTTCAAAAAGTACCACTGAAACAAGTAGTTTCCAGTGTCTTGTGAGTGTAGGGTCATTGACGTTGCTCTCCTCTTCGACTTGGCTTGGGACTGGCATTGCTAATAAAAGCCATTATTGGTTACCCTTTATGAAAGTAAATCATGAAATAGCATTTCGTCATTCTATAGGGATCTTTCATTAACTTTCAAAATAACTAAAAAATAGTTATTGAGAACGGAAAGAAAAACATTTGTTGTTCCGTTTCGTCAATTGAATTTATGTAAGGGTGCCTTTTTCTGGACATGTGTATGAAACTCAGAATATGGAGGTGTTTTACATTTTATGTCATTGTTATTGTTTGTGCTGGTCAGGCTACACAGTTTATTCTATGCAGAACTTGAGTGTTAATCATAACAGAGCTATGGTTTTGTCAGTACTGAACTTAAGTGCTGCTCATGATGGAGCCGTGATTTAGTCTTCACTGAGCTAATTGCTGCTTGCGATGAGCAATAGAACTTAATTGCTAATCATGATGCAGCTATGGTTTTGTCTGTCATGAGCTAATTACTGCTCATGACGAGTTATGAGTTTGTCAGTACTGAGCAAGGTGCTGCTCGTTTTAGCACTGTACTGATTCCGTTACATATACTCGTAATATGGTCGATTATTAGAACAATCGGCTATAATCGATAACAAAAATAGATTAAAAAATTAATTTTCTTAAGTTCTAATCATGTTAGAGCTGTGATTTTTTCTGTCCTAAGCTGAGTGCTGCTCGTGATGAGCTATTGTTTTGTTTGCACTAAGCTTAAGTGCTGATCATGACGAGTTATGGGTTTATCAGTACCGAGCACTAAGTGCTGCTTGTTTTATCGCTGTACCGATTCCGTTACGTATACTCGTAATAGGGCCGATTATTAGAACAATCGGCTATAACTGGTAGCAGCAATCGATATTTAAAAAATAATTTTCTTAGTATTGGCGACTCGCCAGATGGCAGACAAAGTTAACAATACCATGTATTGGCTCGTCTACCTAGTCACATCCAGCGAAAATGCTGAAATAAATTTATTTGTCTTTGTCCAACAATCGTAAAAAAATAGAAGAAAGAGCAGATATGAAATTTTCAAAATAATCTGCTTCCTTATTGGTATCGGCTATTTCAATAATCGGCAAAAATTGATGTTAGTACAGCTATGACTGACTCGTTACGAGCTCTGGCTATGTCTGTAATGAACTTAAGTGCTGATCGTCATGGAGCCATACCGTGACAGAAACTCTGTATACATTGCCACGAAAACCAGTGTTTTAGTAAGACGTTATTGACTGTAGAAATATAGAAACGTTTGTCAAGTTGTGTATAGTCAGTCAGTCGTTGTTTAATAACTGTAGACATGCGACGCCCTTAAGGCTTGGAATTAGCTGTTTTTAAAACGCCTAAATAAAAAATCTGTTTATATTATTGTTCCTTTTATGTATTATTATTTAAGTATTATTGTTTTGTTTTAATTATTTGTTGTTGTTTGTATTGCTAGGGAGGTATATTTTAAATTACTTGGTCTTCTGTAAGACAAGAGGCAACAAACTAGGAAATTTTGCCGTGATCAGAGTTAAACCTCCCATCCTTAGCCTCAAAACTAAGTTTGTTCCATTTTGTTTTAGTATATTAGCAGTTTAGAATATTATCTTTCATCTGAATATAATTATTTGAGATTTTATATTTTAATCTAGCAAAGTGGATTTTTCCAAGTGGCTCGTTTTCTTGTCTCTCTCTTTAATGTATTTGTGAGAATGAAGAAATCTGGAAGTGCAATAATATTTTTATTACTTGTAACTGTTCCAACCACCTTCTCTCATCTTTCAGGTTTAACTACTGAGAACCATCAACGCCAACAAAAGGTGCATACCTTATAGCTACGCACCATTGGGGAATTGTTGTTAAGCACTTCTCTTACCAATTGATCTTTTGGATATTCCTCTGATCACGGTTTGCTTTGGAGTGTCTTCGGCATTAAAATAGACGTAGGACGTGATGCGCCTTGCATGGCTGCCGTAAAGTTAAATTCGACTCCTGTAATAATTTATGATCATCGATTTATGCTATGACTTGTAATCACACTGTGGTTTGTCAATTCGAATAACTAAATCAAAATTATAATTAGACACCCCAGGAGCAATAAAGGCTACTAATTACAAATGCAAGTTTTGACCTTGCACCTTGCATGTGACGTTCATGGCAGCTCGTCTTCCTCTCCGTCTGAGCTTCCCACCGACGGTGGACAGTCCATCTACTCATACCAGAGATGAACCGAAACTCGGTTTGGAACTCGGCTTGCTCCGAGTTTCTTAGTACTCGACATACTCGGACTTGGACAAACAATGGGTCCTAGTACTAAGCTTTCTGATGTTCTGTTTTGAAACGAAAATCAGATTTGTTAGCTTTCAAAGCGACAATCGACTTAACAAAAACACAAATACTGCTGCTATTAGTGCTTACTAGTTACAAATTTCTAGTGTAAACAAAAGCAAGGCAAAAAGTACACAAGAGTTGGGCAAACTGCCAAGCTAAAAGTCAAAAGAATGAGAATTTTTTAATATTCGAAACTGACTTCACCTGACTTGGCAATATTGAACTCGCAATACTCTGACTCGGTAAGAAATTCAAACTCGGTTCATCCCTAACTCATACTTTAGCTGAGTTTGCTTAGGTTAGAGTTTACATTGTCATTTGGATTTTAAATTGTATATAATTGTAGTCTTATCCTTCCAGCATATAAATGTGTAGGCTAACTTGCAGATTTGTACAAATTCTCTGATATGTTATTACCTTGGCTTATCAGCGATTGCTTTGCGCGAAATTTGTTTTTCAATGTTAAAGCCTGATTTTGAAATGTCGAATGCTATTTTTTCTTGTACGCCATGCTTAGAACTGCTTTAACTGTTGACAAATTATTTGAGTGATTGCACAGAAACTATTGCCAAGTTTCCTCTGGAATATTTAGTGTGAATGAGAGGGTGTATAGTCCAAAGCTTGATTACAGGAGGTGGAGAAAACCTGTGAGCAGGAGTAAAAATACCGGGAGCCTGTACGGGGAGGATTCCTCTTTCCAGGATGGTACGTGGTTCTTGGATTTTAGAATTATCTCGGTGCAGTCGGTGGCTTAGCCCCCTCTGAGGTTTTGTAGTTGCTGTCCGGTTCTAGGCACTTGTTATTAAATTCAGTGATGTGATCCTGGTCTATACTAGTTAAGACCCATCTGGTTTGACTTGTTAACCCATCATAAGAATGTTAATGATACTGATAATAAAAGTAATGAAAGTAGTAGCAGTAATGCCTCTGCAGTTAAAGATTGGATATAACCTGATGATGTATAGACAGACCTGATGAAGATGATGGTGTTGATGTTGATGATGCTGGTGGTGGTGGTGGTGGTGGAGTCGGTGGTGGTGGTGGTGGAGGCGGTGGTGGTGGTGGTGATGATGATGATGATAATGACGATGATGATGGTGGTGGTGGTGGTGGTGGTGGAGACGGTGGTGGTGGTTGTGGTGGTGATGATGATGATGATAATGATTATGATGATGGTGGTGGTGGTGGAGGCGGTGGTGGTGGTTGTGGTAGTGATGATGATGATGATAATGCTTATGATGATGGTGATGGTGTTGGTGGTGGTGGTGGTTGTGGTGATGATGATGATGAGGTTGATAATGATTATGATGATGGTGGTGGTGGTGGAGGCGGTGGTGGTGGTGGTGATGATGATGATAATGATTATGATGATGGTGGTGGTGGTGATGAAGAAGAAGATGATGATGATGATAGGCGGTGGTGGTGATGATGATGATAATTATGATGATGGTGGTGATTGTGGTGGAGGCGGTGGTGGTGGAGGCGGTGGTGGTGATGATGATGATGAGGTTGATAATGATTATGATGATGGTGGTGGTGGTGGTGGTGGAGGCGGTGGTGGTGGTTGTGGTGGTGATGATGAGGTTGATAATGATTATGATGGTGGTGGTGGTTGTGGAGGCGGTGGTGGTGATGATGATGATGATTATGATGATGGTGGTGATTGTGGTGGAGGCGGTGGTGGTGGAGGCGGTGGTGGTGATGATGATAATGAGGTTGATAATGATTATGATGATGGTGGTGGTGGTGGTGGAGGCGGTGGTGGTAGTGGTGGTGGTGAAGATGATAATGATTATGATGATGGTGGTGCTGCTGATGATGGTGGTGGAGGCGGTTGTGGTGATGATGATGATGGTGGTGGAGGCGGTGGTGGTTATGATGATGATGATAATAATAATAATGATACTAGTTAAACGAATAGGTGCCCTTGCAGACGTTATTTCACTCTTCTTAATTAATATGTAAGTCACTGAAGGATCATGTGTAAACCCTGGAGCATAAAAAGGTGATAGTTGGATCAACACAATGATAGGCCTAATCAAGTCAAGTGGGAAACGGAAAGGGATCGTTTGCTTTCGGGACCATGCGCTCTGTTTAATGTCTGTTAGTAGCAGACATTGGTGTGGCTGAGGTGCTCCTGTGTTTACGACTGAATGTTTTGAGTTTGTTTTAAGCGCTTTTTAAGGTTCGGGCAAGAGTGACGCTGATCTTTTTTATTGTCTGAAAAGAGAATAAAACTAGCCACTATATTCAAGGTCCGATCCAAACGGGGATTTTCATAACCATAATATAAAAGTACCTTTTAAGTAATTTATTAGAAGAATAGCAGGCCCTTAATCAAACCTCGAGATGCTGTCGTGATATGCGGTGATGGCGAAATCATCTTCTGGGTTTCCGCAAATGAGGGCGAGTGGCCCAAAAACCGGTGCATATATATAGACCTAGCTACTGTAGGCCTATGTGTTTAACTGATTATGCATTTACTAGGACTCTAAGTTCAGTTATTAAAGGCTCTTTAAATGTATTCGATTGTACGATTAATTCTGAGATGTGATTGTTTCAACTGAAGGAACTTCAAGCAATTCAGCTCCATTCAAACTATATTTTTGTTGTCAGCTCCTCGTGTCCTGCTCGTAGCTTTGTCCAGAGCTTCATGTCTGCCCGACTTCAAATGTGACTATCACCAATTAATAGCACTCTTCTTGGCATTTCCGATTAAAGACCTAATGTATCAAACGTAGCTACACCGATTGCTAAATATGAAGCTCAAAACGACAAAATAGGCCCTAAAGGTCTATGCCTATTACCTGATTAAGAGAAGCTTCTGACAGTAAATAGAATCGCATATCAGTCTCAGTTCAGCTTAAGGGCTTCAAAGACATAACCTACAAGACAAGTAGGCCTGCCTTTACATTGCGACTGTATACACTGACTAAAATTAATGCCTGGATGTTTCTGTTAAAATCTTGCGTAGGCCTACCCTTAGGCCTAAGTGATACCAAAATGTTGAGAAGACCACTGCGTGATAAACTCTATAGAAAGCAGGGTTTGGTTCTCGGCTCGCCTTCAATCGGTAGCTTGTTTATGTAAGAGTTTTTGCATGGTCTATTTTAATACGAGGACCTAGAAGACGTGGAAACTTTCATACGGACAGCGGTGCTCACACCCGATCGATTCATTAAAAATTTAGCATGGTTGAGACCATAATAGATCTGTGGTCGGCCATGATCGGTGTAATAAGCAATCATACAACACAATACAACTGCTATTTGATATCGCCCTTCTTACACTTAAGTTCAGAAGTGCACACACGCCTCGACGGCGCAGCTGCAGTTGTAATGCAGAGTAATTGCGTGCGAAGGACTTGCTCAAGGTCCCTACACAGTGACTGACGCCTCGGACGAGGTTCGAACCCGCTCACTCAGCGCACACTGAGTGTTACGGGCCGACCGCTCTAACCAATCGACCATCATGCCACACCTTCATGCAAATTGTAGATTAACTTCAGCATCCCCGTGTTAAATTTGCTCTGTTGAGCTGCATGGATATTAAGGGCTATTGATATGAAGCGAAAACAAATTATCAGGATTGGATCAAAACTGTAGTGTCAATATACGGTTGTATACAGAGACCATGCAATTTAACATGTTCGCAAGTTTTGAAGTTTAATATCTAGGCTGTTTTTGGTTTAGGTCTAAGCTTAGCCTTAATGAAATACGTGTGAAATGTTATAGATAGTTTAATTCCTTGTAGAGCTGTAAGGCGTAGGCCTATAGCAAATGCTACAAATTTAGCGAACCTGTATACTCTTGTATTTGGTTAATGCCCATTTTAGTTGTTTGTGAAGCGCCCTTGGTACGGTATGGCCCCGTTACGGCGCCATACACTACTTAACATTAAACTCTGTATGGCTTGAACTAAATCGAGTTTAAGTTAGTGAAATAATTCAGTTGGCTCGATATCTTTTCCATTATGTCCTGAAGACAAATATGAAGTCGAACTGTACTTGAAGACATCTCGCTCAACAGCAGACAGAGTCAGCCAATAGGCCAAAAAGGTCGATCACGTGAGATGTGTCGGTCAGTAACTGACGCTCCGGTTGACCTTCGCTAGGCTAACAAGAAGAAGAACAAAAAATAAAACAAAAGAGTTTTGTATCCATCTCCAATTGAATATTTGATTCATTAGCGCATGACATAATAGTTAGAAGACTGTTAGCCACACCGCTTGTAGGCCGGGCCAGTCTCCAAAGGCGATCTCTTTTTAAAAAATAATCAACACTAGTGAAGATATGCAATATACCTACATTATAATGATCCACTGTGACATACTCTCGAAAACGATCACAATGAACATTGCAGGATCGCCTCCCAACAAATTCCCTTGGCTCACAATCGGTCTGCATTATTTACGACGTGCCAATGACAGCAATGAGTGGATGCAATGCACATGCTATTAAGTAACGACCGTATACATGGCCTCAACCATGCTCACTTCTCAATGACACCCTGCTCATTTTTCAATGACACCTTGCTCATTTTTCAATGACACCCTGCTCATTTTTCAATGACACCATGCTCATTTTTTCAATGACACCATGCTCATTTTTTCAATGACACACTGCTCATTTTTCAATGATTTGATCAGGCGAGATCCTTCACCAACTGTCGTGCCTTTGACAAGTCGCCACGCCCTTTAAAATACACGATGACGGACCGATTTTATTCTACGAATCAACCCACCATCGAGATGCGAACCGGGATCGAGCTGCTCGCACAGAAGTGCATGAGACGTACATTCCAATCGATGTAGCTGGGATAGCAGACCATTCACTAAATGGGAACACGCACCCAAAGAGTCGCTGGTACCAGTTTATTCACAGTTTCTCAGTCATTAATTACGTACGTAGACAGCTAAAGGCGTAGTTGCAGGTACGGGTCAGACATGCAGGTCATGGCGCTGGTAAGCCTATAGAGAGTTCATTAATATCATACTAAAACTAATGTCAAATTAAAGTCATTCATCTTAAGATGTTGAGTTTAAAAGTTACAAGCCTCGAAAACTATTGTTTCTAGAATTAATAATGATTGTTTTGACCCTGACATTGAATAGAGATAACAGCACTGGAAGTTGAAGCAACGCCATAATGGTGGTGTACAAGACTTATGTGCATAGGCCTACCATGTACTGTTGCATAACTTGGCAAGAGTCGAATATGTAGGCCTATTACACTCAAAGTCCGAACTCCCGGCGTAAACTTCATTGCGTTTTTTGATGTTTCGCAGCTGATGTATGGGATTTTTTAAATGTTTACTTCAAATGTGCTTTCTGTGTAGTTCACGAAACTAGTGCGCAGAAAGACAGTCTGTTCCGTGGTTACCTAGGTCTGTCACCTAACGATTGCAGGTTTGAGCCCGATGATCGCACTCTCTGTAACTACAATGCACCACTTGTACGAATGCATCTGACTCGCTCTTCAGATTCAGACTAATACTGACCAGTGACCACAGCTTTCGGACGAGTTCTAAGGTCCTTGTCCGGCTTCAGGAAAGTAGGCAACACCGTTTGTAGTAGCTTCAGGTTAACGACCCTGTGCGACAACAAAGACCATTAACGTCGTCCTCTTCCTTTATCCCGGCTTGGGACTGGCTCTGTCATAGTGCGAACAGTCACGGAGTTTAGTTAAAGAGTAGTAATATAGTAGTGGTCTAAATTTAACGACCCTGTGTGATAACAAAGACCATTAACATCGCCCTCCTCCCCTTTCCAGTCTTGCGTAACAGGCGTAACAGTTTGGGACTGGCACTACCTGAATTCGAATAGTGGATGATCGGGTTAGCTCGTATTAGCTGATCTTATAGGCTGGTAAATTGTCAGATCATGCCACCCCCGTTGAACTACTAACCTTACGTATGTCCGACATCGTTGTACAACAGGTAGACCTATCTTCATTCGAGGCGGAAGCATTACTTTCGAACTTATCTAGTCGTTTTCTTGAGACGATGTCAGGATTAGCTTTCTAAGGCAGAGGTGTAAGTGGTTGTAAATTAATGCGGCGGAAGACAACCAGCTAACCACACTGCCACAGAAACATTCCTCTCCTCCTGTTGGATTCGTATACGTATAGTCTGAGACAAACATTCGCTGCAATTTGCGAAAACCTTAACAATAAACAAGGCGTAACAGTTTAAAATTTGCTAATGTTCATTTCATTTTTGAAATTGAAGCTTTTTGCGCAATATAGTATGCGTATTATTTGGAGCGTTATCCAGTAATGATTATTATATGAACTAATACCATTAAGTTCATATAACGTTATCCAGTATTGATTATTATATGAACTAATACCGTTAAGTTCGTAAGTCGATTGTATTCGCTTAAGCCTTATCGAATATTAAATTTAGCTGAAATAATTTCTTCCCTATTTCAACTCCACCTTGGACCCAAAAGCCAAAGCGACTGTAACGGGGACGCTGACCGTACAACGTCAGTGAGAAGATGAGACGAACGGGGAGGATTGGGCGCATACCTACATATGCCGAGGCTAAATAAATGAAGGCGACACTTCGTACATTTGACTGCCTCTCGGATTAGCTTTAATTGGGGACAGCTCTACTTCTATCTAATTTCCAAATGTTTTTGATCTTATATTTTCAATTCAATTGAATTCGTTTTAAGTTACAGTCACTGAGACCAAAATGAAGTGCAAATTATTTGTCATCAGTCAACAACAATAGTGGACCCAGAAAGGACAATTGTAGTCCCGCTAGGTAGAGCCACATAAGTAATTTTTAACATTATATATAATATATTATATTATTAAATTATTATATCTTATGCATTACTATATATGGACAACAATAATGATCAGTTTCACACAAATGATTATATGTTATAATCATAGTGTTTAGGACATAAAAAAATAACACGCACTATAGAAGTGCTCAGCCACATTGCAATACAATACAATACATCACAAAGAACTTTGTTACAACTGGCAGAACGGTAGGAAAGGCAAATAAAATTATCATTGCCAAACATATCGATTTTTAGGAAGCCAGTATTAACTCACTAACAAACATCTGCAGCAAGAACAGCTAATCGTTACAGAAGGTCTGTCAACAAGGTGATCAGTTTATAACAAGAATGGAAGAGCAAAGTCTGTATTTTTAAACGAAATCGAAAGCTCACCAAGACAAAGCAATTCAGCTTTTAACAGATGGCACAAATGGCAAAAAACAAGTAACTTATTTGAGCAGAAAAAACGAAGAAGTGAATTATTTTAATAAAATAAAACTACAATTATTCTTCTACACAAAGCAAGAACGACCGCAAGAATAAAGGCGGTTCAACACATCGCAAAGAAGTCTATAAGGAAATTAATTTGTCCATGCACTAACCATGAACTGACAAACTATGCACTAATGAGTCAAACATCGATTTGCAAAGATTAAGAACATAAATTTACAATTTCCAACCTATATAGAAGAGGAGCAGTCCCTCAAGCCAATCTCAGGAGATATTCTCACAGGTATACGAAGTGTCGACGAATTCACTTTCTCCAACCCAGCTGATGAGGATGGGTGGTGACCATTACATTACCTCGCCGTCTGAGCATATCACCAACACTGCACGGTCAGTGTGTACAGTGTGTGCAGTAAGTTTATTTAACGACGCATCCATAACAAGGATGATATGCGTGTACACTCGGTCAGTCGCCATTTATAACCGCGCTATAGCTAGAGGGAACACGTGACACTGAAATCTCAAAACAAAATGTCGTTGCGTTTGTGGGATTTTAACCCTTTGCTCAACCCTGAAAGTCCAGCACTCTCCTCACCCCTATACTATCATGAATTCGACTAAAGAATGTTAGAACCAATCGAGCTCATACTGCTCGAGCACCAATGGTTTTTAACGTGCTTATCATATACAAGGTGTACACACATACACACATAATTTATACATATACATATATATATATAGTGCTAAATACATGGTATATATATATAGCACTACGCTAAGTTAACTCCATATATATATTATATATATATATTATATATATATATATATACAGCACTACGTTAAATAAACTGAAAATTACATATATATATCAACGTAGTGCCATAGATACATATATAAGCGACCACTCTCTTTAACGTGTACATCAACAAGGCCGATACGAGAGCATAAACATTGTGTCATCAGTTTCGATGCTCGAAGATCCATCCGTACAAAGTTGATGCCTCAACACTGCATGGGCATCTGCCGCAGCAACAGGCTGACGTAACGTTGGTCAAAGACCTTTCACGGAAGAGACCTCTATTATCAGTGAAGCTGGGTTACGAATAGATGTATGAATACAGCTAACAGACTTCTGATGGAAATGCCTATTTGAAGAAGCCTGGCGTTTATACGGAGGCCTAACTATTCACTAAGAGGCCTACCAGTTCATGAAGAGGTTTAAGGTTTACAGAAGCATGACAATTAATAAAAAGGCCTGCACATTCATGAAGAGGCCTGAAATTACTTAATAGACTCAAAATTCATGAAGAGGCTTAGAAATAAGTCTTAAATTACTTAAGAGGACCAAAAATTCATGATGAGGCCTAAGCCTTATTTAAGAAGCCCAAAAATTCACAAAGGAGCCTAACAATAATTTAAAAGGATCATAAATGAATGAGGAGGCCCAAACAATTATTTAAGAAACTCACACATTCACGAAGAGGTCTAAAAATTATTTAAGAGACCCACAAATTTCCACGAATTCATGACGAGGCCCAACACTAATTTAAGAGGCTTAACAATTAATGAAGACCCCTAACAGTTATTTAAGAGGCCTAAAAATTCACGAAGAGGCCTGACACTAATTTAAGAGGCCTAAAACTTAATGAGGAGGCCTGAAAATTGATGAGGAGGCCTAACAATTATTTAAGAGGCCTACAAATGCATTAAGATACCCAACAATTTATGAAGGATTGTACTAGTCAATAAAGGCCAGTCAATTTATTGTGACAAGGTCCAGGTGCTAGTCCAACAACAACAACAGTCCTATCAACTAAATGTACTAAAAGATATTCTAGTTCATCAGGCCTACCACTTCAAGAAAAGGTCCACCGATTAAGTACTAAGGACCAATAGGATAAATTCAATTTAATTCATTCCAAAGACCGAGTGGTCAATAACAGGCCTACCAGTCGAAACATGCCTACCTTCCTAAGAGACGAGGAAACCTCACAATCAATCGCAGGACAATTACTCCAAGAGGCCTATGGTTGTAAGAAGAGGCACACCAGTTCAACAGCTCCATCAGTCTCATTATCGATCAAAGAAGAGGCCATCCCTGTCAAAAGGTCAACAGATTGCATCTCAATCGAAGAAGCCTATTCTTCTCAAGCCTACCCATTCAATGGGCCTTTCAGTTGACCAAGAATCACACCAGCTCAACAGCACTATTTGCCTCAGTCACATCGATCAAAACAGACACAGAGGTCCACAGTTCAAAGGCCCTACCAGTCAAAGAAGAGGACTATCAGTTCGTCAGGTCCGCGCTTCGATTGATCCAGAAAGAGGCCCATCGATTAAAGACGCCTATAAATCCAAGCAGATGTATATCAATTAAAATAGCCTATTAATTCAAGAACAGGCCTGTCAATCAACGAAGTATATTGATCCAAGATGAGACCTGTCAATCAAAATGGCTTATTGATCCAGGAAGAATCTTGTAAATCTAGAAGGCCTAGCAATCAAAGAAGAGGCCTGTCAATTAAAAAGGTCTTTTGATCCAATAACAGGCCCATCTGTAAATGAAAAAGCCTATTGATCCAAGAAGAGACCTGCCATTCAAAACGGCCTACTGATCCAAGAGGCCTGTTGATTCATGATGAGGCCTATCAATCACAAATTCCTATTAATTCAACAAGAGGCCTATCAATCATATAGACTGATTAATCCAAGAAGAGGCCCATTAATCAAAGAGAGCTATTGCTCCAAGGCCTATCAATAGAAGTGGCCTATTGATCCAGGAAGAGGCCAATCAATGTAAAAGGCCCATTGATCCAATCAAGAATATATGCCAATCGAATATGTCTATTAATTCAAGAAGAGATCTATCAATTGAATAGGCCTATTATCCAAGAAGAGGCCTAGCTATTGATTGGAGAAGGTCTTCTAGATGAGAAGGTCTATTAGTCCAAGACACCTAAGAGTTCAAAGGTTTACCAATTCTAAAAGACCTGCTATATATAATCAAAAACCTCTAGAAGTAATAGAGCTCTAGAGCTGGAACAGACCCAATAGGTATATCACTGAAACAGGCATAAGAGGCCTATCGCTGGAACAGGCCAAAACGCTCCATTCAGAGAAAACTGTCGATCATTGGCATAGGCCTACACCTTGACCTCCCCCCCTTAACAGCTGCTCGGAAACTTCAAAGCAAAGGGATGTACTCATCTCGCGATGTCCAACACTTAAAGTCCAACACTTACACTGAAATCTGTGGCAAACGGTATCATTGCATATATCACTGCCGTAAGCTGAAACTGTCTACAATCTCTATAGCCACACCAAAACGCCATTAGCCCCAACCCCACCGCAATGGGAATTGGTTGTGCTAAGCCAGAGGCAGGAGGGTGATTAGCGGTTGGTTGGGGTTGGGGGGTTGGTGTCACTATAATGGGTATGAACTAAACGACAGTCTGGAGAATGTCCCTTTCGTTCAAGAAATCGCATCAATGGTTAGGTCAAGAGATCGTGCGGCGATGCAAATAAAAATGTCATCCACATATCAAATCACGTATATTCTTCACCTCTATCTCATTGTGTGTGTTCAAACAATGGAGTAAATTAGTGTCCTTAGGCTTTTCCGTTAAGATGCAGAGATCAGAAGATGCAAAGATAGGAAGAGGCAGAAATAATGAGATGCAAAGAGAGACTGAAAAGCCTATGTCGTAGGCTGTTAGGCTATATCCGTCCAGCCTGCATGCATATTCATATTCATGCATATTCATATTCATGCACATTCATATTCATGCGCACCTCTGCCTGATCTATTTATTTCGCGTAGCCCTGAACTGAACTTTCCCACACAATTCATTTACTTGTCATGCAACTTCATTCACTGTACGACGCTCACAAGCTAATGACAGCCACGTCTCGTTTAGGCGCAATGATCTTGTCCGCGCAACCACGTGACACGCACGTAATTGGAGGCGACGCCCCATAACTGACTAGAAATCTGTAGGCTTTGCCAACCAAGGTTACTTACCAGAAAATGCATTTACACAGCATATGTTCAATATATGTAAAATGCACTCCTGGTAATCCACCTTCGCGGCTATAATATCTCTTAAGAGTCTCGTTAGAATTCTTGAAATACTCTACGCAGTTCACGAACTGATTTAAGATGCACTGATTAAACTGCGATTTAAATATACATACGTGTACGGTGTACGAGGATATCGAATTATCGCCAAAAGTTAAGCGAAGTTCACTACGCACTATTTAATTAAGCGCAATCATTAACCACGCCTTACGTCTGCTAATAAGCGCCAACGTAATTTCTTTTAGCTTAGAAGCCACCTCCGATTTGTTTTTTGTAGAGGAGCTACACAAATGTCCAACTGCAACAATAGTTTAAATGAAATGTGTCTTGTGTAAACTCACTAATGTAATTACAACTACAATTTTTTTGCGTGTACATCAGCTAACACAGTGATGTGTTTAATATTGCCCTCCCTCCCTCCCTCCCTCCAAAGTTCAAAAGATGGTCACAAGATATGACACACTTAATGCTCATGTAGGCCTACATCATGACATGAACCGCTCGCACAACTCACATGTGCCTCTAAGTAGTCACTTTGAAGAGGTGCTGTACATACATTCTTGCAATGAAGTAGATTTTCATCTGTAAATTCATCATCTTCATAACTTAGTACATGATGCATAAATCCTACATCACCATCAGTAATAATATCAACCATCTTCATCATTATCACGATCGTCAGTGTCAAGCGTCATCATTACTCATTAGAATTCCATTATTAACACAACTCTATAAGAGAACTAGTTTCCGTTTAACGACACTTTGTCATAACAAAGATCATTGGCGTCGCCCTCCTTCTTTATCCAGGCTTAGGACCGGCACTGCCGGATTGCAAGCAGTGCGGTGTTAGGACATGGGAGGCGTGGGCCTTTGTAGGCGGAGCCACAAAGTAGTCCGACTCACGTGTTCTGCATTCAGCTCACAGGCCTAGATGCGTATAAAGTTTCGTCGGTCAAACGTAATAAACTCGTCCCATGATAATAATCCTAACCATCTGTCTACAGCTTTTAAAAGCATCAGTTGTCCTTTTGTCATGCTGTTGTCCTTTTGTCATGTTGTTGTCCTTTTGTCATGCTGTTGTCCTCTACAGAGTACAGATCATTACACTACGACACGTGACAGATCCAGTGTATCGTATGCATTTCAAAGAACAGGAACAAATGCAGCACTGATCCCGAGGAGCCAATGGAAATCTATCAGTGCAAAAGGGTAAACATGACATGAGTGGTCATCAATCATCAGAGCCTCGTGGGCCAAAACTGTTAGTGCCTAGAGGGGCGTTCAGGTGCCCATCTTGACCCTCCGTGTAGACGCAGTAAAAGATGGCATACATTACACCTGCCCTGCCCATATGGGTCCATATGCCACCCCATCACCATTTATAATAATTCCATGTACGATCCACATGGTTACAGTTAGAGGGACCGACATAACAGAGCTTCTGGGCATAATGTAAAGATCCTAGATTTTGCTGCCCTATAATGAAGTAGGCCAGAAACACGAACTAAACAGTAGGTTGAAAGTCCAATTATATATTCCTATAATTATTGCACAGATGATAGTTTATTTACACATGCGTTGGTGTTAATCAAATCCCACCCAGATGAATAGTCAACTGAAGTCCAATTCAGAAAACATCCAATGGGCTTTCAAATAACAAAAGCTCTGCTTGCTAAGCAAGTAAGACAGTAAGTATATTCTTTGATAAGAATGCATGCAAGAGCACAGCACGTGCATAACACTAATATACCCTAAAAGCGATAACACAAAAAGTTCAAAAATAAATAAATTAGACGGATATTAATTAAACATAAATACTATACAAACAGGAGCGCCGAGCGGCAGCCTCACACTCGGCGCCCATCCCTTAAATACAGCCTCTTCTTCATCTATGATTACCACGGGACCCTACATAGGCAGAGCCACAGACAGCGAAATTCCGAGCCCCTATAGCAAAAAATTATTAAGTACGATAATACACAGATGCTTGAAGTTTAAACTTATTGCATAGTTGAGTGCCAACAAAATTATATTTAACAAGGTTTAAATCATAAACTATGTATAACTGATTACAATATTTTTCATAAGTTGATTGCAGGCCCGGTCAAGGCCCCTGGAACTCGCAGTAGGCCTACCGCGGGCATTTGCACCTGCTCCCTCTCAGCGGGCCTGAACCACTTATCGTAGGCCTATCACATTTTAAGAACTATTTCTAGACATCTGCATTATTAAATCACAGCCTTTTTATCTTCGACCATAACACAGAAAAGTGCCACTTACCCTTTTTGGATTTTCAAAACCAATTCATAAAAGGTCCAGTACAATGAGCGACCTGCGTGGCTGTCGACGGTCAAATTCGACTCATACAATAACTTGTCATCATTCGCTCCTACTGTGCTTGTAATCATATTGATGTTCGTCAATTTGCAATGAAACGAAAATATATTTAAAAAAGATTACATGCAAATGCACATTAATAATCAACATGTTGCTGCGTCATACTTCGTCACACGCTGGCCCTAACCACGCTCCTGTGTCACATCCAATTCTCGACTAAAGCCATCCTATAAACGTATACCTGTTTAAGCGATGAGGAGGTATCTGACCCATAGTATACTGAACCCACATCTTCTACACGAACCGTTTTCGAGACAAACCACGCTGAGTCCGACCACCAAACTTCAACAAAGTCCACTTAGCGTTACACGAACAGGAATCTCCAATAGAAGACACATTCAAGACAAAAGAATCTCTAATTGCGCCTTTACAATTATTCGGCTGCGCAGTAGTCCATGTGTTGGCTCGTTTGCAAAACATTATTACGTCATCTATAAACAAACTCGCGAGCACCTTGCACCCGTTCCCGCGCTAAACGCGCACAAACGCGTATGCCTACCGCTGAGCGTTCGTCGTACATTCATGAATAATTTGCAGGCGAAACTTAATAACTAGAAGATTGAAAGCGTCAGTTTCAAAGGAATAGTTTACCGTTGTCATCCTTTCCTCGCCTGTCAATCACACACACAAACACGTGACTTTGTTGACTTTGTTCGGCGTGTTTTTACGCTGCTGTTCGGCCCCCATTTTTAATTAATTTCATCACGACACGCACCAGAAATGTTACTCCGTCCTGACGATGTGCTTTGCCATTCGATGCGTTAGCAATTTCGTAAAATAGCTCGAAATCTTTTGCCCTACAAACAGCCAACGAAGACCGTGTTGTTCCGCTAACCAGACTCCGGCCGGCAAAAATTGAAAGAAGTTCAGTCCGTACACCTTACTGACGCATTGGATGCAGAACGGTGGCAAAAAACCGTACAGCCCCAATTGTTGCAAAAAACAAGCGTCAGTTTATCGCTGAAACGATTCCTTTCTTATCGCATCCCGTGCGATTTAGTTGCTGCCCAACGAAAGAGTGGTCCTTGGAAAATGTTACTGCGCAGTTCGACATAAACATTATTTATGCGGCAAGCGAGCTACTGCGCAGGTCCGAATAGGATAGGAGGACATTTGGCGCGAGTCCAGGAACAATACTGTCGCCTGGCTGCCTCCTCTTGGTGTATGCGGGGGCCGGCGGTGGTGGCACGCCATCGGCGTTTCTCGGTGGAGCCCCTATTTGTGACTTTGGGCTGCGTTGTTGTCGTCGTCATCGTGTTATGCGTTTCACGTGATTAGAAGAACATGGGTTGAGGAGGTTTACTACGCACGGTCTGCGTCACGTGGCCTCGCTAGGCAGAAGTCATCGTAAATATCGGAACAGGGCGGTCACGTGACTCAGGGTCTCTGCTGGCTCGTCTGCTTGGGAAAGGCTAACCATGTTCCCGCCTCTGAAGCCGGCTACGGATGGTGCGCGACTCCCAGGACGCTGTGCGGATGTTTATTATGTATTTGTCTAGCTAGCATACATTCCTTGGCTGTCTGATATTTCCATGGACAGGTTAAACCATTTCGCTGCTCAGTCCTTTAGGGACACAAGTGATATCTTTAAAGATATTTTGGCTACCATGTAACCATAACCATGACTACTTATTTCTCTGCGAATTTCCGCTGGTTGGTTTGGGTAGAAATCACTATAGAAACATCAACAAAATGTCAAATAATTTTAATGCAATGTGCCACTGCTACGCACTTCAACACACACAAATTGACGGGCGTCCACACTCACAAAACCTACACGCGCCCACACGTCTTAGTCGCCTACCCCGGCTACCCGTGTGACTGCATGCAGCCCAAGATCGAAACACACGAGAAGATTGTTAACCGATTCCTTAATCCAGTTCCTCCGAAACGGGTTTCACTCTCACGAGAACCACGTGCAACCATGTGTCTCACATCCTATCCCATGGCAGTAGTTTAAAAAATGGAACCTGAAGCGAACGTAAAACACAGTTGGTTGAACATTGCTGAGGCAATAAGTGCGCAGTAAAATTTACGATCTCAGGGGCAACACATAAATCACGAGCGCTTTGGCTATTACCCAATTTACCCCAAAAATACGCAGTTGTAGGTTGATGTTTAACGACACAACGTCATAACAAAGATGACTAGCGTCGCCCACCTCATTTCTCTGGTCTCGGGACTGGCACCGATTGAGCAAACGAGCAGTGGTCGAGTAACTCAATTACGCAATGCAGGTTGTAACATTATTTAGACAGGCATCGATTTTGTGAAACAATTAAAAGCCGCAGAGTAATGGATAACACAGTGGTAACAAAGGAGGCAAGGTAACGAAGGAGAGTATTGGAGGTAAGGGAGGAGGAGTGTATTGGATGTAAAGGAGGATGCAACTTACTCCTCGTCCTTTACCTCCAATACTCTCCTCCTCCCTTACCTCCAATACTCTCCTCCTCCTTAACCTCCAATACTCTGCTCCTCCTTTACCTCCAATACTCTGCTCCTCCTTTACCTCCAATACTCTCCTCCTCCTTTACCTCCAATACTCTCCTCCTCCTTTACCTCCAATATTCTCCTCCTCCCTTACCTCCAATACTCTCCTCCTCCCTTACCTCCAATACTCTCCTCCTCCCTTACCTCCAATACTCTGCTCCTCCTTTACCTCCAATACTCTCCTCCTCCTTTACCTCCAATACTCTCCTCTTCCTTTACCTCCAATACTCTCCTCCTCCTTTACCTCCAATACTCTCCTCCTCCTTTACCTCCAATACTCTCCTCCTCCTTTGCCTCCAATACTCTGCTCCTCCTTTACCTCCAATACTCTCCTCCTCCTTTACCTCCAATACTCTCCTCCTCCCTTACCTCCAATATTCTCCTCCTCCCTTACCTCCAATACTCTCCTCCTCCCTTACCTCCAATACTCTCCTCCTCCTTTACCTCCAACACTCTCCACCTCCGTTGCCTACAATACTCTCCTCCTCCTTTACCTCCAATTCTCTCCTCCTCCTTTACCTCCAATACTCTCCTCCTCCTTTACCTCCAATACTCTCCTCCTCCTTTACCTCCAATACTCTCCTCCTCCTTTACCTCCAATACTCTCCTCCTCCTTTACCTCCAATACTCTCCTCCTCCCTTACCTCCAATACTCTCCTCCTCCCTTACCTCCAATACTCTCCTCCTCCTTTACCTCCAATACTCTCCTCCTCCTTTACCTCCAATACTCTCCTCCTCCTTTACCTCCAATACTCTCCTCCTCCATTACCTCCAATACTCTCCTCCTCCTTTGCCTCCAATACTCTCCTCCTCCGTTACCTCCAATACTCTCCTCCTCCTTTACCTCCAATACTCTCCTCTTCCCTTACCTCCAATACTCTCCTCCTCCTTTACCTCCAATACTCTCCTCCTCCTTTACCTCCAATACTCTCCTCCTCCTTTACCTCCAATACTCTCCTCTTCCTTTACCTCCAATACTCTCCTCCTCCCTTACCTCCTATACTCTCCTCCTCCTTTGCCTCCAATACTCTCCTCCTCCTTTACCTCCAATTCTCTCCTCCTCCTTTACCTCCAATACTCTCCTCCTCCTTTACCTCCAATACTCTCCTCCTCCCTTACCTCCAATACTCTCCTCCTCCTTTACCTCCAATACTCTCCTCCTCTCTTACCTCCAATAATATTAGTATGAATTTCATACTCTATAGTTAGTTACAGGTATTGATTTATTGTTGTGCCCAGCTAAAGCTTTTTACTGTTTACTGTTTCTGTTCCTTGTTACTCTCACTGGGTGCAATCAAAAGACGTCGTTTTGTTATTGTTGTTGTTGATTTATTTGCTATGTAACAAATTTGACCACGAATTCTGTGTGTTCGGCCGCTATTTGATTTTTTGCGAATCGTTTAACTTTGGATCGCGAAAAAGTATAGCCCTAATGATATGCCCTAACTAGGCTAACTGTAGTCACTTGTCGTCTTATATGACACGACTTATTTGAGCATTGGGAAAAAGTATAGACCTACCGACTACTGGACTCTATTTCTTAAACGATTCATAGCGAGCTTATGCGGGCGAGAAGTTTTGCGGTTTAGCGAGCCTATAATATTATGGTCACCGAAATGTTAATGTTTACTGTTTTTATTGTAACAGCTATAAATCGCGTTGTACCAGTTAGAAAAACGACTACCCTGACTGTGCTCTGGTTACCAAAAAAGTCTGGTGCCGCCACTGGTCAAATCAGGTGTATAACGTTATGAACGCCTTGCATTGCTGCCAACGGTTAAACTTGACTTTTGTAATAACTTGTCATCGATGGTTCATGTTAATACCACATGTTGATACTCATGATCATACTGCAGTATGTCAGTTTGAAACAAGAAAATATTATTATTATTATTACGATAATTATAATTTATGGTGAGTATCCGAGCTTGCAATGGAAGCTGACCATATGCCTCACGTTGACTGGCGGTCATAGGTGTTAAAGAAACGCGGAGTTTACAACAAACTCAGGTGATTGCCTGAGATTACGCTCGTCTCTTTTGACCCAACATATTTAACAAAATTTACCGACCACCACTGACGTCATTGGGTAAAATGCTTCTCGTATGGTTACCTTTAAGTTTCTCTGTAACATGTAACGAGTTCAGACAAATAAACTTACAGAGAAAGTTGTAAATTTAGCTAACAAGAAATGTCTGTTAATGCGCTAATACTCGCTCATCGCTTTCTTCCACCTCTGCAGGGATTTCTGGAAGTAACACACAATAACACAAATGAAAATAAGTCTGTAGGTGTCGTTAAGTGAGAAAGTAAGTGACAGGTCGGTATGTATGTAAGAAATTACTTAGATAATGTTCATTAGTATAAGTTCATTTCACAAACAGCCGTGCATAAAAAAGCAGTAGTTAGTCTTATTCTAACTGTGATGACTCAGAACTGTGCTCAGCATTAAAGAAAACGAATTACAGACAAACACCAACATCAAAGAAATACAATCACAAACACAACTGAAGAAAATCAATTAGAAATCTGATTAAAATGCAAACCAGGCTAAAAACAAAAGAAACCATTGTCCAACATATTGTTCTGAAGAGGTGAATTTTCATAAAGTTCATGAGAGATAAGAATAGCCTAACTGTCAACATCTGTTTATTCACAAGCAAGCAAGCCACACAAAAAAAGCACCACACGAGTACAAAGTGTCATTAAGTAAGAACATACTCACTAGTATTTTTAGTGCAGTGTATGTATAGGGACCTCTGAAGGGATCGGTAGATCGAACTAACTAGGGGCACCTACCGAAGGAACATATTACCATACTAGACACCAGATGAACTCATTTGAAACTTATTGTCAAAAAGATCATAGAACATAGAACTCACACAAAGAAAAAGAAGCACAGAAAGAATGGGGGAAAAAGGCATTGAACAGATCAGGCAGTAAGATGAGTAACTGATAAGATGAGTAACTGATAAGATGAGTAACTGATAAGATGAGTAACTGATAAGATGAGTAACTGATAAGATGAGTAACTGATAAGATGAGCAACTGATACGATGAGTAACTGATAAGATGAGTAACTGATAAGATGAGTAACTGATAAGATGAGTAACTGATAAGATGAGTAACTGATAAGATGAGTAACTGATAAGATGAGTAACTGAGTCCGCAGTACAAAAGAATTCAAGAAATGATAGGATTGAAACATAAATAATTCAGATGGAACCATCTATAAGCATGAGTGTATATATATAAATATATATACATATATATCCATCAATTCATTCATTCAATCATTCATTCATTCACAAACTCAGCATTTATGTAGCACCTATTGAGATATCAGCCTCAGAGGATGAGAGCAACACGAGCTCAAGAGATCCTGAAAATAATTCTTCAAGGGCGCAGGAATTGCAGGTATGAAATTGCCCATTAACATATCTACGTAAAGATTATAGTCTGGATCACTGCGGCACAGCTCACAAAACAAACCCTTTCTGATTCTTTGCTGTAGCCTCTTTTCTACTGTTCGATATGTTCATCTCCTTTTCCTTTTCTGATATTTTGCATTTTTCGTGCTGGTAGTTTTCGCGCTGTATGCTATAGTCGTTCGCATAGCCATAGGAGAGTATCTTCGATATACTTCCACTGGTATTTCCCACATCTGAATCGCCTCTAAGTTACAAATGTCAGATCGATGAGATCTGCGAATTGTACTCAACTCCAAAAGAAAGGACTTAAATGTTAAATAGAAAGTACACAGGAGAGAGGAGTTAAATGTAGGAGAGAGGAGTTAAATGTTACATAGAATGCACTCATTGTACACAGAAGAGAGGACTTACAGAATGTACACAAACGAAGACCTAAATGTTAAATCAAATACACGTTTTGTACAACATACTTCTGTACAGCTCATAATGAAAATCAGGATATTAGAAGCACAACATTGGAAGCAATTTGACAATAAGCAATCTTCATGCATAAATTAGCTTGCAGTAAAAGCATTGTGAAATTAACTGTAATAAGGTTTGCATAAAAAGCTAAAAAAAGTAAATAAGAGACACTAAATGACAAAGCCAAGTAGCAAGAGTTCATCCAGTTAAACTTTAATCAGTGTTAAAATTGAACTAAGAACAGCAAAATATTAAATTAGTTGAGACTGAAATACGTGTTGAATAGTGCAGTATGAAACATTACCGATAAAAATTGGGTAAACATCAGTCTATAAATATATCCCTTCTTTGCCAGAAAGGGATTTTTGAAAAAAATCATTTCATTTGTAGAATTCCAAACAGATACAGTATGATGCAATATCGTATGACATAGAGTTTACGATCATTTTTAGAGCTGGAGATGGAAGATTATTAGAAACTGACCTATGGAGGATCACAGGATGAAGGAAGAAATATGGCAAAAGAAAAAAAGAAACTGGAAAACATAAACAACACGACAAAACAAGTTGTAAGACTTTCTCAGATGGAGGAAGAACAGGAACACTGGAAGAAAAAAAGGATGTTGGAAAGCAGAAAATTAGTGGCATTAACCACTTGATTTATTCCTTCAGATAAATTTGAATCTAGAATACGTTGAATTGAAGCATGGATTTGGATAAAAGATAATTTAAAAGGACCATGGAATTGGCTGATTGCTATGGATCATGAAACACACATTCTTCTTACTTTACACCCAAATTCTGTGATTTCGTTGCATGTTGCTTTTGTTGCTTCTCCGTTCTGACTCCGTATCCCAGCTTTCTCTGCTCTTCAAGTTTTACAGTCTTATCATTTGCCTGATGGCCTAAAATGGCAACAATAAACTTGCAAACACAAGCTGACATCTTTTATATATATCAAACACAGTGGGAAAATGACCAAAATTGACAAGATAAACTGAGTAAGCTAGTACTTGTCAAGTACTAGTTTTAGGTTCACTCCAGTAGCAGAACTATGCACTAAGTTATAACAGTTAAATAAAGCCCTGGATAAACATCAGATATCAAGAACAGCACAATAGCATTAGAAAACAATTACATCTAGAATGAAACACGAAGTCCATTATACTCTCCACATCAAACCATTATGAACTGCTCATAGTTGATGACAGAGGGTTTCGGGCTGTTTGCGATTCAACAACACTTTACAGCAACTGTCTATTTCCTAAAATGTGAGTGCTTGTCCTGCACTAAGAAAAGACTTCTTGCTTATTAATTTTTTTTAGCCATGAAGACTATTTATTATTAAGGCTTATCTAGTTATATCATCAAAAATTGGGTAAAATCTCGACCTTCTCTTTCGTAAACTGTAGACTTGTCAAAGGCGTAGGGAGCAGTCTCGGCGCCATAGTCTCCACATTCTCTCTGCTCACATCTGCGTCTCAGAGGTTGATGGACCATGTAGTCCGGCAGCAGGAACTCGTATGGTCTGTGAAGACAAAAGACAAAGTCAACTACACAGTCAACTCCTCATTGTTAAGTTAATAGATCACTGGAACTGCAGATGGCAACAGGAATCGGAAACAAGGAATTAAGTAACTGAAAGTGGACATGTAACCAGTTCTTTGTTGTAGTACTAGGCCACCAACTTGTTTCTTAGTTCAAAACTGTGAATAAAATAAATGTATGATTTTTTTATTAAATTATAGCCTTATGTTGTAATTAGTTACATTGCTACAATAACTTACAAAAGTTATAAAAGACTTAAATATATTCCCCAAGACTCCAAAATATCTCCATACCTGAAATTGGAGGCATTTGCCTCTGGACCCCCATATCTGGACTCATGTATTAAATTGAGTGTTTTCGAATTATTATCCTGCATTTTTGGCTCAGTTCTGCCATTAAACCTAATAAATAACAACAGTCAACGAAGATTAAATTCTTTTTCTTTTGCATATATTAGGACCCTAAAGTGAGGAAACCTCTGTTCGGTTAAACACTTCGAACAAATGCCTTAATCCACCTCTGACAGAGACTAGCGAGTACAGCAAAAAATAATTATTCAGGAATCATTTCTGTTTCCATCAGAACACATGCATCATGTGAAGTTCCTTTCATTAATAAATTGGATGTAACATTATTTAAGAATGAAAGACATACTGTTCCGGATGCTTTGGTTGGCTGGGTTCAGTGTAGCTGTCATAGAACCATTCACAACGTGGATAACCAACCGGTTCAGAAGGCGGTTTCGTTGGGCGCATCATAAGTAGGTCGGGTCGACCTCCTTGTTTGGCCAGCCGGATATAGTCGCTGTCGGACTCTCGAATCCAGAGCCTTGTGCAGGGCTCCTCTTCCGGCAGATGGGAGACGTTGCTCAGGCCAGGGATTTGGGAAATTGGTGGCACAGGTGCAGGTTCTGTTGACCTTGGCTTAGGCTTTGAGGGCGCATGGTAAAACCAACCTGGATGGAGACAACATGCACATTGCAGACAATTAATCTACAGGGTAAAAAATGTTTGAGAGGAAACAAATATTACTTATTTCGTTAGTAGGTCACTATAGTGATTACCACAGTGACCTGTCAACCCAGAGGTCAGAGTTCCCAGTGAGGTACCGAGACCGAGACAGTGAGGTACCGAGACCGAGACACTAGGTTCAAGACAGTTCGAGACAGTAAAAAGCAAGTGATCCTATATAAAAGGCAGTAAAATACTGATGTATCAGTTTTCGGGAATAAGGTTCATTTGTAATTTCAATTTGAAACTTAATTAAGCTGTATATTGTATCAATTCCCAAGAACGGTTTGTGTATTGCCGAGTTTTATCTTTTTCGATATTTCTTCTTCGGCTTAGCGCAAAATTTTAAGACAGTTAACGCGAAACTTATCGAGACCGCTTGTTCGAGACAAAACAAGACTTTCACTTCAAGACAGTTTTTAAAAATTCGAGAGACTACCTCGAGACCATACAACCGTGGATCTACATGAACAATGTGTGAAACATACATGGCTAATAATCATAAAACCATTCTTACTCTGATCGCTAATTTTGGTCCTGGACGCCATTCAAACAAATTTATTCCCGAAATGAACCGATGAATACAAACTAACAGTTGATTTAACAGAGCCTAATAACCATTCAGTTTGACAACAAACTTCTTAAGGCTTTGCCTACAGCGACAATAACAGTTGCCATAACAACTTCGGCGCGCTCCAGACTCTCGAGCATATGAGGTCGTTGCTCTCGAAAAACGAGATCACGTGAAGTTTAAGAACCGGTTTCAGTTTAGGATAGATGAACACTGTTTAAATCTTGGAAAGTTTGAATTAAAATCTAATTGGAATGAAGATTGAATATGTGCAAATCACAGTAATTGAGACGTATTACACGTTTAAATTTATCTATGGAGATCAGAAACATCATCGCTATAAAAATAGTAATTATGATTACACTTTTCTGTTATGCGCTTTTGTGCATTCGTCTAGTTTAGGCCGGTTATAAATGACAGTAGTTGAATAGCAATAACAATGGGCCTAATAGTAATAATGATATTAATAATAATAATAATAAAAACAATAATAATAATAATAATAAAATGTTTAGTACAATCTTGTTGCCTACGTAACGTGCGTGGCGTACGCTACGGAAGATGGAAATGCGCTTCGTCTTCACGCATATATTTTGTTTTGAAGGTGTTCTGCATTCTATAATTATACAAACCATTTCTTGCACCATGATACAAGCTAACAAACAATAATAAAAGTAATGGTTTAGTTATAAATTAAATAAGAGACAGTTTCTACTGAGAATGTGTTCTCAGAAAAGCCTAATTGAACGACTAAAATCAGCTGTTATCAACGGAGATGCAACGGCTACCAAGAGACTTCTGAAAGGCGGTGTTAATGTCAATGCAACTTTTTGGGTAGGTGTGACATAGGTAAACATGTTTTGCTGAAAATTATCTGGTTGCCAACTACGTTAAGATTATTAAGTGTTTTGGGCCAGAACTAGGCTTACTTATAGTTTCGGGGATTCCAACTTACGCATAATATTTTGATTGACACAAAGGAGTAAGTAATACAATACAACTGTTATTTGATATCGTCCTAATTACAGTTTAGTTCAGAAGTGCACACGCGCCTCGACGCGCAACTGCAGTTGTAATTCAGAGCAATTGTGTGCGAAGGACTTGCTCAAGGTGTTCTGCATTCTACACAGTGACACCTCGGACGAGAGTCGAACCCGTTCACTCAGCGCACATTGCTAGACAGAAGTGAATAAGAACTAGAAGTAAAATTAATCAGAGAAGCAAAATAACACAGATTGTGGACATCATAATTAGGCAGTTATATTTGCTTACATGCATACTTTTGGGACCCAACCCCTCCACCGTACGCATCCGTACGCAAAATCACCAACATTCTAATCCCCTCCCCCTTACTGCATACGTAATATGTGTATGATCCATTCCCTCACTTCTTCATGTTACCATTCTTTCTAGGTCCCTTCCTACATCATTCTCCATCCTCTACTTTTCATCCTACTGCCTGACATGTTAGTCTTGACCAGGAGCTGAATCTATTTATTCTGCATTGTAGTTCAATGGTCTTGGTATAAATTTCTATGTATAAAGCATTTAGCTAAGCTCAATTTATATAAGCTCAAAATCCTAAAGTCCTTCCATCATAACATTATTTACTATTTTACCAATTTCAGTATGAAAGTAATTTGCTGCATGAGGCAATTGTCTGTGGACATCCAGCCATCGCCAGATTGCTAATCGATGCAAAGGCCGACGTCAATTCCAGCAATGAGGTTATATTTTGAAATTCTATGCATAGTTTTTCTCATGGACCATTTCGAATTCATATGCAACTAGATCCGATCAATTTTGTGATATTTTCTGCAAGTTTAATGATTTCTTATGAGGAAATAGGTATGCATGTGTATGCAAATGCTAACATGACACATCATACATAAATTTATACGTAACATATGCATGCATTATTATGTTCCAGTACATGCATGCGGTGGCATAGTGGTATCTTCTGTGCCTTGCAACCAAAGGGGTTCGAACCCACCTCAAGTCACTGCGTAGCAACTTTCTACGCGGTGTGGCACGGTGGCCAATTGGTTAGAGTGGTCGGCCCATAAAGCTCAGTGTGCACTGATTGAGCGAGTTCGACCCTAGTCCGAGGCGTCAGTCACTGTGTAAGGATCTTGAGGAAGTCCTATGCACACAATTGCTCTGCTTTACAACTGCAATTGCGCTCTCGAGGCGTGTGCACTTCTGAGCAAAAAACGTTTGAAGAAGGACAATATCAGTTTCAGAATAAATAAAAAATGAAGTTGCTCATCTATGAGGAAACAACGGGAAACCACATCACTCATCTCATCCCTGGGTGGCATAAAGTCAATGGACCTTTGGGTAGAGAACTCATCGTCATCATCATCACATGCCTGCATAATGCACATTTGCCATAATTGAAATGTTCCTTCCATAAATTATTGTTTAACAAACTGTTCGTCTCGTTGCCATGACGCATCTATCTTTGTATTCAACAATCCTTTTTAGCTTAAACGTTTTCACTTTTGTTTTAATGTCATAGGATGGGAGAATGCCGCTGCACATTGCCTGTCGCAATGGAAATGAAGAAATCGTGGGCATGTTGCTCAAAGCGAAGGCACGCATCAACGTACAGACAAAGGTAAGGATATTTTTTAAAATGTATTTTCTCAAATTGATATGTGAGAATATGTGGATGACATTTCTTTGGAAAATGTAGTATTGTACATGTAGTACAATTTCAGAAGATCACAATATTATTAAAGCAAATATTTATGCTAGTTTTATTTCCATTCTAAATATTTAGTGTTGTGCAGTCAATTCAGTTATCGAATTTTTTATTCAAAACCAAGCCTTAATTACAAGTAGATATCCTTAAAAGAAATAAGGTAACCTAGAAGTTTGTGATTGCAACAAATCTCGTATCTTAATTATGAGATTTTTTACACTACACTTCAAAACAATCTTCAAAGTCTATAATAACGTCAGTTCACATGGAGTGGCATACAGCTTTTCACACGTCCTGCTTATTTCTGATTCAGCAATATTATAATAATTGCCACTGAACTTTGATATAGCTGAGTTTTACTTTATTTGTGTTTTAAACTGGAGTTGGATGTTATGAGGCATTTAATGTTGTGTATCTGAATTGCAGTATTTGACCTGTTACTTTAAAGAGTTGTTACTTATTATGCTTATGAAACAGGATGGCAAGACATGCTTGAATACGGCTTTATGGCGTGGTCATGCAAATATTGCGAACATGTTGATATACAAGGGTGCAGATGTGAATCTTGCAGATCAGGTAGACATTGTCTCAGAGATCTTTGTAAAATACAAACTCACTGTTCAGAGAGAAAAATCTGTTTCAGATTGCATTGCTATGGTTATCATAAACATATCTCGAATGTTAACTTTGTGTTAACATTGTCCTGGGTAAAAATTTTCTCTATATCAGAGATGGACATGATTAGTTCAATTGATGGTCAATTAGAATTACCTACTGTAATGTGTGAATTGATTAGGATTGGAATTAACAAAATCTCGTAGCTAATCAATAACAATTGTATATATGCACAGCAAAAAAAAATTACTAATTACACTTAGCTCTTAAGTGGATTTGTGTACCATTAATATTAGAGATGTTCCATTACATTACATTCAGGTAAGGACTAATGAGCTTATATAAATTGCATTTTTTCGCCTGATATATTTTCAGGACGGATGGACTGCTTTACATTGGGCTTCGAAGGCCAACCTGGTTCCTTGTGTTGAGACGCTGATAGCGGTTGGAGCAAATCTCAATGCTTTGGATAAGGTACTCGTGGAATCTACGAAATTTGAGACTCTAATCAAATGCTGCAAAATTTGAACTTCTTTCGAATTAAAATTTTTGTAGGATATTATGTTTTTTCATTACTTGGCTGTTGCTATCAATAATAATCCATTGTTGCTGCTGCCATTATTTACATCCTATAATGGAAATGATGGATGAAATTCTGCTTCTATGATATAGTAGTAACTAGCAACAGATGATAACAAGTTTGATAGGAGTCAAATTTAACTTTATGCAGGGTGCAAGGTTCCCCATATGTTGCACTGTTCATGGAAATTATTTTTGTATTCTAAGTTTGGCAGATCACCTCTGCATGAAGCATTGGCCACTGGAAATCCTAGACTACTGAAGCTGCTTCTACAGCATGGGGCAGATCCAAATATTCAACCTAAGGTAATTTGTTTGTAAACATCTTTGTTTCATAATCATTGGTAGATGTTATAAATAAATGATGGTTCAATATTTTCATCATAAAACAATTTAAGAGACAACATTGAATACTTCCCTGTCTCTTGTTTTCACAATTCTGTATTAGATATTCTATATATTTCTGCCATTTGGTGTTTAAGTTATTTTTGTAATACTGCTCTGAATACGTTTTTACTGAAACATGTCTGTTGAAACAAGAAACTTTATTTTCTACAGAATAAGTAAATCTTTATTTCCCTTTCTCTTGTTTGTAAAATTGTAGCCAAGTCCTACTACATACAATATGGTTACTAGAATATTACATTACAACTGTTATTTGGTCCCATGATGCAGCTTTTTTGTGGTGTTGAGAAATTTAGAAGACTTACATTACATTAATGGACTATAAATGATGTCCAGTATACCTAAGGCTCTTACTGTTTGCACAGCTTCGATGTGCATTTCTGAACATAGGCTACTTACAAAGGTCAGAAGTGCGCATTGAAGACCAATACGAGCTATTGGTAGACTGCACATCCATAATCCATTAATGTAATGTAAATCTTTCAAAACACAAAAGCATCAGAATATTCACTGAACACTACATAAAATTGAGTCAGCTTTGTCTGTCACGGTGATAGGTCAGATTTCGGGGATGTCAAGAGAAGCTTGGTTATAAAAATATAAAAATAGCAAAATGGAGAAAAACTTGTTGGCAGAGTATTATTGTTATCAATTGCAGTTGAAAAACACAAGTACGATGATGCTGTTGATGAATCGAAAGGATCACAACCCAGAACTCATCAATCTGTTGATCCACGGCGGATATTCAGTCCACCTGGACCTACCTCTCCGCCGATATCTCTTGATTCCGTCTTCCAGTTGTCCAACAGACGAATGTTCCAGTTTGCAGCTTCTGAGAGCGCTGTACCAGGTGCCATCTCTGCTGCACCTGTGTCGACTCGTTATAAGGCGCCACGTCAACAGGTGTCATTCTGGACGATCGATACTGAGGAAGATCGGACTGCTGCCTCTGCCTGATCGGATTAGGCATTATTTAATCTTCAGTGATGAACTTCCTGCCCTAGGATCGGTTGTGACATAAGAAATCTTATTGTAGGATTGTAATTTCATAGCAGTAAGATGACAAAGTCATCTAGTCTGTGCACTTCAACAGTAAACACCTTGAAAAAACCTAACCATATTCTTCAACAGTAAACACATTGAAACAACATAAGTATAATACTCTTCTATAATAGACATTGTATTGTACTTTATTGCATTTAAGCATCTGTATAGTGCCTCTAGTAGGGTGGATTGTTCAGAAATGCTGTCAGTGTTCAGACCCAATAGTAAACTTTTATTAATGAGCCTGTTCAGATAAAACAATTCTTTAAGCTTAAAATTGACAAATTCTGCTTCTCATATGATATATATATATTTATAAATTAGTAATATAATATATATATATATACTGACAAGTTGATAAACTAGTCAAACATGCAATTTGTCATGCAAAATTCATTTTGTAAACTGACATCATTAAAAGCTTTTCTAGCTAAGAGATATTAACTTGACTACAAAACCTAATAAAAGCAAAGCATCTGTACCTACTCATCTGCTTGATGACCGGTGCTGTTGACTTTCTGTTGGCGTGTTCACAACACGTGTAGTTCGCTCGTTGTTCGTTGTATGGAATGCATTGACCAGATTCATATGCAGTGTTGGTTAAGGTCATAGCAGTTGATATTGATTGTAAATATACATTTTATCTTTGGTATTATATCACATGCATTCTTAGGGATTTATAAAAGCAAATATTAACTCTCACTAAGTTATGTAGAAGTTAAGAATATTCAGAACAGGTTGTCAATCATGTTGAAATAATTAAGTTTCACATCATTATTAAAACAGGTCTCCAGTCACTTAACATATCTCTCCATCTGTCCTTGCCAGCTTTTGAAACAACTGGCAATGGCAAAAAGGTCTGCCATGTACTTTTTGTGAGCAAGTTTCTTGCCACTCCATCAAAACATATTTCTTGTGGCATATAGTTCTTACAATACCTTTAAGTACCAAATGATGACTGATAAATTTGATGAATTGTATATAGGAAAAAAATTTATTTAATATTACCTCGATTTACATGATGTATTATTGTTGATAGATTTTGTGGGTCAGCTGTAGTTTTCACGGCTGATATTGCTTTTACCAATGGTGTTGTTGTTGCCTCTTTTAAGTTTATCGGTACACCCGTACACCTTCGTTCACAGGAGTCATGTGACTCAAATTGGTTTCCATTTCCAAAACAGCCGCCCCAGTTGAAAATGTTGCACTCGTTTGTGACAGTGTCATAGTGATATCTGGGTTCAACGCTCCTTGAGCTGCAAGGACCAACATCTGCTGGTTCAGCACAGATCTCTATGTTGCAAGCCGAGTAACATTCGTTCTCGGTTAGAAAACTATTGGAATTTCCACTGAACTCGCAAGCCTTAAAACGTTCACAGGTTCCGGTGTATGGGTTGTGCGTCCAGTAATTGCTGTAGACTCCACAGCTGCCCGGGTTTCGTGGTAGAAAGCAGCGAGCTTCAGAGCAGCTGGTGAGACATTCCTGCAGTGTTGAGAAGGAGTTTTCTTCGTCACTTTGACAGCCATTGTGTATGTATGGGCGACAGTAACCGATCCTGCTGTTAAACTCCCAACGGAGCTCGTAGAATTGGTTTGTATCATCGCAGGGAAGGCTGTCTTTCTGTTTCAAACACGTTGACTGTGTCACGGGAGGAGGAGGAGGCATGTAGTTGGGTACTAATAAACAAATATGCATGTGCTTCAACATTTTTAGTGATATCACTATTTTCCATCATAACCTAGTCATGCGCATAGGAATTGGCAGGTATTCCGATCTGAGTAAACTGAATTATTTATTCACTAAAATGCAGAAAACAGCAATTTGAAGTTATAACATTTCGTTACATGCGGCACAAATTGAAAACAGTTAATTTTACGTATGGGCAAACTTTGAACCCTTCACAGGATGTAGAGTGCATTCAGTGTTTACATTGCACTGTTCCAAATGATTGACTGCAATTAAGTGAAGACACCATCCAAAATGACGAAGTCTCTGCAGCCTTACAGCACAAAGTTCACATCCATTTTGAAAAACTGAATGAGAACAAGATTTTGATGCATTGACAGAACTTTTGATAAGTAAAAATGTGGAAATGTTCTAAGAAAGTAATAGAAACCTGTTATTGCAGACAAGATGACCTTTACACAAGTGTTTCAAATACAGGAGATATCTGTACTTTACATGAGGTACAAGACTGAGACCTGTACACCATGTGAGGCATGGGGTACAAGAAGTGAAGTATAAGGTACAAAAAGTGAGTCACAAGGTACAAGAAGAATAAGAATATTCTTTATTAAGGCATGAGGTACAAGGCATGAGATGCAACATACCTTCAATAAGGACGTTTTGTACGGTGTGAGATCTGATCTTGCTCAGGAGGTTGTTTTCAAGGAAGTATTTGCAATCGTTCAGAATGGATAGGAAGTTGGGGTAACTCGTTCTGATGGATAGCGTCACGATGGCAACGGTGACAGGCACAGGACCACTGTCTTCATCTTTAAGACTGAATAATCAACAAAAGGTTCCTCTTTGCTAACACAATTAGTGTATTGTCTCTGAGCTATATGTATGCTATCAGAATGCATGAGGCTAGATCTTCTCATCTCCATTATAGAGATGTTTTACGGCCCTGCATTGTGTGGATTGGTGTATAATTTGCACACTTGCATAGTAATAATCACACATGGACAGCATATATATATAATACTGCATTTATGAAGTACTGTGACAGCATGCATGTAATTGTTGCATGCTTCACAAAAACTCATCATCGGCACTCTACTCCTTACTGAAATATGCTCTCTTTAGTAGATATCTTGAATTGGCGCTATAGCAAGTTTCATTCATTGATCGCACCGGCCTACATGACTTTAAAGTGCTTAAGAATTAAAAGTTAGTAAGCAACAATGCTCAGGACAGTAATTTAGTATTATAGATGGGGCTCACTTCGCTGTTGGGCGACACCTTAGTACGACTCTTTTGGTGCAAATTTCAGAAACCTCAATCAGTTTATTCACCTGAAGAAGAAAGAGTTAGCACATTATAAGCTGGTTTTTTAATGTGACCAAATCAAATTATCAATTATATATTATATCAAGTCCCATTGATTAATTCAATTAGACTATAATGTGCTTGGAATGTATATTCACTACTTTATGCACTTTATAGTCTTGTGATGAGAAGAGAGGACGAAAGCTGTATTAAAAGAATTATGAGAGTGGATGTCAACGGACGACGCAGTCGGGGTAACACAAAAAGAGATGGGGAGATATGATACAAATGGATTATAGACCTGAAGAGTGAAGACTCTAAAATTGAAAAGGGAAGACACTGGTGACAGAGTTAAGTGTAGAAGAAGGATCCATGTGCCTGATCCCTCTCCTATGAGGGATCAATTCATGCCTGAAGGAGGTATAAATATTCAGTGCTATATATGGTGAATTTTAATTTTAAAATACTGCATATTTTTGCATAGCACATGGTTTAAAAAGTCTACCTACTGTCCTACAGACGAGATCAACAGCATTTGGAACAACCGTGGTGAACTTCAGTTGAACATCCAATGGAACTACAACAGCTGAAAAATAAACAAAAGCTGCTACAACAACTCATGCATGGAAAGGAAATAGCAGCAGTGTGAGAAAATTCTGAGGGAATTAGTAATCTCCTGAATTTTCCATGGTGCAAAAAAACTGATCCAGCTTGTGGATTTGATTTCATGCAGGACCCAGTTATGGTCTGGCTTTGGTATAGGGCTGAGAAATTTTGGAGATTTACAAGTTCACGTTTTAACGATGAGAGTGTTCTAAAAATGACTAGGAAACCAATGCAATATTAACCCTTTAACAATTAGCGTTATTGATTATGCCTTACACTTTAGTACACGCTGGTCGTCAAAGGGTTAAACAGATGTCAATACTCAAATCATTTATTGTTCCCGACTACTTTACACAACGAAGTTACTTCAATAATAGAATGGTGTAATCAGCATCAGTAACATGTATCCAAGTGGAAGGATGATCTTAAACCATGAATGGTAGTTTTTTTATGCCCATTAAACCACACCTTATACAGCACCTGCAAATGAATTCTATTAAATCAGTCCCGTACATATTTGTAATTACAATCACGATTACTGTCGCTCATCGCAGCAGGCATAACACAAGTCCACTTTAAGTGTTTATATTGCATTGCATTTGAATGGAAACACAACCAATGTCAATAAGTAAAAGAGGCTTGAGGAATAAAGTCAGGCTCAAAGAAAAAGTGTAGCGCTTGTGAATAAGCTGATGCTCTGTGCTCCGCTGAATTGTTGTCTCTTTCTTTATTATTAAGCACACATGTTTTTGTTGCTTACAGTACTTAGTGCTTGAGTTCGTCTTAAAGTAGCGCTCTAGAAAGTCAGAGTTTAGAATTCCTATTGAATTAAATCAATGAATTAGATATCTAACTCTCACCTGGACATTCGCATATCGGACAACCCTTGACTCTTGAAACCAAACGACAGCCGTATGAACATTTCTCAACATCATCGCACTCTATAAAAAAATCATCATAGTTATATTTACACGTGTATTTTTGTGCAACTATAAAAAATCCGTATAAATTATACCCGCATTATCGTGCATCAGTTTGCTATTCCAGAAGTACAAATAGTGGCTGATTCTGCGACATGGAATGGTCTCCCTACCACACTTCGACAAATACCTATTAATCAGTTTGCCTCGTTTCTCACTGTTTTGTGTTCGGCCGGGGTTGAGCTGGAAGTGCTTCCGAGTAGGCAAACTTGAAGGGGCGCTACATAAAATTATTGTAATAGTAATAATAACAAAATAACTACCACAGCACAGTGTTCAAATTCTTAATAAAACTGGAGAAATCCTATTTATCATGTATTAGTTTTCAGTTCTAGCACTGACAATTGATACATTTGTAAAGTAGCTTGTGACAATAGACTGTCATAATTACATTACAAATAGGCCTGGACAAGACTGATTAATTATCTTCTGCCATAACTGACCTTTCTTGCAGTAGCAAGTTGTGCAGGCAGTAAATCCATCAGATTCCACATCGACTTGAACTTTACAAGCATTTCCTAAAAAGCACAATGTTTTCATTTTAATACTTACATTTTAATCATTAACATTGATTTAGAATTATTTTACCATTATTAGTAATGCCATGTCCTAATCGTTTATGATAATGCTTAACCTGTAAAGGTGAATTTCCTGCTCTGTGACATCAAAAGTATTTGATCTAGGGGGTTAGACGCCACTGGCCATCATATCACCTGCCATCATATCACCTGCCATCATATCACCTGCCAACATATCACCTGCCATCATATCACCTGCCATCATATCACCTGCCATCATATCATCTGCCATCATATCACCTGCCATCATATCACCTACCATCATATCACCTGCCATCATATCACCTTTCATCATATCACCTCCCATCATATCACCTCCCATCATATCACCTCCCATCATATCACCTCCCATCCTTTCTCAATATTGATTCTACCAAACTTATGAACTCTGAACCTGCATCTACCAACTCTGGTTGGTGGGCTTGGGACTCCAAAGTAAGACCTCCAATAAGACCTCCTCGGTTGGGCGTTGCCACTGGAGACTTCTGACTATCTGAGTAATGTTTGCCAATCAATTAATTAAATTCTTAATGACAATTAAGATAATTATGGCTAGCTGTGATTGGTGTCCTGAAGTGAGCTATATAAATATCTATGATACATAATTAAATGATTCACACATAGGGACCATAAGTGGTGTTACACCCTTCTACCCGGTCTTGTCAATAATATATAGAAAAAATTTACAATACATTTATTGGAGCTTAATTGTTTTTTAAATTAAGATTTCATCTGTAGATCATGTTTTTAATTCAGGCATAAATCAATGAAAGTAAGACCACATTGTGTGATTTCTGAGATGCTACTAACACGATTGAAAAGTTGGCCGTTTCACTTTGTATAACAAATCTGACAGACATTTTTGATAATTCTGGTATCAAATTTTGCCTATTAATTTTTAATATGTCAAGATTGTTAAAACAAACCTGGGTTTCATAGCTAACCAAACAATTTCATTGAGAGCTAGCTGTAATAATCAGTTTTCGTATTTGCTAACCTCCACATTGGGTACAGAAAGTGCAACCGTTGCTGTCATTCACAGGAACACATTTCTTATCAAACGAACAGATTGGAGGAGGGCAAACAATAGCTATTGATAGAAAACAGAAATGAATCCCAGCTGTCAGACAAGTAAAATAAATTATGTTTCTCTCTTTAAAACACAATACGCACAAAGAAACGCAGCTGCAAGATAGTAATTTTCTAGTAACATCTGCTACTACAGTGACAAGTTAATAATTATTTGTTTAGTGCAGGAGTACTTTAAAAGCAGAAAGAAATTATAAAGTCCAAACAGTACAAGAGACACAATAAGATAACACCATCCAAATGGTCACTTAAATTAATAAAAATTTGTTTCGTACAAGTGTAAACAATATAATAAAGCTAGTAGGCCTACTTGCAAACGAATAGTCATTTGCAAATAAATCAAAACAAAATATCAGTTATAGTTCTAAGAATAAGAATTCAATCGATACAGATATGAGTATGTAAAGACTTGGTGTCAAAACCAAATTTTGAAGAAGAAACATCAACATCTGGCAATGTATCTGGGAGATAAGAAACGTCAACATCTGGCAATGTATCTGGGAGATAAGAAACGTCAACATCTGGCAATGTATCTGGGAGATAAGAAACATCAACATCTGGCAATGTATCTGGGAGATAAGAAACGTCAACATCTGGCAATGTATCTGGGAGATAAGAAACGTCAACATCTGGCAATGTATCTGGGAGATAAGAAACGTCAACATCTGGCAATGTATCTGGGAGATAAGAAACGTCAACATCTGGCAATGTATCTGGGAGATAAGAAACGTCAACATCGATTGTCATACAGACGAAAGAAAGTAGATGTGTTTTGAAATGGGACTTTTCAATTACATAAGAAAATCAAATTTTCTGAGGCTAATCTGTTTGCTCTCCTTACCCTTACAAACAACACCAAGTCCTTTGGAAAGGTCAGAGTTCACATCCAGATAACCAAGCAGGTCAGTAGGCCAGTCAAAGGCCAAAGCAATGTGATTTTTTCGATTTTGCAGCGATATGCTCTTGTTCAGAAACGCAAAATGAACGACCTTCTTTTTTTCTTTGACTGAAACAGAAACATCGAAAACACATAACAGAAATCTGTTGCTATTCAGGTAACCAATGCTGCCCCCAAGAGAATGGAAGGACTAGTCAACTTTTATGGCTTCGTATACTGCCAGTGCGTCATCAATTATTTTATGCACACGGCAATTGAAGTAGTTCTTAGAAGAATGTAAAGCATTTCAAGAGATCAGTTTGACATATATTTTCAAGCAAATAAGTTAGTCAATTTGTTTGAATCGATTTCATCTAACACTTGATTGACTCAATTATGCAGAATAATTTGTGATACAAAACAAATAAAATGTTGCATAAGTTTAAGTCATACAGCAGACATATTGATTATCACAGGCATTGACTCAGCATATATTATTTTATTAAACTTTGATCAAATCTATACTTAATGCAGAAAATTGATGATGAGCAATTAAATTGACTCAGATTTAGGCCATAGCTGTTGAAAGCGCCTGATTTTTAGTTCTTGATATTTTATTAAATAGGATTTAAGTCATAATTCTTTATCTCCTTCACTACAATCCACCATAAGGCAGCTGCAAAATTCAATAAACCATTACATTCAGAATAAAATTGAGTTACCAAGAGCACCAAAAGCGCTAATTTCCCAAAAGTAGTCTTCCATATTCGATATCCTTGATCCACTGGTCCAGATTCCATTGAGAGGAGTGCCTGACGAAAGCCGTGCTTTAACAATACGAGACAGGAGTTCCAGTTCCTGTACGTCTTGAATGTCTACTAGACGGCTGTTCGGGGGACAGGACTTCGCAGCATCACTATACTTCTCGAACGACAGCGAGAGATTGTCAAAATTGCAGCAGCTAGTATAAATTGAAACCCAAGGCCTCTTGCATTCTGTAAGCACAATATTTAAACAGACTACAAGTCTACACCAGAGATTCAGTCCAGCACAATCAGTGTCAAGTTAATAATTAGTAAAATAGCAATAAATTATCTTCTCTTTTCTTAATTACAAGGGCATTAATACAATGCAGAATTCTTCAGATTCACAGAAACTGTCGTTAGCTGTGCCCCTACTTCTTCAGTGACAAATCTGACTATGAGCACAATTCATTACAAGGAGAAGTCTGGTATTGTCAAGCAATCAAATCAAAACAAATTTATTATTCATTGAGCACAATTCAGGTATGAAGAGGAGTGGAGTGATACTGGAGGAGGAGGAGGGTGAAGTGCATGAGGAGGAGTTTGAGGCATGAAGAGAAGAAGTAGAAAAAGCACAGGTAAACCATGCATTAGCATAAACAACAGCTTAATCACTGAGTACATAAGAAATTCTCAGAGCTAACCACTTCATTACGTGCTTGCAGCAAACAGGCCTGCTGAGGCATTGCAGTACATTAACTTTCTCAGCAAATGGCTTATGAAGTTATAAGCAGGTTCAGATTGAATTATTTAACTATAGAAGAAGAAAAGCCCTGGAGCAGCCATTTGCACCAAGTGTTAGCTACCTCAGTGTACTTACAATTAGCTAGAGGGCACAGGTGGGCAGAAATCTCCCAAAATTTCTGTCTTATTGACAGTCTTTAACTTGCTAACCACTACACTATGGAGCACCCCTTATTACAATCATGCGTTTAATCAAGATAATTTATTAACCCTTTCAAAATGTTGTGAAGAAGATTCTAGGTAAATATTCAGACCTGACAGCATTGACTCAGTCATGGTAGTTGATGAGAGAATGATCAAAACAACCCACAGAAACGTCTTTCTTTCAGCCATAATCCTTACAATCACAAAAACAATGGCACATCTATATCATAACAAATCTTCCATAATGGACTTCTCTAGACCCATCCCTTATGCCTTGTGGGCATTTACCCTTAACCTTCCCCAACCCTTTGCTATCCTTACAATAAAACCAATTAACAAAATAAAACACCAATATCTGAATAACGTCATTGATAAGACACCAGCTGGTGTCTTATAGTGCTCCATAGTGTAGTGGTTAGCAAGTTAAAGACTGTCAATAAGACAGAAATTTTGGGAGATTTCTGCCCACCTGTGCCCTCTAGCTAATTGTAAGTACACTGAGGTAGCTAACACTGGTAGTTGACAGAGATAACCCGGCACTTGATTCAAATTTGTCTATCAACAAGGCAGTATGTAGTCTGAGTAAGTACACTACGGGCTATTAACTATTGAAGAATTTTTAAGAAATCTTTCAACGCTCATAGCTGCTGGAAGGTCGAAACATGACATCATTCAATTTTTATTCAGCTGTCCGAAATTGCAACAGAACATTGCAATAGGCAGACCAAGGCAATACAGAGCAGACAATCTTAGTACAACCACACTGAATTACCATGGATATGCACTACATAAATCGTCTACTTGCTAAACTCAGGCTAACTACAGGTTTTCCGGATTTGGTGTAGCCTAGAGGAGTCTAATATGGGATTATTTGGGTAACTATGTTATATTAAAAGAACGTCGTACAAGATATTTATTAAAAAAGATTCTTAGACACCTCGTCCTACAACCTGTTTCGAGTGTGGTTAAGGAGATCAAGAAATTTCTATCCCAGCTGAGTCTGATGACGTACATCGGTTAAAATCAGTAAAAATCATTTTCGTCACGATAACTTTGCGTCTTGATTTCATTTATATGAAGTAAAGGAAACCGCAGACTGTACCGTAAACTTCCGTATTTTGACTATCTGAATTTGATGTATTTGGATGATATTTGGACGGATGGATGAAAGATAGGGTGGACGGAGGAATGGATATTTAAGATTTATGGGTCTCTAAGATAAGAGGTCTATCTGGTAAATAAATTAAGGCCATCAAACACTTATCCTTTTGGAGAATAGGGGCACATAGGCCTACTACTCAATAATTATATGAAGGTCTTATTATGGTAATTTTGTCAAGGCTGCAAACATGTAAATGTTTTTTTTGTTATTTTCTTTTTGAGATTTTACAAAAAAACAATAGATACTAAAAATGGCAATTTTTGTGACAAAATTCAAAGGAAAACTAAAAACAAAAAAGCAAAATAAAACAAAAACCAACTTTTGATTTAAAAAATCTTGGTTTTTTGCACCCTCTGACTTTTGTTGCTCTACGCCTACACAGCATGCAAGCATGAGGAGTGCGACGTTTTCGAATATTACGGCTTTTCCATTTACACATTTTAGTTAGCAATTAAAAAGCATCTGGTGCTTGCAACAGATATGTTTTTAAAAGACTTCAAGGGAAGCATTGCATGCATGATATATAATATAAATATTGACTTTACTATATAGGTCTATTGTGGTTCAACATTCTCGAAGCATCAATTGGCCGTGACAGTTTGATTGAAAACTTTCAGCAGGAGCTCGTCAATCTTCAATTCATTGCTAGTCTTAGGCCTACTGCCAAGCTTTGTCTTGCATTGATTTTTGAACTCAGCGGATCCGCAATTCGCCTCTGAAATTGTCTCCGCGTAGGCCTAGGTCTTCCCAGTTGCAAGTCAGTGTATATTGGAAGCATATGCTAGAACAGAGAAGGCCTTACTTTTAAGGCTACTTAGCGCTGTTTCATTAGGCCTAGGCCCCACAACAATTATTATAGCCAATCACAATAGGCGTTTGATTGTCACTTTGGCTATCGTGACCCTGATTGACAAGTTTGCTGTTTACGCCAACCGCACGCTGAAAATGTTATTAGCATCTGTAAATCTGGAGGAAACTAAAACCGGTTATCGTCGCATTCCTAGCCATCTGAACGCCGCATTAGATGGCAAACTAATTTTCTTATTAAAAACTCAATTCATTTGACTTTTCTGACTCAGTTAATTACGGTCACGAAATATTTTCCGGTCTAATTCATTTTCTGATGCCGGAAAGCATAGGCAGAAAATAAAGTTAGTTAACTAACCTGCTTGCTTAGCCTACACTGCAATCAAAGGATTTTAAATAATATTGTATATTGGTCCTTGGCTGCAATCTAAATCGAATTCCAATAATAGCAACACCAAAGTGCATCAGAGTGTCCTTTTGATCAATCCAGTCATTCGTAAAAACATGAAAAAATCTGCTAACAGAAGTCACAAAACCTAAATACTAAATGGTGCAATAGTTTGGGTGGTGCAAATACGCTATGTGGAAGTGACGTCATTGTTTGCACATCTTCATTCTAGAGTTCTAGCTCCAAAGTCGCTGGTGGAAACTTGTCGCCAAAACACACAACATGGCTAAAGCTGAGCAGAAACGAAATGTTGCTCTTATAACAGGAATTACCGGCCAGGTAGAAACTATATAGCTTGAAGTTTTTGGACTTTTAAATACTACTTTAGTATATTTTCGTGAAAGCGCGCAGTCAGTATGCAGTATATTTGTGTAGTATTATGGATGGCTGGGTCGTGTGCGTTGCGGTGTTTGGTGACGTGGAAGTTCTTGGGCCGTCGAATAATAATAATACAATACAACTGTGTTTGATATTGCCCTCATTCCTGAGTTCATTATGACCGTACAACAGAGCATTGATGGCTATTTGTAGTGATTAAATGACTTGCGCAAGCTCCCTACACAGTAATTGCATCGTGCCCGTTCTAACCAGTTGACTGCTGTAAAAGCAAAGTGCTAGATTTGAGTTGAAGGAAAACGAAATTTGAGATTCATACTCCCTGGGAAATAGCATCAATTTCTGGAGTTATATTGGTGTCAAAAACTTAGTTAGGTACTCAGTGTTTATAGTTGTTTGAGTAGGAGGACCCATCTGGAAACCGGACCTTGCCCTCCCTCGTCTACCCTTTGGACAGCACCTCAGATTCAATGCAGATCTTATGAACAAACTGATCCCCTGCGTTTGACTTTTGAGTGGTGCTAATGAAGTTTTAAGATTACAAGTAAATGTAATAAGGTTTGGCATACTTGCAGTATCTGGGTTGTTTAGGGCCAGGTTAGGCATAGTGAGAGTTGGTTGAGGTAAGTCAACTGGCATTGTGAGGGTCGGTTGGGGTTTAGTGTCATTATTAGAAAACATGGTATCTTCTGCACAGCTGCCGCAGCATACCAATAGATGCCGCAAACAGCCCAGTTATATATATTCTTATTACCAAAATTTGATACCGCCCTTCTTCCAACATCTTTTGCCTCGACGGCGCAATTGCAGTTGTACCCCAGAGCACTGGTGCGTGAAGGACTTGCTCAAGATCCCACAATGAGCCCCAGACGAGGGTCGAACCCGCGCGCTCAGCAGACACTGAACATTACGGGTTGACCGCTCTAACCGATCGGCCACTGTGCCACACCGTTGTACTGCAAGTTTGCCAGACAGTTTGAACAGTGAAGACATTATTCTGTAACTGTTGAAGCATTGCACCAAATTAGCTGTTAGCAGGATCATTATTGCTTTGTAGTTGCTTGTTATATGAGCTGTTTTTGAGCTAAGTTTATGCTTTATTATTGAAATTTTGATAAATATAGTATGACTATTTACACTATAACTTTTTAACACATATGATTATAATAATTATTATTATAGTGATTATAATGATTATTAGTATGATTTAGCAAGGTTTAGAAAAGGATATAATGATTTCAGAAAACTATCATAATTATGAAACTTGAGCTATTGCCTACTTACCAGTATAAACATTGTCTTCAAAATGATTTTCGTTTCAGGATGGTTCGTATTTGGCAGAATTCTTGTTGGGTAAAGGCTATGAGGTAAGTGTGTGCAGAATAATTCTAATTTTGAGTTTCAAATTGCAAAGGAATTGAAGTTGGTGAGAATATGAAGACGAAAGAATCTACCATTCGAATCTTGAGTGTTAGATGTTTGTTTTTTGAGAATGAAAACCATGTGACAAAATGCAGATATGCTGACCTGGTCGATAATTAATGGATAATAAAAGTAGCTAGAATTGTGCAAGAAGCTTGGAAAAGTTAGTATAATAATGATCTGGTGGTAAATTGAAAGTTGTCTTTGGGAGATAGAGCATTTTGTTGTATGCTTTAGGTCTTAATTGGTGAAAGGAGAAGGGATGGAGTAGAGGTAGGAGTTGGTGAAGAACAAGCATGGTATAGTGTAATTTGGAAAACAGGATTTAGGCATCAGCTCTGTTAACAAGTTCTGAGGCTGTTGGGAAGAATTTCCCTAGGTAACATAGACAAAATAAATGCAACTGTTGTTTACTGTTGCAGTTTACCATAGAAGTTGAGCAATGAAATAATGATTAAAATTATTTCTGGAGTTAATTGTCCCAATGCTAGTAATTCTTTATGATCAGAGCAGTTCATGCTGTCGTTTCGCAATAACACTGTGATATTTTTCTGATTGTGTGATTAAACAACACAGCATGAAAGGGAACAGTCCACAAGATTAAGCAAGATATTGAGTGTTATTTTCTTCAAGGTTCACGGTATTATCCGCCGAGCAAGTACTTTCAACACTCACCGAATCGAACATCTGTATGAAAATCCACTCTCTCATGCTGAAGGAGGTTTGTTGACATGTCATTGATTTCTATAATAATAATAATAATAATGATTATTTACTGATTTTATCTGAGAAGTACAGAGTAAGATTACATTCATGTAGTAGTAACAGATGAAGCCATGTTTTACAGGCATTGAATTTAGCTGTTTGGCATCATGCAATGCACCCATCTGTCTCACTGCTCATTTTACCATTGCCCCTAGGGAGCAGTGGAAGACTGAGTCAATCTTATGGGGCTAGTCTATCTTCTTACCATCATCTTATGTCATTGTGTCATTGCATTTTTTTGTCGTTTATATCTGTATGTATTTAATCATTACTTTAGTGGCTGTCATTTTAATTAATAAATCGTTTGAACTAAGGTTGATTGCAGTTAAAATTTGTTGCAGCTAAATTTAAGCTTCACTACGGCGACATGACGGACAGTTCGTGCCTCGTGAAGATCATCTCACTTGTTCGACCAACAGAAATCTACAATCTCGCCGCCCAGAGTCATGTTAAAGTGAGTCTTAAGTACTGCCATGAGTCATTTTATGTTAAAGTGAGTCTTAATCAGATGAATCGTAATATAAGTCAGTCATCTTGTGTCACAATTAATCTAAATACCTTGGATCATCTTATACTTAAATGAATTTAAACTACCATTCATGTCCACATTGACGTGTATTGTTGAAACTATGTATGAATACCTTGGAGCAGGGTTGTCAAAGAGCCAGCCCGTCGATGATATATATTTCTGACCTGCAGAGCCTTCTCTAAAGACAGCAAAATTGAGAAGGAAAGGTCTAGTTTGTCATTTTTAAGGCTGTATGAATTTTCTGTGATGTTTGTAATTGATAATACATATCAGAATCACGTTTTCAAAGCCTGAATCAACTGTTTGTATGGCCCCTCTGAGATCCCTACCCCATTTTCTTCATGCGACTTTGGCACTCTTGCATGCCACTTGCTTTGCTGGATAATATTGCTACTGGCCCGCCATCACAAGAACGTTTGACACCTCTGCCTTAGAGTATTGAGAATTTAAACCCTGCTAATATCAATCTGTGGGTCTGTGTTCTCTCACGCAGGTGTCCTTCGATCTCAGTGAGTACACGGCTAATGTTGATGCCGTTGGGACGTTGCGTTTGCTTGACGCCACTCGAACCTGTAACCTGGAGAAGCAGGTGCGCTTCTACCAGGCGTCAACGAGCGAGATGTTCGGCAAGGTGCAAGAGATTCCACAGAAGGAGACGACTCCTTTCTATCCCCGATCGCCATACGGTACTTTATTTTTTATTTTGGGGTTTTCTGCACCTTGGAGAGGACCCTGTGGGATTCTGTGGTGCTTGGTCCTCTGGGTAGTAATGGATGAAATTGTTTTGTGTGGTGGTGAAAAAGGGTAGGAAATGACGTCTCAAGTGAAATTGTGACTACCATAGGAGTTGGCATATTAACCGTTAGGTGAATGTCTGATTGGGTAAAACCTTAGTGATCACTGGTTGGTTATCTCAATAGATACAAATATTGAGTCTTACCTAAGCTTTTGTTTGTTCTGTAGCCTTGTGTTAGGCCCAGATATCCTTCATGTTGAAGGGATTTTCTAATCTTTGTATTCTAAGCTTATGTCTTGTATGGCATCAATATCACAATGCACTTGTAAAATATCAGGCTATGTCTTGTTTGAAAGTTTAATTTAAAGTTTAATTGAATGTTTAGTTGTAAGTATGTGTAAAGGTCTTGATGACGTTACAAAGTTATTTGTTTCTAGTCAAAAATCCTTTAGGGAAAGAGTATTTTACCTTAGATGAGAGAAAAGTGAAAAAATGGATGCAGTCAGATATGGTCTATTTTGCTTATTGTTATAGCTCCACTAAGCATATGCCTCTGTTTAACATTTTATTTGAAGAATGTTTTAGAATGTTCTTCGTTACTTTCAGTTTATCTTGTGAACTGTTAAATTTCAAATGGATTCAAATTCAGTTTTGCTGTGCACTTGTAATTATGCCACTTAAATAAATGATTTTGTTAGTGTTATAAGTTGAGTTTTTCTTTCAGGTGTAGCAAAACTCTATGCATATTGGATAGTGATCAACTATCGTGAGGCGTACAATATGTTTGCATGTAATGGGATTCTCTTCAATCACGAGAGTCCGCGAAGAGGTTGGCCTGCAGCTGTCATCTTGACACTTGTGTTTGACCCCAAAGCATCATTATATCCCTTGTTTTCTTTGGGCAGAAATTCACCACAGTTTTAAATAAATACATTTGCCAAAAGTATCTGAGTTAGTTAGTCATCAACTTCGGCAGCTTGCGAAATTTGCGGCTTATTGATATAATTTGATATTTTTCATATGCAGAAAAAATTGCATTCTTAATAACCTGGCATTCAGGATTTTTGTGCAAACTATATATCATGAGGCTTTCCCTGAATTCTATGGACATTTTGTTTGGCTGAATAAAATTTTTTTTTTGATTTTGGCAAATAGATAAACTTTTGAACTTAATTGAAATTTTTTTATATTTGAAATTGCCAGCTGTGATATTTTAGCTGATGTAAAGTTCAAAGTGTGGTGCGGTTCTGTCATGTGAAGTTCATATGCTCTACCTGTCAAGAATGTTGACATAGATTTCAAGTTGAATGCATGGTGGTTTCCATCTTCCTGTGGTCTGCTTCCCTGCATGACGTTCTGTGATTTTTGGTACTAATTGCATGATCAGATCAAGCTGAAGTTGTGCTAAGGTGTGAAACACAAGTAGAAAGACAGACGTCTTTTGGCCAGCGATAGACTCGTAATGAGGGAAGTCGAGGAGATGATTTCCTACGTGCTTTCAATGACTGTGCACTTTTGTTTATCGTGAAGGCGTTGCGAAGCTGTATTCCTATTGGATCATTCGTAACTACCGCGAGGCTTATGACATGTTTGCATGTAATGGAATCCTCTTCAATCACGAAAGTCCGCGAAGAGGTACGTTGCCCCAACAACGCGTCTGCCTCTGACTTGGCACTTGTTGGCTCGGATTTGAAGTTTGCAAGACTTTTAGATGCACTAGAGACTCATTATAACAGACTTTGTTCAAAAAGAAATCCTGATATGATGCTGTCAGGAGTAATGTTACAAAATTGAGTTGTGGCATGTAAAAATGTTCTTGTTAAGGCCACTGTCTTGTTACGAGGTAGTTCTTGATGGAGCTCCCTAAGACTTATAATGAGTTTCTGGTGTGTCTAAGTTTTAAGGCTTGTTGTATTTGTCTGCTGTTCCTTCCTAAGTTCATTTCTCATGCTCCATTTACAACGATTTGTCTGTGATTCTATTTCCAATGTAGCGGTAATGTGTATGTCATGTGTATGTCATGTGTATGTGATGTGATCTCACTTTCAGTAGTTGCTGCTTTTGTTTAATGTTTTTGTTTGTTTGCTGTTTGTTTTGTTCGTTGTTTGTTTATATTTGCTGTTTGTTTTTGTTATTTGTTTTGTTTGCTGTTCTATATTTGACAATGGTTACAAAGATTAGTTAATGTTCGTGTTTTTTTTAGTAGCTGCATGCCTTTTAAAATGAGGCATGCAAGTTGCATAAAGAAATCATTTCAGCCATGTATGAAGTTATCTTAATGAGTTAATCCTAGTGCATGCTTTGTATTAAGTTGTACTCTAAAGTAAGAATTTATCAATAACAAAATGATAAGGCATGATGTTCTTTTATTTGTGTACACATTTGGCTGTAATACTGTTAGTGGCTAATTGTTAATTTAATTTCCAATATATTTTTACCCTCTTTTATTTAACTTGGCTTGCGTTAAATTTGTCATGGACGGCGCATTAAGTCTGTCATGGACGGATCATTGGAGTTCTTTCAACTTTTTTGTCAGGATGTTCCCATCGACCTACAAAGCTGAAATTTTGCATGCATTTCATGCTTGTATGACAATGCAATGTGTCAATTTTTTATGGATATAGCTTAAAAGTTCAGGAAAAAAAATGACAAAAATCAAAAACATTAAATATCGTTTAACCACTCGTGCGAGTCCTTCTTGATGAGCTCCACTCCAGCAAGTTTGCATCATAAATGATCTCTTAAGGAAATGGATCAATTGCGCCATCTACCAGGTTACCAAAAGTCAATAAAGGAGAGTCCCGAAAACCCATGTTTTTACTTTCACTTGTTGCTTTCAACTGCAGTTTTTTTAAGTGTGCAGTGATTGCTGTTTGACTGCCACATATTGCATCTGATGGAGAATAACTGAAACTAATGGAGAAGGAATTAAAATATTGAGAATGAATTAAATAAATGAGAATATTAAGAATAATGAGTATGATTGACAATAATGAGAATATATAAAATAATATTGAGTATGAATGAACAATGTTGATAATGAATTAAGACAGTAATTATTGAAAGAATATATTGACAATTAATGAAAATATTGATAATAAATTAATATTTTGGTAATGAATAAAACGAGAATCTAAATAAATGATGATACTGGAAACAATTGAATTAGACTATGTCAACCCTTTTTTACTGTTTAATCTTTCCAACTTACTATATCTCTGCATACATTCGTGCATATAGTGGGATCTGGTGGTGTATGCTTGAATATTTTCTTGATTATACATGTGTTGTTTTCATAAAATGACTACTGTTGTCACTTAGTGAAATTATCAATTTTATTCTTCTTAACCATAAACTGATTGAAAATAGAAACAGATTTAACAAAGCACAGAAGTTCCTGGGATTTAATGTTATGATTCTTGTTATGTGTCAGTCTTTGATTCTATTTTTACACGTGTGTTCGTTTCCTGTAGGTGAGACCTTTGTGACACGGAAGATAACTCGCGCTGTTGCCAAGATCCACTGGGGACAGCAGCAACTCATTGAACTTGGTAACTTGGATGCCAAGCGTGATTGGGGTCACGCCAAAGACTATGTCGAGGTGTGAAGAGATAACTGTTAATTTTTAGTGTTTCCATCCTAAAAAAGCACAAGAATTTTTAGACATGATATGATTAGGTGTCGGCTCCATTGGACCCTGTAGCCATGGCTCATTCTCCGTTGGTGCTAGTCCCAAGTCTGGATAAAGGAGGAGGCAATGCTAATCAGTTTTGTTACGATGCAGCATCACTTGGCAGAAACTACTACTATTATCAGATGCAGCAGATATCATGGAAACTGCTTGCTATAAACACTGTGTTCATCTTAAGATGAGCATATTTTGAGGAAACTTGTGTACAATAGTGTACTGGCTAACATGCAGGAATGTCATTTAAAAGATGAAGGTTTCATATCATGCTAGAGCAGACCGTGATGTAATAAAACCGTTACGTTTAGTACATAATCATCGTTTAGTACACGATCATCGTTAAAGATCAAAAGAGTTTGAGTGCATTGTTTGGCTTTAAGTACAATGGTTTGTTTCAATTGCATAGGCGATGTGGCTGATGCTCCAAACGACCGAACCAGAGGACTTTGTCATATCAACTGGGGAAGCGCACAGCGTCCGAGAGTTCATTGAGGCCTCCTTCAGACATATCAACGTCGACATAGTGTGAGTTCTGTTTGTTCTTGCTGAATGAAAGATGATTTTCTAACAGTTGAAGTAGGATAGCTGGTCATAGATTGTGTGAATCTTCGATGCACTATTTATAGCTGGCCATAGACTGTAAATCTTGGGTGCACTAAGCTGGCCATAGATTGTGTGAATCTTGGATGCACTATTATTCTCCATTTGTAGATACCTTGTTTATCAGACTCCTAATAAATTGTATAAACGTAATGTAATGGAGCATTTATATAGCACCCATTCAAGATATCTACTCAGCGTCGCTCTCTGCGTTGGCCTAAATGATGTTAGATGTCATAGTGAACGAGTAAAATATGTCTGTAAGCAAACAAATACCAGTATCATAAATGTCTGTTTCATTCGGAGCTGCTACTGTGGCCGACAGTCGGGCACTTCTGATCAGCCATGCTAGTCTCCTTACTCTGGCCACAAGACTTTATGTTCACCAGATAGTTTGGTATTTCAGCGATTGTTACAGACGTGTTAAATTGTTTTTTCTTGTTGGCAAGATAATGGCTGTGAATGAGTAGAATGCTGGGTGATTGTTTGCAGGTGGGAAGGGTCAGGAGTTGAAGAGGTTGGGAAAGACAAAGCCACTGGAACAATCCGAATCAAGGTTAATCCAAAGTACTACAGACCAACTGAAGTTGTAAGTAAACAAACAATTCTATCATTTTTTTCTTCATACATCTCTAGCTTTCTTGAAATAGAAATGTTTTAGATTGACTCCCAATAAATGGGCACATTCAGATGGGGTGTGCAATAGTTTAGTGTGTAACATGCTGCACTCTCAATCAAGAGTTCCGGGTTCAAATCCCTACGATGGCAGAATTTTTTAAAAGAGATTTCTGCTTCACCTGTTCCCATAGCCAACTCATATATATTGAGGACAAGTCGCTAACACTTCATGCCCATGGGCTGCCTCTCAGGCTAGCTTAATAAGGCTATGAACTACTAGATACAAGTGCTCATGTCTCAAAAATTGCTATTTCCATTGGAAGCACTGAATGTTTACATTTTGTTCCAAACAGCATATAAATACAATTATCTTTTTAAAAATTAGAGATACATTCTAAAAGGACCAGAAGTTTAGTCCACCTAGTACTGTCCTTTTAGAGTGATCACTAGATTATTTAATGACAGAGCAATAGTAGTCAGCTTTTATTGTATTTATTTTAGATTTTATTCTAGATTTATATAGCACCTCTCGCAGAACAACTATTCAGAGGTGCTCATTTATATTTGATATGCTGAGATATGGATATGAAAGATTGTTTTTTGTTTCCAGCCATTCGACTGTTGTATTTGAGGCATTATATTCAGGATGACTTGCTATTACTCTGTACTATAGTAGTGCTTGTCATTTTAGGAATTCCTGCTAGGTGATTGCAGTAAGGCAAAAGCTGCTCTTGGTTGGATTCCAAAATATAATTTTGACGTAAGCGTGGATGATTTATTTGATAGTTGTCTGTTTTCTGCTCAGGCTAAGAGTGACTGTTTAAATTAAATGTTGGAAATAGTGATGATCATTTATGCAGTGTGGGCTGATTGAGTATATTTCTTATTTATTCCTTGAAAGTATTTACATGGCACCTCTCCAAGATACCTAGTCAAAGGCACTTCCAGCTATGAAGAGAACAGTTTTAAAGTTTTTTATTGAGAGTGCTTGCAGAGCACTTAGTAGGTAAGGTATGTGTGGATCTCAAGGTAGGCTATTCCAGGTGTATGGTCCAAACACAGAAAAGGTGTGATGCAGCATGTCAAAGTGCATGTTAAAGTTCATGCTGAACATGTCACCCCTTCCATGCTGTTGCATTCTTCTGGCACAGTATTTTGTTTAACACCGGTTACAATATAACTATACAACACAACTGTAATTTGATATTGGCCTTCCTACAATTAGTTCAGAAGTGCACACGCACCTCGACGGCGCAATTGCAGTTGTAATGCAGAGCAATTGTGTGCGAAGGATTTGCTCATGGTGCCTTATACACAGTGATGACTCGGACGAGGATCGAACCCACACTGTTGGTTATGTGTATTCAGTTTTTGTAGCATATGCTATCACACAATACTTGACTTGCCAAAACTGCCTATCATCAAATATGCAATGCTTTCATCTGACCTTTGCTTGAATTTGTCTCTGATGTTTGAAATGTGTTTTTAGTCACTGGTGAAAGAGATGATGGAGGCTGATATTGCTCTGATGAAAGCCAATCCTCTGGCATAGCAGGATAAGACGTATCAGGCATTTGTGGGTGAGGCTGTTGTTGTCACTTCAAATAGTTAAATCAACACTTTAACTCAGGACATGTTCAGTGTAATTATTCTTGTACTTGAGTTGAGTGTATTAGTCCCATTTTATGAAGGCTTTCACAATAGTGGACGACAGTTATTACTTAGTTTGTGTACTACCGAACTGAGTTTACGACTCTTTCACACGCATTAAAGATCAGCATGTAAGAAAGTCCATTTACAACCATTTCACATATTAGTTATTATAATTATTATTACATATTAATTAGCTGAGACATCTGGCTCCCGAAGTAAGTGAAAATAAAAATGGAAGTGGAAAAGTGGAAACATAACTAGCTTTGAAACACTAACCAAATATGGGGGTCATAATTCTATGAGAAGAAAGACAATTTGTTGGTGTGGCCAATTTTGTACAACCAGGAAACTTGTAGTGCATTGTCATAAAGCACAAGGTTTTAGTTGATGGTCACTTTTGCTTCAGGATCCATGACTAGGATTTGTGAATTTGGTAATGTGCAGCCATGTTATCTGAGCAAATAACTGGCTGTTGTAGTTTCAGTAATGCAATAACTTGTAACATTGTAGGTAGAACAAAAGTTGTATTTACCCTTTTATTTAGTTTGCATGATTTTATATCTTGATATAAAATTAGAACAATTGATTCTGTATTTGCAAATTCTTTTGTGCTTTAGGTTTCTCAGATTTACAGAATTATTGTTACAATACAGCTGGTACCGGCTTGGTCACACGATAAATGCCCCGATTCCACATCCCACGGAAACATTTAGTTGTTTTTTTGTTTGATACTATTGGTAATTATTTTATTTTGAGGGAATGAAAATGAGCTCGTTTGGTACAAATATATCAGCTAATATTAATGATAATACCAGTGTCTTCTCTGCTTAAATGTAGCATAGACTCAACTAACACAATTTTTCCAAAAAAGTGAAATTTTAATTAGGTGTATGAGAATTGGTGTTGTGTAGTTGGAGAACCTATCTGTTGATTGACATTCATGATCTGGTCTCCTTTGAGAACAATGCTACGGCAAGGGTATTCAAACCCAAACCGTCAGTCAATGGTTTGTGAAATTCGTTACGATTGTATTCAAAGCCCCAGTGAATTGAATCAACTGGGTTCAAATTACAGAATTGTACATGTTTAAAGCGTTTTTGGAGTGTAGGGTGGTTTTGTTTAAAACGCTGTTTACAAGGCTTTATTTTAATTCTTGTTTTATGGGTTTTTGAAATGTTGGTATACCAGTCAACCAACTATAAAGAATGCCTGAATATCTATACAGGAAAGAAAACGTTAACGTTTTGGTTCTGTTAAGTGTGGTATACGAGACATTTGGGCATTATGCCGATTAATCCCAAATCTGCCACAGGTGATATTTGAATTAATTTGAATTCGTGTGAAGCAGATTGAACCAATTGTATGGTGGGTTAATTTAGCTATTTAGCTGTAGTCGAGGTTTATTTGGGTCTGGTCATCCTAGCTTTATGTACAGGTATGATGGACTGAAAGTCACTTCATGTAGTTGAAGGTTGTGTATAACTGGTGTGTAAATAAATTTGCTTCGAAAGTAGCGTTTTCATATGTGTATGTTGAAATAAATGGATCTTCTGTATTAAAAAAAACTGGTGAACAAATCATGGTAATGATCAGTATTATTAGTATTATTAACAATCAGTATGCACAACAATTTTAATGATCAGTATTATTAACAATCAGTAGGCGTTTGCTGTTGTGGGTCCATCTACCTGGAATGACCTTACTTAATGACTTGTAATGCTTCTGCTTTGCTGAGTGCCTCTGAATAATTATTCTGCAAGAGGCGCTATATAAGTCTAAGAGCATCTCTTTCAGCCTCTTTCCTACAAACAAATATCAGTATGCTTACAGCAGCTTTGCAAATGGGTTTAAATACATGCATTTAAATAGTATATGCGAGCACCTCATAAGAGCAGCCTCTACACACAAATGCCAACATTGCCAAGTCACTATGACTTACTAACAGCTAAGAAAAATTTACAATTTGCCAAGCATTAAATTAACAAGTATGGTTGTGGACACCGTTCATGGTGAATTGTGTCAGAGCTTGCACTGAATTGCCGGAGTCTTGTTACGTAGCTTTGGAAAACCTTCGTCAAAAGCCTCAGAAAGAACATCTTCAATGCTCGACACAAAGATGAAATGCAAGTCCTTCTGAAAGTGAAAAACACGAAATTTAGAACAAGTTATGAAAGAGGAATATTTAAAGAAAATGGACAATCTAGCTATTCAACACCACCACCGTCTAATTCAAGTAATTCACCCTATTTCAAATATTTAAATAAAACACTAATAGTGTAGCAACACCACTGCCATCTAATTCTGCAAGGGCATCAATAATATAAAATCTTTTATTAAGGATGCACATTATGACTTTGTAACCCCTTGAACCTATATGGCTAATCAATTGGCTTCATGGACTACACATTTAGGGCCAATAAGTTGGCTTTGGAGTTCACACCTTGCCCAAACAATTCCAAAATATTTGTATAAGACAGTGGGGTTCTTGCCAATTTGCCATGCCCCCTCTGGTTTCAGCACATGGGCCCCAAGGGCAGAAACGAATTAATTAAACCAATGCTGCATTTTACAGACCCTGGGGCCCCTTGCATGATTGCAATGGAAAGGCCTTCAAGGCATGCCCCAATCCTACTTTGTGTGAGGTAAATTGCTCAGCATAAAACCAGTGGACTGCGTGAGGTCTATGCACACAGAGAAACTTACTGACATTGAACCAACTGCTCTGTAGCCGAGACATACGGCTCCCAATGTAAGTGAAAATAAAAATGGAAGTGGAACAGTTAGAAAAATACACAATAAAACTATTACACGTTATTCGATATTCCCTATGAAAGAGTACCTGAACATGTAGTGGAACATCGTGCAGATCCTTCTCGTTGCGTTTCGGAAGGATGATACGTGTTAGACCAGCACGATGTGCAGCCAACACTTTGTCCTTGATACCTCCGACCTACAACAGATAGAAAATACTTTAAGACATCTATGCAACACTTTTCATTCGTACAGATCATTCTGCCAAGCCATTCACTTGATATGTTCAGACCTATTGAATTCTGGATCCTTTCTGCTTCCTTTCACGAGGCCAAAAGTTCATATTTTTAAAAACTGTATAACTGTATAATACTGAAAGCCTACTTACTGGCCCAGTGAGCTTCATTCGTTATAGCTGTGTCCCATGAACCTCGTGTGTTAGACAACAGTGTTAGAAGCAGTTCAGTTTCCTATAATTTCAGGCCCAGGCTGGCACAATTCAAGCACAGGGACCTTAAAGGGCATTGCACCCATTCATAGGGGCAAGCAGTGGTGAAGAATCTCAAGTCTGCATTAACTTACAACAATGCAATGTAAATCTTTGAAAATTTCTCATTGCCGACAAAATCCAAGACAAGCTTTTGTTACAATCAACACTGTCGCTACTACTAGATACTAGACGTAGCTTGCTGTTGATGAAGCTACATACAGTTCAGTGCTATGCATGCACACAGTCAGCCTAGAAGGATTACTATTGGTCATGGGACAAGATCTAGAACAGGGCACAAACCGGAAGAACGAGCCCTCGCAGGGTGATCTCCCCTGTCATGGCCGTGTCCGAGCGTACGCATCGTCCAGCGAATAGCGACACAAGGACGGTCGTTATGGTAACGCCAGCAGACGGACCGTCCTTGCTGATGGCTCCAGCTGGGAAATGGATGTGAACGTCATTGTTTTCCAGCAGACCGTGTCCCACGTCAATGCCCATCTGTTGAAAGATGCAAATCAGAAAAAAACAATAATTTCAAGCACTTGGCACATTGTTACAATCAACAAAACATCATTGCTATGGTTTTTAAACTTAATATAATAATAATAATTTGGAGATTTAAGTGAAATAATTAGTAAACAGTTGAAGAAATTTGAAGCAATGATTCAGAGGCACTTTTTGGGCAGGGAGTCAGTCCAGATATGCCTGTGTAAACAAAAAAGATTATAGAAATGATCTATTAATAATATAGAAATGATATAGAAAAAAACAGTATATAAATGATCCCTCATTCTTAGTTGGGAGCGCTGCTTCTCCTTTCTGTTGTACCTATGTAGCAAGTTTTCACTTACAACATGCAAACACTTCCAGTCAGTCAGCTACAAAAACCATATGACATACAAATAATTTTGCCAGCAGCAAATCTTTTAACGAATCTGGTAGAAATGTACATAGCACAAGTGGAGCTTAGAAAGTGGGATAACATTTCAAACTACATTTGTGCAACGTGACATAGGTTATCGGCAGAGCTAATCTTACAATGCACTGTTCAGCTCTCTTAGATATCCACACTTTATCTCCACTGAGGTGTTTTCATCAGGCGCTATATGTAAACTCACATACATACAAGTGTTCACACACATTAATACACTGATAAAAAAATACACATGTGCACTGCATACATACAGAAATGAATACATATGGGCTAAATCAATCAGAAACATTGAGAAATATTTGTCGGAAATCATCATAAAAATGGCCGATGTATTTAACAGTCCTTGAAAAAGTCTGTTCAAAGATCGACGAACCTCTGCCGCACGACTCCGAAGCCAGTTGAGCGCCAGGTTAGCCGACTCCTTCATGACGTCTCCGAGCTGCCCAGTCAGGATCAGTTTGCCCTCTCCAGGCATCTGCGTTGCCTCCACGTACATGATCTCGCCCCCCATGGCCGTCCACGCCAATCCGATGGCCACGCCCGGCTGCGACAGGCGCTCGCGAGTCTCACTCTCAAACATTGGCGGCTGAGCATAAAATAATATAACGAAGAACTTATTCTAAATGCAGGTCCTTGTTTGATGCAGTTATCATCACTTCTCAAAAGCTCAAAATTTTTATGTATTTATCGTCATTATCAGTTCCTGACATCAGACAACTGGTGCAATGGGTATGAAGAAGTGACATGACCTTTATAATCCTTGGTTTTTATCAAGTTCACTGCTTCCCTTAGAGACACATTACAAGAGATACTCTGTCTTCTTATCCATCGCAGTCTTGGTCTGCCTTTGTTTCTCCTTCCTTCGAATTGTCCATATAGTGCATCGTGTCGTTTTCCGTCAACTTGCATTCTCTCTACATGTCAAACCATCAGAGAAAATCAAACAGGTCAACCAGTGAAAATCAAACAGGTCAACCAGTGTTCCCTCTAAGTTCTGTGCGCTTGGACACAGTCCATGGAGCCAGCGTGCACACACGAATTTAGTGTGTGCACACAAATGTCTATTGCAAAAAAACTTGTCACGATTACTCTTTCGGCGAATTGAGTTTCCTAGCCAGATACGGCCTACCCAATTCCAGAACCTTTGGTTCCTTGGGTGATATGTCCCCTCATTTATCTTTAGTCAAGGGACTTGTTTTCTTTCTCTTTCTTTCTTTTCTTATGGTATCAGAACATATCACCATTGACTTTTAGAAATGGTTCTAATTCAACTATAATTGCATTCAGGTCAGACTTGTACACAAAAGTGTTAACCATCGATAAAATGTTGGTAAAAAAATTTCTTGTCGACATTATTTCCAAATATTTAGAGGGAACATTGTTTGACACTTCTTATCACTCCACTAAAAACTGGAAAAAGACGTTCAACAATCATCCAACAGCATCAAATAAAACAAGCCTTGAGCTTTAAGATTTATAAGAGTAGCACCCTAAGAAACAACTCTCACCCCCAAGACATCCTCTACTGCTGCTCTATCGATGACAATTGGCATTTCAGGGGGTAAGATGTGCATCAATTCGATCGACTCTTCCAGGTGCTTCTTCTCCCTTTCGTTCTCGTCAAGAACAACCTTGCTTGGTCCGTTATCCCTCACCCTCACTTTCTTCGAATGCTGCTGGGAACGTTCGGCAACTTTAACGGCCACAGCTCGGCAGACGGCCCCGATGCGACGCTCCAGAGTGCGCACCCCGGCCTCACGTGTGTAGCTCGAAACTGATGACGGAAAAAGCAAACACAAGGAAGCAGTGTAGAATATTTAACCCTCAAATTGTTTATCTAAATGACTTCCTTCTTCAGCTTATCCTTATTTGTAACTAGTTAGTATTAAATGGTCTACTTATATCTTGTAAGATTTTGTTTAGTTCCCTAATTAAGTCTCATCTTCTTAAACAAGTGTACAGCTAATTATTGTTATGATTACCGACACCAACCATCTACATAATGGGTAACCATGTTATCGGGACCACGGTCCATTTAGGGCTTCACTCTTTCCCTAATGCTCTCTGCCAATCATTTGTTCTAATTCATTGTTGTACAAAAATGTTCTTGCTTTCTTGATGGTTCGTCAGTGATCAATAAAATTATTTCATCATGGTTATTTAGTAGGAAATTTCATGAAATCATTGTGCTCTAGAAATTGCTTAAAAACAGCCTACTGATAAACTTGACTGAATCCTCTGGCAGTTCGAGGTGCTTTGGCGTCAGGCCATGTTCGATAAACTGCTTCGGGATAAGGTGACGCATGGCGATGTTCAGCTTCTCTTCGTGGGTGTAACCAGGAATCTGAATGACCTCCATTCGATCGAGAAGAGCGGCCGGAACCGTCGAAAGGCTATTGGCCGTTGCTATGAACAGAATCTGGGACAGGTCAAAGGGCACGTTCAGATAGCTGATAGAACAGAAGTCAAGGAAGACAATGATTCAGAAATATTCAAATATAAAAAGAAATCAACAACATTGAAAACTCGATGAATGGTCTTTTGGTAGTCACGTCAAGAGCCCGTTAGTTCGTAAATGTTTAACGACACAACAGCCACCTATACCTGAAATGGGTAGGGAGATAGACACAGTATCAGTTTGACCTCCATAATGACCGGATAAAATTGCTCTATGTGATGCGTATCCGTATTGGTCTTTCGGGGATGCACTTTCATGAGATATGGTAAACAAAGTTTAAATAGAAGCATACATAAAGTACAAAAATTTGATTGTATGTATGTATGTATCAATGCAGTTAATACAGAATGTCTTAAGCAATTATCAGTATTCAAGTTTTCTTAAAAAGAGGCAACATAAAATATCCTCTTGAAATCAGTCACAGTTACAGAATTCTGCTTTCCAAGTTCAAAGGATACTGGTCTGTAAACGTGTAGTTCTGTTCCGGATCAAGGACTTCGAGCATAGCAGCAGTGGGATCACCATGAAGGCTGCGACTCTGAGGCACAGAAACCAGCAACAAGATTACCACTTTTACTGTATATATACTGTATCATTAAAACAGAAAAATTATATATACTTCATATATTGCTATTATTTAAGAAATATACATTACATATTAATAGTATCATTATTATTACAAAAAAAGTAATAGAATTTAGCATTCAATTTTTTAACTTCAACAGAGTATTATTATTATTAAAAAACTGTGTGCAGAGGGCTACACAAAAATGTGAATCTGAGGTGCAGAGCAATAACCCTACCTGACTGATTAAAGCTTTTAATAAACTAAAAATTATTATATAAATAAGCAAATTAAAATTAATAGGGAGGGATTCTGCTCGCCCGAGTTTGGTAGTACTCGACATCAACTCGGACTCGGGCAGAAAATGGGTGAGTCTTAATAAAAATCGGCTTTCCATAACGAAAATTGAATTATTTTATTTAAAAACGACAATAAACCTAACTAAAAACACAAATACGGTTACTATTAGTGCTTACTAGTTACTACTTCTAGTGCAAACTGACGAAAAACCAAAAATTCTTAAAAATTGTGAAAACTGCCAACAAAAATCAAGAGAATGAGACCTTCTTTAAATACTTTCAACTCGGACTTGGTACAATTCAACTCGTAAAACTCGGTACTCGTAGTCAGCAGGAAATTGACACTCGGTTCAACCGTAAAATTAAAGTTAACCACATCAATATGCAAATAAAAACCAAATAAAATACGAATTTTATCAAAGCTATTGATAAAATAAATGTATTACATCCATGTAGTACATTAACCTTTTATATATCATTAATAAAAAATGAGACTCAATGCATTAACTGCCTTAAGAAAACGACGTGACACAGATAGTCACGCAACAGACGCTTACCATCTTATCGATCTCGTCCAGCAGAAACACTGGGTTCCTTACGCCCACCTGTTTCAAGCCCTGGACGATACGACCGGGCATCGACCCAATGTATGTCCTCCGATGGCCCCGTATGTCTGACTGATCACAGATGCCTCCAAGCGATATCCTATGCATTGAAACAACATAAGGAAATGTTTGCATAGGACCAAGCAGGAACTTTATGAAGCAACACAGTATGCCCATTGAAAGCAGTACATAAACCCAGCCCATGAGAGTAGTTTCTAAACTACAAGATGAACTCAACAAAATGAGCATCAGCACTCTGGAGTAGTAACTCTGAAGAGGTGCTATACAAATCTTCGTAATGAATGAATGAACGAATGAATGAATTGAATGAGAAACAGAGATCTCTGCATCTTGAGGTGAACTTGCTGTTACCATTACATGCGATTCAAGACGAACATCGCACCTTTGGGCACACCATTTAGAATAACCATCCTTCAGATCTGTGTGTTTTTTTAACCCTTTAACAACATGCATGTACTAAAATGTATGGGAAGACATATGCAGCTCATCACTAAAGGTTTAAATGAGGAGCACTGCAAATACCTTTCAAGAGCATTTCATCTGCTCCTTATCGGGGTTGGCTTGAGAGTGCCTCCGAGTAGGTACCTTGGTGCAGTGCTATATAAGTACTCTGAATGAACTATGATCAAATTACCTGTGAAATTCGCGGCCAAGCGTGTTGGCTATCGATCGCCCGATGCTGGTCTTGCCGACTCCCGGTGGACCAACAAAGCAGAGGATGGGACCCTTGAGGGTATTCTTAATCTGCCTCACAGCTAAATACTCAACGACCCTCTTCTTTAGTTTCTCCAGTCCATAATGATCAACGTCCAAATCAACTCTGCAGAAACAACAACAAGAATTATTGATATTATTATTAACAGCAATAATAAGTTTTCAATTATTATTAACCACAATTTCGTCTACTGTCTTGATATTGACCCATTTCCAAAAGTTAAAAAGCGCACGAATGACCATAATTGGAATTTTTAATTAGAATACTGTACTTTTAAATGTATCATACACAGTGCAGATATGCAGTTGGTTCAATAAAGAATATACTTATTTACTTACTATAGTTACTTATAAAACAGAACCTCAAAGTCACTTACAAACTGTACATGACATATACAGTCCCATGCACAGAAATTTTACCTTAGAAAGAATGTTACAATTATTTCAATATTATTTATATTTTATTATAAATTAACCTACTTACATAAAATTACTTACACTACATTACTGGATTGAGTTGGAATGTATGTTCGGTTCTGTTACACAATAGCACAATTCCAAGGTCTCTGCAATTCATTAATAGTTCGTTAAAGACATTGAGAGAAGGAACGGTCTTACATCCTGTTATTAGACACAAAACTATGGAGTAGAACTGAGAAACTGGAATGAACCTGGCCTGTGTAATATCCAGGCGATCAGTTGTAGTCCTTGACCATGGCAGCTCAACCATCAGTTCAAGATAATTCCTGTAACAGTAGAACGAGAATTCATAATTAAGTCACACAATTATTTGGAATATCCCTTTGTTCAGCTCAACTAGATATAAAAATCTTGATTTTGACCGACCTATTTTCACAACGTGAAGAAACTGCCTGAGAACTGGATATTAGATAAATTGTCTTAATATTAAAGAGGTCTCCATAAACGAACCAAAACCAATTCTACCGGTACATGTCGCAGTTGATCTGTACGAAAGTAGTCGGTCTTTATAGAGAATAAACTCTCCCTCTTAATCCCATCTTCCCACTGACAGTTGGCTAGGGGTGTAGGTGAAGCAGAAATCTCGAGCAATACTTCTGCTCCTGCATACCAACAAATTAGACCACCATGTTGACCAAAAGGATTCTTGCTCAAACACAACCATTTCAATGCAAATCCAACACATCCAGTAATAGTCCTTTGCCATTATTTCTTTAAGTTGCATAACGCAACAAAGCCCAAACTTAACAAAACCCAACAGATTCATCACCAAGAAAAATAAAAACATTCCCGATCAAAGCAAACATTTGTAAATCTATTCGAGACGAGAAGTGGTTCCTAATGTAATGTAATATACCGAATCATGGCATTTTCAGGCATCATAGGAGGCATCTTCTTTAATCTCTTCAGTTCTTTCATGGCCGCCTTATGAGCCTCTGGAGGCATTGCAGCCGCTCTACACAAAAACAAATATAAGTTTATTATTCATGTTTGTATATATAATGCAGTTATTACACTCTCAAGTGATAACTAATTAAATGATTAATGAATGATTCAATGGTAAGTGTTATATATTTCATTATACAATACCTAAATGGAAGTTTTAATTTACTGATGCTATATAAATATATAATTTAATATACCTTATAATTTAATATACCTTATCAACCTTTCCCTCATGCACGGATATGTACCGCCACAGTGGAAGATGGCAATTATACACCCAATCTCGAAAGTTGAGTCTCCAAAGCATCCCGTCGACTATCGTCTGATTTCGATTGTCCCAGTGATGTCACAGATGTTCGAGCACGAACTGGTGCGGATGTATATATATCCGGCTTCACAAAACCACCAATGTCAGACCACTTGGCAGACCAGTTTGCATTCCGACCAACCGGCTCTACAACTGCGGCATTGATAGCGATTCAACATCTGGTGTCTGACCTTCTCGAAGATGAGGCCTACGTGGTCATCGTCTCCTTAGACATCTCAAAGGCTTTCGACACCATCCGGCACTCGGAGCTGACGCGCAAGCTCTCCCTGCTTTGCCTGTCGGACGGGGTGCATAACTGGCTGGTCGATTACTTGTTGGACAGAAGCCACTGTATCCGCTTTGGAGGGCAGTTGTCGGCTGTGGCGAGGATCAACGCCAGTGTGATTCAAGGCTCGGGGTTGGGACCACCTGAATACACCGTCGGCGCTTCGGACTTGCATCCTCTACATGAGAAAAACAGAATGGTCAAACTTGCCGACAACACCTACCTCCTTATTGCAGGTTCAATGAGAGACACTATCAGGGAAGAACTCGCGGCGGTGCAGATGTGGGCGGAGGCGAACAATCTTCGCCTCAATTCCTCAAAGACTAGGGAGATGCTGGTCACAAGAAGACGAGCCGCCATGCCTGATCCCCCTTTCCTGGAGGAGGTGGAGCCGATGAACATCCTTGGAGTCATCATCATGAGGGACCTGCGAGCAACGCCTCATGTCCACCGACTGCTGGGCATCTGCGCAGGATCTCTGCATGCTCTCCGGGTACTTAGGTGGCATGGGCTCTCGCTCAAGGGCTCCCACTGTCACCAAGGCCACCACAATCTCCCGACTCCTCTGTGCCTCACCAGCATGGTGGGGCTTAACATCTGCTGAGGACCGGGGTCGACACGAGACATTCCTGGAGAGGATGCGGAGAATGTGTTTCCTCCCTCCAGATGCTGTTTCTATGTCTGTCTTAGCTGAGACGGCCGACCAGCGCCTCCTACGAGCTGTGATGGCGACTGAGGCGCATGTCCTCTGACGCCTCTTTCCGCCAGTCGTCCACAGAAGCCATAAACTACGCCCTAGACTACACCCGTTTACTCTCCCAGTAAAACATGAAAGAAATTTTATCTCCAGGATTCTTTATAAATTCAAATTTGTAGCTCATAATAAATATTAGGCTTAATTGTACCTGTCATTACCCCCTCTGCCGATCTGATCGCGAACTACGAACGTTCACCTTTTGTAACTTACTGCGGTTTGTCAGTTTGTTTCTTATTAAACGAAGATATACACCATCATTTGGTATTTTATATTGACATAGTAAATTTTTTTTATCAATGCTAATTAGATATAATATACATTTAATACTGATGTCTAAGGAAAACACAGCAGTCAAAGGTTTCAAGCAGTTCTATGTTTGGAACTTCCTCCCATCCTTTCCATAAAATGCTGTCTGAAGTGTGAGCCACCGTGATTACACAAAGTTCCACATAAAAAGAAACATGATGGCGTTAAACATGAAATCCTCTCACTTGATTCTCTGCTCAAACTCCATAAAGTCATCTGAGTCATCGCTTTCATCCTCTTCATTAAGTTCCGCTCGGCCTCCGATTGTCTTCAGGTTCTTCTGTTGCTTTGGAATCACCGATATCTGATGTTTCTTCGCTTTCTGGATCAGCTTTAGACCCTGGTAAAGTAAGCAATGGCTGTTTTCAATACCATAATCATAATCATGATTGCAAACTCCAAACTTATAAGGCGCCACTCAAAAGCTTATTAATGAGCACTGGTAATAATTACTTGTTATTTACATAGATCTGTACACTTAAATGAACACTGGCGATCATAGGCAAAAACTTGGTCCTGGGTTTGGGAGGGGGGACAGGTCGAAAAAAAATTTTGATTAAAACATATAGATGTAGTAAAAAAGGATGAACAGTGGAAACATTGTAGAAATTTAAATATTTTCTTTAAATATTGAGGATATAAGCAACTCCTTACCCTCCACCTGAATATCAGAGGGGATCACCTCCTCTTGTCCCCCCAAGTCTTTGCCTATGCTGTCAATATACATCGACATCTGACATATGGCATGGATGGTCATTCTCTGGGCCAAGTTGCGTTGATGGGTAGAGCGAAAACTGTCAGCATAGGTGACATAAGAGGCAGAAATGTCGAGTTCAAATTCCACAAAACATCAAACGCATGACATATAACTTTCAATGTGATTTGCAATTAATTCTGACCTCGATTTGTCTCATAAGAAGCGGAAGGGTTCTTTTGAAGCGGTCGCTAATATCGACGGCATCCAACACCTGAATTTTCTCACTGTAAGAAGCTTTTACGAGAGATGTACAGATGTCTGGAAGATGGTGGACTGGAACACTGTCCAGCATCTTCTACAGAGGACATGCAAACACGGGTTACAAATGCATAAACATTATAATTGCAATAACCGTACTCAGACATAAAGTTGCATGGACAATTTCTAGTAAGGTTTACTCAATTCTATAAACATTCCTAACAAATTCTGCAAAAACCTAAGATTGTCTGCAAACTATAGAAAATTCAGTAAAATCTAACGAATAAATGTAAAATAATTATGAATAAATCAAGCATATCTAAAAAATCTGTAAAAATCTAACAAATTGTGTAAAAATGTAAAAAATTCAGCAAACATTTTTAAAAATTCTGCAAAAATTAAATAAATCTAACAAATTCTGTACAAGTCAAAATAAATTCTTTAAAAAACCAAACCTTTCTCTTTACTGGTCATAAAACTTTATTTTATACAACACAATTTGATAATGCCCTCATTATAAAAAGTTCAAAAGTGCACATTGAAGCCGGGCAACCATTAAGAGCCACAAGCAGACTAGAAAAGGTATGCTTTACTACGTAACATTGTGGGACAAGGTAACTAGTTACTCTGTAGAAGCTCTCAGCAGAAACCGCCAACCCCCCCCCTCCTATCAACACCACACACCATCATCGGATGTACTTTACCAGCCAATGAGGTTGAAGAAATATATCCTTTCAGTATATGGCAGTTCACATAATTTCTGTGTCTACAATCAATACATCCCAAAGCCATGAGTCTTGCAACAGCCAGAAAACTAACAACTTACAAACCTTGAGCTTTGCCACGGTCGGAATAGAAATATCGAGTAAGTCAACGAGCGTAGACGCCTGCTCGCGAAAGTGATCGGCCAATCGAACCAACTCGCTGTCACTCTTTGTCTCATCCTCTACACAGAATGTTCTAACCATTCTAAGTAATGTCGTGTGCAGCAGTAAAGTGGTCCAGGGAGCAGTAAAGTGGTCCAATCACCCCTGAGTCATGAAGGCAAACCCTCTGTTCCATGTATCAAGAAGGCAAGATAATCCCCCCTAAGAGACAAAAATTATCTCCCCTACCTAAAATTGGAGGCATTTGCCTCCAGACCATCCTGCCCTGTCTGGACGCCCCTGAAGTGGTCAGCAAGGTGCACTGTCATCTCAAAGGGTCCAGGTTCAAATCCCTACTTAAGATATTTCAAATTTCACAAGTACCGCTCGGTGATCATGAAGAAGAAGTGCAGTCATGAGGCAGCCATTGGCATGAAGTGTTAACAGCTTTATTTTCTTAGCCTCGGCATATGAGAGCAGGTCCTCTCCCTCACCATTTAATCTTCCCACCGACAGTGTACAGCAAGTGTAATCCAAATAGCTGATCTGACTAGGGGTACATTGATTTAACACTTCAGATTCAGGAGCATAAACCTCAAAAGCACATTCCCGCCTTGGCGAGGATATGAACCCTCGACCTCTCAATCGACAGTCCAGTACGCTAACCACCACACTATTGAGCACCCTAAACCAAGTTATAAAATGAGTACAATGACCGTACATTGCCAGAGGAAGGCTCAGTTGAAAGGGAGAGAATTGGCAACCCAATTCGTAACAATGAGGAAATGCTGGGTGTCATGAAAACAATCAATGAAGTCAGCATTCAAGTATTTGACTTAATCATTTAATCTAGATTTTGAATAAGCTGTATCTAGTTGCAAAACTTCCACAAGCCAGTATGCAATTCCTGTGGAAAATCTAATCCAAGTAAATTGATAGACTTCTTTGCTCTCATTCTCTGAGAGACTGAAGTCAATAAAGCAATCAATCAATCAATCAATTGAAACTTATATAGCACCCATTCAAGACCTCTACTACTGTGATGTCAGTTGTGGCTAAATGTTTAGAAACATTATTTTATTTTAGATGCCTATTCGCAGCATTCATCAGATGTGCAATATCGATAAACATGAATCTAAAGGGTTGAATCAATACAGTGGGTCACAATTCAGACTGAAATTATATAGATTTAAATAATTTAGACATAAAAGATTAACACTTAAATGATGTAGACTAAAACAATTTAGACCTTTTACATTGATTTCTTAGTACACTATAACTACATGCTCATCAAAATTATTAAACGATTTAGACTTAAAACAATACCTTGATCGTTTTCCAGCTTGTCCAGCTGCGTCACCTTGGCAACCAGGTAAGGTGATTCCTGCAGTAACTCGTCAACCTTAAAGCGGCAGAGGCCAGTCACCAGCAGAGTGTAGGTCGGTTTGGGCCAATTTGTGCCTGTCACTTGGACCACAACGGCTGCAGTACCAATCGAGTGCAGTGCAGTGTGCTCTTCATCCTAAGAATAAAAATAATGTAAACATCCTAAAAGATTGGAAATGACAAGGTGCGGTCTGGAGGTGTCAACATTTTAGTAAAAATATGACCTGGGTGCTCGAGTCTACTCAGAGTGATTATCCGACAGGCCGAACACTCCACAGAGTGTATGTGAGCCATTATATATGCCTGGACTTTCAGAGTTGGCCAACAAAGCTCAGCGGTCAGCTATGCTCAGCAAGCATTGTAATCTACTTTGGAAAGTACAATGCGTTTGACCCGACATTGCTGTAAGGGTGTAGAATACTACACAATTTTATGAGATTAGCAATCGTCCTCTTCACAAGGTCACGATATCCTTCAGCCCACCAATGCATACAACTGTGCATTAATTTCTATGAAAATACTTGAGACTCAAGAAATGTTATCAAGTAGACCTCAATACTTGGTAACTCTGTTCTCCAATAAATAAATAAGTTTCATATGCAACATTGTTTAATGAATGAATGTGCTTGCCGGCTGTGAATTAAAGCTACTTGCATGATGACTTATTTACTTATTGTAAATGATCACACACAGGCAACCATGGTAGTCTACAGTAGCATACTGGGTTTGTAACCCAACAATTGTGGGTTCTAGCTCAGAGGACTCCACATTACAGCCATAGACATGAAGCCACGACTCTTGCACCTCAGATTCAGATTCTAATGATCCATGCACATAGTAAGTGCAGCAAATAGCTAACAAATAAGTAAATAAATATGTAAACAACAAACAATAACTATATAAATAACTCTACCACTGTTTGCACTCTGACAGTGTCAGTCCCAAGCCTGGAAAAAGGAGGAGGGCGACGGTACTAATCATAGTCATCACACAGAGTCGTTAAACTGCAATACTACCGCCAATAAATAAACATAAAAACCATTGAGCAAAATGCATGCTGCTGAATCATTAAACCGGTTTCGTATCACAAGACTTACATCAACATCACCCTGTTCAAGAGGAACAACACCAATGATTGTACTGCTCAGCGAGTTTCGACTCAGAAGGCGACTCCGCACCATGTTCATGCTGCAAATAAATAGGTCTGCATTTTCGTTCATGAATTCAAAGCCGCTTGCTTTACGATTTAAACCAGTTCACACAGATTTCATCTTCTATTTAAACATGATGATCATATATCCAGTACATTACATTACATCTCTACACTGTTTTACTCAGTGATGATGTGTCATTGTCTAGTGTTTAGCTTGTCGATACAGAGGTTAGTAGTTCAAATCTCACCAGGATTTCTGCTCCACTTGCAATCTATCTTGAAATGAGCTTTAAATGTGTAAATTGAGTACACTGACTCACTGTCGATGGGAAGAAAATCCGAGGTGGGAGAGGGATGGACAATAACCAGTATGTGCATTGTGCAAGGCTCGTCATAATATGGTCAACTCACTACAGACCATGCTCAGAGTGAAGGACGTAAATTGACCGTACCGAGATATTGAATGATTCGATTTACATAGCATCTTATCTCAAATGGTCTGAACAAAATAGACACTTTTTTTAAATTACACTATTAGTGAAATGTAAAATACAAAGCCCAACTAAACAGCTGATTGACATGTAAGTGCAGCGAACAGAACTATGAAACTAAAGGACAAATCACAAGCTCAGCACATGTGAGTTCATAACAATCTTAAAATTGGATGAATTCATTCATTCATTCATTACAGAGATTTATATAGCGCCCCTATAGGCTACTACTCAGGAGCGCTCCCGACTACAGCACGTTTAAAAAGAACAGTTTTAAGGCAAGTATAAAATGAGTCTGAGTGGACCCTTGGCGACAACCGCAATGCCAACGGGTGCATGTTCCAGAGCAAGGGGTCAACCACTGAGAAGGCACGGTTCTGTCTAGTAGTTGTACGGGCAAATGGGACAATGAGCATGCCTTGCTCAGTAGAGTATAGATAGCAGCGACCCAGTACACTCAAAGTAGAGTAATAAAGATCGCGAAGATAGGCAGGGGCGGCACCTAGCAAGGATCGCCATACCAAAGAGATGATACGGTGCGAGATTCGCTGTTGGAGGGAAGCCAGTGGAACACATCCAGCATATAGAATTGCGGATAGGACACACGCGTAATAGCAAGCAACAAACTGAGGATCACAAAGCCTCGTTGAGGTCGCATATAGGTTCAGGCCAAGCCTAGTGAGGGTCAACAAGGGTCAAGATTAGGGTTAGTGACATCATTAGAGAACATAATACCTTCCGCGCAATCGCCGCATTATGCCAAAAGATACCGTATGACGCCCAGTCATGTATACGCACCCCGATATGCACTTTCGCCATGACTTCTCCGAGCGTTGCGTGGCTGATGATTTGCCCGAAGCACTATGCTAAACTAAAACTACTTTAATAGAAATCTATTATGCTGCCAAAAAGCCATACTTGCGAAGCTGGCGAACTGGAATTCTCATGGAGGATCCTGGAAGAAGGACATTATCGCTGACAAGAAGCAGTGGAAGACGCCGTGGAATCTGCATTGACGTCGCCATTTCTCTCGTTTTTGAACTTGAACATTGAACTCAAGGCCCTAATATTAGATTCCTTGATTGAACTCTTGGCTTTCTCTTTCTAGCAAGAAATCTATATTTAGAGGAATGGTTGCTCTTTAAGCTGCTGTGTATATCCGGCGATAGTGTGCGAGCGTGGTGACATCTTGCGTCGCGGGTGAAAGGATCGTAGCTATTGATGTAAACAACTTTGACAGATGCGATGTGTTTAAATAACGATTAAGTGCACGAATTCGTTGAAAAAACAAGATTATCTGTCTTTCAGTTTCTAAAAAACGTAAAACGGCAAAAACGTAACTGATAATATATATGAAAATATTTTTAATGACTTTCCATTAAATATTCTAATCTAAACTGCGGATATGCTAAAAAATGAGATATATAGCGTAATGGCGCCCTGCGTAGCTGCCGACGGTTAAATTCGACTCCTGTAATAGCTCGTCATCATTCGCTCATACGGTTCTTGTAATCATACTGCGGTTTGTCAGTTTGAAACTAAACGAAGATTATTATTATTATATGGGTTGGGTGTTGTAAATGTATTCACGGCTGTCACGCTGCTGACGTAGTTGCATAGGCTTACAGTATGACTCCATTGCATCTTACATTTATTTTGACAAAGCAGATACCTGCTTTGTATTTCCTTAACTTTCCAAATAGGGGCCCATCCATATATTACGTACGCAAATAAATCGGATTTTCAGACCCCCTCCCTCTGTTGCACCGCGTACATTTCGTGGACCCCTCCCCAATGCGTACGTACATCTGAGCTCTACCCCCACCCCATCTTTGAAAGGTTAATTAACTAAAGACATCTATAAGGACATTGATGTTACCACAGTCTATTTATTTTTGTTAAGCATCACATTTAACAGCTTAAATTTGTTAACAGTTATGAAGAATTATAACGCTAGCAACCCTTGCATTATTTGAAACCGTTTTAATGCTACATATAATTGATTAAGCAGGAACATAGTCTGTGATTAGGTTTACAGTTCTGGTTTTCATATTCTGTATTGTGTTGTGTTATACTTAGACAATAATATTTTGCGTACGTACATATTTTCTGGATCCCCTCCCCACCATACGCACCCCGGCGGCACCCGTTCGCAAAATGGCCGGATTTTGAAACCCCTCCCCTCGCTGCGTACGTAATATGTGGTCGGCCCCTAACACGTAAGAGTAAATGGCAAGTTGTTTATAAGTAACAATTTTAACAATAAAGGTTTCATGCAATGTAAACCTTCAAAATATTCACATTGTGTGTTGTAAGCTATATTAACTGAGCTAAAGATTTATTAGAAATATTAAATTATAGATGCCGTTTGACTTGAATTGGGGCTTAAGCTAAATGTTGCGAGCAATCGTTTTTTTTTATCCTTTATAAATGTGCAACATGTAAGCAACATTGTTTGAATACATATGCATAGAAAAACACACAAACAGTTACACGTGCTCCTTGACAGTAATGTAGAACACTGAACGATAATATAAGCTTTGGTGAAGTTTGATATTAAGCATTTGTTGTTCCAGGAGAAGAAGTTCATTCTGGCAACAAGCAGTAAGAACTCATTGATACAGCATCCAACAGGTCTGGAAGCTTCGTGTGAAGAAGGCAATGCATTTCATGTCGGTGAAATAAATTGTCGAGGTAGCATTTTTATTGCCTTAGTGGAGCATTAGGCTCAATAGCTAGTGTTCTGGTAAGAAAGCAAGACATAGACATTGGATGAATGTAGGGAGGCTACTGATGCTGATTATCTACCACAGATCACTTGCTGCATACAGATTCCTGTCTATTTTTATTTAACAAATGAACGATCAATCAAGGAATGCACATGCTTTTCTGAAAGCATTGCAAAGCGGATTCTATGAAAATCCTTGAGCTGGTCATTTTTGCAGTGTAGCCATTGTTTTAACAGTTCATTGATGGAAGAAGACTCCCAATTTATCACGTGTTTATAATTTTTCTGCACATGTACACTTTAACGTTAGCCCTGAACATTATTCTGGGAGTATTTATAAATTAGTGTGAAAGAGCTACAAACAGTTTTGTTATTAATGATTGTATGTGTTGCAATGATCTGAAGTGGAAGTACTTTGCCTATTTCTATTTTGTTAAATGTGCTTAGCTGAATTGAGAAAATAAGCCACAAAATGACTGGTTATGTGGTGCAAAGAAATAACAATTTAATTATGAATTGCAGAAATGTCTATAACTTGTCGACTTAGCTTAAATGAGTATACCACCCATACATTATCAGTGAGAGGGTGAGAGCAAGAAAATGGTTGGCCACCTGCCTCCTTATATGACGAGACTAAGGAAATGAAGTCACCCACACTTCATACCAATGGCTGCCTCAGGGCTAGGTTAAGGGACTGCTCTTCTTCTTCTGTAATGTATAGCTTCCTAAACTAATACAGCAGTTCTAAAATATATGTGTAAAGTAATATAAATCTTCCAGATCACTGTAATGTCCAACAGTTAAGTGAACCAGAGTAAAACTTCACTTTGTCAACAGTTTTCAGTCATTGCCTCGAAGTCTCAAAATGGTCATAAATATAAAGATGTTGGCAAAGTGCAGAGAAGTTGAGCAACACTGAACATGACTATAGTACTTGTGGGTAGTTGAAGAAAAGTTAAACTGGACCGTATTTTCAAGTGTACTTTCACTGAATGAGTACAAATGTAACACAAGATATTTAGAAGTTTAATTATTCAAAAACCACAAAATAAAAAATCCTTTAATCGTTTGTAACTCAGCTGTATCTTATAAGAATTATGCACTGTACAGCTTCTAAATATCCATTTAAACTTCGTTAAACTCGACACGTTTGGCATTTAAAGAGTTAAGTTCTACGAGTAAAACACACAAAGCAAATGCACTTGTTCAAACCAAACTCAGAAATATTTCTTGACTGCAAACCTCAGATGTTCAGTTTAACATACATCAACCAAAAAATGAACAAATTATTTATACAAGAAAGTAAAAAATGTCTGCAATTCGTAATTCATCACGACTGTATGAAAACTCATGTGGCACATTAACACCATTATCAACTCAGTTGAGTTGTACTAACCCAGCTTACACACACACACATTTATATCTATACATACATACATATATATATTATATATATCTATATATAACCATTAGGGTGCTTCTAAAATGAAAAGTTTTATAAAGGCATTCTCCAACCCACCACTCTGTTTCATTAGCTCTACAACTGATACAGTTCAATTTTTATTCAAAACAAACAGTATTTAGAACTTGACCAAAGCACACAAAGTTTTTACAAAATTCTCATTGGTTCTTAAAGCTTCGATTGCTGTTAACGTGCAACTTTTTGCTGCTATATTATAGTTTACTGTAACTTGGCTTACATAATGGCTGCAGCTTTGGTTGAAGCTGAAATTAAGCTTCTAGGGTGCTCAACAGCCTGTAGGAGGTACTGCTTTTGCAACTCATTTCTGGTAATGGAAGTGTCGAATTCCTGAATGAGGGCAATTCTACGCTCAGCCAGGTCATTGACGACTTTCAAGGAAAGACAAATTTCCAGACTTCTGCTATATTCTGGCTGGTATTCCCATTTGCTTGGATCAAATTCCAAAAATGTCTCATCAAGGTTAAGAATCCTGAAGAGTTGAATGGTTGATTTTGTGACAAAATTGTGCTAACCTTTTTCACAGATTCAGTGAATGGCAAGTTGTGTTTCAGAGGATTGTCAGCACCATCGTTATGCTTCAGGGCAGCTACCATCACTCTCTTTTAGTTGAAGGACACATTCTTGTCAAAGAAAGCAAAGCTTATCAGCTGCTAAGATAAATACCACAGAAGGCGGCTGAATGCTGTGGTCCATGTCTTCATACAGAGATAACTCACGAAGAAGAGCAAGGTCGTTTCTATGCTCTCCAGTTGCCGATGAACTCTGATCCACGACGAGATATCTTTGGTCTATGAGTAAATGAAAACTGGTTATGGAACAACCACATCTTTATAAAATAAATGGCCCTTGCCATCCAACGAGCACGGTGAACCGCTCAAGGATGCAGGAAATGTATACCTCGATAAAGAACAGATCCAAAGAAAATGATAGTGAGCTCCAAAATTGACGATAGTCATCTCGCTAAGTTTAAAACTTGTCGTCCAAATTCCTTCATGAGTCTGACACATACTACACCTTTGACTCAGGTAGTGTCAAAACATAAACCTCTGACACGTTCCCGTAATCCTCATTCATCTATGGTTTGTATAATTTCACAAGCCATAGTAGCTGCTATTCCATCATGGAGTTTTGGAACAGCTAACAGTTTTATGACGCTTTGACCTGATACTAGACTGGGAAGCCTGTCAACTTTCTCTCTTCCAGGTGCTGTGAAGTCATGCATGATTTTTCATCCCAGTGTAGCACTAACAGAACTGTGGGGTCAAAAGATGCCTAACTAGCGTCGGTGTTTGATTCTTGCTCTCCTGATCGCACTGGAACTAAAAATAAGCTCATCCACTTTCTGTGAGCATTTTCCACCATGCAGCCATCGATGAAAATACATGAGCAGCCTTATAAAAATAAAAATCGTTTGGTCAAGTCCTAAACATTGTTCAAACTAAAAAATATTTAAGATATGCAGTCTTCATGCTAAGTGGCACCAAATGGTAGGTTGGAAAAAGAAAAAAACTAACTTTAATTTTTTACATTATGGATGGAAGCACTCTAATGACCATAGATACACATATATACCGATATAACAATGTATACATACATGGTACATAAGTAAGTAGGCAAATATATATGCACACAGGCACATTACATGTTCTTGTAACACTTGGTAGTTGGTGCCATGAAGTAAGGAAACCCATGACACCAAATTGATCCCAGACAGTTACACATCATTGATGAAATCTTTCTGCAAAAAATCTTTCTTTATTACTGGTTATCGCTCTTAAACAAACAAAAAGAATTAATAGATTTGTGTGTTCAGATTATTTTAAGTGGATAACAGTTTAAAGAGTTGTACAAGTCATGTGCTATTCAATGTGTCGGTGCTGAGGAATGTTTTCCTAAAAGGTCGTGCTGGACCTACTGTTCTTCTTCTGGTGGTTTGTTTACAAGTAATCATAATGTGTGGCATGGTGGCCGAGCGGTTAGAGCGATCGGCCCATAACGCTCCATGTGCGCTGAGTGAGCAGGTTCGACTCTCGTCCGGGACGTCACTGTGTAGGGACCTTGAGCAAGTCCTTTGCACACAATTGCTCTGCATTACAACTGCAGTTGCGCCGTCGAGGCGTGTGTGCACTTCTGAACTTAAGTGTAAGAAGGGCCATATCAAATAACAGTTGTATTGTGTTGTATAAACACAAACAACATTGCATCATTATTTTCGTGTGAATCTGTCTCATTTACTAACTACAGCATTGAACAAAAAGTCTTAGCAAAACCACACCATTTACCAGACTAATGCATGACATCCAATTTGATTAATAAAAAATAAAATAAATAACTATAGCTATAAAAGAATTTACAAAAACTCTTTAAAACTTCAGAAGCATTGAATGATCGTCCACTATTATAAAATCTGATCATTTATTGATGACAAATGTATGAACATAACGATTGTGTTTGCAAGTGTTATCTTTACATCTTGACCTATCTTACATGACTCAATACAACCTAAGACCTAGTCTCAAAATATCACACTTCCTGGAAAAGACGACGTAGCTCAAACAAAGATACTTAAAACAACCGTCTTATTTACTTTCCATGTAACTGATGGCGGTGAGACATTCAGCTTCATTAAATTCAACACCCCGACAAAATAGCTCCAACAAAATAGCCCCTGACATGGATTTTGCATGGTGTTGAGAAATTTAGGAGATTTACATTACATTTTGGAAGCTTGAATATCAAGCTCAGAGATTAAAATATTTGTAATCCTGAGTTACTGGTAATATGCTATCTGAGTGAAAATTCCATACATATGACAAAAAATACATATGTATGCTAAACAAGCCACAATCTCTGTAATAAGAAACACACTCACACATAATATCACTCTCTACATAAGTATAAAATCTACAGCAAAATATTCAAACATGTTTGTAGTCCAAAATCATAGAGTAAATTACTGTAAATATGCTCAAATATTGAACAGTATAGAAATGCCTTTCTTTTGCCTCTTTCTCATACCATGAAGTATTGAATCATGAATGAAAAACAGAACATGTACAATTTTGTATACATGAACTAAATTGAATCAACTGGCAAAGGAATGACATAAAAGTCAAATGAAAGAATAAAATAAAATAATAAAATAAAATAAATGGGCAAATGATCAACTGAATTTAAATTGCCAGTTACATGTGCATGTAAGCTAAATACATACACATTAACAAAACCAAAACTGCTGCAGTAAACAGTTAATGAGCACGGACAGAATACTAAATTCACTTGAGACAGAAAGCTTGTTTTTTGCATACATACATTCAATCTTACAATTATCCGACAACTGCAAAAAGAAAATCTTAAACAATAGGCAACAGCAGAGTATTGATCCAACAATGTAACGATTCTAATTAGTTTGAAATACAGATGCTGGTCGTTAATGAAAAAATTAACAAAATTAACCAAGAGATGAAAATTGTAGTTTTGTTGATCCGCAAACAGGTACAGTAGCTATTCAACTACTATACAATGGAAAAATAAAATAGGCAGCTTAGCTACTAACAACAAACAATGCATTAAAACAAGCCAAAACAGTCAAAGAAAACTTGAAAAATCACAATATGAAAAACAACTGGCACAGGCGAGGTTAAACATCATACCCTTGAAAGGACAGGAAGAAATAATCTGGCAAGTAAATGCAATTAATTTACTGTAATCTGACAGGAAGCTGTGACATTTATTCAATCACCAAGTTCACACCAAATTAGAAGCAAATTAAACAAATTGCACCCAATTGGTTGTCAGCACTCAAGGACTTCTGTCTTCTGATGCAAGAGTAATTTAAACCTGAATTATCCTAGACTATGTTAATGAGCATTTGAGGGAGATGTGCATGCATACATGCACATAATGCATAAAGAACCTTTACTTAGGATATTTGTACCTCTTGGAGGTTCATTTTTTCAGTTGTTGAAAGGTTATTTTTCAGGTAAGACTAACATCTAAGACTGGCCTGACCTGACAACTTTCAAAGGCAGTGAACCACCAAATTGTTGTAGGTGAGAGTAAATGGTCCCTTATAACAAAACATCATCAATAATTAGTAATATTGTATTGTAAAACACTGAAGCAAATCCAAAATCACTCACAGACAAAGCAAGTCTATTTATTTGCAACACTATGTACCTTATTTTGGTTCTGCATGTAATAAAACAATTGCACTTCGTTTTCCTTTCTGCTTCAAAATATAAGGCACTTGTGGCATATGCCATTCCCACATATACAGGCTCCACGTGAAAACATGGGCGAGTCAATTGTTCTCCCAATTTTTACTCAAGATGCAAAAAGTCATTAACAATGATCGAGAAAAGGAAAATTCATCAAAATCTTTGCACCATAAAATAGCCAATCATCAATCATCTTTCTTGTTGGCCTCTCATTCGGGAATGGGCTTGTGTGCAATCTGCGACACGAGCTTTACCTCTGATCTATGCCCCAATTTCACCATTCTATTCGAGGGTCTAGTACAGTCAGATCTAAAGAGGAACTATAAATGCAAACTTACAATTACCATCCTTACTTAGTTGTCTCCTTTCCAAACTAGATCCCCATGCACCTCCATTCTCAGACCGAGCCAACACCCTTCGTTATCCTTTTAGTATAATGTAGGCTGAGTTCCATCACTTGTATTCATGTAAGTAGCTTGATATTTACATCTATAATTAATGCCATTGGCATTGAGAATTCCATCTACCATACACTTTGAAAAGGTACAAATTAAGGCAAACTGCAGTCATATGCATATTTATTACTGGTACAAGTTCATACGTTTGTACCTACAGGTGAAGCAGAAGTGGCGACATTGCTTGACAATCAAATCTCAATTTCAGACAACAATCAGGCCTTGTAGTCTGGACATAAAAGGTAAATGCAATATTGCAATCTGCCACAGATCACCAAATCTGAAATTTAAATGCCTCAAAGGTTTTGTCAAAGTAATGATACAGATGCACAATGGAAGGCCATCCAATGAGAATAATCAAGGCACACACTGTTGCTGACTGAAAGAACTTCTGCAGAGTAAATATGAAATCTGGTATTAGCATAGCACATTAGTAGATCCTCTTTAAATCTTATAATGCTAGTCAGAAATGTAATGTATAACTGAGATATAGTGTGAGCAAAATTCAGCTGCAATTTTTACGCATTGTTTAATGGAGCAATGCAGCATCGTCTGCTTCAGAAATATATCTTCACTGTGTTAATAACCAATTTAAAACAAAAGATAAATTAAATGCAACTGTTCCACTAGTTAAACGGTTACATAGTAAGAATCAAACTTCTGTTCAACTGTTTCACAATGAAACTTTTGAACCATAGCAAAGAAATATACAGCATGAACATAAACTATGGTGTAAATGGGAATATTAATGGCAGAGTTAACCATTAATCAAATTTACATAATTTTGATATTAATTCCAGTCACACTTAAACTATGACAATTTAATTTTCGCTTCTATAATTCATATATAAATTCTGATTAATTGGTTTATTGATTGATTGATTGATGACTATTGAAAAATGCCCAAAATATGATGGAAAAGGCCACTGAGAAATGCCTACATACATCAGTCAAATTGCACTGTACAGATTCTTCCACTTATTTATCTACAATTCCCTAACGGTACTGACAACAAACTGCGTTTAACATGCAGTGAAACATGTGAAACATGCAGTTTTTTCGTTAGTTTAACCGTTAGAATAGACATACTATTGTGTCTCTTTAGGTAGATTGCTATATGCAAATAAAGAGTTGCAGGAACTTCGTTTGACTGGATTTGTAATGCCGAGCCTGGACAACTTGAATCGAATGACAAATCCCCAACAGTTGTTTCTCAATTTGTGTGTTCACAGCTGCTGATGTAGGTGCGATAACAGGATCAGTTGATAGTCATGACGACAACATCCAGCCAGGCCACCAGATCATGATTTGGCGACAGCAGTTTGAACACTCCGATCGCTAATGTACAGCGTAGTCAGCACTCAGTCCCAGTGCTATTTCTATCACCGAAAAGGACTTGAAGCATTTTGAGCAGAAATGCACTACCTGTCGACAACACTTGAACAATGGCTTTGTCACTGAGGCTGCTCAGTTGTGATAGCACTAATAGACGGACGATTGAAGCGCACATTTTGCTGCCATGTCTAAGATTTCAGGCGTTAATTGAGCAAACTGGTAGACAAGGCGCTGTCCGTCGACCTTGTTCAGAATCCCACGAGCATAGTAGTATCTGAAAGAGCATTTAACCATAGTCATTTTTAATATGAGGTGGATAAGACTTTTTGCAAATAAAAAGTTAGCTAATGATCTTTAAGTTTTTCTCTAAAAAAAATGAATCCCCAGATTTTAAGGCCATCCTGAACTTTGAACTCAGAACTACATGATTACTCTGTGCTGCTTTAACCCAAAAACATTTCACCTACTTCTGTCCTCAGCAGTAGACCTTATATGTTTATCTTATATGCATGAATGGATTGCATTGGTCCCAATAATATTTAAATGAATTTGTCAAATGAATTCTTCCTCAATGCCACCTATTTGAATTCACCTCATAACATTTGGGCATCCAGGAAGACACATGCCCAGTAATAAATTGAAGCTAGAGTGAAGGTAAGTAGCAGAATATATGGGTTAATTGCATAGTGCTCACATTTCAGGAACCTACCAAACAGTGAGAAGTTTAGGGCACAATGCAGAGGCTAACAAGGGTGCATAAGTGAATGTAAATGTACTCGATATTCTATTAGTAATATAATGTAATGGGGCCCTCTCACTCCTCACTCGTAAAAGCATATAGTCCTACCTGAGGGCCCTCTCACTTGTAAAAGCATATAGTCCTACCTGAGGGCCCTCTCACTTGTAAAAGCATATAGTCCTACCTGAGGGCCCTCTCACTTGTAAAAGCATATAGTCCTACCTGAGGGCCCTCTCACTTGTAAAAGCATATAGTCCTACCTGAGGGCCCTTCCCATTGTCTCGTAGTTCATATCGGGTTTGTTCTTGTGAAGTCCCCATAGCCTTGAGACAGCCTTTGAATCGACGAGTTTAAAAATGCCATGCTCCTGATCAGTCCATTTTATGTATCGCGGACAGTAGTCCTTGCTGAATAGCAACTGCAGAAGAAACTGCCAGAGGTAGGTCGTACAGCCATCCCTGCGGAACTTCGCAGCCAGGACAAGCTCTCCATTCTTCGAACGATTCACTGCAACACAATGAGTCATCTTCATTAAGGCAAGGTAAGTCAAGGTCAGATCAAGTAAAGCGACATATCATAAAAACAACGTAGAGTGAGATAATTAGGTCAGTCAATCGATCGGCCAATTGGTCGGTCAATCGTGTCGTGTGATATGTGGTCAATTATAGCTAAATGATGTAAAAATTCATCAGTAATGACATTTAACATAATTTAAGCTAGTGCAGAGATGGCCTGAGTAGATATCTTGCATGGGCACTATATAAATGTTCCATTATATAGCACTGGCCCTTGGGCCTATAATGTCAAGCAAAGTACTGGTTCGAGCCTTGAGTAAGACCCTCACATAAAATTGCTCAGTCCCATCGACATTCTCGTATGGTCACGTGCACTAAAGAGTTTCGGAAGGAGGGCAATATCATATACAGTCGTATTTTATCATTGCATCAGTCGCTTTATCTTGTACACAAGCAAAGCAGACGTATAAACTTCTTAGCCCTCCCTGCCCCTATTCCCTAAACAGCTGAAATCATCTCCTTCAGTTAGGAGCAGTTTGCACCCAGTAGTTGTTTGCCACCAAATAGGTTTCTCATGGTGGTATCACATAAATGTCTGAATACATACACCTCAACGTGGTATCAGTGATCGACTTGGCCACAACCAAGTTATGCTTGTATCTGCAGTGAATTTCTGTGTCATGCAATGATTTGATGCCAAATTAAAGCCACCCTGTAACTAAATGAATTTCAATGAAAACCAGATGATTTATGCCCTGTCCAATTTAAGCCCTGTCGACATGACATATGGCTAGCTTGCACCCACTTCCCAGTACGTGTGAGCCAGCAGACGGCAGTCGTTGTGTAGCCTACTGCACGTAGGACTCAAACTCTCAAGCACACCCGGTTCCCATTTACTAGGCTGTGCTTAAAAATTTGTTTGCTGTGAAGCACACAAATTAACGACCACCTTCTAGGTTCACCTGCATTGGGTCTATTTTCAAATTCATCCTCCTCCTCCACTACCCTGGACATCTTCCCAAATTAAGTCCAGTTGTTTCACTGCCTACTCATCATGTGAGGTCATCAGCCAAAAGGCATGCGGATGTTAAGGAACCACAGCAGTAACTGCCATAGACCCCTGAGCATAATAATAATTATTATGTTCCTCGGTCAACATGTAATGTAATCAAGCATTTATACAGCACCCATTCAAGATTTCTACTCAGAGGCACTCTCTGCGCTGGCTTAAATGATGTTAAAAGTCACAGTGAGCAAGTAAAAAAAACGGTTAGCAAAACTAAGCACAGTAAGCTGAAACAAGTCATCGGTGGTGGGCCCATGCACAAGTGTGGAGCCAACCAAAGGATTCCCTTTGACAGCTGACAGATGGCATTGATACTCAGAGTTTCTGGGCCAATAACAGATAGGGCTAAAGTTTCAAACATTCCATAAGTTGTAAATTGACAGCAAGCATTGATAACAATTGAAGTGTACCTGTGTAAAAGTTAATTGTGTCTTGAAAGTGTTTCTAAAGTCCCTGGGTAACTTAGTAGTGCTACGAAAATGATTGAGTTATAGATAACGGTTTCTACCTCATGGAGATTCTATATTGTGCAATGCAAGTACCAAGCAACAATAAAACTATGTAAGTGTAATAACCATTAACCATGTAGTTTACATCATGAGATCCAAGTCATTTTGACTGAGAAATTATAGGCCACTCTTACAAAGCAATGAAGCCAAAATAGGCATCAATCTGACCGACAGTTGCTGTTGCCCATAAATCTATGGAGCAACCCCTAACCGGTGGTAAAACAAAGATGCCTGGCTTTTAAATTCTGTCACTACACTCGTACTGCCAGTCTCGAGCTGGAGAAAGGAGGAGGACAACACTAATGATCTTTGTTATCACACAGTGTCGTTATTAAACTAAAACTACTACTAACTGTATTTTACCTACAGTGGATGCATGCATTTTCATTACTTTATGTTCACGAGTGAAACAACATGCATACAATGCCACTTGTGGATCCTTCAAAACCACTCCACGCACAGCAATGCTATACATAGAAAATCCTTAACCATGATTGGCACAGTGAAGAGAGTTTTTTTATTGCAGACGTTCTCCTCACAGCGCCAACCTCTCTTTAGCCTCACACGGACGAGACAATGGCTCTTTGAAATCCCTGGAAACAGGTGAAAGGTGTAACCACATTGGCGCTGAGATGTGAAAACTGCAAATTGAAAACAGCCTGAAACTGCCGACTTTTTGATTTGCAACACAGCCAGAGCGTTGAAAGGCAGCCAGCGCTAGCTAGCAGTGGCCACTGACAGGACATTCCGGTCAAGACAAATTGAAAACAGGGGTTACAACGAACAAACTGTGCAGCTTACATTTTGATTTTTCACAGACGTCTGCCGAGGACGAGCTGCCGTCTGGAACTGCAGCATCTACCTGAACAGGTGAGTAGCTGAAGCCGTGCCTCAGACACCTGTTAACGGTTGTTTCTTCCGCCTGGATGCTGTAGCCGCAAGGAAGAGAACGGCAGTCGCTGTCGCAGGAGTAATGCTGGAAAGACTGGAGCGTGTTGTTGGCCACGGTGGAGTAGCTCTGGTAGAGATTGAAGTAGTTGATATCCATGGTGCTTGGATAGCCGAGTGAGCATAGTTGGTGGACTGGAGGCTGCGGTGGTGCAATGTAGCTCAGCGCGGGCACGAATATCGGACCCGGTTGAGGAGGATAGAGCGAAGATGCACGAGGAAAGTGACCCCCTCGAGACAGACTCACCAAAGGACTTGGACTGTTCAAGATGTCTGTCGAAAAATAAAACATTCAAATATTGATCTGTTCAACAGAAATAAACCCTAATCGAAATGCATCCAAATGCAAACTGAAACCATATCGATTGGCTTTCTTATCCCTATCTCAAAACTTTACCTGTACTTAAATGCAAAGAAATATCACACAAAATAACACTCTTGAGGGACTTAAAAGCCTGTTGAAGGCCCTCTGAAACTGCTCATAAGAGAGGGTAATCCAGGCTTTAACAGGACTCTTCACCCTTTTGGATTGCTTTTTTGATGCCATCACTTGAAATACTAAGACAGGCGGAATTGTCTTCATTCAATTTGTGTTGTGTTCCAATCACACAATTTCAATAAATCAATCATATTAAATCACACTTTTGAGGTTTCAAACCTTAAAAATATTCAACTATCCAATTTCTGCAGTGATACTAGGCAAGCAAAGAAAAAATTCTGTTTAAAAAAAATGAACGCAAAAGAAGATGGTGGACAGAACTCCAACATCAATACTAAGGACATGGGTATTGGTTAGTATTAAATTCATGACAGAGTAATATAATACAAAGTGATGCAATGTAACGTAACACCAAGTGTCTCAGATCCTGCAAACCCAAACAATACATGAGAAGCTGCATTTTATCTTTTAGAAAAATGGTCTACCTACTATTTAAATTTACAAACAATGCTGATTTCAACTAAGATTTAAGGTTAAAGTTTGCAGTTTGTAAAAATGATGTCCAGAGTATGTGTTTCAAAAGCATTACAAAAGTGATGAGATTAAAAAAGACTGGGAGGTCAGAAGAAAAAAGCAATGTCAAAATCAGAAATGATGTCAAATTTGTCCCAACTCCCACATCTTTCAAAAATAGGAGACATCTGAACAATTTTCCCAGTTACCATAAAATACCATACAGATGTTCAATGATTAGGCATCCTGGGGAGGAACCTCAGTGCAATATCAGCGAACACGGATAGGTTTCCAGCGTGAAAAGAAACAGTTGTAAAGAGGTTTAATGAGAAGCCCGGCTTTCCATCATCGCTGTCGTGGGTGTTTTGCCAATTGATAACCAGGGCCCATGACTAACCTTTCAGCCAACGGCTCAAATATGCCACTCTCCCCAGGTCGAAAGAGTAACACCCACCGTTGACGATGACAACTGAAGCCATCAGGCAAGACGTATAGGAGGGAACGACCCATATAAGGCTTACACAAGCCATACATCAAACTTTGATGGGAAGCCGGAGAACTTCATAATATATATATATATATATATATATATATATATATATATTATACATACAATATATATATATGTTTCATAGCAAACGGGAAGACTTGATTGGTTAAGTGCTTTTCTCAAGCTCTTGTGCTTTTGATGTCTGAATACCTGAGCACACTTACTTTAAACGACCCACCCTACTCCACCCCTCTTAAAGACCAAAACATGACTTACCACCCTTGCTACACCACAACCCCTCTCCACCGACCACCCTTTTTAAATGCACAATAAGAACTGGTAATGCAACCCAGGCTATGCTTGATTGCTGCAATTGCCTTTTCCTGAACCTTAAAGCCAAAAGAATTAAATGTCTGCAGTTCATCCGAAATTGACCAGGACAGCTGAGGACACCCAAGCATCACAATATCCCTCCCATCCTTGAATGATACCACAGGCTAAAACTGCACTTCAGGGTCCTATCTCTAACCTACAACTTCACAAAACTCCCAGCCCAAGCCCCTTTGTGAACTCTTCACCACCTAGACATCTTGCTCTACCCAATTACCCTCCTCCTCACTCTAACCCCCCCCCCCCCCACTCGTTCATTTGAAGTTCTCCAACCCATCCACATACCACTCTGTATCCAAATACGTATCCGGAAAGGGCTGTTATAATAATTTACAGTTTGCTCGTTTTATTCAGAAGCTCATTTTAAAAGAGGACAAAGACATATACTTGCTAATGTATCATAAAGTAAATTAATAACTACAATTTCTGACTTATTGTTGTCACTCATCCAATACTCCTCTAATATGTTCTAACTCTATGCACTGCAACATTTTGCAGTTTATGGCATTGCTTTAAGTCAGTCTTATTTCAACACAGATATTATAAAGAACAATTAATAATAATAAAATAGTAATAATAACAACAAACGACAAAATAATAAAATCATATGCATACCAAGGGTAATAATGATCATCATCACCACCACCACCACCACCACCACCACCACCACCACCACCACCACCACCACCACCACCACCACCACCACCACCACCACCACCACCACCACCACCACCACCACCACCACCACCACCACCACCACCACCACCACCACCACCACCACCACCACCACCACCACCACCACCACCACCACCACCACCACCACCACCACCACCACCACCACCACCACCACCACCACCACCACCACCACCACCACCACCACCACCACCACCACCACCACCACCACCACCACCACCACTGATGAACCTGTGTTTATGTTCGATGGTTTACAAATAATAAATTTGTGTCAAAATAATCATAATAATATTAATAAGGTCGTGAGTTCCTGGTGGAGCTGGGTCACCACGGGTCCGCCCATTCTGACGATCCGTTGTAATAATAACAACAATAACAATAATAACAACAATAATATATCAAGCTTTTCACAACTTGAATGCCAAATCAGCCATAATAATACAAACAATAATAATAATAATAATAATAAAAATAATAAAAATAATAATAATAACTTAATAATAATAACAATATAACTTCTGTATTCTCATTGAACCTGAGGGACCATTTTCATAATAATAATAAAAATAATAATAATAATAATATTGCCAATAATAATAAAAATACTAAAATAATAATAAAAATAATAATAAAAATAATAATAATAATAATACTAACAATACATACGCCTATTGACAATTCATCGTTGTAATAATTTATTAAATGAATATAAAGATGAGAAAAAAAAAATAATAATGACAATGATAATCATTATAGTAACAATATAAGTGCCTCTGAGTAGTCTCCTTGAAGGTTCACCATACAAATCCCCAAATGAATATCTGAATAATTATAATAATAACAGTAATTATTTTAATCCTCAGGGATCACAAATAATTTGAACCTGGGACAAAATACAATAATATAAAAACAAATGTTACAGTAATAGTTGCAGAAATAAATAATTATATCCATTCCAATGTTAGTAAAGTTGCTCAAGTAAATAATCACTAGTGATTATTTACTTGAATGATATAGATAAATAATATTTAATCTGTCAACATAAGATTCAAATCTGTACTTTATCAATCATGCCACAGTAGAGAACCAAGACCCGTCCAGCACTAAATCAAAGGGACAACAAAACACCAGCAGATACAACAAGGCATAATAATAAGGGCGGTGTTGCTATCTGATCTAAAAGGTCATGGCAGGAGAGAGATAGGGATGGGCTGCGAATATAACTTATAAAGACGGAGAGGGCGATGGTAAAGGGCAATGAGCTGAGCGATAAAAGAGGATCGTTGGCTGGGCAAGAATGAGGAGAAGCAGAAGAGGCATCAAAAGTCATTAAAACACTTGGGGTGGGTTTTAAAAGGAGAAAACACAAGGATGAAGTGTGCTTGTGGGGTATAGCGTGCTTGGTGCTAGAAATGTAAATAATGGTGCAGGAAACTTGGGGGAAGAAACATATAATTATTATTATTATCGAACATATTATTACACATAAATGCATCAATGCAACATTACTATTATTATTATTACTATTATTATTATTATTACCATTATTATTTTTAGTATAATTATTGTAGTTGATTTGCTGTTAAAGTTGCAAGAAAATCTTGTTATGCTTTCTGTAGAAGATGGCAAAATATAGGAAGCAGCAAAACACTAAGAAGCGGGCTCTGAAAGAGTACTCAAGGAAATAACTCATTGCGTTCAGTGTGAAAAAGTAGTTGTGTTATAATTGGAAAAGTTGGAAGTGTAGATGGTAAAACACAAGATAATCAGTAGACCAACAGACCTGGTTGTAGGAGAAGAGGAAAGGCAGGTGGTGACCAATGGCATCGTTTGCTGAAGGGTTTACTGAAGCTCTGCCCGATGTCTGACACACAGACATCAGGACTCTCGCAGTAATTCTCATAACTGCTGCTCATCTGCCTCGTTCTTGAACCTCTTCTCTGCTCTGATAACAGAAATAAACTCAATATAATATAGTGAAAAAAGCGACTTCATCATCATCATCAGTTCCTGACAGCAGTCATTTAGATGTAATGGGTACAAATAAAAGACCTTCATTGTAGAAAAAAAGACTTACAGAATATTGAAATAGTTACTCAATCATCCAACTTGGTTAAGGCCAGATGAAGCAGAACGTCAGTTGCTAAGCTATCCATGAGACAGCCAAGAGTAAGAAGTTGAAGTGTTATCAACTTCATTTTCCTAGCCTCAGCAAATAGGGGCAGGTGACCAGTCCACTCACTACCCGTCATGTGGAACAGAAATCTCGAACCAATTTCTGCCCAGACAAGTTGTGTGCAAATTACCCATAAAGCTCCAGAAAAACAGATTGCATGACACTCGCAACTTGAATGGTCCGTGCAATATTGTTAACACAGCATGAGATGCACGATTCTACGTCTTTTGATCCCCATCAGTTGATCCCCAGTCAGTTGATCCCTGTCAATTGATCTGATCCCCTAGTCAATCGATCCCCTCGTCAATTGATCCGCTGCGTATTGAACCCAGCCCCATTGATACAACATTCATGTTATACTTGTGACCTTCTCCATTTATTAAAAGAACAATGTAAAAGAGAACGAAATGTTAAAATGAAAAAAAACACAAAAGCGTAATTGACAGTCATGATATGATTAGTTTATCAGCATAAAGTCCTAAGCATAAGCGTCTAAGCATGGGATAAATGAGCTATTGCTTTGAGATATCCTATAAAAGAATCTACAAACAACCAAGGTGGTTACAATGCAGAGTGACACAAAGCCTGGGCATTAATTTGTTATTTTGTAATGTTATTTTGCAAATCTGTAAAATCAATCTTTTGTTTACTAACAGTAGGCCTATCAGCTACAAATCTGTGACGCGCCGCCAAGAGATTTGAGAAGATCACTTGACGAGGGGATCATTGACTAGGGGGCCAATTGACAGGGATCAACTGACGGGATCAACTGACAGAGGATCAATTGACACGATACTCGATGCACGATTTGCAAATTCTATATACTGGTGACACTACCAAGACGACAACTAACACCATCATCCCTAACAATGATTTCAGTCAGTAAGTCCTGGAACAGAAAGTAAGTCCTGTAACTGACCTGGAAGAAAAGGTCGATGCTCTTTGTTTGACCATGATCCATCTGGACTATCAGCTGGACTAGGAGGCATGGAAACTGAAATACAAAATCAAGACTCAAGGTCTATAATACTGCCACCATTATCAACATCATTATTATCTACATCATTACCACCATCATTGTCATCATCATCATCATTTTTATATTTTTAAGCACATATTATTTATGTAAGCTGCCATGCCATTCCATCTTCATACAAGACACAAAAAATGACGATATCATTTTCATTTACATCTTTCAAAAGCTGCAAAATATTCTTTCTGTTGATGTGGTGCTTGCAATTCAGTCGAGAAGAAGAAGAAGAGCATTAGAGACTTCATTTAGAGTATTAGAGACTTCATTTATGTAGCCTTGATGAAGGCTGAATGTAATCATGAATGTAATCAAGCATTTATATAGCGCCTCTTCAAGATATCTACTCAGAGGCGCTCTAAGTGCTGACCTAAAGGACATTTAATGCAGAGTCTCTGAACATCCATGCCAGGGGTTAGCTAGGTCTAAGGTGCAGGTGGAACAAAAATATCAAACAAAATTTCTGCCATGGCATGGTTTCTTACCTCTGACCTTTTGATTGACAGTCTAGTAAACCCTACACTATGAAGCACTCTGGCACTTCAGACAAAGGACCCTTCAACTCATCTCAGTATCTAAGACAAATCAACCAGATATTACCTTACTGGTGTCTACAGTAGAACATTTATTTGGAAATCAGTCGTACCTTCTGTGATTCTACAGTTTCTGAATGGCATGCAAGGCAGTGAATCCGAATTTGTGCTGAATTCGGAGGATGAGTTCGTTCGTCGAACTTTCTGGCAGATGTCTTCATCTTCGCTGTGATTGCAGGCTACAACACGAATGACCAAAAATGTCTGTTGATTAATATTTCTTTGCAGTCATGTAGACTGTTGTTAATTAATCAATATTTCCCTGCATGTCTGCTGCTTGCACTTAGAGATGCAAACTCGAAGACCTTAAAGGTAAAATGTAAATGTTGACGTTTTTTTGATGGATGATCTTCTTCACCACTCCAATATTTGTAAATATCGAAGTATTCCATTACAATTACAATTACCCATTGCCCATTTGAATGGACGTCATGCCATTTTGGGTCCCCATGCAAAGGACAGTGCTGCACTTTAGAGTAGACTCTGAACACAAATGCATCAAATGAACATGATTTAGCACATTATGCTACAGTACACAGTGTCAGGCATAAAGTTACAAAAGGTGTATAGTTGAAATCAATCAAGACTTAATACTTTTGCAATTAAGAGGTATGAGTTCCATTTCCAACAGCAACCTTATGACAAATACCACAAGATTATAAAAAGGCATCAGGAAACATTTGAATGCATTTGCAATGCTAAGATAATTAACAGAAATTTGATGGCCATCGTATGAAAAGGATCTTCAGCATATCGATAACAATTGCATATTCTTATTTGGTACATATCTTCAGGTTACAGTGGAAAAACCATGTGGAATTCGCTCAGATATGAAGGTACTGTATCAAGTCTTATGTGTAACACCAGTAGATTCCCTGAGGATTAGACATCAACCCTATAACAGCTATTGGATTGAATTACATTAGATTGGAGTAGAATCACTTGAGTGAGGTCAAAGGCCAAATGTTAACAATGATGCATCCCACAACCAGGGCCCATCCGGGTACATCTGCTGTACATCATTCCATGTAATCCCAGTGGAATCTGGTCTCCCATTGCCCATGGTCATTCAGTGCATGCATCATTGCCATAGCCCAGTCAATTTTCCTATAGCGTCACCGTCTCTTCTTTACATCTTGATTTTGTCAAAAGAAACATTGCAACCAACTGTATAGTTATATAGCACTATTTAGTGATTAAAGAAGCCTAAAGCATGGCGATTAATTAATTGTACATCCTATAGATGTAGTTCCAGCATAGATGTATGTATGCCTGCATGCATGTATGCGTGTATGTTTACATGTGGGTGCAATGCATGAAGACACTTGAAAGATGATATTTTAAGTACCTCGTATTTTAAGTACCTCCTGAAGCAATGCAATGACTAAGGATCTTGAATCCTACACTGCATTCCCTCCTAACTATGAATGATCAGACTGCCACAACAGACATGTAAGTTGAGCCTTACTACATCAGAACTAATAACTAATAACACCCTTCAGTGTACAACATTATCAATCAAACCCAAAGAGGGGGGGGGTAAATACAGTATACCTACATTGCAGGTCTAGCATAATGTTGTTGAGTGACAGCAGGAGTACACCATCCCAAAGAATAAGGTAAACAGGAGAAGTCAAATAAGGCAAGAAAAGGAAACATATCAAGGGCATGACACTACTTCAAACCATTAATTGTATCCTTCAATTACCAAACAAATCACCTTTTGCACTAAGTAGAAAAACCAGGGTGGGTGGGTGCTGGCCGGTGTAAGGGTTTGGTGCTGGACTGTTAAGAGATAGGGGGTTCAAATCCCACCAGGGAAGAAATCTGGCTGAGATGTCTGCTCAACCTGCAGAATAACCTAGCCAACTCATCTATATTGAGTACACTCACCGCACATTAACCACACTATGTTGGTGGGAAGATGAGACGGTGAGGGAGAGGAGAGGAGCTGACAGCCATCTGACAAGCATATACAATACAATGGTCCTTGTCATCAAAACCAAACATTCTTCTTAACAAATATCTTGTAGCTAGGTTGCGGTTTACCAACTTTGTCTTAATAATAAACAAAAATCATCATCATCATCATCATCTACCCGACGTGCAGAGGCTAAGAAAATCCAGTAACTAATACTTCATACCCATGGCTCCCACGGGGCTAGCTTAATTAAGGGACAGTTCGGGACTATACTATTCTGCTGCTTCTAAAAATCAGCAAATAAGATCTGCCTCTGCTGAGTTGTTACTTAGTAGTATTTTGTTTTTCCGTTATACATCTGCAGTCCGCAAATCACACGGAGTTGTTGAAGTGAGACTACTTTTCTAAAGGACGAATTCGCTACTTGAACCCAGGCAAAAAATCAAAGTCAGCGCCAGGATAAATCGACGCCGGCTGACATCTTAAAAGACACTGTGCCCTTTGTTCATCTCCCGATACAGAAACTGGGTTATCCAATGTCTTTTAGAAACCACCCCGTTTAACCCTCAGCCTGTATCAGCAGCCGGGCAGGCATAGACAGGCGGCAATCCAGGGATACCTTAGCCCCTGGAGTTCTCTCTTCGCTTCTAACTTCCCCTTCCTTTCAAAACTACTTCCTACTTGTCAAGTGGTGTCCCAGCCGCCGGAATTTCGTTCCACCCACAGATGGGAAGGAACGATCGATTGCCTCGGTGGCAGACTGCCCTAAACGGAGCATTAGTCAGAATTCAATTCTTATCGCATCAATCCCAGTCATAAATCCGTGTCTTTATCGGAGCAACTGCTGACCAGGATTTAATTAATCACTACAAGGGTCAAAGTGAGAACCAAAAAAAATTGGTGTACTCTACGCAATGCATTCGGATTATACTTCACCTCATATGTGAACTCTGCACACAGTATCTCATCACCAATTTAATATAATTATATATTTGTATCTTCTCCTTCCGATCGTCTGCCCTGAGGAAAGTACTCATTAGTATGCTGAACATAATGTCATCGTCTTCGTCATCATCATCGTCGTCATCAAGTCCATTGCACCCCCTCAGTGTTAATCCAAGTGATGTTATGTCCTCATATATGCTGTCTATTCATCCTAATCTTGGTCTGCCTTTGTTTCGTTTTCTTTTCATGCACCTTGCATGTAAAATGTCTGCTATCTTCCGCAGCCAACTCATTTCTGCTGTAAAAATTCTCTCCTCATCTTGTTTCTGCATTGTCCAACATAATATACCAGTAATTAAACAATGATATATAATCATATATAACTATCTATGCCACACATAGATATTATGTACACTTCCTAATTCCTATACAATGTATATTGCATAATCATTATCAGCTGTACCATAGTAGAACTAAAGATAGTCATTCTTCAGTGCTTTCAGAGATACAAAAAAGGTGCTATATAAATGTCCAGATACATACATACCTATACGCACACAATAAACTGAACACTAGAGTGAAGGTTATTATCTTCACTGGGGAACAGATGGCATCAGTTCAAAACCTGGATAAAGTTGACACAGAAACTAGACAATTACATAGAATCATATTATAATCATGTACCAAGTATTACATTATTAGGACTCAGAGATGCGCTGAACAGACTTTCCAATTTGCCCTAATACTTTCAGTGTTCATCGTTATGAAAAAGTGGCAGTAGTTCATAGTCGATTACAAGTGTCAAAACGGTGTTTGGAAGCAATATTCCAGCAGAGAATATTAATGTTATTTACATTATAGAAAAATATCGTATCAATCGTGTACAGCACCAGTACTAACAAGTGAGGAGTCTGTGTTAAGGCAAGCTTAATGGTTCCCACACAGCGACAACCTCAACCTAGACTCAACATGCATACATCATAATACAAGGACGATACTCAACATAGATTTGCTACCATTTAACACAGCATTATATTCACTGAAGTTGTCAGGAAGTACCTGAAAGTGAATAAAAATACTTGAAAATGAATAAAAATCCTGAAAGTCCATAAAAGTAACTGAAAGTACATAAAAGTAGCCAAAAGATGCCAGAACGTACACAGACCACAGTCAGAAAGTACAGCAAGCCAATTGAACATGTTTGACAGTATCAGAAGGTGTGATGAAGTAGGCCTAAATGAAATGCCAAAAAATATACCCGACTGTGTCACATGGTAAATGAAGGCAGCAAAAAGTATCTGAAAGTGCACTGAAATTTATGAATAAGTCACAAAGCATATGAAGCCTAACGTAAATGAAGGTAACAGAATGTAGCTGAAGGGGCCAAAAATTGACCGTAAGTCACTTAATGTCTCAATCATATATCAACTGGGGTGTAGCACATAAATTTCACAATGGCAAATGACACATAGTTAGGCGTTTACCAGCCACATGGATTCAAAGAGTGCATTCACACCTGTTTTATGAAGTGGTGCAAGGACAGTTATGATCCAATAACAATAATATGTCTTCTGAGCCGCTGGTTAGTTGCCGAAATAGCTTGACATATTATTCTCCATTCTTTGTGAAAAGACATTGAGCATCCTTTTCTATTGCTGTCAAGCACTTCAAGGGCTTTGCGTCATTTTTTCATTCATAGCACATCCATTGCACAACAATATTTAATATAGATTTATGCAGGTGTTTTGAAATGCACTAACTTCAGAAATGAATCACAGGCCCCAATTCGCACACCTGCATTTTCTTACGCATTAGATTTGGACAGCCATATATAAAGACAATCTTCTCCCAACCTTAGTGTGAAAAGGTCCTCGTCCTCACTGCAGACGACAGTGGATGAGGTCACATATCCTGAATATGAGCCTTTGCCTTTAAGGACTAGCAGTTTGTTTCCCACATCAATTCTCTTGTAATAGATGACATGCCATTTTGAGTCATCTCACAGTGTCATTTTTAGGGCTTACTTACGGGGCAGATTTTTAAGCTGGAATGCTGCTGTTACGATAGTTGGAAAAATCCCCAAATTTCATAGCACCTCGCATTCCATGCATGACGTAGTTTGGCTGCATCCAATCGAATTTAAGACTTGGTCAGAATGTGACCGTGCCAGCTGCAAAATGTGCATACAGTATAGCACCTATACAGCAGACGTGTTGTCCTGTCCCTAATACGGCTGGCTGCAAAACCCCACACTCCACATTGGGGCAATTGATTTCTCCTATTAATGATAATAATATTAAGAATCGACAAAAAAGGGTCGTTTCATAAATCAGTTCACTCTGTTAATAAAGTATCTTGGCACATAAAAAAAATAGTAATAATTATGATTAGTCACCGGATACAATCTACAGGCAATAATATCCCTAGGCCTATTCAAATGTACGATAGTGAGAGGATGATCCTGGGATATCCTCGGAAGACAAATTCTGGCGAATGAGACAGGAACAAAGGGTGGAAAATGAGTTAAATGGAGAAATGGGAATCGACACAGGATTTGCTTAGAATGGACATGTACTGAATTAGCATGCAAAATTGCAAATACTAAACACCATGGTCATTTGTTAAAACAAAGCAAGCAGTCCCTAGCCTCGCTTTGGAGAAATTAGTCACACATAATGTTGAGATAATACTAGTTTAGCAAATGGTTAGAATGATACCACAGATTTTATATTATAAAGCTACACTTGAAATAATTGAATATGACCCAAAGTCAGAAATTTATATGTAATAGAAGTGCTAATAATTACCTCACTAATAATATAATTCTACTGTTTTATACACTATTACCAACGTCAGTGTAATGTTTGTTACAAGGAAATTGTTTTGTAATAATCGTATTTATTTTGAACAGGATAGATAAATCTCTGCAATCGATAGCTGCTAACTAGATTATTGTCGTGCAATTATGAGTACCTCAGTGATTTACTGTATACTGTCGCATCTCCAGAAGGGTAATCAGAACGCAAGTTCGATCATAACCGGAGGTATTTTTTAGCAGGAAGTCACATTCAGTTAACTGATCAACAGGTTGTCTGGTGCTCCTTTGCATTAATATACACTACACAACAGGCCATAAAATGTAATCCCCTCCTTATGGAAATCACGCTCTGAAACAAGTTTAGGATGAGAGTCCATATAATGGACTTATAAACGAGGGGAATAGTCAACGATAAATAATATAGACGCAGCTCGATTATACCTGCATACAGGAAGCTGCAATCTGAAAATGGTGAGAATTGATAAATCTCTGTTGGGGATGGAGAGGGAACTGCACATAACTAGGTCCGAGATTGAGGATGTAATGACCTGCTTCATTCCATGCATAATATCATATATCCCAAGGCAATCAACACGATCTAATGGCCACCATTAGGGACCTGGCTTTGTCCAAAGCCATTTTGAACTCATCGTCCACAATCGGCATCAAAATTGCAGATTTATTTATAAAAATTTCAATAGCTCTCGTTAGGATAGTTATTATTGATAATAACAATTTTGTTGCTTCACTACGCGATAATCAGCATCATTTATTAGCGTCGCAAATCTGTTAGAGATAAGAGGACAACTAATGATTGGGGGATCTGGGCAGCGTTTGCTCGTTGAGTGAAGGGAGTTACCCGCACTCATAAACAACTCAAACAGAGGAAGGTGGTACTTACTACTTATAGATGGAGTTGATGGTATCCGCATACACTGTGTTTCTTCATTTAGTCCTCCTCATATTATGAGCTGATTCAAACAACTAATTCTAATCATTAGATTCAATTTGATCATTAGATTATAATCAATTAGCTAATCAATTGAACAATATAATAAGAACAAATAGATCATTCTGATGCTAATCGAATAGCTGCAGGATTTTGCATATTTAAATTGATTAGCAAGTTTCATTAGGTAATTTTAATCGATTAACAAAAATAATTACTCATGCCCATCTCTCATATACACACACATGCACGATACATACATACATACATACAAACTACAGGTGGGAAAGGGTTGAGGTGACAACAACAAAATTTGTGTAGGTGTGCAACAACAGTCTGAAACAATTGCTGCAAGCACTTTATTTAACCAATTTATGCATCCAACAGATAGAAGAAAATGTCACTTATAACACTCTAATGAATAGCTGTCTAGGTTTCTCAGTGGCTTTTAGCACACCCCGGTTGTTAAAACGTGAAGTGTTTACTCATATGAATGAGTTGATGTAAGATTCAAGGACTCTTTGATGGTTGACTGCTCACCTATTCATTAAATGCAACTTACAACTACAGTATGTCTTAAGTTGACCAGGTAATATAATGTAATATTATGCTAAATATATCAAATAAACTTTGATTGATTGATTGATTGACTAATAATATTGATTGATGATGTTCATTTATTAGTGTGTGGAGATTTTGGATTTAATTGAAAATGCCTAATTCCATACAACATACACAAGTACATATATGTGTTAAGGGCCAGACGTTTCTTTCTTGAGACTTGCATCAACAGTGCAAAAGCAATGTAACAGTTTCAGGAGAGAAACCATATACTTACTTGTCTCCCCTACTTGATCAAAGGGTCGTATCATTTCCCATCTGGACTTCCTGTTAAGCATAGTGATACTCATATTGTCTCACAGACAGACAGCCAATCAACCCTAAAACCAACTGCACTTAACTAATTTTTTGCAGAACATGTTGCCCTCGTTACAGTTCTGAATAATGTGAAATCTCCCCAAGCACCAAGGACGCAAGACGGCCTACCCTGGGAAGATGAATTTCCTGCCATTCCGTGCCAGGAGCCAACTGTTTGAAGAGGACACGTTTTTCCTTAAAAAGATATCTCCAGATGCTAGGATTTACCAAACCCTGTGCAGCTAATTACGAATTTCAGACTTCATCACGCTTTCACAAAACAGACGAATGGCAATACATCATGAAACAGCAAATGGAAAACACACTAAACTGGTTTGAGGCATAAAAATTTGATGACTGCACATAACATAGCCACTGACTACGAAATGTTTTATTGTGATTAAGGTCAGACAATTGTGAAAGTTATCATATAGGTTCATCCAAGTTCAGTTGATCCTGATAAATCAAACAAGAGACCATCCACCTCAAAATGTTCACCATGGTTTGCTGAAGAATTAGTAAGTCAAGTCTAGTAAAGTGGAAGAACAAGACTGAATTTTGACTGAGCATCAAGCAGTGGAAGAACAAGACTGAACTCTCAGTCAGTTTACAAATCCTGCAATGAATCCTGCAGACTGAGATGTAAGAACTTGCACTAGTCGGCTTAGGACATTGGAAAACATCCAGCGGGATTTTGAATGGTAATTTAATGCAGTTTACGGATCAATGGTCAGGGGTAAATAACCAGAATAAACTAACACTACACAGATATGTTGTTGCATAGTTCATAAATGAATATAACTAGTGATGACATTATTATTATTTATTATTTATCAAATTTGGCCCAACCGAAATGTGAACCTGAGGCGCTGACAGTCAGTTGCCAGGAGAAGATGGACTCAGATTTCCAAATCCAAGGAGAAACAAACAGGTTTGAGTTGCTTTCTGAAGGAAGGAAGTGAATCTGAGCCATGCAGAATGAGTGGCAGTCAATTCAATGCTTTAGAGCAGAGGCATGTCAGACATGAGGGGTTTAGGGATTCTTTTTTAATACTTAGCAGTGGATCACATTAGGAGGTGCATATAATTTATAAATGAGAATACATGAGAACTGTGGCACATTCATATATAAGGCAATAGGATACAAGATTAAAATCTTGACCAAGAAGGAGTTTAAAGAACCTCGTAATAATGTTTAAGTCTATGTCGCAGGTTCACAGAACTTTGCATGAATCATATGTACAGTCATTAGTGATGATGACAATGATGATGACGATAACAACGATGATGAATGTGCCTAGTAATATTTATGAACACGATGATGGTGATGATAATGACAGTGATCATTTAAAATTATGAATAAATAAAACAAAAACACTCAAAATAAGTTGGGTTACCACTCACCACTGAAGAAGATTGCATATTAACATTAGAGTAGATAATTTGACCAGAAGCATTATAATTAACAGAAACAGACAGACCAAGGAAAGGTATATGACACTTCGGAATGTGGTAATACGTTAGAGGCAAAGAGAGATGCGATGGCTAGTGTCAAAGGAATATGACCGGCAAGAGTTGAGTTCAATGAGAGCCAATAATTACTGCTCCTAATGAAACATAGATATCACCCATAAATTCAAAACCTGGTAGAAATATTGAATAACGTACAGTCAAAAGGCAATGTTTTCTTAGTAAAATTGTCCCACTAGCCCTGTGTAATACACATTGGGATCAAAGTTCCTAGACTTAAATTAGATATGACTACATGGAATATGCTAGAAAAGTAGCTAATATGTTTCATATTGCAAATACATGTATAAGGCCCTAACTCTATCTAATGTGTGTATCTGAACTTATTATTGGTGGATTCGGTCGGAGAGTAACGGAGGTAACCCAATTTAAACTTAGAAACTAGCAAACAAGTATATTCTTTATTAACTAATTGCTCATTACTTTTGATGTACAGACATCTAATAAACACGTTTAAAAACTATATGATATCCTGGTAACAATAAATGTTTTACACTTGACCCCCAAACTACTAGTACAGCCTTGAAGCAATCATAATTTTCGCACAACAGAATCAAAATTTCAGGCGTCAAAAAAAGCAACTGTCTGTATTGTACATGCATCAAAAGCTGCAAAACTGTTAGTTAGTACTGTGTGCAACTAGCAGAGTAGATCTTTGACTTGTCATGAAGTACAACAGCAATATTCAGTTGAAATGAATTACTGCCTGTTGATTGGCTGACAGGATGAACGAATGAAAAAATAGAAGCAGAACTCGTGAATAAGTCAGTGCTCTTGAGTAAGCTGGTGCCCTCAAAGTGTGTAGATTAGAATAATGATTACGGTTTTGATACACAGATGAATAAGTAGAGTAGTAGACAGATGATTAAAATATAAAAACCAACAAATTAATTCTTTAGTGACAAGTCTTGCCAGTCATTATATATATATATATATAATATATATATATATATATATATATATATATATATATATATAATGACTGGCAAGACTTGTATATATATAATATATATATATATATATATATATATATAATGACTGGCAAGACTTGTCACTAAAGAATTAATTTGTTGGTTTTTATATATATATATATATATATATATATATATATATGCATTATATAATAAAATTGCAGAAGATGCTGCCTTGGCATCTAATCCTGAAATAACGGTTGATAAGTCAAAACAGTTGAAACAATTTTTGACAGCCAGATACTATAATCAACAAATAGGCCTAATCTGCATCCATCCTCTACTGTCAAAGAAGAGCGGAATTCTGTGTGCAACTTGTAGGATTCTACGATAAACACCTACAGTATTTATACTGGCTGCAACTTGTGAGGCTGTATCGCATTTCCGGAATTCGTAATTCCCGTTCGAAAGAGGGTCGCGGCGGCATATGTGGGATGCATTCTTAAGATATCGACTGAGTAGCACCGAAACCTGGATCTGGTCCAGGACTCTCTCCATGACTGGCGCACGCACTGGTAAAGGGCAATGCGGCAGAGTCGATTGACTGACAGGCCCATAAACACCCACTCCCCTCACGCACGCCGCTGACGCTATCCCTTTACTCGTACACGTCCGCATCTTCTCTGCCTCTGTCTCTTTCACTCTGTTTTCACTGGGTACCACTTTTTCTGAGTTTCTCTATTAGGGAATATTAAAATGAAAAACAGAATCTCAGCTGTGAAGATGAGAAAGCCGAATGTTTTCGTAAAATTGAGCGAAACGTCGGAGATGCACCACACAAATGGAAACCGTGACGCGTGACTGTATAGTTGGCCACCTACATAGCTTGCTCTAAGTACATGGAGCTTCCTTAAACACGGTTACCGGTATTTTGTTGCCTCAAGGGGCGCAGGTACAATTGCTGGGATAGCACTGTTACATAACAGTCTGTAATGGCACTTTGGAATGTCTGATAATATGCCAGCATTTGCAATAGAAATTAATTAAGTACTTCGCTGATAATTGTCTGTGCAAGTGTGTGCGTGTAGGTTCAGACAAATGCACACATGAATTAATGCATATGCATCATGAGTGTCAGTGTATGTTCAATACAATACAATTCGTTTAGTTCACAAAGAATATTCATCTTACCCAATCATACATATATGCATAAATTGCATAATATATATATATGTATGTAGGGATGTATGTATGTATGTATGTATGTATGTATGTATCTATGTATGTATGTATGTATGTATGTATATGTATGTATGTATGTATGTATGTATGTATGTTAGTACGTATGCCGATAAATGTGAAGGCAATATGCTCTGCAGAGGCAAGATACTGAGGTGGAAGGATCACTGGGCTGAGGTACAGCCAAGATCAATGCGTCCAAGGCCACCTGTTTTAAGCTCACAACCTTTGTATAATAATAAATAAGGCCTACTATATAACAGACCATTAACTCGCATTTGTACCTAGTCACCGAGTGCTAACTGAGCATCGAGTGGCATATGTATGTATATATGTATGCATATGCATTCATGTATGATTGTATGTTCCAGACCAATGTCAAAACTGTTCCTTTTAGGCATGCAGCAGTCAGAAGCAATTCAGTGTAGTGTGCTATATAAATCTCAACACTGAATGAATCAATGAATCAATCAATCAATCAATCAATCAATCAATTAATTAATCAATTGACTTAACTGAATGGACATGACAGTGACTTGGTTTTGACACATCATTGTTCAATGCCTTTTGCAATGTACACTGCAACTATAGAAGTCGCTAATTATGTATAGGTATCAACTTATTTATGTTCACCTGCCTGTACAAGTGCAGCTGAAACTATATCTGGAAAACTTACAGAGAAATCCTGACCATCAGTAACTGGCAATACTGTTCAATAATAATATATATATGTTAACTGAATCAAAGTAAACACACAGCAATAAGATTACAGGAATGCATAGAGACACACGAAATAAGATAAACAAGAATCGATTTAATAACAGTAGGTCTATGGCAGCGTGTTAGGCGCGGCTATCACATCCTGCAGCGTCGAAGACGTTAACATGTTTGCGGCAGTTATTAACATGTCAAGCTAACATGCATCAACTGAAAATGTTAATTCAGATGGTATAGACAGCCGACAGCCTGCAAAGCAATACGAAGACCAGTATGCCGTTATTTCAGGTATGCGGTGTGCCTATTTTTACCCTAGAACGCGGCAAAGGTTTCTTCGCGGAAAAAGAAGTGCTTCCGAAAGTGCTACTGCAGCCAGCCACCTGCAACAGGGTCTTCATGCTCGTTTGCTCTTTACCTACGCAGCCACTTTGGAAGAGGGGAAAAATTGCACCGACAGCGCAATAAAGAGTGCCACTCTCGACCACTAGATGGACGCATGCCCAGTTCTTCTGCGGAACTACGTAGCAGAGGAAAAAGGTAGAGGAAGAAGGGAAGGGATGTTGGCAAAATTGTTCCTATATTGGCAAACTAAGTATTCATTTTAAGAACCAATAAATCCTTGCAAATGTTTACAATATAATGGAAACTTTCAACAGTGGCTCTGACCTTAAGCCCTGATGTTTGTAAATTGCTGGAGGCCGACAGTCCAGGGTAAAGGGGTTTCAGGTGTCAAACCCGTTAGTCAGTGAGGACTGAACAAATGTTTTGATTTCTCTCTCATTATTCATGGTGTATCTACAACCTTATACCCCACTGTCACCATTCATCTTTATAAAATTATTCATTAATCATTTGCTTTTCATTCCCATGTGAATAACCACAGAAAACAGCATCTTAGTCAAAATATTTTTACAATGACCAGGTTACACTTAGACTGTCAGTCAATTAGTCACGGGTCCAATATGGCATTCAGTTAAATGACTATTTTTAGATCAACATATTTTTTATTATGGCAGAACTGATTGGCGACTACTGATATACAATTATGGTATGATATCTATCATGGCAATTTAAAACAGCCAGCCGCCAGTTAGTCCGTCAGTCAGTCAGTCAGTAAGTAAGTAAGTAAGTAAGTCATTCTGCCAGCTAGCTAGCTAGCCAGCCAATCAGTCATTGGTCAGTCATCGGTCAGTCAGTCAGACAGACAGACAGCCAGCCAGCCTGCCTGTCAGCCAGTCCATGCATCAACCAGCTAGTCAATCAGTCAGTCAGTAAGTCATTGGTCAGTTTGTTCAATAACGTGTGTAATGATGCCAACGTTATTTCACATAATGCATTTTCAAATGTTATAAATCAAATATCAGAATGCTGATGCAAAACACTCATCATATATTATATATATCATACATATCATATATATATATATATATATATATATATATATATATATATATATATATATATATATATGATATATATATATATATGATATATATCAGCCTTCTCATGTTGACAATGCAGTTTAAGCAACAACAGAATAGAATAGAGTAAAACTAACAGTGGAAATAAGTTGGCTACTAAACAAATTGGATGAGAAATTACGTCATCCAAACAAATCTGTTGGACAAAGTCGTTCAGCAAAGACTCCATGGTTTGGCTTATGTGGATAGAAAGCCAGGTGACCAATTCCCATTCAATATATATTATATGCAAGGTTCCAATAGGAAAGAAACAAAGAAAGACCCCCACTATGTAAGATAGACGATATAAATGAGGACATAAAAGGCTTGTCATCAGAGAAACATTGGAGTTGAAAAATTATCCAGGACAATGGAGAAAATTTTCATAATTAGTTCTCAATGCCCAATTGCTGGCATCAGGAACTGATGATGATGAGGAGGGAGACTGATGCTCAAGATGATGATTAGGACAACGATGATGATATCAACCAAGTCAAAAACAGAAAGTCATGACTGTTGAAGCTAAGAATTTTGTTTCATCTTTCCAGATGCTCTTTATTTTGCAAATATTAAGACAGGCTGCTTGGAAGACTGGACTCTAGTGGGCTGGCCTAGGGACTGAATGTGTGGGAGGAACAAAATATCCGCATGCACTACACATCACATACTGAACCTTAAGGTATGGTAAGGTGCTTTTGAGCCTAAAGAGTGCAGGTATGGAGCTAGACAGAGATCATTACAATGAGGTGAAACAGCTTTGCCTGACAGCAGAATATTGGGTTGGTGTTGACAAAAGGCCCAATGAATACGCAGTAGCAGTTCGTGAAATGTGTTCAACTTGTCCTAAGTCATACCTTTAAGATCTGTCAGGTGGTCATGTTTTAGTGCTGTAAAGAGATGTAAAAGACGCTATATAAATGGTAAAATGCATACATACATATTCCAGTACTGGGAAAAAGTGGTTGGCAGAAGAGCAGAGTCTTTCAAAGATAGAAGCAAAACTTACAGATAGATCAACTCCAGAGAATTGTCTTGAAGAGGAGCTATATAATTTGGACTTACAGAAACAATCCATGATGCTAGATCATAATTGTATTGCTCGATCGATTTACACGTTGTATCACGAAATCCCTATTTACATATTTGTACCTCTCTCGATCACTTAACATGTTTGCATCATTCAATATTTTTACACATCAGTATCACTCAATCCATTTACATGTAAGTATAATTCAACCCCATTATATGTTTGTATCATTCAATCCCCTTATGATCGATACCTTTACATGTTTGTACGCTCAATCCATTTACAGGTATGTATAGTTCAATCAATTTACATGTTTGCATTGTCGATTACTGAACACATGTTGTTAACCCTAGTCATTAATCCGTAATTCCAACAGGAAAACAAGTTCAAATAATTAAGCAGAACGTTAAACTTAGTCAAGAAACTAAAGAAACATGAAATGGAAGCAACTTCTGATCTGATTAGGATAGTTTGTTTTAAAACATACTCACACACAATTCAGAAATAGTGTGTAGCAGTAAAATTGGTTCAATTGCCTCAAATAAAAATAGGTGACGATTGTGATGCGATAATATATATGGTGATTTTCATCTGTTGGCTCCTCTAATTTGTCTCTAAGAGGTTAATAGCTGTCAGTCTTTAATAAGCCTCTAAAAAGTGCTAACTCGGTTGATCCAGAAAACAAAGTTCACTCTGCATGGTGTCTACAACTGCATGTGTCAGTGCAAACTGGTGTCTCATATCCAATAAAAATCAAGTCCACGTCAGCTTTCCGAAAAATATTCTTCTCTGGACAATCAACATTCGAAGCATCTAATAGCAATCCATAGCAGATGCCTTAAAACAAGATACAGTCGATGTAAAAAATATCATTAACTGTGAAATAAAAGTCAAAGTTTATAAAAAAATTCAAATCAAAGCAGGACATGCTTACACAGAAATAGAGGACAGAATTCATCCATTCATTCTTGAAATTTATATATCACCACTTGCGGAAACCTAATCAGGAGTGCTCCTCAGCCACAACTTTAAGAAAAAAGACCACAGCAACTTATAATACCCAATTGGGTTGGTCAGGAGCAATGAATACAGTCTATAGTGGGAGATCAGACCAGATTAGATTTCTTCTGCACAGTAAAATATTATAAGCATCCATAGTCATGATACACAATGTAACAACTTTGAAGGGTCACACCAGTGTAATATAGGTGCAAAACAACACAATAGGCCTAATCAAGTTACACCTTTAAAAATTATAAGCAAATGTCATCATGCACGCCAACCAAGGTATTTATAAGCAGCAGGCAATTCTTACCGTATCGTTTGAGGATGTTTTTCTTGAAACCCATGACACCTCCCGGATGCGTTGGGGTGTCGGGTGGCGTTGATATTTCGTGAAATTTCGATAAGTTCAAGGGCTCATTTGTTTTTTCCAGAGGCGAGCTAAGGTCGATTGGGGAGTCGGGATTTGACGACTTATAATAATTCAGAGAGCCATATCTTTCTGAAACCTCTTCCACATCATCGAGACATTCAGATGTGCTAGACGACGATCGCACCGTGCTTTCCACTGAAGTGCAAAGATTCGAAATCCTTAAAGTTTCCAGACTCATTTTCTAGATGATCGATGTATTGAGTACGACTCGAGTGGTCCCTGATAAACAAATCAGTTATGAATTATTTGCTTTTCTGAATGTTCCTCATCTTTTGAAAAGATTTGATTCGTGCAAATCCCTTTTTATCGTTCGTGAGTTCCCACTTGAGGTAGGCCTAGTTGATGTTACTGTTGTCGTCTCTTGTAATTTCAAACCTCCTATACCGCAAATCCGCTTTCTTTTCTGCCTCCTCTAGTGCACGCAAAACAAACAACGATATTTTGCAGATTATTCTTTACATCCTCGCCTAAATCATTTTAAGCAATAAAGCCTTGCGTTGTTGAACTTGTTCCCTTGGAACAATTCTCAGAAGTTCTTCCGCACCGGCGTCGTCGGCTGCGTTTTTAAGTGTCGTCTGCTGAACGGCCTCCGTTGTCGTCTGCTTCCTCTTTCCTCATTTGCTCCGCAGCGCACGCAGCTCGGCCACGTGTAACTAGTTTTCGGATTGATAGGCTCCGCCTCTCTCTCTCTCTCTCTCTCTCTCTCTCTCTCTCTCTCTCTCTCTCTCTCTCTCTCTCTCTCTCTTTCTCTCTCTCTCTCTGTCTCTCTCTCTCTCTCTTTCTCTCTCTTTCTCTCTCTGTCTGTCTCTGTCTGTCTGTCTGTCTGTCTGTCTGTCTGTCTGTCTGTCTCTCTCTCTCTCTCTCTCTCTCTCTCTCTCTCTCTCTGATAGCCATTCGATACAGATCAACGATGCCATTACGTCGTACAATTGTATGGCTAGCCAAACGTCTAATACTAGTCGTTCGCGAAAATAAACGAACTTCTGACAATACACGCGCGAAAACACTCAAATTCAAAATAGGCCTACATTAAATCATTCAACCTACCAATATGATATCATACAATATCAACCTGACTCTCGCTGCAAATCCAGATGGCAAGGTACGGATGTCCCCCCCCCCCCAACTTAGTTCGCTCGAAGGCACGCTCGACTAACCTGGCATGGGTGAGGGCTGCCTACAAAACTTGCAAACCAAGGAATCTACATTACAGGAATGGCTAGTTTACTCGTCAAATTTCCGTGTAGGCCTACAGGTTTCGTTCTCAAGCATAAATGTTGCGTCAATTAAATTTTGCTTCAATTTGACAATATGTTACTTTTAAACCTCCAAAGACATTCTTTATTTTTCTGACATAGTTAGGAGAGGTGGGGGCAAGTTGGAGGAAAAAAAGTTTTCCACACATATTCGTCAATTTATCGCCCAAAAAGTAGTGACACGACGTTACGTAGGAGTTTCCAGTCCTGTATATGGCTAAGCCCTAGGCCTGTATTGATTGGTCTTTGCTTGCAAAATTAATATGAAAACAAACGGGGAAACTAAACTAGGACCTAATTTGTGCTGAATTAAAATAACTATAGCCCAAAGGTTAATAGCCTACGCACATTGGAAAAGACAACTACCCTAAAAAATGAAAATCTGACGACTTTAAAGTTGGTCAGGATTTTGATCGCAAAAAACGACGATACATGAAACGCTTTATATTGGCCTACTTAAATGCCAAGTTACTCTACCTTATCGCCATTTTTTGCCCTTTCAAGTGGCTTCAACGTCACTGGGCAGCTTAACATTGGAAGTTCTGTCTAGTTATATATATGAAGTCGTTGATCACCACCACCTGTGATCGAGTATAATTAATTTCTACACCGAGAAACTTGGCGTCAGTATGACCAAACACCGGCTCTCAGCGGCTTGCATGGCAAACTAGAAAAGATAAACACAGACCAATAACCGTAAGGTTCACGAATCGTCAAGTGCTTGATGAAGCGTGCAATTCTGTTAGAAAGCTTCAAGATGACACCTCGCAGATGAATCTAGCGTACGTCAGCAAATATTTCACCAAGAAACCGTCGTAGATCGATCATAGGCCTACGAACAAAAATGTGTTACAGAAAAGTGTAGGCCCATCTCCGAGATCTGAACAACTAACAGAAATATAGGCCTATAGGTAATGCAATGTAACGTGATGTAATGTTACATTACATGATTACATGAATGAATGTATGAATGAAGTTGAATCTCCAATGTAACAACTGACAAGCTACTGAACAGCCAAAAGAAACCGAATTTTTCGTTTTTTACTGCACAACAAAAAATAAAATATAGACTACAGAAAGCCGTCTGGCAGCCAACAGACTGCCTTATAAGAATAAGACCAGGCCTCTGAAATATCAATCAAGTCATCATGTCATGATGTCAGTAATTTAAAAACTGGAACCCCAAATTGCAATTTTCCGACCGGAAGAGGAAGCGTGCGAGTGCTCGAGTAATAAAAAATTACTCGAGTAACTTTTGGAATCGAGTACTCGGCGCTACTCGCGAGGACCCGGGTGCTCGCGCAGTCCTACTTGAAGCCACCGCTGATTGTTGTTGTCATGTCAGCAGCGATATAAAAGTCGCTAGATAAGGCCTAGATTTAACCATAATTATATAACTGAAAATGACAGTGAGTGAGTTCGGTAACGCCAAAGGCTCAAAGCACAAAGTGAGCCTATAATAATTTTGTTGCACTATTGCAAGACTCAATATGACAAGATAATTATTTCATCGCACTGGATTTTGGGAAGGAAGAAAGCGCTAAAGCCGAAACTATTATAATTATTTGGAAATACTTTCGTTCAAGGTACACAACCTTCAGCGACCATGCAAGTGTTCGTGTTTTTTCTATAGGCCTAACGACGGAAAGCCTAGGTCAATATCACGGCCTTGTCTCTGCCCATTTTCAAATGAATTGATCGGGAGGGGGGGGGTGATCAATCAATCGATCAATCAATCAGTTGATCAATCAGTCAATCAATTGATGAAATTTATATAGCGCACCTTCAAGATGACTATTCAGAGGTGCTCCTTACCCAGGCCCGGTCAAAGAGAAAAGTCTTGAGAAGTCTATGGAAGTCTATAGAAAGAAGTCTATAGAGGTCGCGCGGGAGAGAGCGCAGGTCAGATGGGAGGCTGTTCCTAACAATTGCGAAAGCTCTATTTTGGCTGGTGGCAGTGGAGCACTCGGAACCAAAAAGTCACCTCAGAAGGCCGAGCGCAGAGATTGGCGACCAGAATAGATCCTGAAGATAGACAGACAGGCGCATTGCCCAAACCACAGTGCCAGACAATGAAGGAGATCCCAACATCCTATAACGAATGCATATTTGCTATGGGCCTTAACCACTTTCACAGAAGTGCAATTGACACAGCCTTCGCTGTAACCAATGTAGCTAACTGGGCCAGAAATGGGTCTTCCCTGGCATAGGTGCAGCACTATAATCGATTTACCGATATAACTGCAGAAGTATTTCTGGTAAATTATCGGATATTCGAGTATACTGCTATATGCGCTTATCAGTCTCATCTCACGGTTTTAGCTCTCAACGAAACTTTGGATAGACCGCAGTTTGACTTCTATAGGACCTACGGTGTTGATTACAAAGAAATTCCATGCAATATAAAAAGCGGACATCTATATATGGCTACGATGTCAGTTGAAAAGGTAGTGTGTTTGTTTTTCTATCGGCTGTAGGAAGTGGTATTTCTCTGCCAGCACGGTCATAAGGGACCCATCTATGTCCAGTATTCCAATCTGTAGAGCCCACATGGACATTGACTGTCTACACTCTACACTAATAGGCCAACGTTGATCAGAGCCATCTCCTTTCTGTCAGCTCTAAGAATATCGAAACTTGATCGCATTATTAGACTCTCTATAGATTGTTTCCGTCGCGCTTTATTGGATACTTTATCCGCGCACCGGATGTTGTATCTATGCCATGCCAGGAAGATGTCCATGTTGTTGCGCAACGTCATCAGGAAACTTGCTGTAGCGAGTCGCTTGCACGAACATTCGACGTATAGGCCTACGATGGACAAACCAATTTCCTGCCGTCTGTACTTAGTGAATAGGTCACCGTACGACACAGGTTGCATTTATAGTAGACCTACCGGCAGATGAGATTGGTATGCGGTGGTCTCAGATGAGGGTGGCATAAAGGGCGGAATACCAGGTGGCAGATGAGGGTACTCGAGGGTGGCAGGTATGGGTGAAACACAAGGGTGGCAGATAAGGGTGGAACACGGGGTGGCAGATCAGGGTGGTCTCTCTCCATCGCTGCATGATCTTTCCACTTGAAATTTAAGGTATTCATTTTTAAATCGCAGAGTTCGCAATAAAGCAGAAATATTTTACTGTCTGGGTTTCGAACCTATAAACCTTGCGACTCTGTCATTTCCACACGCTAATCACTAGACAATGGCATGCCAACGGTGGGCAGCGTCTCCAATAATGGGCAGAAGTTATCCAATAGAAACTAGTGACTGAACTTAAATTTTAAGTAGTGCTTTAGAACTTTAGAAAAATATTGTTTCAAGAGAAGAGCAGTGACTCCCTTAAACCATCTCTGAGACTGCCATTAGGTTGAAGTGTTACCGACTTCATTTTTTCGACCTCGGCATACACGTGCACAAGTTCTTCTATACAGCCTGGGAATGTGGCTAGTACGTCCCCTTCCTTTCCCTCTCACATTCGCAATCATAGTGTATGCACACGATCGACATACAAATTGCACAACTTAGTTTGCTATGACTTTAGGCACAGCTAAAATCTCGACACAAAATAATGTCTGCCCTGGCATGGTTTTGAACCACTACAGCTTGAAAAATCTCCGTTTCCGGTTAACAGCTCCTCCTTAGCTATGCTTTAGCAAAAGCATATTCGCTACCACTATTTCCCAACGCCGGAACTGATTGACGGTGGCAGCGTGATTTGTTTTCAGCTCATATATCAAGGCTAAGAAACATGAAGTCAATAACAGTTCTTATCCATGACTGTCTGTTGTCGGCTTCTCCCCTTCTCCTCTTCCTCGTCGTCTTCCTCTTCTTTCTCTTCCACTTCCTTTTCTTTGTATTTTTCTACTTCTTTTTCTTAGTCTTCTTCTTCTTATTTGAGGAGGGAGGCTTTAAAGTGATTGATTATCACACTGGCGTGCAGAGCTGAGGAACTGAGTTCTTGTTCTTGTTCTTGTTCTTGTTCTTGTTGTTCTTGTTCTTGTTGTTCTTGTTCTTGTTGTTCTTGTTCTCGTTGTTCTTGTTCTTGTTCTTGTTCTTGTTCTTGTTCTTGTTCTTGTTCTTCTTGTTCTTCTTGTTCTTCTTGTTCTTCTTGTTCTTGTTCTTGTTCTTCTTGTTCTTCTTGTTCTTCTTGTTCTTCTTGTTCTTGTTCTTGTTCTTCTTGTTCTTGTTCTTGTTCTTGTTCTTGTTCTTCTTCTTCTTCTTCTTCTTCTAGTAGCTTAAAAGTAGTCAACTGCTTTACTTTAGTAGTAGATTGAAACTACTTAGTAGGCGTAACTACTAGCTAAACTACCACAAAGATTGTTTCTGACTACTTGCAGCTAAACTACCTTCGAAATAGTCAGTGTCTTTCGCCAAGAAGCGACAGGTAGCAGACATTATTTTCTTCAAGGCAGCCCACCTGTGCGTACCGAGCAAACATGTTGCAGCGTGTACAAGGCACAAACCAAGGCACGGTAACCATTATGATGAGATATAGACCGATATACATGTACGTGGTGGCATCCGGGAATTATGGGTAGACCACGTTCATCCCAACTGTCTCGGTAGTGGATATACTGCGCATGTGGTTCTGGAAAGTACGGAACCAAGGGTGCAGATGGAATGAAGTGGCAAGGTGGAAAGGGATTGAAGCATTTCATCCGGCAACCTTCTTTTTGATCGACACAAAGAACTGATTGATGTGGCGATGTGTTGAGGTTGTGGAAGAATGACGCAGATTAAAACTGAAGATCAGTAATTTTCTTAATTTTTTTGGTCAATTGCTTGCTGATTAAATACGACGCACTAGGGTTACAAAGATGATTAGCGTCTACTTCTCATCCTCTTCTTCTTCTTCCTCTTCCTCCTCTTCTTCCTCTTCCTTCTCCTCTTCATCCTCTTTCTTCTCCTCCTCTCTTTCTTTTCCTTCTGTTCTTCCTCCTCCTCCTCTAGGCCCTCAGGTGATGGGGAAAATACTACCTGATGATTGCAACTCATACTTCGTAAGGCACGATTTTGAATCGTAAGATAATCCTCTTAACCTGAAACTGAATACTGCATGAACACCCATTATAAAATCGACCAAGGACGCTAGGTGTCATTGCGTATGTCTTAATTTCTTGGAACTTTTAGCAATCTCCTTAAGCTAGCCATGAGGTAGCCGTTAATTCGAAATGTAATAGGCTTATCGATCACATTTGTAATCCTCGTCGTGCATTTGAGGATGGATGGCAATTCCTCTCCAGCGCCGTCTATTCTTCCCACCGATAGTATGCGACCAGTGTGCTGATTATGGCTGAGTTGGATAGGGTGGCGGAACAGAAATCTCAACAAATCAATTTTCTTCCCTATGACTGAGATTTGAACCTCGGACATCTCGACCGTTAGACCAGAGCGCTAACCACTATAGGCCCATGCACGCCACCGACACTGTCTAGTGCCTATATTACAGTGCTACGACAAATAAACTGTGCAAACAAATGGTCGCTTCCCGCTTGTCTTACAAATCCGCTTCTTACTTCATAATACGTCTTAAAAGCGAATAGGAAACCAATACACGTCAAGTATAAAATTGCTTCCCATCACTGCCCCCTTTTTCCACGCTTAGGACTGAGACTACCAGAGTAAGGACAGTGGCGGGGTAATATTATTACTCTCACGTCATGCACTCACAGAGAAATTTTGTAACTATTCTTCACGCGATCTACAAAATAGGTTAGGCCTATTATTTGAATATGTTCTTTAAAATGGAGTATTATATCTTCAACAATTTTAAATCTGGCCATAGCATGAGTTCTTTTAGATCGATTTTAAAACTCTTATCGAAGTTCTTTAATGCGACCTTTGCACAGTAAAAGAATCTTTCTATTTCCAGTTCAATTCCGTTAGAGACTTATAATACGTTACTATTGTTATGTCTCGTTGCTGTTGAGCGCATTTATCTAGTGAATAAGCCTGGATCGATGGCGCTGCCTGAGGGTTTGATCAACGTCCCAACACGAAATCGTCACAGTGAAGGAGACTCGAACCCATCTTCTTCGCGGTACAAGACGAACGATCTGACCAACCGGTTACCGTGCCCCGCAGCGATGAAGGGATAGAGACATAAAGTCAAAAAGTGATAAAGCGATGAAGAGATAAAGTGATAAAGTAATAAAGCAATAAAGTGATGATGTGATAAAGCGATAAATTGACAAAGTGGTAAAGCGATGAAGTGATAGAGTGATTAAATGACAAAGTGGTAAAGCACGATCAGTTCTTCCTGGTTGACTTCTGCGCCTCTGCTTTCCCGATCTGCGCACGCGTAATTCGGTCAAAGCACGGAAGTGGAGCAAACGCCAAACGGTGTTTTATTTTGGACAATATATTTCGGTTGAAACTCCAAATAAAGTCTCCAACAACGGCCGTTCAGGTGTTTGTACGCTGCTGCTTCCGCCGCTGCCTCTGCAGCTTAGGTGATGCCTTGGAATGTCAGTCTTCGTTTCGCAGACTGGCAGGATGGAGTGGAGATCGAACCTCTGACCTTTCTATTATAAACTTCGTCGGCCAACTGTTATCTCATCGGATGCAACCTGCGGCAGCAACATCAGCAGCTGCGGAAGCGGCAGCAGGCGCTTCAGTGGCTAATCACGTGTGTGCCGGTAGCATCCTCAGGTAGCGGCGGTGCAGGGTCTTTGATAGCCGATGGAGGAGGAGAATGAGGAGGAGCGGGAAGGGCAGGTGGGTAGCAGGGAAGGGGAAGAGAGGCCTTGTGACGCCCACCACTGCTTCCTGGCTCCTGCGCCAGCGGCGAACCCTCGATCGCAGATGATGCTCAGGAGGTGCGCCGATGACGTACACAGTGACATTTCGCACCAGACATCATCATCGTCCGCGCGTTCTTCCAGCGTCTATTTCGAAACCACCTCATTCCTCATTTTCACTGTTTTTCTCTGGCCTCATTTTCACTTCAAATCCTTCGTTTTGATCCTCTTATTCTCCTCTAAGACCCTCCTCTTCCTCTTTCACCTCCTTTGCCATCTGTACCCCTCCCAATTCTCTTCCAACCTCTTCGCATCATCGCCTCCCGCATTCTTCTCTTCCCCTTACCCTTTCTCTGTCTTCCATATTTTCTCTTCCACTTCTTTTCTTATTCTCTTGCCTCCTGTTCCTCCTCCTCCTAGTCCTCCTCCTCGTCCTCCTCGTCCTCATTCTCCACTTTCTTTCCCCTTCTCCTTATGTACAGCAAGCCTCTGCTTCTTTCTCGTACTTTCCAGAAATATAAAAGAGAAAACTCATACAATCACCTCAATCATCTAATATTCCTCCTCAACCAACTCCTCATTTTTTTATTCCTCTTTATCTTTCCCGATAATCATGCTCTTCCTCCAACCGATCAGCACACTTAGCTTCTCCTACTCTACAATCCTCCTTCCTCTTCAGCGCATTCCCACTTCTTTCCTCCTTTCCTTCTGCCAGATAACATCTTCGCTTAAACCCATTCCTCTCTCTCTCTCCCTCCCTCTCTCTCTCTCTCTCTCTCTCTCTCTCTCTCTCTCTGTGTCTCTCTCTGTGTCTATCTCTCGGTCTGTCTGTCTGCGTCTGTCTGTATGTATGTCTCTTTCTGTCTCTCCGTCTATCTCTCTGTCTCTGTGTCTGTGTCTGTCTCTGTCTCTCTGTCTCTCTGTCTGTCTGTCTGCCTCTCTCTCTCTTCCCTCTGTTGTTCCTCCTCCTCCTGCCGCTGCCCATTCTCAACAACCGCAGTTGATGGATCTCAACTACAAACAGCAGGACAGTGGCTTCCTGGAACGCTTCCGAGAGATTGATGGCAGCATCTAGGAAGCGAGCGAATATGTGTTCCTCTAAAAATAACTGGTCCAGAATTTATTCGCTAGGAATGATCTACGTTCTAGACTTCTTCTTCCTCTTATCCTCAACGGCCACCCCTCCTTTTTGTTTGTCTATGTACGTACGTGTTTGCATGTGTCTGTCCATCTGCCTTTATGTCCATCCTTGCTCTCTCCCTCTCTCTCTGCCTGCCTGCCTGTCTCTCCTTCTCTCACTCCTTTCCTCTATCTCTTTCCGCTTCCCTCTCTGTCTCTCTCTGCCTCTGCCTCTCTCTGCCTCTCTCACTCTGCCTCTTTCTCTCGCTCCCTCTTCGTCTCCCTCTCTCTGCCTCTCAGTTTCTCTCCGAGAGTTCTGCGGCAAGACCGACTGACAGGTGGCCAAAACTAACGCACAGGTAGTCTTACACCACACATTTCTCTCGCACTACCAGATAAGAGTTAACCACACCGGGTGTAATAAGATCAAGCCTCCTTCGTAGCAGAAAGTTATATATCTTCGTAAACATCCTAAAAAGCTGGTGTTGGTGGAACCAGCTTCTGTCCGCAGCCACCTTCAAACTTAGAAGAATAGGGATGAGGCACTTAAGTGATGGGTTATGAATAGGATGGTTCCAAATGTCAGGTATACATACGCAGGTGTTCGAACTGCGAGTTAGATAAGCAGAACAGATATTATTTGGATGTGATTTATTGATAAGTCCCGTTTTGTGTATCGAAAAATATATGCCTGGTCACAGCTAGACTTTTCCGAAGGATCAGAGTGGTTGAGTTGATAGCACGGGCCTTATAATAATGATAAGTATCGTTCAATTTGAAACGGATAAACCGTGGTATGATTACAAAAAAATAGTATGAACGACTGACGACAAGTTATGAAAGGGATCGAATTAACCTGCCGACAACCATGCAAGGCGTCCGTTGCGTCATGCATAGACCTACATATAATTTGACCAACGCCGCCGCCCAGCGAAAGTAGGAGTAGTTAGCCCTATGGGGGAGGATACCGGAATCGAACTCGGTTCCTGGAATCGAATTCGGTTCCTCAACTCTTCGCCCCAGCGTGTTATATATCCATTACTCCACGTTCACGCCTCGTCTATACCCACTGCTCGAAGTTTATACAAAAGATGAAATAATTGTTGAACTATTGAAAGACTAAAATGTAAAATGATGAATAGCGATGGATTCGTGGAATTATTGATGCCTGACACAGATAGAATGAATGGAATGATTGGTGTGATTTGTCATTAGTGAAGAGGTGTAAGAAATTTACAGTCCTTATAGTTCTGTAGACTCCTTGCGGTCTGTTTGGGAGATTATTAAGACAGTTTGATGACCGCCATAGTTGACAGGTAACTCAGCACCAAGATATACGCCAACGCCTGCAGCGATTGAAAGCGAATGTCGGTCGTATGTATACGTATATCGACTGTATACATAGGCCTACCTTATGTAGCGACTGTCTGCTTTATGTAGCGATCGCATACCTTCTGGTGTGATGTGACGATTTGTTAAGCTACCATATGTAGCCATGTAGAAACTGGATACCTTCTGTATAGCGACAGCTTGCCATCTGTGTGTAGGCCTAGCAACGATGGACAGCTTTTGAAGCGTATGGACTATAAACTATTTGTAGCGTTGCTACGTACAAGGCAGCACCACAATCTGTAGCAACAGTGTAGGCCTACTACGATTAGGTAGTCTGTAGCGACTGTCAACTGTCTGCATCAACCTTTAGGTCTTGCCCTCATTCTTATTGTTTCTTTTCTGTCGTTTTCTTTCTATTGCCCTCCCTTCTTTTCCTCCTTTTCCATCTCCCTTCCTCCTCCAGCTCCAATCCTCCTTCTCAACTCCTTACGCCATTTCTTCCTCATTTTCTCTTATTTCGTTCTCTTTCTCCAACCTTCCTTCCCATTCTCCTCGTCTGACGAAACTTTACTTCTTATCAAACCCTGCGTCAATGTCCTTCCCTCTATGTAATCAGATCTCGTGCGATTAGATATGATGAAGCGGAATATTATGATTCGAGGTGCACGCAGGTCTGCCATTGAACCATTCAATACGATATACTGACGTTTCATCACCGTGCGATTCATCACGGACTGTTCATCATGGAACGTTTCATCATAGGACGTTACATCACGAATGCCTAAAGTTTTATTGCTGCACTACTCTGTAGTAATCTTATTTTACAAGAAACATATATTCTAACTTTATATAACAAAACGTCAGTTAGAAGACTATTTAGGTTACAAGTATTAACCCATTTGTTCAACAGCTGAACATATGTTTAGGCCTACTTGTAACAGGTACTGTAGGCCTATTATTTGAGTTGTAGGCCTATGTATTTATAAAATAAATGGCTGGAGGCAGCTCAATGCGACAGTTGCTGGCATCAATTAAGGCTCTGTGTATGCATGCACTATGTGTGTGTATTCCTAAAAATAATTAGATTTTTTTTTATGAATTAATATCGCATTCAGAACTTTTTAATGAAGACTGACTTTAGACCTAAGAACACTGAAAATGCTTCCAACACGACTATGGAAGAGTAGTGCATCCTTGCTAGTATTTCCATGGACACTAGATGAAATCCGTATGGGTTCCATACGGGAACTACATGGAAATATGGGTCCGATATGATCCCCATGTGGGTATGCTGGCTAAGTGTTGATCTGTAGAGAGCACCGCATGTATCATACTCTGGGACTACATTCATCTGTACGGCAAGGTTATTCTAAGACAAGGCTAAAATATGTCTCCGACGTCACTCTACTCGTATCCGTTGCTTTGAACTATGACGAATGTCTACGCATCAGTAGCTCTAGCTATTCGTCTTTGTTTAGAACGAAAGTGATTAACGCGACTGTCAAAAATATCTAATTAATCATTAATGAGACGCAGCTTTGTCGGAACTGAGGGTAAAACGGATTCTCTGGATATAGTTGAGTTCAATGCGTTAGTCTCTCGTAGAGCCACTGAGAGGGGCAAGAGACAGATACCCAGAGGTTCTTTTAAGACTCAAGGAGCTATGAGGAAAGGGTTTTTAGGGTTGCTGGCGAGAGGTAGACTAACCTGTAGCTTCTTTTTCAGGTGTGTCGTAAAGCCCTATTTACCATGTAGATGGCGAACAACACTGCCATCTAGCGAATTTTAAGAAAGTCCATTGAGTCTCTGTCGCCATCTAGTGAATGGCTCTTTACTCTGCTGCAGCATCGTTCGACGTGAGGGCTGACGTTCGTTCGTAAATATGCAATTGTATTATATCACCATTTATATAGCGCTGTGCTAGGAGCCAGAGAGATCAGAAGCAATTGGATCTATTTCTGTTAGGCCCAATTTGATCTGTTGTATCAAATAATAATTATTATCGTTATTTTTGTTATCTGTTTTATTTGCTATTAAATCATTTCATTGTCAAGCAGACACTGGAACGGACATGTTTTAAGTGTGCCGGTGCCAGTCATAACCAGGACAGTTTTATATGTGCACATTGTAGGCTATATAGGCCAGACCTAAACACTTAACACTTTCAAGACTTCTGTTAAGCTGTTTGGTAATGCATAAGTAATTTTTAACTAGTGGGCCTATTATGTCCAATGAATAGGGGTATAATGTGAACCTGATCCATATTACCCCCATCCTGGACTCCTGCATGGTCCATAATACATCTTTTTGGTGTGTCCATATTACCCCGACTATGGGGTAATATTTCATTTAATCTATTTTATTCCATAAATTGATGTTTATTTTTCACAAGCGATGCTGTTTTTATTGCATTATGATGAAAGTATTTGAATGCAATTTAATTGGACAGAATGGATGTTTTATTTTGCTTAGAAATACACAAATAAGCTAAGCGTTCCATAATATCCCATTTTACTCTAAGGCGCTGAAACCCGGGGCTTTACTGATGCCTCGGATTCAGTCTCAATTGGCAACGCATGGCAACAACAGCAGCAGCAACAACAACAACAACGAACAGGTGACAGCTGCGTTTGTCAGCTGCCAGTAACACGACGCCATTCAAATGATCCCCACTTTCCAGGTTATTACGTCAACGAATGGACATAAGACTATCGTATCGGATCACTATAGTAATTGAAGTAATTCCAAGTACATGTATAGTCAACCGCAAGAGCCGGGACCCTCCTTCTCTGGTGATGTGGGATCTCTCTCCATGGGATGGGATCTCCCTCCCTCCCTCCCTCCCTCAATTGCCACAATCGTAATCTGAAGATATGTAGAGAGACCATCGTTGTGGAGACCGGATTATTCACGGGCGCTGATATACATGTAGCTCTGTTGGTGCCTTTAGCTTTGAGCAGAGTTTAATGTTCACACGCAGGGAAAAAGGAAAAGTCAGAGATCGCAGTTCTGTATGTCTGGCTATTTAAATGGGGCCTCATGTACTATGTGTAGTGAACTGCGCCACTCTTTGCACTCTGATAGTGCCAGTCCCAACCATAGATAAAGGAGAAGGGCGACGCAAGTGATCTTCGCTATCCCACAGTGTCATAAAACTGCAACTATTAACCAACTATCAACTATGTGTAGTTGGCCCGGATGAAACTAGTTGAACAGACAAGAGTTCACATAACAATTATTCTTGTCGACCTATGGCAGGATGTGGATAAATAATTATGAAAGCGAAACTTTTAAGACGCAGCGGTTCGCTTCAGAGAACGACATCTGAACGAACTTCAGATGATACACGAAACCTAAGATGGGAAAAGAAAAGGAATGAGATCCAACAAAGGCTAAAGATAGGCAATACGTTGAAAAAGAGAAGATTAGGTTTTGACTATATATATATGCCTGAATATTGTAAGATAACCAGCTATCTGATCGCAATTTTACGGCGCCAATTCAACACACATATCCAAGAATATGACCAATTGATGTGACAGGGTCAGAAAGGAATGAGGGTAAATAATTTTCACCTGATGACACTGATGAAAATGATGATGATAACGATGATGACGGCGATGATGATGATGATGATGATGATGATGATGATGATGATGATGATGATGATGATGATGATGATTTTGATGACGGTGATGACGACGACGAAGACGACGATGACGATGATGATAGGAGGTAGAGAAGGACGATGAGGACGATGGAGGATGATGACTATGAAGAAGACGATGAGGATTTGTTTAGGTCAAACAGAAGTTATTTTCATTCTCACATAACTTACCTAATCACATCTCCAGAATAAATCTCTAATATGAACATTACAACTATAATAAAAATTCTTCACAGTCAAAACGTATAAAGGGCTACCGAAGAGAATATTTCTCTTGCGGTCATTATAACTCCCAATCGATAGAAGACGCGTGAAAGCACACCCAAAGTGCGCACGTGACGTTGCACATTAAGTGTGGATCGTTCGATAAACAACGATCCGACTTACAAATTCTGCTCGAGTATTGCTTATATGAGACCAACGGCGACCAATTAATAATAATTAATAGGCGTATTATGCAGATTGATTGATGCTTTCGACCCACTATGACTGCGCATAATATTAAGGGGATTAATAAAATAATGATCTGAATAAAACATGTTTTGAGAATGAACTAAGGAAAGCTAAGGGGAAAGGAGGGTACGAACAAAGGAAGAGAAATATTGTAGAAGTAGAGAAGGAAGAGGAAAGGTTACAGAGGCGTCCAGGTAAAGGGTTCGGAGGCAAATGTCTCCAATGTCAGGTATGGAGATGTTTTGTGAGTCTTAGGGAGCATATCTTGCCTACCTGACACTTGGGAGAGAGGGGTCTGCCTCCATCACTCAGAGGGGATTGACGCCTCTGAATGGATTCTATTTTAAGTATATTAAGGATGGGAGGAAGAAGAAATGAAATGAAAAATAATCAATTAAGTAAGGAAGGAGGAAAGTACAAAGGAAATTAACATTAATGATAGAAGGAAGGAAGAAAGGAATGAAGAAAGATGGTGGTAAATATTATGGAAATAAGAAAGGAATGCAGGAAGGAATTAAAGACAGAAAGAAATAGAAGGAAGAAAGGAGGGAAGAAAGATAGAAGGAAATGAAGAAAGGAAGAGATGCATGAAGAAAGGAACTGTTTGCCCAGAGGATCTGCTTTTGCCTGTAGCGTATAGCGCGTCATTTTGAACTAGGTCAGGCTGTATTACTGGGTCAGATGAGAAAGTAGGTCGTTTATGTAGAAGTAGGTCGGGTCCATATGGAGATCATGGCGATGGCTTGGTCAAGTGCAGGTGCCTAGGTGGAATCCTAAGTGTAATTTTCTTAATGCACAGACTCTCCTGGCTCTCATTTACCCATTTAGAACTCCGCAGTGATTGACAGAGGGCGTGGTCTTCTGGCGCCATGTCTAAGATCTGGAGGCAACATTAGATGCGTGGCGAACGCCTTGTTGCGTGACGTACAAGATACATTACCGTTCTAGCCCTATTTGCTTACTCACACGCCTAGATAATGAATAATGGTGTCTGGCCTAATGGTATGGGGGGAAGGGCCGTAGAGTAGTGTTGAACACACTAGGACGCAGCGCTTGAGGTACCGAGGCCAGTATCTCCTAAAGTTGACTTCTCTCCTTCTTTCGCTAGGCGGCGGCGTTTGTTGAAAATGAGATGTATAGCGCAACGGGAGCCCTGCGTGGCTGCCGACGGTTAAATTCGACTCCTGTAATAACTCATCATCATTCGCTCATACTGTTCTTGCAATCATTCTGCGGTTTGTCAGATTGAAATTGAACGAAGATTATTTTTATTATTATTATTATTAAGTGGTGTGCCTTTGTAAGGGTCCTGGGCTCGCTACCGAAGTAGATACTAAAATTACATTTCTTTTGCAGACCTGGGCAGCCGGTCGCGGCGGGTCCTCACTGGAACACAGCTGGCAGTCAACGGGCAGTTGCTTCCCGTCGCGGTACTTCTCCACGATGCCCTCCAGGGCCCTCGTCTTCGCCAGTATGGCGGCCCCGCGGTCGTTTTGCTTCATATCCTTGAATTCGGTTTTATAATTAAGTGATATTGTTGTTGTTATTGCTGTTGCTTTTGGTATAGTTATTGTTACTGCTGCTGTTATCGGCACTTTTCTTGGTATTGGTATTGTTATTGTCACTGTTATTGTTACTGCTGATGTTATCGGCACTGTTGTTGGTTAAAAAAACATTGTTATTGGTATTGGCATTGTTATTGCTATTGTCACGATTAATGTTAGTGACTGTTGTTGTTATTGTCACTGTTATTGTTATGGAACGTCAATACGCCATGTATCGGACGCTAATCTTTCTTCCGTTGATATCACTGAGGCCAATATTGCACAATAGACGTATACATGTATGGTATACTGTTCATGCAGAATACATGTATGCTCCTCTTAGCCTCTTTGTCACTGTGGGTTTCTCTGTACCTGTATCACTTTGTCTGCCTGTATGTCTTTCTTTAGTCTACAGAGGACTATAACTTTAGGCTAGTATCAACCTGGAGACTAAAGATTGATCGACCCGTGGGAATAATGATTCTTGCAATTTATTTCTCATGGATCGACTGAATTATCATCGCGATTAATGCAACGACATAAAGATAAGGTTGCAGGGTGGTCCATGAAGGCGTATTTGTCATTTTTATATACAGGATTGCCAGATGCATGGGTAGGCAAATGAGAACACAGAAAGCGGGTATTAATTAAGACAAAGGAGGATACATTGAACGTCTAAGTGTAATTAAAAAGTCAGGAGGTCGGCCAAGTACGTCCTAACCAAGGAACGAAGTCACGTTGGAAATCCATTTAGGCATTTTGTCATGATGTTGTTAAGTATTTAATCAGGCAATCAACTGAACCTTTTTGATGACGAGCAGAATTTCTCTAAGGACCCAAATCTCCGTTGAAAATCCTCGTTTCCAATAGCAAACGCATAAAACGTCCCACGAGAAATGTTTTTCATATTGTAATTTGCAAGTTTGCAGATATAATTATCCCGATCGACATGTGCGTGTAAAACTGTAATAAAAGCTGTCATGGGAAATAATTGGAGATAGCTCCAAACAGCAAACATACAAAGCCGGACATTTTCCAGGGTTTGACCTTAGCCTGGATATGAGGTCGAAAAGGGACATGTCCTCCTTTTGCCGAACGTTGGGCAAGCCAATTTATGTAGAGCCACTTTAAGAATAAACCGCTCAGCACAATGGTAAACTACAATAATCACGCAGAACAGAATTTCGCTCACTTTAAGCAATATACGCAAATTCTCCATCCATCGGTAATTCCATCCTTCCTTCTTTTCTTCCTTCTTTTCTTTCTTCCATCCATCCGCCTTTCCTTATTTCCTTACTTCCATTCTATGATCTTTGCGTGTCTCTTCCTTTCATCCATCCATATATGCATACATCCATCCATCCATCCATTCATCCTTCCATCCTTCTTTTCTTCGTCTATTCCTTCCTTCCCTCATTCCTTTCATCCATCCTTCTGTCTCTTCAATCCGTCCATCCGATCGTCTTGAGTCCATTGTGAACGACCTAATATTACGCCCGTGGCGTCGTCGATCGTTTGCAGCTCGTGGTCACTCTAACGAGCGGCGGCGGTGGCGTTACGCTAGGCTGCCCTCCATCGCCACCGATCCAGCCCAGCAGCCAGGCAGGCGCCGTCTGCAGCCAAGGCAATTTTCTCTGGAACGGCCCTTTCAGCCTCTGCACGCACGCCCAGGCTACCATCTGATGCCGGCTATTTAAGAGCCAGGTCGCTCTTAACAGCTGACATTAGCGTGGTCAGCGTGATGTTGGTTGGCAGGTTGTTGACGATGACCAAAGAAATGGCCAGCGAGAAGACGGTGGTGCGCGGGAATTAAGCATCGAGTGTCTGGTGATTGGAACGCTGCGGATTGTGACTGTTGAGGTACTGTAGTTTACGGATATTACACGGTAGAGCGACGAGTGTTATCTCTCTGCGGAGAGTGATAGACAGAGAGGGTGGGAGAGATAAACAGAGGCATAAACAGTGACAGAAACAAACAGACACAGACATAGAGACATACATACACAGACAGTTATACAGATACACGGACAGACACAGACAGAGACACAGACATACATAGAGTGAGGGACAGAAAGTGAGAGATACAGAAAGAGAGAGAATTCCCGTCGTCTGTCCTGCTTCGCAAATGGAATTCTCGACCCGCATGGAGGAGGAACTGAAGTGTCCGTCGTGTCGTAGGCTCTACACGAATCCCGTCCTGCTTCCGTCGTGTCGTCACTCGCTCTGCCTGAACTGTGCCGTCCGACTCCAAACCGTGCAGCAGTCGACGACGTCTTCTCCGGGTTCGAACCCCGCCCGTTCGGCGGTCATGGTAGAGGAGAGCTACCCTGACAGCGACGAGATGAGCATGGTCAGCGAGACAGACTCAGGAGTCGTCTGTAGCAGCCGCCCGGACAGCTGCATTAGAACCCCGAGCATCGCCAGCCTCTACCTACAGGCGGGGATGCAGTTCAGTATCGCATGTCCCGTCTGCGCAAGGACCACCGTAACGGACGACCGCGGGGCCGCCATGCTGGCGAAGACGAGGGCCCTGGAGGGCATCGTGGAGAAGTACCGCGACGGGAAGCAACTGCCCGTTGACTGCCAGCTGTGTTCCAGTGAGGACCCGCCGCGACCGGCTGTCCAGGTTTGCGAACAGTGCGAGGTGTTCTATTGCGAGGCGTGCCTCGAGAGCTACCATCCGGCCAGGGGAGCCCTCGCCAGGCACCGCTTGATGGGGATCCTAGAGGGACGCACGAACCTACAGGCGAAGCATCGAATCGCTGAGTCCAAGTGCGCTGAGCATCCCGATGAGTCGCTGAGCATGTACTGCGTACTCTGCCGAATGACCATCTGCTGCGTCTGCTCACAGGAAGGACGACACTTCAAACATCAAGTACAACCAATGGGAGCCATGTGCAAGGTACAAAAGGTAAGCACAGACGATTCTAACCAGTTTTAAACCATGTTCGTCCAATTACACAACAATGCAACACAGTGTTTGATATGCGTAGGGCTTCTACGGCCGAATATTCGGCAACGCAGCCTACGGAGAAATTTATTCTGCCGCCCAAGGTTATTTGAACCTGATCCGAACCGACCCTCTCGACTCACATTATAAGAATACAGGCATTTTCAACAGTGTGCATACTCTGGTTCAGCGTTCCTTGCCTCACCTTGGTTTGGGTTGCATACCTTGCCATGTGCGAAATATAAATACCAGATTGACTAACAGTACATAGAAGGTTGGCTCTGCAGGTCATTGTGCCATAACTATATACATGGCAGATAATTTATCTATCTGCTAACATGTGCTTATGTATGATGTCAGTCCCAGTGAGTGATGTCATGCATGTTTAGAAGATTAGTGATGCATTGATGGGATGATTGTCCTTAGACTTGTAACTTATCTGCTAGATGATTGGTTGGAATGCTGAGAGTACGGTTTCAAGCCCCTTTTGGAATGTTCAGAGTATGGTTTCAAGCCTCTTTGGAATGCTGAGAGTACGGTTTCAAGCCCCCTATGGGAACTATGAATAGCATGTCCTTCACTTAATCAGACTGTTCAGCTCCTTCGATTGATGCCTGGTAATTATATAGCAGAACTTAATAAATGTATAATTATGATAATAATGACCTGGCGACTGTGTGAAGTTGTGCCGCCAATGGTAAAAAACATGCCGTGTAACTGACGTCTGGTGTTTCAACGCTGTTCATTAGTACCGGCAAATGTTTAATGTCCACCTCTTGATTTAATCAAGCCACTTACGATTTGACGTTTTGTGCAAACACTTTACACAAACACTTTGCACAAGCGGTTAGCAAGGCAAATGCTGTTTGTTGTTCGGTTCCGGGGTTAAGGATATGGATGAGCCCTTGTCGACATCTGACATGCCCCAGGGGGTTGAACAGTTGAACAATCAGTGGAAGAATGTTAAACGATTTGCTGTATGAGCAAACCCATGAATTATTTAATAAGACCCTGGTAAAAATCGACTGCAGGCTGCATGGTTCTGTCTGAAAATTTCAGGGCTTGGATTGTTTGAACAAATGAATTACGCGGACAAGCAAACAGTTGTCAATTTGAGCAGGCGGTATGCGAAGGGTTTTCAAAGTAAAATATGATTTGGTCAATTATTGCTGTCACTCTGATCTATTGCGGCAGAAACGGTTGTGGAAATTCTGGAGAAGTAGATTAAACGAATCAACAGAATTTGCGAATTGAGAGCCAACAGGGTCTAAGGATGATGTGCGTTTCATTAGTCACCGGATATTTACGAATTTAATAAGTCAGTCTCTTGGGTTACTGGAACGGGTTCCGCGATGGGTCATTTTTCTACTTCAGAGAAGGCATGATTGGGTGCTGGTGGTGTTTGCTTGTTGTCTCCTGGCGTGGGTTCCATTTGGGTGGTGTACGTATGTGACCCTGCAGGGGAAGTAGGATCTGATGGGAAGTCAATCGATCGAATAAAACTACTTAGTCGATTGATTGGATTTCAATCTGGATGATTTGCGCCGTCTTGAATATCGGAGACGAAGTAAATGATTGCCAAGTGTTGTTTAATGTGTATTGTGATAGTGGCGCCGCGGTTCTGTAGCACTGAACAGTTGTGTATAGAATAGCTCCTTATGGCAACTCTGAAAGCAGGCCCTACTCTATATACTGACCCTGGCAGTTAAGTAATCGTAATCTCCAAACTTCTAAAAGCACCACCCGAATGCCAAGCGCAAGGCAACAGCTTATTCACGAACACTGTTTTAAGATAATGTTCTGCCACGATGCCGAACTGGATGAGTGATGTCAGTAACACTTGTAGTTGCTACCGCTAAGCCACAGTCGAACCACGAACCATGGGGTGCTGTGCAATAATTCTTGAACCAGATTTCTTGATGGATGTTGGTGCATTTGTAGCAGCAGCCAGATGGTATGAAGAAGATGGGAGAGCGAGTCATCAGCCGTTGACAGTATTGCCACAGACTGATGTCGGCTCCAATTTCTCCTGTTTGCCAGCCGCGGATGACTTGGCTTCCGCTGTCGTTCCATAAGAGAGGGAACGTCCAGCGGAATAGAAAGACGAGCGTTGAAGCTGGCAGGCCCTGGGGAGAGTAGTAGGAGGAGGAGTAGGAGGAGGAGAAGTGAGAGGAGAAAAATGAGAGGAAGAAGAGGAGGGAGGAGGATGATAAGAAGGAGAAGTAGAGGACTAGGAAAGTCAGAGGAGGCGGAGGAGAAGAAGAAAGAACGGAAGGAGAATGATGAGGAGGAGAAGAAGAAGATGAATAAGAAGGAAGAGGAATAGAAGTGGAGGAGAAAAGTGAGGAGGAGAGGGAGGAGGAGTTGGTGATGGAAGAAGGGGATGTCCAATCGAAGGAACGGAAGAAGAGGAAGTTCTGTAAACAGGGGCCTAGCACGTCACCCGTGCACGTATACGAGCGTGGCCCTCGTGACTTGGACACGTAGCACTTATCACTTGTGGGACAGGCGTCGTCTTGTGACCAGTGCCGCGGTTTTAATGAGGATTGCATGTTCGTCGGGCTGTCAACACGGCACGCTGTGCAAATAAACTGACGACGGCTTCGTGAGTGGTTTAGGTCGGCGCTTGAGATTCCTTCTGTTGGGTCAGGCAAGGGATGACCTATGGGTCAAACGATGCCAAACGATGACTGTTGGGGTAACTGATGGACACTCTTCAACGACCACAATGGACGACTGTGTGCTTTTGATATTTGGCATTTAGGGAGCAGGAGAAGGAAGAGTAAGAGGAGATGATGGAGGAGGAGATGGATGAGGAGGAGGATTGGGACGAAGAGGATAAGGAGAAGGAGTAAGAGAGTGGAAGGAGTATGAGGAGGAGGAGTGAGAGGAGGAGTAAGAAGAGAGAGAGAGAGCAGGAGGAGGAGTAAGAGAAGGAAGAGGATTAGTAAGAGGAAGAGGAGGAGGTGAAGGAATGGAAGAGAAGTGGAAAAGAAGGGAAGGAAGAATGAGCACAGGAGGAATGAAATGGGAGGGGAGGAAATGGATAAGCAGCAGAAGAAGATAGAAAGATGGGAGGAGTGAGAGAAGGACGAATTATGCATGAAAAGATAATACGAAGAGAGGGGGAGGGAGAGGACGAAGTGTAAGCATAGGAAGGAGAAGATGGTGGAAGGAAGAGGAGAACGAAGATAAGCGGAGGAAGGAAATGTGAAGAAGGGAAGAAGAATAGGACCTAGAATATGCAGAGGAAGAAGAGAAGTTACAACGAATATGACTAAGGATGAATGCCGAGGAGGAGGAAGAGAACAATATGAGTGGATGATAGCAACCAATGAGAGGAGGAGGAGAAGGGAAAGAAGGAAGAGGAGGATTAGGAGAAAAAGGAAGAAAAGAAGGAACATAAAGGAGAGAAGGAGCAGAGGGAGAGGTTGGAATGGCACGATGAGAGGGGGGAGCTAAAGAGGGGAGATGCTGGAGGACGATTGTTTTGAGAGGAGGAGGGAGGAAGTAGAGAGTCGATGAAGCAGAAGGCCCGACTGGCGTTGGTGCCAGGAAGTCTGCCTTCTGCCGTCCGTCGCTGACTCATGGTTCCTCCTTCTGCGGCGACTGATAGCAGCCAACAGCAGAGACGGCATTGTTCTAGAGCGTGGCGGCGTGTCATCCGACTGTCCCGTCCGGCGCCCTCTCCCGGGGGATGGTCCTTCTCTTCTTGGCGGGACACGAGACGGTCAGCTTGAGCGCAATAGGAGGCTCTTTGGTCTCGGTTATTCACTTGACGTCCGTGGACAACCCTTCTGACTTGACTGACGCGATGCTCTTAAACAAGCCGTCGCCACGTGTGTGGTTGTACAAGTATGAAGCTTATGATTGTGACTTCAGTCAAAACTCAAGGAAGTGTCCATACTGTCCCTACTAATCTAATCTATTTTAATCTGATGTAATCTAATCAATTGCAATCTAATCTATTCTAATCTATTCTGATCTTTTCTAATATATTCTAACCTATTCTAACCGATTCTAATCTATTCTAATCTAATCTACTTTAATACGCCTATAGTCCCGTTATCATGAGGCCACTTTATGTGGTAGTGCTAGTCTCACGCCTGGATGAGGGAGGTGGGTGATACTAATCAGTTTTGTTGTGAGAAAGTGTCCGTTAATAAGCAAATAGCCAAATTATCCTGTGGTCAGATTGTTTACCGTTTGTGCAGTTGGAGCACTCGAGAAGTGGACAAGTACGTCTAGTGGAAAGGTCAGACGTGTGAAAGACCGTGGATAAGTGTTACAGGTCTCCATAACTGGAACTGACCTGGGGCTAAATGGTCGACGATGTCAAGTCCATGTAGTAGATGGACGACGTCTGAGGGACAAGTTGTCGACTGTTTGTTGACAAAAAGTCCGTGCGGCAGAATTTGAACAAAAATCCACTTTTTGACACCACTATTGCAATGATAATAATAAAGTCAACCGAAGTCTGGGCTAAATACGCTTTTTGACGCCACTCTTGTGATATAGCGTCTCTGCAATGGAGCTGTGGCTAAATTATCACCTTTTATCGCTATTTCGAGAAGCGTTTGGTGTATTATTTACGCACATTTGAGTAGTATTTCGTTTCACCATTTGCATTTGCTGTGAGTAAATAGTTACTTTTCAGTTTTACAATATTTTTTATTAGTCTGTGGTTTTGTATTAACAGTAGTTTAAATTGCGTCGGTTTATGGTTTATAATTATGTCTGAGCAGTGTTCGGTTTCATAATGTCACCCTAAATCTCTGTGACTGGACAAGTTGGGGCGATTATTGGCGGATGGGAGCTTGCTTCAGGATCACTTAACACCGTAATGGGCTATTGGGTTTGGGTGACATGAGGTCAAGCATTAGAAATGCCCCAGAATAATAGTTCGGTGTCAAAACACGAGATTCGGTTTGCCCAATTATCCAACGCGGAATACGCTTGGTTTGGCAAGGGGACAATATCACCGAATCGTCTGACATCCGGGAAACAAGGGCCTGTGTAGTCGGAAAAGCCGGCCTATTCAGGTGGGGTTTATTTATGTTTGAGATAATTATTCTGTGACATTCAGCGGCCGGCTGAACAAAATGCGCTTCTAGGTCGTAAAAAGGGTGGCATCAGGGTTAGGTCTGACAGTTTTGTGAGTCCCAGGTTTATTTCCGCAGATTCATCGCCCCCAGCGGGTTTAGGGCGGGTTAATGTGATGCAGAGGAGTTTTAAAAGGGCATAGGGTTTTCAAGTTATTTTGCCTACTGATGGACTGTGCCATCATTCGGGTTTTAGCGGTGCTAACCACAATATCGGGTCAAGATGATCCCGCTAGACAAGCGTAAACAAATCTGTACTGCAAATAAAATTAATTCTATTTGGCAAATATACATGCATTTTTGTAACATCACAGTCATTATATTTAATATAGTTCAGGAGCATGTTTTTTTGTCTGCCCTTTTTCCACAAAAGGTGTTAGACGTCTGATGCCTGAGAGGCACTTAAAAGCTATTGTAGCCTATCAGATGTCTTGATACTTATGTGCATAAGGACACTGCTTGACCTTTTGACCTTATGCCATGTGAACCGATGGATATTTAGTGCTTTCAAGTGAACTGCCACTATATAGATATCCAGACATTAAATGATGAAGATATGCATGTATGCATGACTATACAAGGATGTATGTTTGTTTTGTAGTTGTATATATGTATGTGTGTATGTATGTATGTATGTATATATGCATAACCACAGGTTTTTTTATTGTTTCACCATCACTATACAAATGTAGGTAACAAATTCTCTGTAAAAAATTAATGTCTATAATTTATACATCATTATTAATTTAGTTATGAACTAATAGCATCAGAGTAAGAATTAATTTTTTTTTATAAAACCATCTGATGTTACACAGAGTAACAAATAAAACAATAATGCATTTATTTATGTATATATATACATATATGTATGACTATTAATTATATGCATGCATAACACCCTTTTATTTAGCCTCTGCTGATCTTTGGCAGTATAGAAATCGTCTTATTATTATGTATGGCAAGGTATGTACACATATGTGTGCTTGTATGTATAACTTGTGTGACCTTGTATGAGTAGACTTCTTGAAAAAGCGCTATGTAAAGTTTCATTGATTGATTGATGTGTATATTATATATATATATATATATATATATATATATATATATATATATATATATATATATATATATAATAGCAACTTTCAAGTATCGTAAAACCCACTCTGTATAACAATCATATTACATTTTCTGTCAACTTCTGGCCCAACTCGTGATCTTCCAGTTGCTGAAATGGTTTTTCTTACGAAGGACCTACATATAAGCGAGCAACACTGCAGCATTTTGATGTGCTCCATTTTCATAACTCGGCCACAACTCACTCCGTTAAAGTTACGAATTACGTTTGAGCCACAAGACCGTGTAGATAAATGGCGGGAGATAGGACGACCAAACGGAAGCTGTCAGCTGGGCTATCAGACGACCCGTTTGATTAGAAAGGCGGTGGGCTGCGAGCCGAAAAGTCTAGCCGGTCCGGTTATTTAATGGCACAAGTCGTGTTGTAAATTACCATAAAACGGCTCAGTTCGTGCGGGACGTAATGAGGCCCTGGCAAGACGGGAGAGAAGGGGAGATTACGGATATCTCTGACGCCAAGCGATCGTCATCCTTTGAGATTGGAGCTGTCAGGCGGTTGTCAGTTATCCTTTGAGGGTGGAAGGACATAGGGAGAGATTGGCAGGCAGGATAAATGAACGAATTAATGAAGGAATGAATGAAGTGCTCGGAGACGTAGTGGAATATGTCTAGGGAGGGACGTGAGTTATGCAAAAGACGAGAGCAACGCGAAGTTAGAAACAGACAAGTAGGCCAAAAGGTCGAGAAAAGAGAAGCACAGAGGGAGCAAAGCAGGCAGAGAGCGAGATAGATAGATAGACAGACGGACAGACAGGCATATGGACTTACACATAGAGAAGGACAGAGGGAGCGACAAAGGCATATAAAGCGAGGGGAGAGACAATCAGAGGAGCTTACAAACAGAGATATGTAGAGGGAGAGAGAGACAGACAGTCGGACGGACTAACAAACACTGAGAGAAGAACAGAGAGGGAATGAAGCAACGGACGAGAAGAGAAACGGACAGAAGAGTAAGATACAGGTATGTCGAAAGAGAGACCGATGGACAGACAGACAGAGACGTACAAAGAGAGAAAAAAAGAGAGAGAGAGAGAGAGATTGATAGAGAGATAGAGAGAGAGACAAGGCCGATGGGGACAGCAGGGGATGGCCAGAGGGCGAGGAGGAGGCTAAGGGGCTCAAGACCTGCTTATCGGTGGCCAGATGGATGAGAACAGTTAGAAACAGAGGCTACGTAATTGTCCAATTTGTAGTCCTTGATGAAGAATCACCCTTCAACCGGCAAAGGTCCACCAGATGCCCCCGCGGCCTCAGATCGCCGCCAGAAAGATATCATATCCCCTGTAATTACACCACCCTTGGGTGTCCACGCCCCACTCGAACCTCAAGACTTCAACACCTTTGTTGCGGCAGACTTGCCGTCGCCCCGTAGTGACAGGAGGGCCAGACAGCTATTTTCAGCCCCCAGCTGGATGCCCGTCGAGTCCGGGGGCGCAGCTGGCCGGATCAAAGCGTCCATGCTCCGCCACCCAGGCACCGCTGGTAAACGAATTTTCACCGGGATTAATGAATATTTAAACATTTTTAATTGTTACGAGTGTTGAATGTTGCGCTGACTCTGATGGGCGATTTGGAATAATTATAGGGAGGAGAGAAACTGGATTCGTTCCGTGAACCTGTTCTCTTCTCGCTAAGGTCAGAAAGTTCAAAGCGATGTTAACAGGTTAACCATTTGTTCAGCTGAGCAAAGTGCAAGTTGAAAAAACAACTGTCGATTCCAAGCGCAGTTTATCCCACTGACTCTAGGTAGGGATGAACCAAAACTCGGTTTCGAACTCGGCTCAGTCCAATTTCTTGGTACTCGGCAAAATTCGGACTCGGACAAACAATTGTTAACCTTTTCGATTTTCTATTTGAAAACGATATTCGGATTTTTTCATTTACGAAACGACAATCGGCCTAACCAGAAGTACGAAATGCTGTGCACTACTGTTAGTGCTTACAAGTTAATACTTCTTAGTGTTGATTTGGTATAGCGCCGGTGAATAAGCTGATCTCCCTGACATGGCTTTTGTGGGTGCTGAGAAATTTTCAAGGATTTACATTTACATTTAAGGGAAAACTAAATAATTCATTAAAGTTGTGCCAACTGCCGATCTAAACATCATGAGAATGAGACTTGTTTAAATATTCAATTGAAACTTGGTTTATCCCTAGCCCTAGGCAGTCTTGTGTTATAATAGTCAAATGCTCGTGTGAAAGGTTTCGTTTCTTTTAATATTTGTCTTGGGTGAGCTTAACAGATATAACTCGCCACCGCATGCACTCCGGCATTTCCAGTCCCGAGCCTGGATGAAGGAGAAGGGCGACGCTAATAATCACTGTTATCACACGGTGTCGTTAAACTGCTATTGCACAAAGTTTGTTATATTTGCTACCAAAATTTATGTGCACAATTTTGAAGATATGATATAAACACCTATAAATCATGGTCCTGATACTTAAAAATCTACGCTCTGAGATCTACAAATTATGGTCCTGAAACATATCGATGACGGTCCTGAGACCTAAAAATCATGTTCTTTGGTCTGCTTGGCTACATAATCAGTGCATTGATCTGCATATAATGATAAATAATTGCTTATGATTATATCCTTATGTTACACTGGTTTTTGGTCTAGGTGTTTGGTCGTCATATTTTGGTCATATGGTCGTAACTTTTGAACTATTTTATAAGGAACTGTTGTTCTTTTGCTTCAAATTCATTTGCATTCCATGTATTTACTCTTCATCCCAACCTCCTTTGACACCTTGACTTTTCCAACTTGCTGCCTCTGAAGGTTATTAAACTGTAAGAATTTTCTCATTAATTACATCAGTCATACGACACCTCCGCTCTTTTACTCCTCCTCCTCCTCCTCCTCCCTCCTCCTCCTCCTCCTCCTCCTCCTTGGAGCAGGTTGTCCACAGACATCAAGGCTCCACTTTGTAATTACGCTTATGTGCCATACACGAACAACTGTTCTATAACTTATACCACGTGTGATGAACGTAGATCCGATTTTTGAATGCTTCCAGATATCTTTCTCTATCGAGGAACACAACGGTTGCGCGGTTTTTCGTTGGGGGAGGTAAAAGGTCTATGGAGAATCGAGTTGGCTGGCATTGTTGACACCAGTAAAGTAGGAGATATCAAGCATGGTGGAGATTGTCGGCTTAGCTGGGTTGAGAGTTTCGTAACATAACAGATAGTCTGTGGGGAGTTATAATTGCAGTGGGTGTGGTGCTGGGTGAGGAAGTGGGGTGGGGAGTAGAAGTGTGGTGTGGGGTGTTGAAATGTGGTGACGGTTACCAGATGAGAGATCTGAAACGAATGCGGGGCAACCGCCTGATTCAAACCCAAATGGTTCCTTGGTAAGTTATGCAACAACAAGATTTAGCGCCACCCTCCAGTGTATCAAATCTACGATTGACCTATCGCAAAGAGGTCACACCCCGACCCAGTTTCAACTGGAACCAGCATGAGAACCGATGTTATGTAAACGAAAGTCCTGTATCGGCTGTGTATATTCGGCAGAACTTCAGAAACCTTTGTAGTTGCATTCATATGATTATAGACATGGATGCGCACATACATGTAAACAAATGACAATATTTGCATACTTATATATACATACGGGCATGTATAAATATGTATAAGCATACAGGTGCACATGCGTAAACGCACTGCATATTTATTTATATTCTTATGATGTTGTTTCTGATTTACGAACACATGCTTAGATAGGTTGAATACCACAGTAGGTAGGAATAATTCAATATTGAATTTCGGTGTACAATGGGTTCGGAATGGTCTATTTTCATAGATTATAAATTAGGGCTATACTTGTATGCAGAGAACAAGTTCAGAAACAGAACCATTTCCCAGAGGCGGATATTTAAGTGAAGCTTTCGCACCTTCGTTTTCTTAGCCTTGGGCTTCTCTTCTTTCGCCGTCAAATCACTATCAATCGTTTACAGTTGACGCACACGTATATAATAGTGATATAGGAAGTAGTTATTAAACGGATTTGGACCCTCCCCACAACCTTGGGGATTACAGTTCGGCATGCTAGCTATACTGGCTATCGCGTCACGGTAGTAAATGTTTCGAAAGCAGTTGATTTATCGGACGTAGTAGATTGTGGATGATAAGCGAGGAGTAGTGAGATAGATTGAAAGATCAGATAATTGTGCCGGCGCCCATTTATGTCTCAGTTTCCCTTTTAAGAAGCGGGATTTACTTGGTCTTGAGTATCCTGAACGAACGAGCCGTTTCCCTCGGATTCCCTCGACAGGTCCAGACCTAGCACATCAATCGACTGCTCGCCTGTCTGCCTCTGCCACTCCTAGGTGATCAATGCGTCGATCCACAACTGGCTGAAATAACAACCGAGCTAACAGAACCTGCCATAAATCCCGAATAAACGTTCCAATCGAAGGAAGACGCCTCCCCGTGAAGGTTAATAGCTCCTCGGCGGGCGAAAGATGATAGAATCGGCACCTTTCTGAAGACTCTCTGACGCCTAACCCCGGACGGCCAAGTCTTCTACTTCCCCATTCCGATTCCCCTTCCCCATTCCCCTTCTTTCACAAGTACCGCAGCACAGTTACGAACTACCGTCTACCGGCACGGGTGCAGCAAGCTTCCCGACGCGGCGGGCACCTGGCGTGAAAACAGACTCGCCAGATCGGCGGCTAGACTTCCCGGTTCCTTCCCTCTGCACGCCTCACGCACCGAAACCTGTTTCACATCTGCCAATTATGACTGATAGGTTAGGTATATAGTCCACAACACGCAGCGACTATTATTCTATCGCAGAGTCCTCTTCGTCCTGTTCTCGAGCTTTATTCAGATGTCGCCTGTGCTGGATGCTTCCGGGTTCGTCGATGACCGCCGTTGTCTTTCTTCCTGTATGTATACTCTCCATTCACCTGATTCTGGTTCAATAGCGGCCTCTCTTCCTGCAATGGCGTGATTCTCGGATAATTCTCCTTCCGTAATATATTGTTGTGTGTCTCTCTTATCTTCACGTTTCTATTCCTCTATTCCTCCAACTGTTTGCTCCCCTACATGTCTCATTTCCAGAGGCAGCGATCTCGTTTGACAGATGTAGACACCCAATCAGAGGGGTAGGAAATGTGGGGGGGGGGGGAGGACAAACATATAACGTGTCCTCTCTCTGTAAAAGGTGGGGGAACTTGTCCCCCTAGACTTCCCCGGGGATCGTCGCCCCTGCTCGCAGCGCTCATTTCAAATATCTATTTTCAACTTTCCAAGCCTCCATCCATGCCATCTTGTCTGCCTCCCTCTCTTGTACTGTATGGTTCTCTGCGCAGGGCAACAGCTTATTCACGAGCGCTGTATGGTTATCTGCCTCCACAGTAACCATCGTCTTTCTCCCTGCATTCTGTCCTTCTGCTCTTTGGTTCCCTACGTCTAATAGCTGGATGACGTAATACGTCGGCCTCAGTCAGCTGCCTCCCTCCGCCCATTTCGCTCTTCCAAAAGACTTGACCTCTTGGTTCCTAGCACTAGAACTGCTGTAGCTCAGTCTCGGTCCTTTGGTTCAATTGGTCCCTATCTATGGAATGCGCTTTCTCCTTCTGTTTGCTCTAAAACTCTACCTGACAGTCTCTCGTCCTCTTTCGCTTTTCTCAAAACCTACTTCTCGCGAGGCCTTTTGAGCATTGGAAGCGCTTCTGAAATTTGACCGGATCACCCTAATACAGGTGCACTACAAATACTTCAATACAATACGTATGTCTGTATCTCTGACTCTGTCTCCTTCTCTTCCTCCGTCTGTGTCACTGCCTCCTTCGCTTCGTCAGTGACTCATCTAGATCATGGCCACGTTCCTTGTACTCGTCATTACGTGATTGGTGTTCGTTTTCTGGAGTCAGAGCTTCTTTCAGCCTGTGTTGTGTTGGAAAACAGCGCTGGAAGCCAATACCATTGTAGTCGTCGTCGTCGTCCTTGTTTTCTGTTCTCATATCAGATGCGCATGTTCCCCATCCTGGCATTTATCGACTCGTCTTTTCTTGGTCGATGATTTTCTGTTTGTCTTCCACCGTTTGATGTTTACCGCCCATGTTTACGTTTGATGTTTACCGCCAACGTCTCCTCCATTTTTCAAAATCGCCACTTTCTCAATAATCCAGGTTGTTAAATCTGTATTTTGCCACCTTTCCGTGTTCTATGCACAGGGCACCAGCTTATTCACGAGCGAGTGTATCAACGGGGAGGGGTGTCGGGAGAACGATATCTCACGGTTGTCAGAAATTGGATGGAGGTCAGTGTACTGTTCTGACTGACTTAGTCGTTTTTGTTCAACGACACTGTATGATGACGAGGATCATTAGCGTTGCCCTCCTCTGTCATCCAGGCTTTGAACTGACACTGAACGAGCTGTGACGAAGTTGTCTGATTGTCTGCTGAGTCTCTTGTATATAAGTCGGCCAAGACGTGGGTGACTTGTTCTCCTATTCCGGTGTGTGTGTGTGTGTGTGTGGTGGGGGGGGGGGGGTGAGGGATGGGGAGGGGAAAGACGCCACTGCATGACACTTGGCTTTCTAGTGGCGCTTAAGAATTTTGAGAATTATGATTACGGGTACATTTTAGTATATTACACCTGTTTCTCTGCCTGCTTCTGAATCCACCTCAATTGTCTATTCACTCACTCATGCTTACTTCCTTCTTACCATCCTTACAACCTGTTGTATTCCTTCTGTTTTCTTTCTTCCCCTTAATATTTCGTGTATTTAGTACTTCCTATCTCCATTCCTCCTTGTCTTCCCTTCGTGCTTCCTACTTTCATTCCTTCCTTCCTCTCTTCCTTTATCCATTCCTTCGTTTCTTCCTCGTTTCATTCCACCCTTCCTTCTCATCCACTCCATACAGGCGCCCTGACATCTTTTCCTTATCAGAGCTCAAGATTCACCTGTTTCCCAAGTCTCATCACCAGCAGTCAAACCATCTCCACCTTTGGCTCCTCCTTCTTGTCTCATCACCCGTCTCCATCCACTCTTCCCTCCCTCTGGACCAACCTCTTCAGATGACTCAGTCTACCAGACGAAAAAGTCGATAACGCCAATCGCAGAGGATATCCAAGTCTCCGATAAGTCTTTCAGCTTCACAGGTGCAGCGTGAATCTCTCTGTCCTATCGCTCGACCAAACCGTTAATTACAATATTTGTAGTAACAATAATAACTACAACAGCCACGACAATAATGAGAGTAATTATTGATGACTGGACGCCAGCAGTAATGAAACCAGCTAATGACGCTTTCTCCAGATACGATGGGAATGATTGATAGCATTAAATCGAGCCTTCAAAGGCAGCCATTGTTACCTGCGCGTGGTATGGGAGTGTTCGACTCAGGTGCGGCTGGTGATAAGCCTACCTGGAAAAACGCCTCGTCTTCCACCAACAGAGGCAGCACCCTTGGGTGTGCTACGCATGGTGCCCCCGCCTCTTCCAGCGGTACTGGGAACGTTGCCATCCTGTAATAACCATCTAAGGTAATTCATTATTTGCCCATAAGTCTGGTTGGTCTTTGTGAACTTGATAAATTGTTTATTGTCCGACTGCCCGGCTCCTGCCTGTCTGGCCAGGTCCAGCGTCTAATGACCCCGTATAACGCGCAGATGAATGGTCGGTCGGTCGGTCGAGGTCCTGGGCTGGGTGAGGCAGGGTCCTGGGCGGGTCTGTTTGCTGGGAAACAATGCCAGAAGTAGTGGCCAGCGAAATGGGATAATGGACAGACAGGATGTGACTGAGAACGTTGTAATTAAGATGGTGTAATGGCAGAGGTGACACTGAGCCGTCACCCCGTGATCCCGCCGCCGTTCCCCCGCCCCTCGGTGGTGTCCATGTCCAGTCGTCCACCCCTGTCTTGGTCTCCCGCGGAGTCTGGGTGCGTCAGAGGTTTTTCTTTGACTGGTCTGGTTGCTTGGCAACGGTTTTTTTGGCAGAAGAAGGCGGCTGTGTGGGTGTTGTGTGGAACAAAGCGCCCATTATTGGTCATTTGTCAGAGGTGGCATATAGTTCAGTCAGAGATGTGGGGAAGGGTTGAAATCCATGCCAGACTCCACATGCGCCCCTACCCAACTCGGTTACAGCGCTTATGCAGACTGTACGCAGCAATTACAATTACAATTTCAATATATGGCCAGATGAGGCGCTGGTGCAGAAGGCTGGCCACCCAATCCTCGCATGCCGTTGCCAAGAAAATGTAGTCGCTAGCTGTTCATGCCCATGGCTTGTTGCAGTCTCTCATGCTCGTATCAAGTTGTACGAAGGTCGATTGGAGTTGGATCAAGTGATCCGCTTGAAGAGTGAGAACTGTACAAATATTTTCTCTATTGGCGTCAACAATCTTTTATTACACACGACGCCATTAAACGCATCTTAGACTGGCTCAGCAAACTGCTCTCCGCCTCCTCCTCCAAATCATTTCCCTCCATCATTCGACTCTGCTTATTCCTCCTCCTCTCTTCATACACTGCTTCCATCTCTTCCTGATCCTTCTTTTCTTCCTACTGAATCTCTTCTTCCTCTTCCTCCTTCATCTTTTTCTAAACCCCTCCAGCTCCCCCTCCTTCTCATCCTCCTGCTTTGCTTCCTCCTCGTCTTTTTCTTCACCTTTTCCAACACCTCCTCCAACTCTTCCTTTTCCGTCTCTTCCTCCTTCTCTTGCTCCTCATTCTCCGCTTCCTCCCCTCTTTTCCGTCACCTTTTATTACTCGTCCTTCTTTTCCACTTCCTCTTTTTTTTCACCTGCATATTCGCCTCGTTCTATACATTCTTCTTTTCTTCACCTTCCTCTCTTCCTCCCTCCATCTTGGTTTTCTTCTTCTCATTCTTCGTTTTCATATTATTTACAGAGGCTGCAGAGGTCATGATCTCTGACCTTTGGGGATATTGTGATCTTTTTAGAAAAGGATGAAACCTATTAGATTTTAATTCACTCATACCTCTATGATGATAATGATGATGGCAGTGCTAATGATGATGATGATGATCAGCTTCATCATCATCTGAAGTATGATGAAAGTGATGATGATGAAATTTTAGTTTTATGACATTAGGAACAATGATGATGATGTTGTTGTTTTTGATGATAATGTACAATGATGGTGATAGCAATGATGATGATGATGATGGCGATGATGATGATGGTGGTGGTGGTGGTGGTGGTGATGATGACGTCGACGATGATGATGATGACGACGATGACGATGATGGTGGTGGTGGTGGTGATGATGATGATTATGGTTATGGTAGCAGTAGTGATGATAACAATGATGAGGAGTAAGATGATGATTATGACGACGACGATGATGATGATAATGATTATAATGATGACGATGATGATAACGATGATAATAATGATAATTATATGATGCTGCTGCTTGTGGTGATGATGGTGATGACTGGAGATGTCCAGATGTTAAGGATTCTCAGTTTGTTTGATGCCTCTGGCTTTGGTCGAGTTTGACTGGCGACGGAAGTGTTGTGTTTATTGTTCTTGGGAAAGTGTTCTGAACCGTTGACCACCAGGTGGCAGTGGTCACTCACTGGTGGACTCCTGACCAGCCAGGGGGGGAGGGTTTAGACTGGACAAGTGGACTTCCTTGTAAGAGTATTGGATGCGAAACTACAATGAGTGGTGACTCAGTACAAAGGTATTTGTGCAGCAGATCCACCATCTGTCCTTCCAATATTATAAACCAATAAACCAACCAACTGTTCCCAACCTTCTTTTTGCTATACCCCAAACTGAAATATTATTTGTGTGCATACCCCAATAGAAAAAAACTTGTCAGAAACGTTCTTTGCTAATTTATAATAGATTAACAACAAGATAATTATTTAACAATATTTAGTATACTACTGTTATAGTAAAACTAATATGCATTTAATATGGCATCTCAAAACCTGCGATCATTTTCTGCTTCTGCACGAAACATATATATTTTAAATTATAATTTTTTTCTAATGTACCCCTTTGTGGGTATGGGCACCACTGGTTGAAAATCACTGTTATAAACCTTCTAGTAAATAAAAAATTGAAGAAGTAAGCTGCACCCAGCTACTGTTCTGGATGGTACCAGTCTATATCCCAGTAAAAGAACTGGTGACGGTAATTATCTTTGTTAGGGCTGTGAGTTGTTAAAGAAAAGCAATTAATTGTATTGTATGAAGCAATGATGGTGTATAAGTGTTATTGTAAGTGGGACAATTTATGTGGCTGGGGCAATAGCATGATACTTCTTGGATGCCTGACACAGTACAGTGTCAGTGCAAATGTTGAGTGTTACGTAACAGAGGCGTCAATCCCCTCCCTGAGCGATGGAGGCAAGCCCCTCCCGGTACCAAGTACCAAAAAGGCAAACTATTCCCCCTAAGACGCAACAAATGTCCCCCCCCCACCTGAAATGGGAGGCTCCGGACCCCCTTTCTGGACGTCACTGCTACGTTATAAGTATGTAAGAACAGTTAAATGCTAATTAAAATCATTTACTTATAGTAAACATAGACTATAGGGTTCAAGCAGTCGCGTTGAACATGTTCTTTTGCCAACTACAGTGTTATGTCTGTTGCTCTGTGAAACAAACGATCATATACATTCATGCAGCTGTTTTTTTTTATAAAAGGGAAGCTTATTGGCCTCCCGAAGAAGGAGGCTGTTCAAAGCATAGCAGTCAGCGACCTGAGAGGCCCATTATGACCCATCGGAAATAAATTTTTATCGTTTTGTCGGAGCGCATTTTTTACGGGTCTGTCATGCAGCCACGTGTTCAGCTGAAAATGCAATCAGTGCTAGTCCCGATACAGGTACATGCATATTTGAGATGTAATGCTGGTTTATGGTCGCTTACAGTGTCATAGAAGGCCATGATTAGGTGTTATGGAGTGTTACTGTACAGCCTGTAATTAGTCAACCGATTGCTCCGATTGATTATACTCCGGAGAGTTGGGTTATGTTGAAGCTGGTGCCAGGATGTCTGTAGTCGGTAATGGACTGCTGACCACTTGCGCTATCTAACACTACATGACTCGGCGTCAGGCCCGAGTCAAGGGCCATTCCAGATAAGTGGGCCCCGTAGCAGTTGGCGGCCAATTCCCCGGAGCTCCCCCTTAATGTTGCCAGTTAGCCGGGAATGCGCCAGACTGCGGGAGATTAGAGTATAGACAGGGGCAGATAGCGTCGTGCCCTGAAAGGCTTGTGTGCCGTACTTCTATAGCTGGCGTGAATGCATCCTCTGTCTTCGATTCACCAGATACAGTGTCTTATTTTTCCACTTTTTGCTCTTCCTTCTCCTCCTCCTCCTCCTCCTTCTCGTGAAGTTTTCTCTTCCTTTCTTATCTTCACTTTTTTGTATCTCCTGCTAATCTTGCACTTTTTCTTATTGCTGTTCCGTCTACAAGTATGCCATTTTTTTGCTCCGTGTTTTTATGTCTCTGTGTCTACAGTGTATCTCTTTGTCCCTTTGCGTAGTGTTGTTTAAGTATCTTTGCTGAGTGCTCTTTATGTTTAGGATATTTCTTTGCTGAGTGCTCTTAATGTTTTGATATTTCTTTGCTTAGGCCTTTGTCCGCTCTTGCCATCTCTCCGTTAAGGACAAACACTCAAGGACGTCCTTTCGTGCTACCTTTTGTTTAATCTCATCTGGTTAGAAATGCTTTGGTTAATCAATGTCTCTTAGCTGTGCATGTATGTTCATATATCTGCTACTGTCATGGTCTATTTCGACTACTTGTGTAGTCCTGAATTCAAGTGCACTTGTCACATAGAAATGACTACTTATTTGCTTACTACTTACTAATCCACCATGCTCTTCTTTACCTCTTTGTTCTTTCATCAACCTTATGTTTTGACTTGCCTGTTCCTCATTCTATCCCTCTCCCTCTCCTTGTACTCTTCCTCGTCCTCTGTCTCCTCCTCCTCTTCTTCTGTCTCCTCCTCGTCCTCTTTCAGTTCTCCTCTTCCTTTGTCTCATCCTCATTCTATCCATTTCCTGCCCCTACCCCTCCTTCTCTTTTTCTCCTCCTTATCCTCCTCATGTTCCTCCTCCTCCAATTTTTTCCCTATCTTTTCTTCTCCTCTTTTCCTCTTCCTGTTCTCCTCCTCATGGTCCCCATCCTCCATTTGTTTCTCTTCCCTCTCGCCTCCTCATCTTTCTTCTACACATTCTATTCATCTCCTCCTTTTCCTCCTCCTGTTTCTTCTCCTCCACTTTTTTCTCTACCTTTCATCTCCTCGTCCTTCTTATCCTCCTCCTGTTCCTCCTCCACTTTTTCTCTACCTTTTCTCCTCCTCTTCTTTCTCCTCCTCCTGTTCCTCCTCCTCCTCCACTTTCTCCTCTTCCTTCCCATTTTTTTCCTCTGCTTCTCTGCCATCTACTTATTTTTCTTTTGATTTGCTATTACGTTTTTCTTCACTGTAGGTAATGGAAAACACAAGTCATCCTAGTTGAATCAGCTGGTGCACATGCTAATGCTTTTTCAGACTTTCCCAGAACATTTGTATGGACAGATTCTGAAACCAGATCTAACCTTGCTCTGACCTGTTCGAGATCGATGCACTAAACACGTTTCAAAGGCTTTAAAACGCCTGTACAGGAAACTGTTATTGCCGAGGTTTCCTTATGGGCAGTGTAATATGTAATCTAAGTACTTCTTATAGCGCTAGTTTATTAATGTTCAAGGCAGTGAAAGTTATTTTGGCATCTAGGTGTTCTCTGAACCAACAGTGAGAGTTTCGAGTGAATAGCTCTAAAACTGTGCAAATGCATCACCAGACAGAGACACTCAGACAGACAGAATTCTCTCTTTATATTGATTAGCAATTCTGAAAATTTGCCAGTACTGTAAAAATATCTATCAAATTTTATTTGTGATGGAGACTGTAATATGTTAATCAGAGATTAAGTGCTTGAAGCCTTGAATGCCTTTTAGCACTGGGTATTGTGGTGTATTTAAAGATTATAGGATGAAATTTTTCCAATGACAAATTATTTAGGTGTCTAATTCTTTATCTAATCTAATTGTTTTTAGGCGCCTGATTATTTACGTGTCTGCAAATTTTAAGCTAGCGTTTAAGTTAGGCAGCTGAGGAAGAAAATGGTTTGATATTGGTTTAACAAATTTGGTTTGGTATACAACGACCCTATCAATTGATGAATAAAAATCAATCAATCAATCAAATAGTCAATCAATTAATCAATTTGAGTTTAATAATATAGCGCCCCTTCAAGATATCACCTAGAGGCATTCCCTGACTGACTATGTCTGAAAAATACAGATTATCATGGAAGAGCAAAATGTTATAACGAAGATGACGACTAGTGTCGTCCTCCTCCTTTATCCAGGGTTGGGACTGACACTCCTTGGATCCGTATTTGTTTATTTACTATGCAGAAATTTACTTTTAGTGATCTTCCGTACACACTGCGTGAGCGATGACTGTTAGTCTTGGACGGATCAGACAACATAACTCCTGGATCGGTCCATTTCGATCCATGTTTGTTGGCACTGGCGTTAATTTGTTTTCATTCTCGCCTGTAAATGTTATTTTCCTGGGCACGACTCCCTTACTACTCTCGCCGTTGTTTACATTCTCTTGGCGTGTTTCCAAGGCAACCGCGTCTCTAGGGCCGTTTCAAGGGGTATCTAGTTGAAGGGTAGGTTCCGTGACGACTTTTTCTCAGAGTGGGGGTGCGGGCGTGATGCAAGGGCCGTGGTCTGGCGCCGGAGGATATTAAGTCTGATATTTCGCTATTTTTATTTAGATTGTTTTCCGATAGAAGAAAGTGGGGTTCAGTGTAACGGAATCGCCCCTGCCGACGATAGACAGACGGACGGTACTGTGCACACCTTTCCGGCTGTCTGTTTCGACCGTGAAGAGACTGCAAGAGCAGGAGCAGAGAAGAGATATGTAGGAAGGGGCTGAGTGGTAATCTGTTGATGAAAGCTCCTTGTCTGCTGCAGGTGAAGTATAGTGATTAGCATAGACGGTGTTATTTTAGGTAATCGCGAGTATAGCTGAGTCGATGGACTGACCCCCTGCAGTTCTTCCGTCAGGAGAAGGTTTTGTCTGATTTAGCCTCGGGTGTCGTAGTGACTGAGATTACGATTAAAGTTCCAGGAATCATTTATTTTCGTTTCCGGCAGTCCCAAATGAACAGATTTTTGTTGCGTTTTGAATTTTGTTATGTAATGAAAATGATGATGATGATGACGATGACGACGACGACGACGGCGGCGATAACGATAGTGATGATGATGATGATGACGATGACGACGACGACCATGATGATGACAAGAATAATAATAATATTAGTAATAATAATAAATGTAGTAATAGAAATAGTAATAACAATGATAATAAAAATAATAATAAAATATCTTCTGTGTTCACACATTTCGTCTTGGCAATGGCCGTTTGCTGTTAGCCATATACCTTCCATGGGATATTATGTGCATTTTGGCCATTTGGGTAAGTTAAGCCTCTTGAAAGCTGTAGTCCTATGCTAACATTTGCAGTTGTATAAGTATCAGTAATAATAATCAAACCATTAAACTGGTATTTATTACAGATATATAATTGGACTTAATCAGTGGTCAAACACCTTTATCTATTAAAGTATACTTCTGCCAACATATTTATTTCGTTCTGTTTGGAATTGAGATACATTTGCATTGAGATTATATTAATTAAGGGTGTTGAGACTATATTAGTGGTAAGGCTAACCCCTTGTTTGTAGTCTACTTGAGAAGTTGAGATGCCAACCTTTCTTCTCAGATTATGTTTATGTATAAATCTATGAACACAAAGGGGTTGGGTGTTTGGTGAAGTGGGTATTGAAAGTGTGATTTGTAGCCGTTTCCAACAACACTATCATACTGCTGAATTAGATGGGGTGCGAGTATGTCCAGGAGGGGAGGTTACCAGAGAAGGGACACTTAGTTTGACCTGAGAAACAGAATATTAGTCATAAAATTTATGACCCCAATTGGAAATGGGTTTGGTCTGCGTTGTGGTTGAGTAGGGTTACAAAGAAATGGGTAATGAGCTGTGGATGGGGGTGGTGGTGTTGCCCAGTTCCGATGAGTTAATGAGTCCACTTCCATTCATTTCCATGGAGGTAGGGGCCGACGGATGAAAGGGATGCGTGCCATTGATTGCTGTGAATCACATCCTTCCAAGAGCTGGAACAGCCTTTGATGCATTTCTGCATCCCATGGCAATTATCAACATCCTTGTCTGGCTCTTTGCATCTGGGCCTACGTTTCGTTAACAGTCTGAATGCATCTGTGCTTGACCGTCTGGGTATCCCTTTCCGATCGTGCGGAGAGGGAGAATCGCCGCGCAATTAAATCCAGATAAAGTCCCATGAATTGACCCCATTGTCCAGTCGCTATGAGATCTGGCAACCTCACACCTTCTACCCTAACCGTCCTTCCTGGCTTTGAAGTTACCCTTTCCCTCCAGCTGAGCCTAATTGATTAGGGCTCACCGGGTCTGACCTCTCTTACGACACCAGGTATTAGAAGTAACCAAGAGGGAGCAACTTCTAGTAATTAGCTTTCCTTTGGTTGTCAAACACTTTTGGGAAACAATCCAACGAGGGACCCCTAAGTAGACCACCATCTTTAGGTTCCGCCACATACATTGGTGATGGGAGAGGGTTTGAGATGAGGGTAGAGATGCAATCATCTTGTGAGGCCCACATGCAAAATACTGGGACCGTTGATCGGAGGTGATTAATCCGTGACTGTTTATTTGTGCAATGGTACAATTAATCTGGAAGCTGCCAGAGCCACATGTCTGTCGACGATTATACAAATCAGACTGGCGGAGAACTCCCGCTTGCCCCGTGTCCAACCGTCCGGTTCCAGCACCGCTGTGGGACCATGGGAGGAGGTAGAAGCAACGTAACTCTGGATGCGCGGATGGAAAGATAAATCCATAAAGTCAGAGACGCGTGAGGAGATGGATGGATAGCTGTGGCCACGGGATATCTTTGTTGAATGGTGGGGTACCTTTGTGGAATGGTAGGGCTACCTTTGTTGAACAGTGCTGTGCTCCAATTTTTTACAACTGGGATGAAAGCCATTAGTATGAAATCAGAAACCACTGATGAAGCTCTTACACAGGAAGCTTTTTCCTCTGACTTTTGAAACAGTGGAATTACACAGATTGATAAAATGCTTTTAAATTTATAAATTGGGTACAGAGTGCATTTTAAATCTTCTTAATAGGGAATGCAGTGATATAAATGGCTAAATTACAATTAAAATATTGAGCATATGATAGATTAGTAAGGTTTGTAAAAAAGACGTAAGATGGTATGTGTATACATGTATTGATAGACATTTGAGGATTTGGAGCAGCTTTAAGGTTCTCAAATCCTAAATTCCTAATAGAGAAATACATTATTACATAAATCAAGAAATTATGAATAAATATTGAATATTTAGTGCCTTTAAAGGCTGTTGTCATGGCTGCATAAAGTCTCTGCAGTCTACAGTTGTTGATCTCTGTCTATCATGCTATGCAATGTTATCATACAGTTCTACCATAAGAAAACTACTTAATGTTCAGTCTTGTTTTGTATTACTGTTACTAGCCAAGAAAGCAAAATTTCGAAGTTATCTATTTTTTTGCTATGACGAGACTGCATATGTAGCAGTTGAATGGCTTATTTCTCTGCAGAGAATGCATAAACCTTCTATAGCCACCATAAGGGCATGTCGTTCATCCCTTTCACTCATTGACTGACTTGGAAGGTTGACCTGAATTGTAAATGAAGTGCTCATTATTATTAAGCAACCTAAGAACTTGTCTTGCACTGGTATATTTCAACAATAATAATAATAATAATATTAATAATAATAATGTTAATGATAATTTTGGTTTTATTTCAAACTGAAATAAGTAATATGATTGCCAGTTCAGTATGAACAAATGATAACAAGTTATTACAGGAGTCGTATTTAACTGTCGGCGGCCATTCAATGTGCCCATTATGTTACACATCTAATTTAACCAACGCCGCCGCCTAGCGAAAAAGGTCTAATCGCCTTACGGGGATATGGGTATCGAACTCGGTTCCTCAGCTCTGCGTGTTATCCTTTGCTCCTAGGCCCAATGTATGACGCACCAAAACCAAGCCATGATAGGTCGATATTCAGGAGATCAGCCTATGGCAGATAAGCAATTTGGAGAAGATAACTCGTTCAGCCGCCATCACTCTGGGCCATGGTGAAAGAGGGTTGAATTGTCAGCATCATTGATTGGGACAATGACTTTAGAGCGATCATGATTACTTTTGGCCGGAGATGAGCTGTTTGCCCGAGAGGCCTCAATATCTCTCTCGTTTCGTCGAGAAATGGGCAACCAAATACTTTTCCCAATGACAAAGTGGATGCATGGAAATACTGATGCTATGAAGATGGAATGAAACGAGAGAGAGATGATGTTGGCGGTGTATCCGCTGTCCAGCATAACTCGCCCTGGAGCTGGAGGATTGGAAACGGTAAAGGAAAAGCTGGATAGGAGCTCGTTTCGTCGATGATGATATATTTACGGACTGCATGGTGAGGAGAGTGATTTTTATGACAAGGTTTTGTTTAGGGTAACCCAATCCGTAGCCATGGTCTTATTCTCATCCCAAATTGCCTGCTGATATCTTCCTTCAACCGCCTTTCAATCCACTGCCTTGCCAACACGCTGTGTGCTCAACTACATGCAACCTATCTGCGCTCATTTTCGAGTCTTAGGCGGGAGAATCGTTCGATTGTTGATATTATCCAGATTTGCAAAGTATATTGCTGTTTTATTGTGAATGTTAAACGTTGCTGTATCAAATTGCACGATAACTAATTGGCCTCAAATAGCTAAGTCAGACTACAGAAATGTTCACGACTTTGACCAAGTTTTGTTCTGTGATTCATGTTTGGTTGTTAGTTGACGTATTTAGAAATAGATGCTCAAATGTGCACTTTTAAAAAACAATCTAATTGCTATGGTGACATAGTCATATATATTCATCTTATTGAGAAAACAAACAATAAGGCTAAAAGCACAGAAATGTTACAATGAGAGATTCATAATATTAAACATTAGAATTGATTAATGAATTAGTAAATATTTGCTTAGGGCATAGAGTGAGAGTAGTACATGAGAATACAAAATTTGAGGAAGTTAACTCCTCTCTTTGACTTTTTGATGGTAATTCGGTTAGTTGTTTTAAGTCTAGTGTGATGAGATCTCCAGGGTGAATAATTATGAAGGCATCATTATCTATGAGACACAGTTCATCCAAGTTGTTGCCGAATTGGAGGAGCTAGTGGGTGATAAATAGCGCTCCAACATAGTAATTTTGTTCTAATTTTCAGTGTTATCAAGAGATATTCGAAATCTTTGGCATATGCTTTTGACTCGTAAAGTTGTTGTTAGAGATGATTCGTAGTGTTGACGGCAACTCCACCCCATCGAAATATATCGTTGTTTGTTAGCACATTTTTTATTCATTAATACTGGTGACCACCAAAGATTAGTTCTAAGAAACCTATATACATGTATATAAAATTTCCATAACACTCACAGTTGCTGTAAATTCAAGATTTTAGCCTGTAATTAATACTAATAATAACTCAGAGAATAACTAGCTATAGCTATTAGCTCACACTGGACTTGTTGGCTGTCAGTGGAGGTCTTTGACAGTAGAGCTGGCCACAGTTATGTGGGCTGTTAGAATAGCCCTTGTCAATCACTCAAATGCTTTGTCTCTGTCCTCATTTGGGTGATAACAAAAGTTGACTTGGAACAGCAAAGTCCCAACAATTCGACGCACCCTTGATTTGCAAACTGGCGTAGGAGTGCAGTCTCCTTGACAACAGACATTTATGCAGTCAGATGAACATAACTGTCTAATGACTAAGCACAGTCACTGTCCTGCTAGTGTCTAGACAATACAGTGGGGACTTGTGAGTAAAATGAAGGAAGAGTGGAGTTGGTTGAATGGTAACCAGGTAACACACTGGCATGACCATCAGAAGGATGCATATTCGATCCCCACTAGCTGGGCCCTATTGGCCATACGGTTAACTCAGACTATATATATATGAGTATATATATATATATGTATATATATATATATATGTATGTATATATATATATATCCATTTGCTATTTGGAATTGGGAAAATGAGCAATAGTAAAGATGGGTGCCATGCAGGCTGCCACACAGTTAAATTCGAATCCTCTTCAACTTGCTATCATCTATTGCTACAATGTCACTTAATCTTACTGTGTACTTGTCAGGTTGAATTTATACAGAATATTATTATTTTTGAATTGATAAAGAATATTACTGTATTTCTAGCGATTATTATGATAGAAACAACCATCCCAACTGGCTTTGTTGGTGTCTTCTACAACCAGAGCTGTGCACTACGACTACACTCTGATGTCTGGTCTACCCTGTTACCAAACATTTGATTACTTCAAGGAATCTACATCTGTACCTGATTTACTGTATTTGTCCTTTGTCATTATGTTGTTGTCTATATTTCACTATCTCTGTCTGTGTGTTTGTCTATGTGCGTCTGTTTGTATGTCTCTGAGTTTGTATGCATCCGTGTGTTGACGTTTTAGTCTGTATTTGTGTCTGTCTGTGTAAGTCTTTGTAAGTCTGTGCCAGTGTTACTGACAGGCATCTGCACTCGTCCAAGTGGAAATCGGATTTTGCTTGCATTCCGACAACAGGTTCTCCTCTGGTATTAATTTTCACTGGACATCCGTTGGAGCTGCCAATAGGCCTACTGTATCCCTATGAAATGCATCCACGTTGAAAGGCATTCATATAGCACAACGATATTCTTAACTGACGTTATGTCAATGCTCATTATATATATATACATGTTATATATATATTATACATATTTCATATATAATATAAATACATATTTCTATAGGGGGCCTTGTGTGCCTATATATTTTGAGCATTGTGTTAATATTTTTTATTTTCAATAGGTTTGAAAATCATTGAAAAGTAAGGAAAGGGTGATTCAGAGTTTGGTCATTTTGTGAATACATTTGTATTTTCTTGTTTAGTCTATCAGTTTGGTCATATTTTAGTCATATTCTTATTAATCTAATAATAATAATAATAATAATAATGGTTTTCTTCTAATTTATAACTGACAATAGTGCAGTATAATTGCAATTCAGTATGAGCAAATGATGACAAGTTATTACTGGAGTCGAATATGACAGAAAGACAATGCACCCATTACATTATACATCTAATTTTACCAACACTGTCAAATTGCACCTTATCTTTTGTTCATCTTACCACCTGCAGGGATGTGGTTTCGAGACCGGAAAACTGAGGCCTTGGTCTTAGTCTCGAATGCATCGGTCTTGGTCTAGATCTCGGACCATCGGTCTTGGTCTCGGTCTTTGTCTCGAATGCGTTGGTCTTGGTTTTGGTTTCAAAGTAACGGTCTTGGGATTGCTCTCCGTCTTAAATTACTTAAATTACCGTTCTTGGTCATTTTAAGTGTGTTATTCCGTTTTAGCTTCTTAAATAAATTGAATTGTTTATAAAAAAGAGTATCGGTCTTTTTCTCGGACCATCAGTCTCGGTCTTGGACTTGGTCTGGGACTACTCGGTCTCAGTCTTGGTCTTATTCTTAGACCTCTTGGTCTCGGTCTAGAGTTTTTGGTCTTGTGCCCAACACTGACCACCTGTCGTCTCGATAGCAGGTCTCACAACCTGGAACAGCCTTCCATTATAAGTGCGACCTTCCGGTGCCATTGGCAACTTTCATCGTCCCCTGGACAACAAGGCTCCTTATCAGTGAGATTATTGGACGGTGAGCTCTTGTGATGTGATATATTGAAGGGCTGATCGTCGACATTCTCTTACGTAACTCACTAAGGCTCCAGTTTGCGAATGTGTCTGGCGAATCAGTTACTGTAGAATCTCGTCTTGTATGTTTTTCGATTGGAGCTGTCTGCTCGACAAGCTGTCTGCTGGGCAAATACGCCAGGAGGACTGTAATAAAATGACGCAATGTGGACTCGGAGTGTGTTCGTCGTCTGCGGCAGCGGCGCGCTTTCTGCCGCCAACGACCTGTAATACACAGCGAAACTTAATACGTCCTTGGTAATATTATAACAGCGTTTTATTGTTATCGTAATCTGGACAGGTTTTCTGTCAATATTTGTTGACTGGACCTGAAGCGACTAATTTTTTTACGGCCGTCTCGGATTTCTCGATGCAGGAGGTAGTGTTTACTTCACCAGGAAGCGTCTTTGTTACAGGAGCGTGGAAAGTCTCTTGTATAAGCCAGATGGAACAACGGGCGCGCGTGTGTGGGTGCGTGCCTCAAACAGAAAGGGCTTGTATTATCACTGTCATCTTCAAACAGACGAGTTCTGTTTGCCGCTTTCAATTTTTTGCGAATTCAGGGTTGTTTTCATTAGGTTTTACTGATGTTTTGGCTGATCTGGTGTCGTTGTGTGACCTGTTTTATCTCATTTTCGTTAAAGCTGCGGTGCTGTTTGTGAAACATTAGCGTGTGATTTGACAACCAAGCTTGTTATATTCATTCTTTTGTCTTATTCTGCCTTTATTGGCTGGGAAAAGTAAATGTTATTTCTATTGAAAAGAGGTAGGATTAGCGATGAGCTTGAACTTATTGCGTTGTTGTTGGTTTACTGAAGTGGCTAAACCAAGCGGAAGTGGCTAACCCAAGCGGAAGTGGCTAGACGAAGCAGAAGTAAGATTCCGTGTTTGTCTCAACGGCTATTAGTTCCTTCCCTACGAATTGCTGCTCGTGGTTCATTGGCTCTCTGCTTGAAGTGTACAGCTCCGTCTAGTCTTCCTGGATTCTGTCTGTGCTAGTATTTGCAGGAAAACAGAATTGTTGACTCAAACTTCACTGTTTGATCAGTGTCAACTTCCCTTGTCCTGGATAGAATCGTTTTTATCGAAAAACGGAACTGTCTTATAGGTCCTGTGTTAGTTTAATGCCGTATAATTCCTCCACTGAGCTGATAAGCCTATTGGAAGTTTTTGGCCTTTGGGTATTCGTATTCTGGGTCTTCCAGCAACTAAGAACAGTTAAGCTTCTTTCACACATGTCAACGGTCCTTGCTTTTTGTTCACCCTGGCATAATTAACTGAGACAGTCATGGGTTGTAACCCCCATCTAAGCTTCTGTGTTCCTATGAACGCCTTTTTGTTTGATGTGCAAGATATCTGGAGCAGTCCGGCGGTTAATTGGCTTCCATGTTTGATCAGTTTGAATCTTATGAAAAACTCTTGCTCCATATCCTAGATATCTAGAGCCGTTCATAAGATAATCGACTTACATGTTTGACCGGTTTTAAGATGCATCTGGTGTTCAAATAGGCCAAATGAATTTGTTTTGACTGTATTTATAGGCATCTAAGTTCTGCTTCTGTTAAATTCAGCGATGCTGCTAGCATTTTAGCATAATTTCTCTTTTCCCTTACACCAGTACTTTGCACAAGCCAGATGGAAAATCTGCATATTTCATTTCTGTTGTGACTCTTAAGCTTTTGGAAACCAATTGTTTTTATTTCATTTCCTGGTTTTATATCATAGTAATGAGTTACTCTAACAGTGATGGTTGTCAGATGTATAAAGATCGGATAGGTACTTGCATCACTGTTACCCGAATGTATTTCGGCCCTACAGCATTTCAGTGGATAATATATGAACTCCATATGGAACTGTAGGTTCTATATAGGTTCTGCATTGGCAAGCAGGCAAAGCAAGTCATTAGTTGTTATCTAGATACTAGATAACAATGGTACTAGATTCAATGGGCAGGTAACAATGATACTAGATTCAATGGGCATTATAATTGTGGGCCTCATATGGAACTATGGTTTCTGTATGGGTTTTGCATGGGCAAGCAGGCAGAGCTAGTCATTAGTTGTTATCTTGATGCTCTGTATAGAACATTTTAAGTACCTAACGTATGCTCTTGTAGCATAACTTATGCTTTTATGGCACATGCCTTAAATGTCTTACTGAAGAGAAAGTGACAGAAGAGGATGTAAGAAGACTATAGGCTTTCAAAATGTGGACTTGGCGAATACTGGAGTAATCAGCTATATGGAACATAAGACAAATGAAGAAAGGATGGAAAGGATTGGGGAAGAAATTCCTGATACACACTGTAAGAGAGAGAAAAAGGAAATGGATGTCACATGATGAGAGGAGACTCAAATCATTACTGAAACTGGTTATCCAACGAAAAATGAAGGGGAGGCGGACTGAAGGAAGACAAAGACAGATGATGCCGGATGTTGAGATATGGATACGGGAAGCTCAAGAAAGAGGCTCAGCATAGAGAGGTGTGGCGACATCTAGGATTTGAACCCGCATAGGAGGTAGACTGGTTGAGAACCAGAATAGAGATCAGAAAGTACAAGTGTTAGGGAAGCATTGCTCAGATGACTAGAGTGTCGTAGTGTCTGGCTTATGTAAACATGTGAAGCCCAACCAACAGATTCACATTTAGAGCATGGGCGTCCATAGCAAATTTTCCAGGGGCAAAAGGAATAGTCAGTTGTAGTTTGTTTCTCTGAACTGAATTAGCAAAGATACAAGCGTTAACAAATGAATTGGGATGAAATTACTAGTTAACACTGCATCTTGTTGTTTGAACAAAATATGCTGGTAAATCGTATATTGCTGCTTTACGAAATACCGTAATTAGGCATACTCCAGAGGGCCAAGTGCCCTTCTTGCCCCACTTATGAACGCCCATGATTCAGAGTTGACTGGTGACATCGTGTTCCGAATTTCCGACCGAATTCCGTTGACATAATAGAGCGATGTAAGGTTGCTCATTGGTCGTCGTTGATAAACTGATGACAATTTACCAAGTGATAGATGTTGAGATTTTCTGAAATTGAAACTGAATAGGTCCATGTGTACATGACCGAGAGATCAGTGTGGTAGGAACGAAGTGGCCTGGGCATAATTGACGCACTTAATTGAGTCCTATTCGCCGATATCAGGCCAACTGATGTGAGCAGATGGTATTTCACAAGCCGTGTTTTCCCATGGCCTACACGGCTCAATTTCAAAGGGACAATTCACACATTTTCTGCAGGTTAGCCGAAGATCCTGAAATCTGTGAGGTGGCAATGCCTTTCACGCATTTGGTTACTGATCAGCTTCTCTATAATGCCTTGTAGTACGTGCATTAGGACATATAGGATGTAGGAGCCTGGAAATCAGCGATTGTCTAGAAGGTGTATTTGGTATTCAGGGTTCTGCGGTTGGCCCCCTTCCTCCTACATTTTAGTAGCCGCGGACATTCGTCCAATACTTATATTTAACTTAGCTTAGACCAGTACATGCATTTCCTACATTCCTAGTTTGCTCCTTATGTATATACATACATTCATTCATTCATTTATTCATTCTTGCATTTGTGCATTCATGCGAACCATTTCGATAATGTATACATGGAGACATACCAGCCTAGCCGTGCAACGAAAGGTGTCAAGTGCTGATAAACGGAGCATGTAGCTTTATCGGCCAGAAGGACTGGCAGAGCCAGAGGGTGGAATTTCTAGCTTTATTGCCCAACCGTTGGTATAAATGAATGTTTTAGAAGATGGAATGCAAATACTGGGACAACTGCCCGGTTACAGAAAAACCTGCTTGCTCCTTTGGAATTAATGGTTCTTCACGAATCTTTAAGCTTACATTAAGCAACTTGACTTCCGGAGGCAGTTGTAAAGGCAATAGAAGCAATGTTCAGAAGGGAATTCATTATAACGTTATTTAAATTTGTGTGAACATGGTTGGACAGTGAACCCTATGGTCATTGAGTAAATGGTCTACAGTTAATTGTCTATGCACTGATCTCATAAATTGATGAAATCATAACCAATCTCTCAGCAAAATGGAAATTGTTCTTTGCCAATAATTGTCACATCAGACCCACCACGACAGCCGAGTTCATGTGGCATGCATTGTGCCCACAGCTGGCAAGCTGTTGTAGCCAATGATATATCCAGTGGCGCTATATAAGTGTTCCATTACAATTACAATTACCAGTCTGGAACATTATCTCACCATTACGGCTGCTGACCCACTATCGTCTGCCTGAGGTCCTCTAATTATCATTCCACAGGCTTTCCAAATTGGGGTTTCACCTCCTCAAGAATTCCTACCCTAGTCCATGGATCCGTCTCCTAACAAGGCTTCTCATCCTCAATGAAACCCGTGGTCTGATTCCTCTCCAGCTGGAGCTTATCTCAACCATCTGTGGACAACTTTGACGGTAGTTCCTCTGACTTAAAGTGGCGCTATATAAATACTTGAATAAGATTATGAAATACAAACTCTGATAGGCCCAGTGCTCATGAATAGAAATTTTGAGTTTACCATTAAGATAAGTTCTTTATTATGCAACGTTTTATACAACAGCTCCTAAAGATCACAGTGGCAGTGAGATACAGCTAGAGAGAGAGAGTGAGAGATAGACAGAGAGACGGACAGAGAGACGGACAGAGAAAGAGAAAGGGTCATAGACCTAATCTTTTCCAATCAGAAGAGGTTCTTCTCTTAGCACTGGTATTATAACAGACTGTAGCCGTGTATCAGTTTTGCTTTTATCTGAATCCTCTCTACTTAAGACATTGTAGAAGACTGTTGTAGAGTATCTGCATGCTCTTCTTCTGTTGAAAAACATGAGACCAGAGATGAATGAAGGAGAGGATTATTGAGGCAAGGAGTCTGTTTCGGTTAAGTGCTCTTCCTAGGCAATCTGTCTGCTTTACAGTGCCACATCATGCTCCTGTAAAACGACCACTTGGAAACTGTTTGCACACAAACCATGCTTAATTCATTCCTCCATTACATGGAACTGAACAACCATGTGAAAAAGTTGTGTGCTATTTGGCAAATGGACTCAATGACCAATTGGAAAGCAGCAAAAGTTGCTAATTAATTGTACCCACTTACAAATTTATACTGTGCTGAATGAACCCGTAATGGCCATCTTTCTTTGTGATATTTTGGGGTTACAGAAGCTCCACTAAGACTACAATAACAATCTGATATTCGATGAGGTAGCAAAGAATATGTACTAGCCTTTGGTTCACATACTTTCTTCTAATATCCATGTCAAAGCTTATCACTTGGCACAGTGGCTGATTGGCCCATAGCACTCAGTGTGCGCTGAATGAGCGGGTTTGACCCTCGTCCGAGGCGTCTGTCACTATGTTCTTCGCGCATAATTGCTCTGCAGTACAATTGCAATTGCACTGTCGAGACGTGTGCACTTCTGAGCAGAGAATGTTGGAAGAAGGGTGATATCAAATTTCAGAATTAAATAAATAAATAGAAATTTTAATGCTTGAGAAATAATTTTCCATGCCCAACTGGTCTCGACTCTACCTGCAGACATTATTGCAGAGAGGTCAGGTACTTAGTCAATTAGGAAAGTCACCTTGCTGGAAAGTGCATTGTTTTTTTCTGCAGTTTTCTGAAACACTGGCATTCATTATTCAAGAGAGCCTTTCGTACTGAACGAACTGAACCGATCTATACCGGCTTAAAATGTCCTTCCTGCCAGTCCTGCTGCTAGAACTGACCCTAGGTAGCTTCTAGGAGCGGACCTGGAGTGCGCTCATGCTAGGCTTATGTTTAATTTAGCTGTGGAGCTTGGGGAAATCCCGGTAATACGAGAGGGATTGTATTTATGGAATCATGTCATTTGCTGTTTATTATGTGTCATTTTGAGCCCTTATACTAACAGCCCAGGGCCAGCTTGTATGTCGTGGGGCCTGTCGGTGGTGTGTCCCGTGGAAGTGCTTTACTGTGTATATGGTTTTGTGCCAGTCCATTAAAGCAAACAGTATGGATGAATTTATTGCATGGCTGTTCGGCTGTGATTCTACAGCTTCCTGTTTACTTTTAGTCTGAGCTGTCGCAGATGCTGCACACTTTGTCAGAAAAGGCACGGTCGGGAACGGAGTTCGTCGCGAGACTGAAAACAATGCAGGATCGAATTGAGGTCAGTGTTAGTTAGGATCTGTTGGGGATTATCTGGCTTCTGGGTTAATTGGATTTTGGTGACAGCCGCTTAGCAGATATATATGGAGTGCATGATGTTGAAAATGTCACAGCTGTATGACAGATGTTTTTTGTAAGGGATATTTCATTGAGAAAGTCTTCAGGGTTCTTGATCGGTTACTGTATTTGCTTTCGCAAAATGATGTAAGTGTTAATTTAAACATTAACTATTGCTGCTTAGTGTTTTAGCTATTTCACTTACTTTCATATACACAGAAGAAACTAAAATAAGCTAATGCAAATTATGCAATCTGTCATTCTTTCCATCAATTTCTCGAAGGAAACAATCCATTATTTTGCGAATGCATATCTTGTAGACTAGATTCGATTTGCGCCTAGAATGCTGCTGAATTTATACCTTCTGTAGCTAAGTTTAATAGGTTGCACGATGCATAACTTGATGTTATTATATAGGAACATTATTGTATATGATATATAACTTTATTACAAAATGCTAGACAGAAGTTAGAAACATTGGAATAGCACATTAATTATTCAAGTAAAGAAAGCACAATGGACCATTTCTGGTAAATTTTTCACAACACAAATATGTCTGCAGGGCATTAGTACTTTGCATATTATCTGTTATAGTTCCTGGCTATACTTTCTTACAGCAGAGTAAAGATGTTTGGCAAACAATGATATCAAGCCATCCAAATAGTTGAGGATGCTAGACAGTGTCAAATGTAAACCATTTTCTACTCATTTTTATACCTTCAGGCAACATTTCTGCAGTTAATTTGCTTGTTATTTTTCTGTAGGCTAACTCATTAGAGTTTGAAACAAAGCTGATCGAACAGTGCGATGCGCTGATCGAAGTGATCAAGCGGAGGAAACAGCAACTTGTCGCCAACATTCAACTGGAGAAGGTTCACAAACAGCAGACGTTTAAGGAACAGATGATCCAGTGCACGTCCAAAGTTCACAAGACGACAGGACTGCTCCAGTTCAGCATAGAGGCTCTCAAGGAGTCCGATCCCTCCGCCTTTCTTCAGGTACGGATCGATGGAAACAGATTCCACGTCTTATCTGTTTGAATTAAGAGGATGCTTGATGGTGGAACATTATTTATGGGAAATGGTTGATAATGTTTGATAGTCGGAAGGTTCGATAGTCTGAAGATTAGTGTAAGCTTGAGAGTGCCTAAGTTTGATAGTCCGAAGGTTCGATGATACGAAAATCTTCGGTACCAGAAATTTTTTTTCGGATTATCGAACCTTCGAACTATAGAACCTTCGGACTATCAAACCTTCGGACTATCGAACCTTAAGACTATCGATACAGAACCAAATGGTTAGAGTGGACAAGACAAAGATACATATATAAATATTTGTCTATTTGGACACTTACTTGATTGCCTTTTATGTGTCTTACGAAAGCACTGCCTGCCTTGATGTCTTAGTTTAATCTCTGTTGTTTTTGGGTAATCACTGTCTTAATAATGTGGACATTTTAGTGTTTGATCTTTTTATTAGAGAAACCAATTTGGATCTATAGCTAGGCTGTCTCTCTGTTTTAAAGGTCTTATTTTAGGATGTCGACCGGCTTACAGTTTGACCAGCGGTTGATGCCTTGAGCATCTGCCAATGGTGTTCCAAAAGTTAATAATTAATATTTATTATGGTAATGACAATTACTCTGTTAATAGTGGTGAAGGTAAATTCCTGTGGTATCGGCAACTTCTAATTGACTAGAATCTTAGATTGGTGTAGTATTGATCCATGTGTTAATTTTTAATATCAAATCGAATGTTTTTATGTTTTTGTTGCTCAGATATCGAATTCACTGATTCAGCGAATTTCTTCTGCTGATGAGAACTTTGTGAAGGAAATTGAGTTTGAGCCACGAGTTTCGTCGGATTTTGAGTTAAAGTTGGACACTCAGGGAGTTGTGAGAGCCATACAGACGATGGGCTTCTTAGAGATGAAAGGTCAGTTACAAGTTCAGGTTTTATTTTCAGTAGACTTGCAGTGTGAACATATTATATGTCACATGTACATTGGTATCTTGGATAAAATATATTGGTGTGGTTGGAGTGAGGATAGACCACTTCCAGATTAGACATTACTGCACATGATTTTCATTTGGTTTTAGCACTCTACCAGTCGGTTGGTTTTTAACGAGCAATGGAATGGGTTCAAAATTAAGTGTTATGAAACACTAGAGATTTCATTTTTATTGCTCTTATTTATACACTGTCGTTTGAGGTGACTCTTCAAATGGTTGACCTAATATTTGGAACCATTGACTGACTAAGAGACTTGGATTCTGTGGACTCCCATGATCTTGAGCATCCAGGTAGAATCTTAAACACCCTGATCTGGTATTTGTATAGTCCAGTTTCATGCTTCTCTGAGGCACTAGGGCAGGGCGGAGACTTAGGGGGGACAGTAGGGGACGGTCCCCTCCAATATTTCAGGTGGAGGGGACGGAGCTGCTTATATCCCCCACTATTTCATGATAATTATAAATTTCTTAACCCCCTTCAGCGGCAAACCTGATTATATTCATCCGTAATAACCAACCATTAGACGGCAAACCCGAATATAATCGTTCAATTGATTATACATACATACAGACATTAATACATACATAAATATACATACGTACATACATACATACATTTATACACATATACATACATATGCATGCATATATATATATATACAAATATATACATATACACACATATGCATACATATATATATATATACAAAGACATACATATGCATACATATATATATATACATATACATACAGATACATATATATGCATACATATATATACATACATGCATAAACATATATATAGACATATATGTATACATATATAGGCCTACATAAATTATATATTTATATATACATAAACTACATATATATACATATATATACATATATATACTTATATATATATACATGTATACATATATATGCATATATACATATATGCATACATATGTACATACATATATACATATGCACATATATATATATAGACATACATATACATACATATACATACATACATATACATGAATGTATATACATATATTTACATATATATATATACACATATATTTACATATATATATATACATATATATATGCATGTATATGCATATATATACATAAATTGCATGTGTATGCATATATATACATTTCTATACACATATACATACATATATAATATACATATACATATGTATATACATATATATATACATAATATACATATATATATATACATGGATTTATTTATTTATACATACATAGATACATATATACAGTGGCTGATCGGTTAGAGCGGTCAGCCCGTAGCATTCAGTGTGTGCTGAGCGCGTGGTTTCGAGCCTCATCCGGGGCGTCACGGTGTAGGGACCTTGAGCAAGTCCTTTGTGCACCATTGCTCTGCAGTACAACTGCAATTGCGCGGTCGAGGCGTGTGTATGCACTTCTGAGCAAAAGATGTTGGAAGAAGGGCGGTATCAAATTTCGGTAATAATAATAATAAGACATACATACATACTTACACTTATATATACATACATATGCACATATATACCTATATCCATATATACATATATACCTACATATATGCATATGTGCATAAGTATATACATACATATATACATATAAACACATATACATATATATATATGCATACATGTATACATAGATATGCAGATATAAAATTTGCTTGCCGCATAAGGGTAGGTTTTAAAAATTTTTATTGGACGCTAAAGGGGTTAAGTGTTTTCTACTGTTTGTTCATTTTTGCTGTATTCATATGTTTTTGAATTAAAAATTTTTCAACCTGTCCCCCCAACTCCAAATTTGTCGACTTGTCCCCTTTCCAAACCCAGGACCAAGTCTCCGCTTGTGACTAGGGCAATACAGTACAAAACCGAAGTTGTACAAAATGGTTTTTGGCCAGTTATGGTGTCTGTAAATATGCAAATATGTTTGTATCAGCCTCCTATCAGTATATACTTATGCACTTTGTATAATGACAGAAGAATAATATCTAATGATTTTACCAGCAGACTGAGTTATTGCTGTCAAATAAGATTTATGAATAGGGTTTATGTTGATGAGACAACTAAGTGTGATGGTGGCCTGACACGATTTAGTGTCTAATAATGTCACACTTGGGTCTAGTGATGGCGTGGCATTCGAACTATGTTTATGCTATGGCTGGAAATGTCACATGTTGGTGGCATTTTGCCCTGAATGGGGCGTGGCATTGCCTCTAGTTTCTTCCCTTCAATTGTGTCTCCTGGGAATATTACCACTGGCAGATTGAGCAAGGCTTCCAATTGGTTGGTGGGGTGTTGGAGCTTGGGGATTGGTCAAGGGTGGGCAATTTCCCTAGGGTAATTGGGGAGCAGTTTGTTTTCACTGAATTACAGGCCCTGGTTGGAAATGCAATCTGGGAAAACAATTAAGTGATAGCAACTACAGGTGAAATCTGGATGTGATTTTGCATGCAGTTAGATATGATACCTAGTTGGATATAAGACAATAGCTGGCATGCGTGTTGACTGTAATGGCATAAAATTATTTGTCAATCGTATGTTCGTAAAGTTACCCTAAGCATCTACCTATCTTGCGGTTTTCATGCATCTTCTCCTGGCGACAGACTAGATCCGCACTTCAGATTCACATTTCGGTGTGACCTTGTGTACGTTACAAATATAATTAATAAATAAATAAAATAAATATTAACTGGCAATGCTAAAATGAGTATTGTCATTTTGTTGCATTCAAACAGATGTTGATCGTGGTAAGTTTCAAGTGCGAAACGAGAATGTTTCTTCAAAGCCTTAAATTCTTTCTAGTCGTTTGTGTTAGAAATGTTGTGTTGCTTATGAGAATAAAAATAATCTTTCCTATTGTAAACTTGATATCGGAGGTGCCTCTAGTTCAGTGCTGTCCAATACCACCCGCGGGCTGATTTTTAAGTGGCCCACCCGAGGCCACTAACTTTTACAATCTGTATAATAATTAAGTAAACGACAAACTCCCTTGCCTATTTGCATAGATATTCATAACCTGGCTTATCATTTAACAATTGTACGTACACATGGCATGCATACATGTGAATATTCATTATGATTATTCCATAGTAAATTTTAATAATTATGGTTAATAGTTTTCAATTAATTTTAGTCATTGTTTTTGACTTTACTTGTGCGGCCCAAGGCTTCATGAATAATGTATTCCGGTGGCCCACAATGTTAAAAAGGTTGGACAGCACTAATCAGTCCCTTAACTGTTGTATAAGATGTTTCTTGGTGTCTGCTTTCTAGCTTCATATTGTCTGGTGTCATGTGTTATGTTTCAAGGTCTCATATGTTGCATATGTTTGTATGTGGTGGTGACTTTTTGCATTTCTCATATTGAATTGTATGGAATTTGTACAGCATTTTGACAGTGCACATGACCTCTGACCTTAACCTTATAGGTTATGACCTTGACATATTTCTTCTAATCATATTAGACTTCTTTCTATTCATATAGTCATCCTATTAGTTTTGTGCACTGAACCCTCTTAAACGTATTCTCTGACGTCTTCCTCTGGGATTATAAATACTTTATGCTCTTAGTGCTGCCATCTGGTCGCTGATGTCACAGAATGATTGCTCCTAGATGGATGCTTTTGTTCAGCGATGCATAGTCTCTGGTTAATGTGGCGTTCCTTCACCAAGCGCAGATGGTCCTGCTGGCCATTGCTTTTATCTCAGTGTTTTTGTTCGCATGACATTTCTCCGCTCCACGTGGTATGCTGATCGATCGTCGAGTTTTTGTGTCATTCCTCTTGTTGTCCGTCAAGTCGTGATTTTTTTGTGTGTGTGGTCTTCCATGGCAGTTGTTAATATTTTTTTACTTTAAATTTAGCATTGAGTCTGGTCATTTCATGTGTATTACACACTGATACACCTAATTAGATCTGTAATAAATTATTGCCATGTCAAGCACATGCCTAAAGTTTTTAAAAGGCACTCTGAAAATAGCCAGATTGTATTTTATAATATTTATGCATTTATATAGCACCTCTCACAGAATAACTTTTCAAAGGCGCTATTATGATGCTAAACGATATTTCAAACAAATAGTGTCACAACAATTAGCAGAATAGGCACAGTACCGGTAGGATGAAAAAGTCATCAGTAACGTGACCACGACACAAAAGTGTGGAACGAACCAACAGATGGCATGGATGTTAGGAGTCTCTGGACCAGATACGATGCATAACATGCACACACATGCGCTGTTCAACGTATCATGCACACACATGTGCATGCACGCTCACTAAGACAACTAAAGGCACCATGCGAATGCAAACAAAGGCATGACCAACCTGACATGAGGAACAATAGGATCAAAATGATCAAAGGAGCGTAGTCGCATGAAAAGATTTATGTTGTTTCTCATAAGTTTCAGATCAACAAAGCTTCTTTGGGAAAAGTACCTTAGAAGAGGGTAAATGTGTAGGGTGGTGTAGCAGTATTTTCTGTGCCTTGAAAACCAGAGGGTTACAGGTTCGAATCCATCTCAATCCACTGAGTAGCAGACCTTGGACAAGTTGATCACCCATAATTATATTGTGCATGAGGATGGCAAAGGGAAACCATCTCACTCTCATCCCCGGATGGCGCAAAACCAAGGGACCTTCATAAAGCCAATAGGCCTTCATAAAGCCAATGGACCTTCCTAAAGCCAATGGACCTTCCTAAAGCCAATGGACCTGCATAAAGCCAATGGACCTTCATAAAGCCAATGGAGTGAATGGACCTCCAAAAAGCCAATGGAACTAACTCGTCATCATCATCAGCAGCAGCATCATCATCGTGTAAATGTGCTTTACAATTGTTCCTGAATAACGTTCCTCAGTCCTGTTCCCCTGAAGTTTTCTTTAATTAATCAATCAATCAGTCAATAAATCAATCAATCACCCAATCAATCAATCACCCAATCAAGTAATCCACACACACAGACACACATATATATGTATATGTAATATGTGACATATATATATATCACTCAGTCCTGTAATATGTAATGTATTGAAACTGTAACACTTGAGCTACATAAATTCGTTTGGTGTTCTGTTTCCAGTTCCCGGTGCTCCACAGATTCTTCCTCGAGAGTCGAGCACAGAGAACAACACGGTGACGGTCGTGTGGCAGCCACACTCTGGCGGAGGCACAGCAGATGGATACGCCCTGGAGCTGGATGATGGAAATGGGGGAAAGTTTCGAGTAAGTTCAATATATGGATACTTGCATACAAACCCATGTAAATAGACACTTATACTGACTTGCATACTTCGTAATTATGTACATGCACTGTTGGTGCCATTTGACCTTTATTGTATTGAAAGAGAGGATTTTATATAAGCCATGGTATTGTTATATTTTTGAAACAAACTAAACTGTTGGTGCCATTTGACCTTTATTGTATTGAAAGAGAGGATTTTATATAAGCCATGGTATTGTTATTAGGGTGCCTTGTTCAATTTTTTTGACATTTTCAGTTGAGTTGGAAGCCCAGTCTTGCACACCTAAGGTCGGCAATGATGAATGCTACACTTGAAATGTATTGTCTGAGAATACCAGATGCCTGTATTCTATTTGGCAATTTATGTAGCACCTTTCACAGAACAGACTACTCAGGAGCATTTCCGGCTTTAGAGGCACAAGGAATTGTTTTAATGGAGCTCTCAGAACCAGTGTTTACACATTTACACGTCGTTTACTAAGCCGGAAGAAATAAAGAAGTTGTGTCCATTTGCGGCTATTGAGTTATTTTGGTTGAAGGGAAGCTTGTGCCTGCAGGAACAAAGTAAATGGGCAGTTTCGCCGAAACAGGGTGTAGTCTCAACCAGCGAATGAGAGAGACAGACAAAGAAGGCAGGGAGAAATAGAGATTGAGAGACAGACAGACAGACAGACAGACAGAGACAGACAAAGATGGAAAGCAACAGTGAGATAGACACAGAGAGATATTGACACAGAGACGAAGACAAAGACGGCGACAGAGCAACAGAGACAGACAGAGATAAAGAGAGAGACAGAGAGGGAGAGGTAAAATGGCCTCCCTACAAGCTGTATCCTGGGCTAATCGACTGTTTTATAGGGCATATCTGTCACCGCCAGTGTGTGTGTGTGTGTGTGTTTGTGCATTTTTGTGTACTTTTTTCTGAAAATAGGAGGTGTTTCGAGGGAAAGAAACCATCTGTACTGTCGAGGGACTTCTCTTTGATACGGGTTACCTGGCCCGAGTGAAGGCCTGCAATCAGACTGGAGAGAGTGCCTACAGCCAGTGTGTCTGTCTGCAGACTGCCAAAGGTCGGCCTCATGTTACGTGTTCACTTGCGTTGTTACGTGTGCTTGTCCTGCTGACTGATTTTCTGGATATATTGATTGACCTCATTACAGGTTGATTTTGACACGATGGCGTGCTTCGCAGCATTCCTGGCTATATTGCGGCGTGAATGGATAGGTTTTTAGTTTTTTATTTATGTTGGGCAAGACATATACAATGTGCAAGAACTCCTCCACTGCTGGCACTCTGGAAGTGCCAGTCCCAAGCCTGGATAAAGGAGATGGTGATGCCAATGATCTTTGTTAGCACACAGTGTCATTTAACTGCAACTACCACCGCCACAATGTGCATTACCAAACTGAAGTTAGAAGACTGCTCCATTCTATGGGTCCTGAGACCGAGAGAGCTGAACTTCTAAATTATTTTGCCGTAAATGTTACGCACAATTCATCGACTGATGATGCCTTGATGACTCTCTGTCAAAATGGGCTATATAAATCTGTGATTACAATTACAGTGGCATATATAAGTGGAGCCACAAAGACAGTTTTTTCCTTGTTTTACATTTTTTTAATTTATGTTATCAAATTCATATTTGGCATCACATGCATTTTTTCATATTTATTTATTCAGAGTTTTATATGGTCACATGATTTGCATATTTTTATTTATCATTTCAGATGTATATTTTTACTTTGCTTTACACTACTTTATATTTATATTTTCATATTTACATTTTCACTTGGTTTTTATATTTTTCATGTAATTTTTATTTTTCTGTTTCCAAATTTATATTTTTACATGCTTTCCATTTGTTTTTATTTATATTTTCAAATTTACATTTTCACATGATTTTGGTCTTCATATTTGTTTTTTGGGATACATATTTTGACATGATTAATATTTTTTATATTTCAAAGTTGTATTTTGACATGAAATGACTCAACTATGGTATGAACAGTTCTTTGGTTTCTGTTTCAGTCGCGTGGTTTGCATTCGATACGAACACTGCATTTCAGGATGTTCTCTTCTCCAACAACAATACGACAATAACGTCAAGTAGTTTTGACGATCGAGTCGTTCTTGGCACTGTTGGCCTGACGAAAGGTGTTCACTACTGGGAGGTGTTTATCGACCGCTTCGAAAACAACAAAGATCCCGCCATTGGGGTTGCCAGATATGACGTCACCAAAGACAAAATGCTAGGTACAGAGGAGGGTGCTAAAGAGCATGGAATTCTAGGTTTTGGACAGAGGCAGAGAATTGCTCTTGGGCATGGGGACAGGTCGTCAAAATTTGGGTTTGGGGCAGGTCGGAATAATTTCAATTTCCAAACAAATGGATGTAGCAAAAAAGGACAAACAGTGGAAACACTAGCAATTTATAATTCATGAAATATATAGTATATATTTATGAAATAATGGGGGATATAAGCAGCTCCATCCCCTCCAGCAGAAATTTTTAAGGGGACCGTCCCTCCTATCTCCATTACATTTTCCCCTCTGGTTTCGATGGCACAAAAGAGGAACAATGCTGAAAAAGTCATGTGTTTAGCACAGCATTCTGCTGTTTCTTTATATTGCATTAACCAGTACATTGTGTTAAGTTGGTAGTAGCTTTGGGGACATAACAACCATGGTCGAGTGGTGTTCTGCCTCACAGAGCTAAAACAATGGAGCCCCATCCAGATGAAGACTATAAGGGAATGGTAAGAGACTGATTGAAGAACATATAGCCTTGGAAAACCCATTTCGATGCCCATAGCCCCTCTAGGTCAACTCAACCTGCCATTCTGGCTGTAAAATGAGTAGGCTTCTGACAGGGTGCCAAAACATGTGATCAATAAGATCGTGAAATTTGTACCAGTGAGCTTGTCAATAAACACGAATATTAATAGTATTATCATCCAAACTAGATGTTTGCCTGTCTGGCGATAAGGTTTAGTTCCTTGACCTCCCCTCCACTTACAACCCCTCCTCTTCATCCTCCCTCTGCCTCACTTCTACTCCCTACCCATACCTTTCACCTCCTTTCCTGCCCCTTGCTACCACTTTCCCCTCCCCTACCTCCACTTTCTCTTCCTCCACCGGCCATTACTGATTTTTCCTGTTTTATGAGCCTTTATTTAAGTGTAAAATAAATTTTTTAATCAACCTCAACACCACTTGGACCAGTTTGTGCAGTACTTATGATAGGCATCTGAAGATTTCTGTATTTAGTGCTTAGATGCATATTTTAGACATTTAGTGGTGGTAGCTTTATTTTTATTTCTGATTGTTATTGAATTGTAGGCTAAGTTATAGTCAAAAATAAATGTGTAAGAATAGAGCACGTAAAATGCCATGTATATCAATTTTTTTAATTGAAATTTCAGCAGTCTATTTTTCAAAATATAGGTGGCTCTTTTAAAATTAAATTTCAGTTCGTATTACAGTAGTATCGTCTTTTTGATATTCTAAATTAAAAAAAGTTAAGGTTAAGGGTTTTCTTGTTTTCAATAAAGTAATCTATTTATTTTCACAGTACATCGAAGAAATGAATGTTGACTTGAAAATTTTTCATAGCTAGATTTTCAAATCATCTTAGCGTGATTTTTATTTTTTTTTATTTTTGGAGGTATATTTTTATAGTACAATGAAGAAAGGAATGCTGACTTTCATATCTGTTTACCACTGACAGGCAAAGACGACAAAGGCTGGAGCATCTACATCGACAACAGCCGGAGCTGGCTTCTACACGACGGCCAGCACTTGGAGCGAATTACCGGCGGCATAAGAACAGGCAGCGTGGTTGGGGTTCTCTTAGACTTGGACAGGCACTTGCTAAGCTTTTACCTTGGGGGCGAACAGCACGGGCCAGTCATCAATTTACCGATTGGGGTCTTTTACCCCGCCGTTAGTCTTAACCGCAACGTTCAGCTGACTCTCCATTCGGGGTTAGAGCCCCCCGTCGATTGCGATGTTGATGATATCTGATTCGACGTTTGACATGATGACGACACGACATATATGACATCAGGCATGATGACTGCTGCTAAAGACGAGAAGTCAAGATGACGGCCAAATTGACGCTACATCAGATGACTTCCATCTCATTGCGAGTGTTCCAGTTCCAGCACTGTGTTCAACAGGGTTTCTCCAGTCATGCCGAGCAGCTTACAGCTTCACTGCCTTACGAACAACTTGGCAGGGTCGACGAATTTGGCCATGTGATCGTTTAAACCAGCGGTTTTCAAACTCTATTTTTTTGTGTACCACCAGGTTAAGAGTCAACAATACTTGAGTGCAAAGTGCTTATTAGGGGAACATTGTGAGTTCTTTTGCAGTGCGTGGAGCGAAGTCCTAACGAACGATACATTTGGAGTATGTGATGATCAATGGAGCTTGTTTTGAGATAATGTCATTGTCAAAAATGTAAATTAAAATTGTTTTCAATTTTTTGCATAGCACGTAGTAACATCTGGTGTGGCTCGTGTACCACCATTTGAAAACCGCCGATTTAAACGATATAGCGGATCGATGGAACACTAAATATAACCAATTAGACTAAGCAAGGCTAAGTGTAACCAATCAAAGACTGAGTGTAACCAATTACTGCTGGTGATTTATATGGTTTTATTAACGGTATTATTCTATTGTCCTGAACGTCACCAGTGGGATCGCGATGTTACCATGGCAACAGCTGCCTTTTGTTTTGGTTAGCCGTTTAGGCCAAGGATGCTTTGTTTTCTTTAGTGTGCTACACGGAATAATAGAAATGCTTCGCTTTTGCAGTTTGGCTCCCTTTAAGAGCCTGTCTTGTTTGAGACTTCCTGCTAGATACTTTTGCTGAACTATCCAAATGCTTAAATGTTGTTTGTGAAGTAATTGTTTCAGTCATGTTTACAGGAGAATGAATGGTATTGTTAAAGAAAAAAAATTTCCTGTCTTGTTTCTGAATTAGCAGTTGTTCTTTATATGACACAATTGCACTGTTGTGTAAATTCTTTTGAAGAATGTATGTCAGTCTGGATGTATGCTTGTATGTGTGTGTGTGTATTTATGTACATTTGCATGTATGTATGTGCATTTGTGTGTATGTACATTTGTAGATATATGTGTACATATGTATGTATGTACATTTGTACAGATGTATATACACTGGTATGTATTCATGTAAGAAACAATATAGCTCTAATTGTGTGTACTTCATGTGTTGAACCCAGTTCTTGCACTGTCGAGGCCACAGCCCTGCTTCACGAGGCCCAGTCTGCACGGCAAAATAGGGTAGGCAACCTAACAAGTATAACGTTTCTGACAAGAATGCTTTACGTTGTTAAACTGTCAAGTAAACCAAAGTGCAGTTTAAGCAGTTGGTCAAAATAGAGAATATACTTACTTACTCACTCACTTGTTAACAGGATAATTGGAAACGTAATGCGCTTTGCAACAGATGGTCGGTGAAGTGCTACATTCATGTATTCCAACGTTTGTCAATGTGTATGAATGCTTATATAGTAATATATATATGGCTCACTCAAGAGCCACCTGTAATTTATATTTTGTGTTAACGAGCAAAGAATTTATTTAAGTTTATCTGTGAATATTGCAATTCCATAAAAAAAACTACTCAGTCTCATATCTTCATTAATTTACATGTTTTAACAAGGCTAGTATCGATTGTAGTTGTGACCGTAAATTTCTATATGTGTTTGACTTTCAGCAGTGTTCAATAATTTTAATTTTACTACAAGTATCACTACTGAAAAAAGGTAACTGCTCACAGATTTATATTAGCCGTATTTTGACTCGAAAATGTTCAGACATGTGCATGTTTGTTTTTTTCTAGATTGGAGTTTTTGTCTAATGGGCAGTATAATATGCCAGCTGGATATTTATTTTCCAAGTAACCTCAAATCGGTGATCCTTGCCAGATTCAACTCTTAATTTTTATTATACTTATATCAACTTCTAATTTTTATTGCACTTATGGTTCAGTTACAGTTGCTTCCTACGTGTACATATCTTTGTCATTAAAATGAACAAACACTAGTTAACGCTTGTGAATTTATGTTGATATTTTTCAATTGATATTCTATGTGGTACATTGCTGATACAAGACAGTAGTTTTATCGTTAAGTTGAAATATATACATTGGTGCAAACTGGCGTGTCAAAATCTAACTAGAGAAGTTCTTGCTTTTAAGCCAACGTATTTTTGCTACTCTCGACTGTTTTGCTGTGGTGACTGACTAGTTGAAGGTTTAGAAGAAAGCATATCATGTTCCAGTGTTTGCTAAAACATTTTTACCAAGTTTTCATGAATAATTTTTTTCTGTAAAAGTTATATTTTAATTGTTCAAACATGTTTGCCAGCAGCAGTAATGGTAATGATGATGACAGCTGTTTGTTATGATGATGATAATGATCTCTTTAATAATTAGAGTTATACTCAAAATATTTTATTATTACTGTTAGCTTTATGAACTTATACAGAAGATGTGTCAGAACTGATAAACTGTTATTGGATTTGCATATAGTGATGTTGATAGTAATGATTAGCAATTTATATAGCACCAGCATATATATAATGTGATTACTCCTTCTGTTTGGCCTACCGTTCTGTCCTTGTCTTAGTCTTCTCTCTTCTCACATTGTCTTGCACACTAGGAGCGCCTCTGAACGGTTCACCTTACAAATGCTCACAGGTTGTGCATGAAAATGAAGCCTCAGGCAGGTCAAAACCAGAAGCCAGACCAGTAACACAGGAAAGTTGGTGCCCTGCGACAAGTTACCCCATCCACACAATATCCTAGAGTGGAAGTTACCCATCCACACGATATCCTAGAGTGGAAGTTACCCCATCCACACGATGTCCTAGAGTGGAAGTTACCCCATCCACACAATGTCCTAGAGTGAACTAAAAGTGACTGGGAAACCAATGCTGCTTCTCGTTAAACTTGTGTTCAGGCACTGCAGCATTTCTGTGCTTACTATAGTAAGTCTAAAACTAAGTTCATAACTGTAAATTCTTAACTAACTGGGGTAAGTGCAATTAAGTCAGAGCTGGAGTAGTTACAGTGCATGAGCTTACTGGGCTAAGCTCTGAATCTACCACAGTAAGCCCAGAATTGCTGGAAAATGGAGTTCAAAACGATCACAGAGATAAAATAGCATTCCACAAAATGCATTTGTGAATTAAAGACACAAATGAGTAGAAATTATTATTATAATTATTCCTCTCGTATTAATATAATGGGCAAAAAAGCCTTTACAGAAACCTGTTACATATACGAATTGATGTTGAAGACAAATAGCTTGATGAAAATGTCCATTCTCCTATAAGATCATAAATGTGAGAATTCATTTAGTAAAATATGCAGTAATTTAAATTTCAACCAGTCACATCTGCTGTAAAGTCATGATCACGGCTTTGGTACATTTAAATCTAATTGAATAAAATATGCAGTTCATTTCTTAAGTAAATAGCAATTGATTTAAAATGTGCAAATTATTTCTTGGGTAACAAACACATGATTTCAAAAAGCAGATAATTTGTTAAGTAAATAGCAATTTAACACATACATGGCTTTAATAATAATATTTTATTATTATGCCCCAAAGTGATAATTCCAACATAAAATGACACACAAGCATTTTTAAGCACGAGGCATTATAGGTCGAGTGTAACAGCAAAATTAACAACTGCAGCCCTTTTCAATTGAAAAATTTAATTAATGAAGTCAATCAATTAGTTGCATTAAAACAGTAGCATAATTATAAGATCTGCTAAGTTAAATAACAGTAATTCATTTGTCACTATTTGTTTTTTAATATTTATCGAGTTCATAGGTTAAATAAATAGAAATTTTTTTAAAATTAGAATACTGAATTGGAAAGATAAGCTGATGAAAAACAGCTTCAAGCATTGGCATGCTAAAAGACCTGTGTAATAAATACAAAACTTTAAAAAACAAAACTGAAAGAGAAAGAAAAGCCGATACAAAAGGACAGCTTATGCTTTTCATGCACTACTTGCAGAAATCCACTTAAAGTAAGTCTCGTACATAAAACACAAACAAATCAGTCACATTTTGCGAAAAAGTTTGAACTGCAATTCTATAAAAAGAATTCAAACAAAAAATCGGTAACATTCTTCAACAATTAATATATCCGCGTTGACAAGCACATGAAACAAAAAAATCGGACTCAACACACAATTACACTCACAAGAATTCTGAAGTTTCTTCTACATGTCCCTATATTAATGTTCGTTAACTACTTTACATGCATCTGTAAACTGTACACAGCTAGGAACATCAAGACTTGGGTAGTGACATCCCAGACAACCACGTTAATTGAGCCAAAAGTTGGCTCAGGAAATGTGGCTGTTTGGGTTGGCACAAAAAGAATTATGTATGGCTAACTAGTTGATATACAACACAAAATGATAAATAAGTTTACACTGATAGCACAGCCATATGCGACATAACAGAGAACAAGAATCCCATGGAAAATAAGATCCAGTGCTCTAGTGAACAAGCCTGTTATCCGTTAGTGATCATCATCAGCGTATTTATTCAGTGCTGAAAAACCTTCATGCTTCCAGCTTCTTCTATGCTTTTGAAATGCATTTCATGACCATCATCGACATTGACCGTCTACGCTAGAGCTAGTAGAGAGAAGTAGATCAGTTTCTTAGGGCCCATCCATATATCACGTATGCAAATAAATCGGATTTTCGGGCCTCCGACCCCCTGTTGCACCGCGTACATTTCGTGGGCCCGACCCCCATGCTCACGTATATCTAAGCTCTACTACCCCCCACAAATTGCAAAGGTTAAATAGCTAAAGACATCTATAACACATCGATTTTACCAAAGGCTATTTGTTTTTGTTAAGCATCATATTTAACAGCATTTTATTTAAATTTGTTAACTGTTATGAAGAATTAAAACACTAACAATGCATTTGAAACAGTTTTAATGCTGCACAAATAATTGATTAAGCCGGAATGTAGTCTGTGATTGGGTTTACAGCTCTGATTTTAATATTCCGTATTGAGGATGTCATAATTAGACAATTATATTTGCGTACGTACATATTTTCGGGACCCCCAACATAGTCACCCGTACGCAAAATCGCCAAATTCGAAACCCCTCCCTCTGCTGCATTAGTAATATGTGGACGGCCCCTACTCCACGGCATCTTCTCCAAACGGCTGACTATCCCTGCTTCGGATTCACATTTGATGTGACCATGGGCACGTTACAAAATTAATTAATAATAAATAATAACAGTCATGTGGGGAGCATGCATGAGGAGTATTCGGAAGGGATACTAAAATATTTAGCTACGATAATAAATAATTTACTTCCTTCACAAAATATAATATTACGCAAAGTCACCCTATAGTTTATATAATATGACAAGGGTTTAAAGTGGTTCAGAATACGTTTATTAACCTGTTATGCTTAAAAGCCCATCTCAATGCTATCATCCAAATCATTCCACAAGTACACACAATTCTTGCACTGAAGAATTTCTGCTCTATTGTTCCTTTTGGTTTCTTAAATAATTAAGCTTAAAATTAATTAAATAATTAGGCATATAATTTTCTAAATGCAAATTTGCATGGAAAACAAATTATGTCACATTCTGCCACCCTAATTTGGCAAAGAATAAGACAAAGGATTAATTTTAAAAATAATTTAAAGACGTTGGGGGGGGGACAAAAAACTTCTATCTAAAAATTTGAAATGCATGGTATGTAAGTTAGCAAAATAATAACATATAAATGACAATTTTATTAAATAGAAATAATAACACTAATAATACATGTTTTCACTTGAACTGCTAAGATTATGTTCTGGAGAGAAACTACTTAAACTGCCGAGATTATAATTTGGAGAGATACTATTTATACACCTATGTTCTTGAAGAAAACATCGTTCTGAATGACACATGTCAACTTTACAATTCCAGCCACATAGTAAGAATCACACTAACAAACACTTAAATCAACAGTATCCTGCAGTAACAGCCCAAATAAATTAGAAATAGCACCGTAATTACAGGATACAGTAACAAGACAATTACATATATACTTGACTAATTACAACAATTAATCAACAATATCAGACTATTTACAAAGTGTCAGTTTCAAGTACAAAGACGCGCTAAATTGCAAGGCTAGCTTAAATGTACTGCAGCTGAAATGGTGAAACTCGAAAACGGCAAGACAGACGCAACCCTGTTTTAGAAGTACTGCCTCAAACTTGGGGCGTTATCCACACCCACCCTCAGTACGCATGAAGCAATTTCTAAGCTGCTCAGGAACATAAGGCAAATGTATGTTAAAGCTAATCGCAGTATAGTCAGATTACTTTGCGTAACCTACATGTAGTACCGTAGACGTGAAACGATGTACCTCTAGACCAGAGGCTTTCAACTTTCTGCAGTGACAGAATAAAGCACTTCTTTCCTCAGGTTCCTTTCCACCATACAGTTTTTCAAGAAATGACAGTAATTGTAACTTGTAATGTAGAAATCGTGTAATAATGCCAATTATATTAAAACATAGAGTCGTTTCTAATAAGAATGACTTGCAGCTGTGAAATATTCCTTTCTTGAGTTTATCCTTTTGTAAATTCGATTGATGTCTTTAAGATTTATTTTGAACAGCCCCACACAACCCCTGGTCATTCACCTGTGGAACCTGAGGGTTCTGCGGAACCCTTAGAACGTGGAACCATTGGAAGGGTTGAAAATCACTGCTGTTGACAGAGACATAATATTTGACTAGAAAGTGCAGCAACTATTTTATTCCCTTTTAATTCATTGTTGTTTTGTAAATAGCATGAACAGTGATTGGGGAAATCATGCTCAATTAAAACTCAATATCAGAGGTCCCTTCACCATTTCTACAAATAACTGATATACAGTACACAGGTCTCAATAGTTTAACTGATTATAGACTGAGCACAAGTTTTTTTCTGTCCTACAGTGATATATTGATAACTGTATTATTGTGGTATTACTCTGCCTAAGATCTTTGCTTGCAGGACCTACTTTCAAGTTACTTACTGCATGAATATCAAACCAGCACCCAGTAAATTGAATCGAGATTTGAATCTTTACCCCCGATTCCATTCGAGATCCTGAAAATCTTTAATTCACAGCTCACTAAGTCATGCATGATCTAAACTCAGTGGGCATTGCTCATTCGAGGTATGACAGAGTGGATGGTACACCATCCCAAACAGATATTAAATTTTGCATACCTCAAAATGTGTGCCTGTTTCTAGTAAAACATTATTAATTAACACATAATTCTGCATTTAGACAACAATACAAAGACTATCATAACCATCACCCATAAACAACACATCACGACAAACGGCATAGGAGTTCTAGAAACATTTCGAACAACACAAAAATGCCGATTACAGGCAGTCTGGGCGAAAAGATTACAGAACACGAAATCTTTACGTTACAACAACTAAATGGAAAGTAAAGAAATGCCAAAGAAATATCAAAGCTCTGACTACCGCAAAACACCAAGACTAGACGTGCGGCTACAGACGGCGTTAATCAAAGTACAAAAATTGCAAAGATAATCAATTAACGCGTACGTCAGAAGTCCGTACGTTACCGCGAACGTTAATACGTGACGGATAATCGTCTAACTAGCGAAACTGCATACAGTGCAAAACTAAAACAGTCAATTTACGCTAAATTAACGTCATTCGGCAGTTTACATATACCATCATCTGCTAACTTCATAATTACTAGTAAAACATCGTCGGTTAACAAGCATTAAGTAATTTGTGTCGTTTTGCAAATTTTAGCTCCTTTAAAATACTATACATCAGACCCACAGATCTGATCAAGCGGTCCAGTCCATCTCAGAAATCGGTCAAGCAAACATGGGTGCGTGTATGTATGTCTATACAGTGTGCTGTATGTTTGTATCGTATTTCATGTATGTATTGAATGTGCGTATTGTATTGAATGTATGTATTGTATTGAATGTATGTATTGAATGCATGTGTGCTGTGTATGTATGCATGTATGATATATGTGTATATATATGTATATATATTCGATACGTATTCATATACACAATTACACATACATATAAATATACATATATGACTATATATATATATATATGTATATGTATATATAAAGATCTTCTAAAGCACCTTGCAGATACACTGTGCGCAGTCGTTTCTCCAGTGTTCCTACTAGCTGCTGTGTAGTCTCAATTCTCCACAGGTGCCTCGCAAATGAATCGCAGCCCTTCATCGGTCAGTCCCGAACTGCTCCCGATCACGCTCTTCAAGTGATAGGTACAATCTTTGGTGGTGTCAAGGCCAGTTGCTCGTCTAACAATTCGCACTGCAGATGCGCTCGGCAATAGACAAGAGAGAAATGACGATCATTCTCGCCACTAGGCGGCAGCCTCGTGCCGAGAGCCGCAGCATCCGCACCTCACAGCGCACCGGTGGCAGATCATGAGAGGCCAGTAGCACCATAGACATGGGATGATGACGGACAGGAAAGACAGCACAGTCCACCTCTTGCAGTTGTTCTTGTCGGCGACATTGCACGAGCAGGGGTGCGGCGGGTCGTTCGTCTCGCCATTCGTCATGCAGTGGTAGAGAACCGCACGGGCGCAGCAGCTGCACGACAGCCCCTCGATGCAGTCGACCGCGGGGTCCGGGGCGTCGACGCAGCTCCCGCGCCGGTTTTCCTCCGCTATGAATGTCTCCTGACAGTGAACGCACTTGAGTCGCTGGCTAAGAAGTCGCCGCGTCGGCTGGTCCTCGGCGGCGCAGTCTCGCCGGCACGACTTCGGAATGATCGGCAGCGAGTGGACCGATGTCGGGACGGTCGAGACGACGTTTGACTGGACAGGCGATATGGCAGACGTTTTCGAATCGCACTCCAGCTGCGGGTAGCTGTACTCGAATTCGATCGTCTTTTTTGCGAACTCCACGTAGGCGTTGTTACCAACTTCCTTCTCGCCGGGTTTCAAACTGTCGCTCAGCGGTCGGTTGGCCTTCAGGTCCCGGTTCAGTTTGTTTTTGTGCAGAAGGACCGGGTCTGGGAGACTCGTACAAGTGTTGACGCACTGAAAGGACGAGTTTTTCGTGCTTATTGGAGGGAAGGTGAAGTACCAGGCGAGTCTCTTCGACAGCGTGGTTGTCTCGTTGACCGGTTTTGAGTTCGTTTCGACGCTAGCATCGGACTGATGATGACAGGACGTCGACTGCGTGGTGCTGGATGGCTCGAGAAATGTTTGCGGCGCTGTCGGTGAGGTAGGCGACTGGGCTGACGGGGTACTTACGGTCGTAGAGGCCGTGCTTTCCGGTCTTGATATGCTGTCTTTGCGTTCTAGTGGGAGGTTTAACGACTGAAAGAAATTCAGTGCCAATCGGTAATGACCGAATTGGAAATTTATTATGAATCAGTGAAGTTTAGGGTGAACACTGAACAGTCAAGCTACACCTAATTTTCGAGATGGACCATTTTTTAAAAACAATTTTTAAAAAGGAATTTTATTCAAATGAGACTCGGAATGAAATAATTGAAAATTCGTTATTTACTAATATAGCCATGTGTAGACTTAAAGTTTAAACATTTCGTCAGAGGCATAATTACCTATATAGGCCTATACTGATCATTTAATGGTTTGGAGTTTATTAGTGGATCTTTTGCCCTTATAATATAGCTTCAGATGATATCATAAACATTCAGTTTGCTTCACTCTGTAGCATTAACTCTGTCATATCAGATCATAGCAGACTTCACCAGACTTCATCTCCAATGGATGATCATCCTGACTATGATCTGACTTGAAGCAAAACAACCAATCAATCCAATGAATGAAACATAGAAATCAACTCAGAAATCTACTCTATGCCAGCCTATATGATGTTAAAAGCAATTTCTAACGAATATCATACATCAGTTAGCAAAACAGTTCACAGCAAGTAGTGGGTCCAAACACAAGTAAGGAACCAACCAAAAAATATCCGTCAACAGATGACAGAAGGCACGGATGATCATAGTTTCAATGCACAGAGGATTGGAGGCCAATATTTCTACACAGGTGCCGGATAAGAATTAAAGGGCATGGAGCAAGTTGACTTTCTTGATAAAACCGCTGAATTAATCCTTGATGCTGGCCGGCATCAAGGGTTTTTGCAAAAATTGTGAAACTTTACATTTAGCGGGAAAGGCTTTAGAAAGTTATATTATAATAAAAAGAAATAATTCCAACTAGAATTGTGATACCCATAGATACTGGATAAGAATTATAGGGCATGGAGCAAGTCGACTTACTTGATAAAACTGCTGAATCCGCTGAATATTTACAGTGCATCTAAATATTTCTTTTCCTGAACCCGGCCGGCATTGAGGAATTTTGCAAAATTTGTGAAACTTTACTTTGTGCGGGAAACACTTAAGAAAGATATATTATAATAGAAAGAAGTAATTCCAACCAGAATTGTGATACCCATAGGTACTGGATAAGAATTATAGGGCATGGAGCAAGTCGACTTTCTCGATAAAACCTCTGAACCCGGTATCAAGGATTATTGCAAAAATTTTGAAACTTTACATTGTACGGGCAACACATTAGAAAGGTATATAAAATCATAAAAAGAACCAATTCTACCGGTGACCGGACAATTCGGCTTCGGACAATTCGGCTCTGGACAGTTCGGTGTGGAAAATTTGGTGACTGGGCAATTCGGCATGGACAATTTGGTGCTGGGACAATTCGGCGACGGACATTTCGGCGTGGGATGAGTTTGTAAGTGTATTTAGACCAGATTTTGGTATGTAGTAACTCAAATTTTTAAAATATTCAGAATGGGAGCAAAATAATATTTTCCATATTATCCAGCACATGTTTGGCTATTGTAGAGTCATAGTCAACACATAGGGACCGTGTCACCGTCTAACTAGAGTAGTCCTCCACTGTAGAGAAAACTAAAGAATATTACAAAATACATCGATTTCGGTTTCTGACTCACATAGTATTTACTAACGGCAGTAGAAGCTTATAAAGCCATGTCTTAATGCTACTGTACTCTTTAATCGCAATTACTCAAATTCAGTATTTTAGGGCTGTAGTCTTCACCAGTCTATATAATAACTAGACATGTGCTGGATAATATGGAGAACACAATTTCGCTTCCATTCCGAATATTTTAAAAATGTCAATTACTACATACCGACATCTGGTCTAGATACACTTACAAACTCATCCGGTGCCAAATTGTCCGGGAACCATTCTACCACAAATTGAGATGCCAAGAGGTCCATTCAGGTGCTGGATAAGAATTAGAGGGCATGGAGCAAGTCGACTTTCTCGATAAAACCTCTCAAGGATTTTTGCAAAAATTGTGAAACTTTACTTTGTGCAGGAAATGCTTTAGAAATTTATATTATAATAAAAAGAAGTATTCCAACCAGAATTGTGATATCCATAGGTACTGGATAAGAATTACAAGGCATGGAGCAAGTCGACTTTCTCGATAAAACCGCTGAACCCGCTGAATATTGATTTACAGTGCATCTTAATATTTCTTTTCCTAAGAAAAATTTGTGTGCGCACACTAAATGATTGTGTGCGCTGGCTCCGCGACCCGTGCGCGCACACACATGTGCACAGCTTAGAGGGAATATTGGCCACTAACTCAGATGAAATACTGCAGGCTTGAAGCACAAGCCAATGCACACCTCAACAATGCACTCAGAAATAGAACAAAGTTTTCAACGTCTCACCATGAATATGTCCTGGTCTTCACCTTTCAGCGCGCGAACAGTTCTCTCGAGTGGTCCTGGTCAAACGAAGAAGAAACAACACCCATTCACACATTGAATTTTATTCATGTTGGAAATTTAAATATAGAAACCTTCAGTGAGAACAGCACAAAACTTTCTTCTGATCAACAATGTCAAAGGCTTTGATGCCCTATAGACAGGGGTGTCAAAGAGCTGGCCCATGGGCTATTTCTGGCTCACCGATAATATATTTCTGGCAATTGAAGCCTTGTCTAAAGACTACAAAATTGAGAATAAAAGGTATACTTTGTCCTTTTCCTGACTTTATGAGTTTTCTGTGATGTTTGTAATTGATAATGCATAAAGAATAACGTCTTCAAAGCCTAATTCAACTGTTTGTATTGCCCCTCTGCGATCCCTACCCAATTTTCTTCATGTGCCTTCGACACTCTGGCCGCCACTTTCTGGAAAGTAATGCCACTGGCACACCATCACAAAAACGTTCGGGATGTCATTAAATGTAAGTGAAATCGTTTTCCTGTAGACTCAATGAATATATCTAGATCCCCACTGCCGTTTGTAAGAGTGCCATGCCATATTTGATGTCTGTTAAGTGCAGGAATCCCTTATTCATATTTTATTTTAGCTAAACCAGTTAGACAAAATGCCAGGCAGGAGCGAGCAATGAATTCCCAGCCACTGAAAAGTTATGAGCACCCAATACTGTAGAGGCAAGCTATAGGCCAATATTAGAAAATGAAGTAGTAAATGTCCACGGATGCCCCTTGAGTTTAACTCAAGGGGCTACTCCTCTTCCTCTTCTTTTCTTCTAGTAAGCTGAATAACCTCTACACAGATGTAATCTGGCCAAACGATCAGTGCAGAACCAAACCTCAACCAGGGATAGATGTATTCTAGTATTCCTAGTGCAATATATAATTAACATATAATATAATTTACCTCAAACTTAAGATAGGTCCTATGAGCTCCACCAACAGTTCGCCCGGGTCTTAAAACGGCTAGGAGCCGGTGGAAAGTCGTCTGGGGGCCATATTTTGGCTCCAAGGACCCATCTTGAATATGAGATCAATTATATTGCGCCAATACAGCTAGACTACATCAACTTGCAAGATAGGTTAGACGTCGTTTCGATTAGGTGTATAGCTGAAAACCGGTTTCACTGACCAAAGCATAACACCCCAGCTGAAAACTCCCAGAATGAGAAAGGCAAACAGTCTCAACAGACGAGAAAATTCTAACAGCTGCAGACCACTTCATCTATTCCGGCACAGCTTCGTGTCTCAAAGGACAGCGCGGGTCTCTGTAGACTATGCTGGAGCTAATAAAATATATATAACATCGGAGTCTCGGAGACTAGGCCACGGACAAAAACGCATATGGCTGAGATCTTGGAAAGCAGTCGGCGTCTGCATATGAATATATAAACGCTGTACATACTACGCTGGCCTGCAATATCCCACAGCACAAAGAAGAAGACTGTTCTGATATACGAGAATCTAATAGTTTAGTTGCAATTTAACAAGAGACAGGATGCCACGAGCAGCTGGTCATCAGAATATGACGAGCAATGTGCAGGGAGCACATGGGGCCGCGCGCACGTATGTATACACAGTGAGCGATAGGAACAATATATCATGCATGAATATATCGGTTTGATCAGCACTGCAGTCTGCTGCTAGATTTCAATTTGCACAGAGGCAGACAAACCATGGTGGATAAAAGCAGAAGCGGTGTTGACACTGGCTGATCACTGATTATTATGAGCAAATGCTATGTGGACCGTTGCATGAATGGCTCGAGTAGTCGGAGTAAAGGAAGGCAACACTATAGCCAACAATTATCTTGACAGAGAACAATATTGCTGCAGTAACCTTGATCATAATGATGGCCGTTTATTAAATATTTACGCATTACTTATCATTATAATAAGTAGCCCCAATGTGGAAATCATCAAAACAATTGTGTTGAGTGTTGCATTGTATGCCAGCAAAACCTCGACTCTTAGGAGGTAAGACAGAGACAGACTACTGGTGCATGAGATAAATACCCTGGTAGCAGAAGATCTCAAACGAAAAGGTCAGAAACAAAATAGGAAACAAAATGAACATTGTACAACGGATAATGGAGGGAAAACCGAACCTCTTCCGACACATCTGCAGAATGGAGAACCAACGACTGGTGAAGCACATGATGTTTGGAAGGATGGAAGGACAAACATCAAGGGACAACCGTGCAGGGAATGGCTGGACGATATCAAAGAAGGGTGCAACGACGAAATATGTCCTTAGCAGGCGAGCACAGCATCAAGTGGAATGCAAAAAACATTGTCAAAAAAGCCTTGGACACCTATGAGCAATGAACCCATGGAGCGATGGATGGATGGAATTAATAGCCTCACTTTTGCTAATGACTAGGAGATACTAGTCACGATTAAGCTACAAGGTGAATGAATCAAATAATCAATTAAACTTGATATGGCACCTCAAGAAATCTACTCAGATTGCTCTCTGCATTAGCTTACATGATGTTAAATGCCATTGCACGACTATTAGAACAGTTAGCAGAACAGCATACAGTAAGCTGAAAGAGTCACCAATGGTTGGTCCATGCACAAGCGTTGAACCAACCAACAGATTCCCGTCAACAGCTGACAGATGGCATGGATGTCCAGAGTCTCTGGTGATTATAAGTTTTCTCGTTTAGTTAAAAGATGACAGTGGAACATAAGCATGGCTACAAGAAACAATCCGAAGCAGCAACTATCTCAGATTGCTGATTTATTTCCCATACAAATGATTTATTTTCCAGGTCAATTATCTACTTAACATATTGATAACTTATATTCAAGACTGAAACAGACTCAGTAAAGCACAGAGCATGAGTTTGAAACTAAAACAGTCAGCTTAAACTGCCTTGGGCTCGAAATGAATTTGAAGAAGAGTCTCATAATGTAAAGACATGAATGTTATAGTGTATCTAATAAAAGAAGAGCTGGCTTTTTGCTATTTTTCGGCTCCACAATTTTCCCAACCCAGAAAAATCGCTTCCAACTTTTATCCCCTCGGAAATGTTTGCCCCACTTACTTACTAATAAAGAAAAGCAAAACGGTGAGAGTAGATCTATAGAAGTAGCTTGAACCAAAAGGGCAACCAATTGATAATTGTGATGCCAGGATTCACTTCTCCTCAAAAGCCCATATCTTCAGTTAATAAATACAACAATAACCCTCACCATAACCAACCATTTTTATTGCAATCCTCAACCGATGAAAATTTGACGACATTAAACATGAACAAGTATATGAAAGGGATAGAACAACTGAGCATCTATAGGGAGATATAAAAAAACCTCTAAGATACCAACGAGGTCCTGCTAAGTGGCCCACCCTTTCTCACATTAGATACAAGCAGCAGAAAGAATTTTAATAACAGCACAAAGGTAATTTGTAACTTATAGCTTTAGCAGATACTGTAGTGTACATGTAACGCAGCCAATCACTCCTGGACCAATTCTGGTCTGTGGGCCACAATTTCAGTAGCACTATGCCGCCAGCTGCAAACTTAATGGAAATCTTGCCCTGGTGGGGAGCTGAATCCCCAACTTCTGACAGTCCAGCATGGTAACCACCTGATTACGAAAACCCCTAAACTGGGACTGAAGGTAAACTCGACGAAAACTGCAAAGCAATGATATTTCAATCGTGGATATAAATATAATCACCTTTCAGTTTCAATTCATGATTCCAATTTTACCATTATTGAAATATCAGTGCTGCAATGTTCCTACATTTCAGACAAACCTTGGCGCAGACTGTCAACTGCCTTTCGCACTCCCTTCTCGAAGACCCTAGCATCGGTTGCACTCTCAAAGGTCAGGCCAAATCGACCCCCTTCGGTCCTCCAGTGATGAAACGTAGGATTTGCATGTGTGTATTGTAGGTCTTTCTTCAGCATACACTTAAGCACAACCTATAACGCAACAAAGGACAAGCAGTATTTTAGCTGCCAAACAAGACAAAGTGGTCGATAATGTTACATTCAAACAAGGCACACGAGCACAGGTAAAAAACCTAATGTTGATAATATGGTGTTTGCGTGTGATGAACATTGCCTCATTTTGTTTGGGTTTGTGCTAAGTGTTTTAGTTGACAGAGTTTGGGGCTCAACCCTATATGTAGTTCTTTTGACTGAGTTAAGTAACTGAAAAGGTGCAAGGGTCAGGCATTGACCTCCAGCCCAATGAAATCCGTGTTTACATAATGATGTACAAAATAGAAAGAATGATTTTCTTATCTTACATGGTTTTGTGGCTAAGCGTCTTAGTTGTCGGGATTGAGGTTCAACCCTAGATCTTTTACCCTCTGTCCCAACCCTAGTTAAGAAAGTGAAAATATGCGAGGCTAGGTATTGACCGCCAGCTCTTTCGTGACATGGACGAGAACCGACATTCCAAATATTTATTGTGTTTGAATTAAATTAATATTTGCCTAAAAGATATGGGTTATGTCTGTAAGTTGGATGAGTAAATTTAAAGAGAAAACTAAAACATCTTATGAGTTGTTCTGTGTTCAATATCAAACAACATCTGCACAAAATTCTTAATAAAATGCAAATAACAATAACTAATAACTAAAAAAAACTTAAGTTAAATATTGCAATTGACTGAAAAATGAAATAATAATAATGAAACTCACAGTAAAACAACAACAAAATTAGTAACAATAAGAATAAGAGACCACTGTGAGAATTAAAACAGGATTTCCTGCATTCCTCATTAAAGTTGAAAATATTAAAAGCAATCATTGGTATTTAAAAGTTAGCGACTTTGTTTTCTTAACCTTGGCATATGAGATTGAGTGGCATGTCCCTCCTTCATCATTTCATATATTTCCACTAACCGTGTATATACAGCAAGTATACTATATTTAGCTGAGTTTGTAAGTGGTACCAGGCTTTGAACCACCCCACAAGCATCCCCCTCCCGCCCGGCTTGATTGATTGAGGCCTAAATGACCTGACTGTAATTCAAGTTTTGTGTAGGGGTCAGCCACTGTCAAATTCTAATTGTGACAGTAGGATTACATAACACCATTAACATGCAAACCACTCAGAGTTGTCTCCCCCATGGTCAGCAGAAGTCCACTATCGACCTGAATGGTCTTCAATTGTTTCAAAGCAGAGAAACAAAATAAAATACAATGCAATTTCGGTGCATAAACCTTAACATACTGACAAATTCTCAGTAATAAAATTTGTGCACACCTTCTTAGTGGTTGGCCCCTAGCTTGTAGCCCAGGGTCTACTCAAGCTATCTTCATTTGCACCTTAAAACTGTTCTTTTCAACCATGCCGGATTCTGGAGCGCTCCTGAGTAGTAGCTTTGAAGAGCGCTATATCAGTCTTTGTAATAAATGAATGAATGAATGAATCTAAAACATATTGAACATGCATTAAAGTCTTACACATACACATACAGTATGTGGGACTTATGTATACTTGCAAAACATACTTATCTGGTGGTCTCACATATACTGGTTGGCCAGCATGTGTGACCTATGTATACTTGCAAACCCCAATGACCTGCGCGTCTTACGCATACTGATAGGCTAGCAAGCGTCCCTGTGTGTACTTGCAAAACATACTTATTTGGTAGTCTCATATATACTGGTAGGCCAGCATATGGTCCTACATGTACTTGCAAAACATAACGACCTGTGTCTCTTACACATACTGATAGGCTAGTAAGTATCACTCTGTGAACATGCATAACATACCGATTTGTCGGCAATGCGATGGCCATAAATGAGGAATTCGATGTTGTTCTTGTCTCTGCCGACCGTCATGAGGCGACATAGTCCGATGACACTCATACCCCCTCCGCCAAGAGGGACCCAACCTCCTTTGCTGTCATCTCTTGTCATGACCTGCGCCTTCACGTGCACTACAAAGTCTTCACTGAAATGAAAACATATCCAAATGTTACACCAATTTCCACAGCTCAGATGACCAACTGGCACTCAATCAACAAAAGCAAGTTGGCCAGTGCTTAGTCAACAAAAACAAGTTCACCAGTACAAAAAGGTTGAGCAGATCACGATGCTAATCTTTTTATCGCTGAATATTAATGCATGCATCCATGTATGCATTTATATATGTACTTGTGAATATATCTATGTATGTGAACATTGCAAACGCATTCTCTGAACCTCCCACAGGTGCAAAGGAACTGCTCTCTAGTAGATCTATAAGGATGCATCTTAAGATAACCAAAAAGGTCTCTTGAGCCATTTCGGCTGTTAAGTTCTAATATTTAGTGCAGGACCATTCCAATATAAGAGAAAAAGAGAAAGAACAACGTGTCCCAATTGCACAATGGCAGCTGAGTTCCATCTGAATTGGACTGACCAGTGATGACAGACTCCAATGTAAAAGTATCTTTTCTCTCTCTCTCTCTCTCTCTCTCTCTGTCTCTCTCTCTCTGTCTCATTCTTTCACTCTGTCAATGCATCACATGTCAGCAGATGTATATTATACTTGTTCCTCCTTGGTATGCCTAGCTCCTGCTTACCTGCATCACCCTCGTCACATGTTTGCTCACCACCCCTCAGAGTGTATTATACATGTAGTAGATACCTGCAAGGAAGGTGGTACTCAGTCCCATTCATCTGAACCAATAGCATTCAAAGTTGTACTTTTTCAGTGGTGTGAAATGGCCTCCATCTTGAGCTGTGCCTGCCTGCTTCCTAGGTCACTCTATGACACATTCTGTAAGCACTTGAAAACTGTTCTGTTTGGCCATACTATAGTTGGGAGCACCTCTGAGTAGTTTCCCTTAGGAGGTGTTATATCAATCCTTGACTGAAGTAATGAATGACCAAGTTGGCCCATAAGAGCTGCACTGCAGACAATTATATCCTATCAGTCTAGAGATATTAAGCCGTTATTTTTGAAACGATAGAAACAGAAAACCAGAGCTGAGCAACTAAAAGAAAGATGGGATAGAAATGGAAAATTCCCGTCTAACTTCGTTTCATGTTGGAATAAAATTGGGTTTGAAAGCAAGCTACTGCTGAGGGCATGAGGCATACAGCCCCCAGGTTAATTAATTTAATAAATTTAAGTGCAGGCTACCACAGACAGACCATGAAACAAGACAGCCTAACTGTCATGCAATTCATGCGACTGAATATGAACTGTGAGAAAATTTAAAGTACTGACTTTGCAAAAACGATATCAGAAAATGTGCATTACACAATTATAGACCAAGAAAGTCACAAGATATTATATGGTCCCAGTGGAAAGCATGTAAGTAGGTGCATAATTTATCTGCCAGTAAAATTGCAGCAGGAATAATCCATCAAATTTGAGTATAAAGTTAGCCCCAGGAACTTATACTTATAAGCAATAAACTCAGTACACACTGTTTAGACTCACCTCTAAAAATATTAGTAACCAATTTTCATTTGAGATTTACATACTTTGATTTGATTATAGTGCTTCAATTTGAGTCATCATAGGATTTGATTAATCTGGAATATTGTCATCATTGAGCAGAATGAATTGTCACTTGGTATTTTTATATTTTGGCTTTCAACCACATTTACCCTGGATTATTGCTGCATGATAATTTTACATCTATAGTAGTAATAATCATCAATGGATGTCATGAGCATTATTACAATAACACTATAGAAATTCTTAGATTTGATTTGATCAGATAAGATTTCAAAATTTGTTTGGCATCACATCGAGTATCAAGCCGCATAATATCGACTAGAGCACAATGTGAAGCCCAACCAAATAATAAGGTAAGGAAACTGGCCCAAAATAATTGGCCTATTTTGTGAAAATAACTTTTTTTACAGGTTTCACCATCTTGGCCAGCATGCTCAGGGATTTGCCTCTGATCCCACTGGGACTCAGTTCAAGACCACAGTATATGGGCTTTCAACTGAAATCCTACAGTCGCCCTGTATCAGGGCGGAAAGACATACCAAGATTTATGTTCCATTAGTACCATATAGCAAGCTGAGCTATAAAATGACAACACAGAGATGGTGGAATGAGCAAATGGCAAGGGAGAGGGACATGTGCAGGTCATTGGGATAGTGGTAAGTGGAAGAGCTCCATGGTGTGCTACACTGTCAAGACAGAGGAAATATAACATGGCCATCTTGTGATTATGTATACCGGTTCCGCAAGACAAAGCATCAGTTTCAGGTGCAAAAACACGTAGTAGGTTTCAAGAGTGCAAGAGCGCAACAGGCTACAGGGCAAACTGACCACAAGATGGCAAAATGACAATATCGGGGTGCTTAAGTTTCCGGCGTCGTAGGTATCTTCTGGCATGCTGCGGCGGCTGCGTGGAAGTGCCATGCTTTCTAACCTAATCCTAACCCTAACCGACCCTAACGACGCCAGTAAACTAACCCTGACAGACTGTCACAACCCCTAATCTGACCCAAAATCACCATAACGACGCCCGTAAATATACGCACCCCGACACCGCACATTCGCCCACAAGACATGGTTCCTGCCACCGGACTTAAGAAAATGTATACGGCAGCGGTTGGGAAGGGTCTCAAATGGCGCGGTCCTTATTTACAGGCAGCAGTATTGGAGGTCGACTGATCTCACCAGATCAATTTATTAAAATGCGCAGGGTCGAGGCCATAATTTGCTATATAAAATCGAGTATATTTCACCCGATTAATTCATTCTGAAATTAAGGGGTCGCGACCATACGGTCGATATAGAAAACGTGTAGGGCCTACATTTGCATTTGACATTGATGGTTCTAGGCTAGAGCGCGCTTCAAGGGGCCCTACAAAGTGCTACATAAACGAATTGTTGCAATAAAAGAAACAAACAATCTAGTACCGAACAATATAAATACTCAGCGTCTATTACTCAAAAGCACCCAAGATGGTGGCTCTGACAGCATCGTCTCCTATGAGTGCAGAATTGTATAGCGCTATAGCTTTACAGACAAAATGGAACGGGCATTTTTCTGGAAAAGGCAGAAACATCGGGGTTTTGAAGCAGAGCTGACTCATCACATGTAAGATTTTGACGGCGCCAGAAACCACTTACTCTTTGACTTCTGCTGTCTCCGATGTCATATTAGCATGACCATCTTCTACGCAGATGACAGAACTGGCCTGTAACGGAGCCCGTATTGGCTACATTATCAACATCGCCCAACAACATCAACTCGACAATCGCGATCACCTTCAGCAGCTACAACGACGTCTACAGCAGCAGTGTTATCATCATCATCATTATCATCATCATCATCATCCCAGATCCGTCGTCCGCCATCATCCTTTCCGGCGGTCCACTACTGTCCACCACTAGACAATGACCACCGGTCTACGTAGCAGCTGACCACACCAGCCAGCTCCCAACACCATTCACCGCCGTCTACACAATGACCGATAAGCCCGATGCCGGACGGACGAACCGACCGACCGAGCCCGTCGCCTGCATAGCCTGGCTCGCTGCCCGCCCGGCAGCCTGGCTTGGCGGTGGAGGCCAGTGCAGGAGCCTAAGGCCTCGTCGAATGGACGGCGCCATCAAAGACCGACGACGGATTTAACAAATAACATCTCCGTCTACCCTCCTTCTCTTACTCCTCCTCTTCCACCTCGTCCTTCATCTCCTTCTCCTCCTCTTCCTTCTCCGCCTACTGTCTCTTCCTTTTCATCCTCATTCTCTAATTTATCCCTCTCTATCTCATCCTCATACTGCGCCTCTCTCTATCTCTCTCTACCTCGCTCTACCTCCTTATGCCTCTCTATGCCTCTCTCTCTCTACCTCTTTCTGCCTCTCTATGCCTCTCTCTCTCTACCTCTTTCTGCCTCTCTCTATACCTCTGCCTGCTTCTATATACTTCTCCATGTCTCTCTCTGCCTCCCCTTGCTTCGCTCTATTTCTCTCTACCTCTCTCTGTTTCTCCTTGCCTCTCTCTCTCTACCTCTCTCTACCTATCTCTACCTCTACCTCCCTCTTCTTGTCCTTCGGCGACAGCAATCTAGCGGTGCTGCGACATATACTACGCAACATTTCAGGTTTTATCTATGACGACGTGGAGAAGGAACAGGAATAGGACAAGAAGGAATAGGATAGAGGACGAGGAAAAGAAGGACAGGAGTACAATAAGGAGGACAATGAAGAGGACAAGGAGGAAGATAATTAGCTGGAAAAGGAACGGGAATGGGAAGAGTACAGGAAGGTAGACAAGAAATAAGAAGGGGGCAATGTGGAAATGCAAGAGAAATAGGACAGGGAAGAGGACAGAGACTAGAATAAGGGATAAGGAATAGGACAAGGAACAGAACAGGAAAGAGGACAAGGAAGAGGACAAGGAATAGGAAGAGGAAGAGGTCAGGGAAGAGGACGAGAAAGAGAAGAATGGGACGACGGAATAGGATGGATGAAAGTACAAACACAGAGACGAAGAGAGGACAGGGAAAGTGAAGAGGGAATGAGTGGAAACGGGAGGTGACAATGAGGGGAACGCAGGAGAAGACAAGAGGAGGTCAAGCACAGGGACATAGAGGAGGGTAGAAAAGAATATAAGGGTTAGGTCATGCTCAATGAAGGGGACAATGGAGAGGACAACGGATAACTGGGGTCAAGGACAGAGATGAGGAGGAAAATGAAGAAGAAAAAGACTTAGAAGAGGCAATATAAGGAAGAGATGTATGAGAGGCGGAAAGGCGAAAAGTAAGATGGTGAACAAGCAGAGAGTAGAAAAAAGGAGAGGACAACAGTGACCTGAAGCTGGGATGGAGGGGACAATCCGGGCATCGAAAGCCCAAATTGACAAACTATATACATGAGCTCCTAAATAGTTACTCCCGTCCATACATGTTTACATTATCGTTTACTGACTGAGAAAAAAATAATGATTACAAGAACGTCTGTCTGTTTTTCAGACCCAATCGACACTTCAGTGTGTCAGTCAGTCAGTCAGTCAGTCAGTCAGTCAGTCAGTCAGTCAGTCAGTCAGTCAGTCAGTCAGTCAGTCAGTCAGTCAGTCAGTCAGTCAGTCAGTCAGTCAGTCAGTCAGTCAGTCAGTCAGTCAGTCAGTCAGTCAGTCAGTCAGTCAGTCAGTCAGTCAGTCAGTCAGTCAGTCAGTCAGTCAGTCAGTCAGTCAGTCAGTCAGTCAGTCAGTCAGTCAGTCAGTCAGTCAGTCAGTCAGTCAGTCAGTCAGTCAGTCAGTCAGTCAGTCAGTCAGTCAGTCAGTCAGTCAGTCAGTCAGTCAGTCAGTCAGTCAGTCAGTCAGTCAGTCAGTCAGTCAGTCAGTCAGTCAGTCAGTCAGTCAGTCAGTCAGTCAGTCAGTCAGTCAGTCAGTCAGTCAGTCAGTCAGTCAGTCAGTCAGTCAGTCAGTCAGTCAGTCAGTCAGTCAGTCAGTCAGTCAGTCAGTCAGTCAGTCAGTCAGTCAGTCAGTCAGTCAGTCAGTCAGTCAGTCAGTCAGTCAGTCAGTCAGTCAGTCAGTCAGTCAGTCAGTCAGTCAGTCAGTCAGTCAGTCAGTCAGTCAGTCAGTCAGTCAGTCAGTCAGTCAGTCAGTCAGTCAGTCAGTCAGTCAGTCAGTCAGTCAGTCAGTCAGTCAGTCAGTCAGTCAGTCAGTCAGTCAGTCAGTCAGTCAGTCAGTCAGTCAGTCAGTCAGTCAGTCAGTCAGTCAGTCAGTCAGTCAGTCAGTCAGTCAGTCAGTCAGTCAGTCAGTCAGTCAGTCAGTCAGTCAGTCAGTCAGTCAGTCAGTCAGTCAGTCAGTCAGTCAGTCAGTCAGTCAGTCAGTCAGTCAGTCAGTCAGTCAGTCAGTCAGTCAGTCAGTCAGTCAGTCAGTCAGTCAGTCAGTCAGTCAGTCAGTCAGTCAGTCAGTCAGTCAGTCAGTCAGTCAGTCAGTCAGTCAGTCAGTCAGTCAGTCAGTCAGTCAGTCAGTCAGTCAGTCAGTCAGTCAGTCAGTCAGTCAGTCAGTCAGTCAGTCAGTCAGTCAGTCAGTCAGTCAGTCAGTCAGTCAGTCAGTCAGTCAGTCAGTCAGTCAGTCAGTCAGTCAGTCAGTCAGTCAGTCAGTCAGTCAGTCAGTCAGTCAGTCAGTCAGTCAGTCAGTCAGTCAGTCAGTCAGTCAGTCAGTCAGTCAGTCAGTCAGTCAGTCAGTCAGTCAGTCAGTCAGTCAGTCAGTCAGTCAGTCAGTCAGTCAGTCAGTCAGTCAGTCAGTCAGTCAGTCAGTCAGTCAGTCAGTCAGTCAGTCAGTCAGTCAGTCAGTCAGTCAGTCAGTCAGTCAGTCAGTCAGTCAGTCAGTCAGTCAGTCAGTCAGTCAGTCAGTCAGTCAGTCAGTCAGTCAGTCAGTCAGTCAGTCAGTCAGTCAGTCAGTCAGTCAGTCAGTCAGTCAGTCAGTCAGTCAGTCAGTCAGTCAGTCAGTCAGTCAGTCAGTCAGTCAGTCAGTCAGTCAGTCAGTCAGTCAGTCAGTCAGTCAGTCAGTCAGTCAGTCAGTCAGTCAGTCAGTCAGTCAGTCAGTCAGTCAGTCAGTCAGTCAGTCAGTCAGTCAGTCAGTCAGTCAGTCAGTCAGTCAGTCAGTCAGTCAGTCCCTATCCGTCTCTCTTTCTCTCTGTCGCTCTGCCCATGTGCGCCGTATCGTCCAAGCGTAAGGTTGTATCCGATGCTACAGCGCTTGCACCATCCACGAGATCTATATACTGATGTGCTGCAGCAGCAGGAGCAGCAGCTAAGCAGCGCCAAGGAAGCTGTGGGCATCGAGTCCACACGTGGCGATTGCAGGCTGCAGGCAGTACTATCTGAAGATTAAAATACGGTGGCTCAAATGAGCAATGCGTCTCTACTATTTTGTCTCAGCAATGAAAGATATGGGAGCAGCAGTCCTTTTAGCTAGTATGAAGAATTGTTAGCGTCTTGACTTTCTTAGCCTCGACATATGTGCTCGGGTGGTAAGTCATTTTTCTCAAAATGTCATCTTTCAACCAACAGTGTCGATCTGTATTCACGCTGTACTCCTTATAGCTGAGTTGACCACGCATAGTATATAGCATTGTTGCATTGTATTCCAGCATTTGGAAAGCTATAGGGTGAACTGAACCGTTCAGAGGTGTTACCAGTGAGTAAGGCCCCGCGGGAACAAGTTGGTTTTGAGAAAAGCGAAAGAAGATGAGAGACTACCAGATAGAATTGCAGAGTGAACAGAATGAGAGAGGGACCATTTGAAGCAAAGGATCGAGACTGAGCCATAGAAATGTTCTAGAACGAGGGACCAAGTGGTCAAATCCATTGACCATTGGACGAATGGAGTGGACGGTGGCAAGATGCTTAGTGAGGCCGAAGTATTGCGTCAATTTGCTAGATATTTCGGAGCAACACCCCGCTATGTGGCGCATGTGAAGCAGATATAGCATTATAACTCTGAATGACAATCAGGAAATAGAGCGGAAGAAGACAATTTACCAAGAAACCCTAGATAAAAATAATGATATGAGACGATGGTTTACCACCAATTTTCCTGTAGGTCTACGGGTATACGTTGGTGTAGGTCTACGGGTATACGTTGGTGATGACTCTGGAGATACATGTACACACTGCTCTGACTACATGGAATATAGAGATTACGTCTGTAGAGTTTATTATTATTTGGCTGGACACTGCGAAAAAACGTAAAGAATTCTTACAGCAGAAATAAGTTGACTAAGAAGGATATGGCATTGTACTTCTGTGGCGTTCTACCGCCCGAGCGCCTGCCTAGCGCTAACGGACGGTGTCGACTCCAACTTGCTGACACATCTGGAGTCGCCCGAATATGCCAAACGGTTACTCTTTATATCTACTCTATATCACTCTCATCAGGCAAGATTAAGAATGGGCCTCTTCTCCAAGAAAGGTAACACTGTTCGAATTAGTCACGAGGACTGACTCGCCTATTCCGCGGTCACCGGATGGGCAACATTCTGAGGATGGCCGTACTCAAAACAGGGTTCCTAATTATACCGACAGGAGTCTTCCTCGCCTTGCATACCTTCCAAGCCACTAGCCTCTTCTTCCTCTCTACCTGATGTCGTACAATTCAGCATCTTGTGACTCTGAAACTATCCCCAATTAGGGACACCAAACGTTCTCTTAAGTTACGAGGTTCAGACATATTTGAAACAAGTCCATAAGCCATTTCGTCCTATACAATTATCGGTAGCTAAATTCAACGTCTTGTACTCCTAGACATTACTGTTCTCAACTCTCTAAACTCTGTCGCCCTAGACACTACAAGTCGCACAGCTCTTAGTCATGTCATCTCCGACACTTATCTATCACGCCTTCTGCTCAACACGTATCTCTCGGTCTATTTCCGTATATGGCATAAACGGCCGCACACGTATATTTTGTCATGCACCACAGTTGACGGACTAAGTTCCCTCTGTGTTATCAGTTACCCACCAACACTGATATATTCTGCTTCGATAAAAATGACACTGGCATGGTATTCACGGACTCTGATAGTGAAGGTCTTCTGTCTAGAACCTTCGCAAGTAAATACACTGCGGGAAAACTGGAGGAGTATCTATGACCAACGTAGGTAGCCAAGAGTAATATTTACGCATCAATCAATTCTTCGTCTACTGGTCTACTTGTTATCTCTAACCTGGATTTCCGACTACCCAGGCTTTCACGTGCCTCTTGGTCCATTTCCGACTGCCCAGACTACCACGTCTGCGTTCATCTGTTTCATACTTGGGTATCGGACGACAAGGGACAACCCAGACTTTCACGTGCCTCTTGGTCAATTTCCGTGCCTGACACGCAAAAGTTATCATGCACACGATTGACCGTCCTCTGCGTTGGCAGTTTCCCGCCAACAACGTATAATATATTCTGATACTCGGGAAACCGTGAGGAGTAACTATGACCAACGTAGGTAACAAACAAGAGTTTTTATCGAAAGACTATAAAACCATCAAGAAAAGTTATTTGACTTGTAACCTGAAGGTATCAATCGGGACCAGTGTTTTCTCTTGTTTGTAACGTGCTCTTCTAACGTGTTCACCCTCCACGTGAATTTCCAGCGGGTCCTTCGGGAATTTCCCCGATATTTCTATCGAACGACCACCAGAACAACTCATTCATGGTCTGTGCCACTCTCGGCCATCTGGGCCTATCTGACTCTATGCGATCGCTAAACCTGGAACTTAGATAGTCTGCATCTATCACGGCCACCCGAATGTTAACGATCTCGGCTACCCGAACTTCCACGGTCTCCGCCACTCCAAGTGGTGCCGGAAAACCCTGGGAAGAACTATGACCACGTTAGGTAGCCATGTATATATATTAACGAAACCGTACAGGGAAAAGAATATGCGGAAACACCCGCAATTATTGAGGTCTTCGGCATCAGTCACGACCGTTTCTTGTAATCGTCGAACGCACCAATGGGATCGCCTTCCCAGTATTTATCGATCGTGTCAACTGCGGTCACCTTCCCCGTATTTTATCGAACGCATCCACTGATGAACTTTCCCCGTATGGGCCAACGCTCCACCGACAGCTCTCTCGGTCTGTATGGTTGCTACTCCGGGAATCTACCCGGCTCTTGCCACCAGAACTTCTACGATTGCGGCTACCCGAATTTCCTCGATCTCGGTCACCCGAATTTTCACGTCTCCGACAACCTGCTGGAAACTGGCCGGAGTAGCTATGACCGAACTAGGTAACCAACAAGTATATTTCTCGGCCGGCTTTCATCTGTTATATACTTTTGTAACCGATCACCCAGACTCTCGCATGTCTGTAACTCTCATTGATTGCGTTCATTCCTCTCATCGTAGGAACATATTTGTACTCGTCACCTAGAGCTCTGACCAAAGGTGATGCACCAACTCTCATAAACTTCGTTTGTGAGTCCTCAGACTCAATTCTCTCACAGGCACGGGAGGAGCACAGACCCGTATTATTGTAATCACTTTCTCTGAAGCAATTGTACTCTGTCTCTTATATACCAGAACGAACCATGGACAGGTCTGTTTCCAACGGCTTCACGGAGCCGCCCTCCCAGTCTCTTAACCAACGTGTTCACTGGGGAACTCTTCCCGTATATTGTCTCAACCGCCGCCGAGGCCTCTCGATATAAACGTTAGGGGCTTTACCCGATATCTGTATCTCACGGCCACCGACGAGTCACCATTTTATCTGTATTCCCGTACAGAACTGTCATTCATTCATTCATTTCTCTCGATCGGGTATCTACGCACTATCGAACGGCACCCAGACCTGTGAGCATTTCTCACGATCGGTCTTTTCTCTGTCAGTCAGCCTGTTGACTCCTACGATCAGGGCACAGTCCGTCTTGCGATCGACGGCAGAGGGGCCCACCCCACCAGATCAGCGAAAAGCAGCACCGGTCTGACCGCGAGAGCGGCTGTCACTAGAGGTCGCATTTATATGGCAACACGATCTCTGGAGCGGTACGAGAACCACTCTACGTATGAAGCAGTACGAATTACTGCTTCACATATATAGCAATGTAACGTGTGTCAGGCTATACTCAAGCCAATTCATGCGTCTGCAAGCTATGCACTCAATTAAAAACCGCCGGTCTTCCTTCCTATACGCAACACTGTAAAAAAATATGCGTAAAATAATGCTACCAGCTTACCGAATCCCATTCAAAGCACTACACAAGAAGAGAAAAACTGCTGACGGCAAAAGAACGAACCCCACTCTGAGAAAGACCATCATCCCAGGCCATTGCCTTCCGGCGACAGCGGAAGACGCAGAGTCTGGTCAAAAGACAGAGCTGTATAGTGTTACCTCTCTTATAGAGAAGTGGCCTACCTTAAACCTTCCATAACAGCTTAGAAATCGAGACACTCATTTCATGGTTAATTCTCTGCTTCCATGTTGGAAGTAGACAGCGCAGGGTCCGATTTGTCAAAAAAGAAGCAGGTTTCGGTTAACGAGCAGAGTTGTATGGTCTCGAGACAGCGTGTCTCGGTCTCGAGACGTCTCGAGACGTCTCGAGACGTCTCGAGACAGTTTTTTTAGTATCTTGGTCTCGGTCTCGGAAGCCTGCTGTCTCGGTCTCGGTCTGGTCTCGAGGTAGTGTCCCGAATTTTTAGAACTGTCTTGAAGTGAATGTCTTATTCTGTCTCGAACAAGCGGTCTCGATAAGTTTCGCATGAACTATCTTAAAATCTTGCGTGGCAATATAAAAACAGTTCTCAGGAATTTGTACTATATACATTATAAGTTTCAAATTGAAATTGCAGATAAACATTATTCCCGAAAACTGATACATTAGCATTTTACAGCATTTTATATAGGATAACTTGTCTTTTACTGTCTCGTACTGTCTTGAACCTAGTGTCTCGGTCTCGGTCTCTGTCTTGGTACCTAACTGTCTCAGTTTCGGTCTCGGCACCTCACTGTCTCGGTCTCGTCTTGGTCTTGAAGTTTCAAGTCTTGCATACAATACTGCAGTAACGAGAATTTCTGGGAATCTGAAAAATGCCAATTTTATCAACGCCCTTGTAGCTTAAGCCGGAGGAGGTGATGGGTGCAACCCATCTGACCGGCAAATCGGATATTGAAGCAATGCAGTGACTCGGGTGACTACAGACGTCGAAGTGGGCTGGAGTAGACACTGACCCAAGATGACCCAGTGACGACCAAAGCACAAATATCAAACGAAGAATTTGAACATGTTAGCAACGCTTTGCCACGAAATCTAAACTATACCAGAGATAAATTGATGCTAATACACTCTAAGAATGTGTGCTTTCCACTATGCTGGACAGTGGACAAGTAAATTGAGAAATCGCGAGAGATTTATTTGAATTGCGACTGTTGACAAGACAAACAATAAAATTCGAATACAAAGTATAACATATATATTTGAATACGTCACATAATATATTGTCAGTCACTTTAAATATCGAGATGTAGTTCAAAGAGCTATGAGTATGGCTGCGTGAGAACCGATTCTGACACCTACGAGACACCGTAGCTATAAATAATATATATATATATAAAATTATATATAGGCCTATCTAATATTATGTAGGCCCACGGCTGTACGCTATGTCATTAATGAATATATTCCGGCATCGTAATAAGATGTCTAGCATATAAATACATCGCAGTAAGACAGTAAGAGCCCTTAGTTATATATATATATATATATATATGTATATATATTGCCGACATGTAGGCCTATCGTTGCTGCTGTTGAAGCTGTTGTTGAAGCTGATGGCCGGGCTGATGCTGCCTACAACCCTACGCCCTACACATGGGCGCTGAGTCAACAGACTTATGAATATAAAAATGAGACGCACAGATGACGCGACCTTGACACGGGCGCATGCGAAAGGATGACGTCACGATGTAAACAAACACGCGTCATGACCTATTTCTCATCACCGTTACGAAAAATTAATTATGATTAATATATATTATTATTAATATTTATATTTTCTGGTTTTCCCATGTGCTCTTATCGCCTATGGCGAGCTAAGTGAGTGGTGGCAAAAGTGGCAATGTTCCGAAGAGGCAGGCGGCGTTCCCACATTAAGGAACCACCGAAACAGATAGGACGTCTCCATCAGATCACCCATGGTCTCAAAAGCGAGAGGAGCCAACAGGTGCTTTTGCTCAAGACCGGAAGATCGTTTTCATTAATTTTGGAGATGAATTATTTATATGGACTCGATATGTTACAAGACAGATTTTGAACTTCATGCGAGGTAATAATAATAATAATAATAATAATAATAATAATAATAATAATGATAATAATAATAATAATAATAATAAAATACTACTACTAATAATAACAATAATCATAGTAATAATAATAATAATAATAATAATAATAATAATTATAATATTTTAAATAATATATAGTAAGCATTTTAAGTGGTTCAGTTGACACAGAGTCCGTGTTAGGCGCTCATGAATAAACTGGTGTCCTGTGCTACGCTTTCTAGTGTTGCTTTAGAAGTTTGGAGATAACGATTACGATTTTAGGGTATACAGCCACTGCAAGTTTGCTTGCCTCTTCTTAAAAGCCTTCAAAGTGTCCACCGAGGCAGTAGGCTACTCCCATTGGAACAGTGCCACCAGTCCAATTATACTTTGCTAAATTGTTTCATTTATGTTATCTGTAAAGATCGATGTCGCTAAGCAGATGTGAGAACAGGATATGATCAAAGATTCCTCCATAGTAACCGTACTTTATCGGCGTTGCAGAGCTATTGCGCTAGGACCAGTGAACTGGCCACTGCAGTCGCTAGTCAGACGCATAACAGAGCGTACGCCGTCTGGTGAATCTAGAGCGCCACTCGAAACCCAAGCGCATGGTCATCGGCTTATTCACGAGCGCTAGTTTTAAGGGAATCAAAAGATGAGATTGTTATACAATCTTTCTTGTACCCAGAGAATATATATATATATATATATATATATATATATATATATATATATATATATATATATATATACGAACGAACATTTGAGCCTTACCCATCCCCGCCCCATTGAAACACATTTTCGGGACCACTCTCCAACCATATATATATATATATATATATATATAAATTTATATATATATATGGTCTTTTGGGACCTCTGGGGATATATATATATATACACCGGACACAAAATTAAGACTGAGAATTAAGTAAGCTATATATGAAGAACGTTTCATGTATACACGTTATGTTACCAACGAAAAACCCAGTTGGGGCCCGTCCATATGTTACGTACACACAAAACAATCGCATTTTGGACCCCCTACTCCTGTTGCACTGCGTACATTTCGTGAACCCAACCCCATGCGAACGAACATTTGAGCCTTACCCATCCCCGCCCCATTGCAAAGGTTAACCAGCTAAAAACACCTGTAAGACATTGATTTTACCACAGGCTATTTATTTCTGTTAAGCATCATATTTAACAGCTTAAATTTGTTAACTGTTGTGAAGAAATAAAACACTAACAATACTTGCATTTGAAACGGTTTTAATGCTACATAACTTTGATTAAGCAGGAATATAGTCAATGTTTGGATTTACAGTTCTGATTTTCATATTCTGCATTGTGGACGTCATAATTAGACAAGGTACAAATTTTCGGGACCACTCCCCAACCTTACGCATCTGTACGCAAAATCGCAAAAGTTTGAAACCCCTTCTACTCGCTGCGTACGTCACATATAGACGGCCCCCCTTACCAAAAACTGCCATGTGAACGTCATAAATCACAATTCGACTAAATTTCGAACTTTTGACGTCAAGAGTAAAAACCTAACACCAAAAAATCAATAATTGAGTTTCTTTCTCATTCAAATAAATCAAACCTTTAAAAACCAAGGATTTTAATCGAATTGTACAACCCTGGATCTCAGCCGATCAATTCATTGAAAATGATTGAGCTCTATATAAGTTGTCAATTTGTTACCGTGTATAAGTGATGGAACTGCAGGACGGGGGTTTTTCCTGCCTCACCCCGCGTCAAGTTTTTCGCGGCCTCCCTGGTAAACATTTTCGCGGCCTCTTTCCCCCCTTGCAGTCAGTGTTGTATGCAAGACATGAAACTTAAAGACCAAGACGAGACCGAGACAAGGTGCCGAGACCGAGACCTTGGGGTACCAAGACCGAGACCGAGACACCAGGTTCAAGACAGTACGAGACAGTACGAGACAGTAAAAGACAAGTGATCCTATATGAAATGCTGAAAAAGGCTCATTTGTAATTTAAATTTGAAACTTATTATGTATATATATATACGTGTATATATATATGTATATATATACTAATTCCTGAGCACAGTTTTTATATTGCCGCGTTTTATCTTTTTCGATATATGTTCGTCGGCCCATCTTCTGAATAGTATAAAGAAAGCCTTTTTATACACGTCTGAAATCTTCTAGACGATTTTAAGCCAGCAAGTTCGAATTAAAAAGTGCGCATATCTTTACTCACCATGAGAAACTCAAAGTTGTTCCGATCGTTTCGGTTATGGTGGTTTTAGGCTTACACCAATGTCAAACGGCACACCATAGCTATTGTTTGTTAATAACTTCAAATTGCGTAAAAGGCAACTTCACAATTTCAGGTTCTCTCTCAGACATTTTTACACTTTAAGATAATTGAATTGATTTCAGTGTCATGTGACTCGCGCGTTAACCAGAATTGCCGTTTCTCGTAAATTCCGGTTTCAGTTTCTAGCGTAAGATTTTAAGACAGTTAACGCGAAACTTATCAAGACCACTTGCTCGAGACAGAGCAAGACTTTCACTTCAAGACAATTTCTATAAAGTTCGAGACACTACCTCGAGACAGAGACCGAGACATTAAAAAACTGTCTCGAGACGTCTCGAGACCGAGACACTGTCTCGAGACCATTCAACTCTGCTTGCAGCATTATAATTTTCTGTTTCAAGGGCCTGTGCTCATAAAAGTAACAATGTTTGATAACATTAAACGTATGGTAAACGACACTATTTGATAGTAATCCTAAACTAATAATTACCTAATACGTCTGTCAGTCTGTCAATCTGTCAATCTGTCAATCTGTCTGTCTGTCTGTCTGTCTGTGTGTCTGACTGATCTAAATATAGACTGTCCGCAGCACCGGGTGCAGTAACCTTTAGCCAATTTTTCGGTAGATTTCAAGTGGCGGTTTAGTTTGGCAATTATGATTAGGATTATCCTTGTATGTCGTCGAGAAAAATTGAACATATTCGCTAGGCGGCGCATTGGCCTCACAAACATGACTGAAAAGGAACTTAGTCTTTTAGTAAATAATGCGACTTAATATATGGTCTTTAATCTGTTTGATTTGCGTAGCATATGACGAACCACAATTTAGGCTATTCTAAAAAGAGAAACATTGTTACTTTATGACGCCATCCATATTGAAAAATCCAAGGAGACACATTTCACCTGGACAGTTCAGGTGGGAGAGCGTTAGACTGAAGATCTAGAGGTCCTAGTTCAAACATTGGTCTACGCCTCTAGGGCAAAACACCCGACTATCCCCGAGAGTCGGTAGCCTTTTTATTTTTGCGGCATAGGCCTACCTAATTTTTTTATTCTATTAATTAATTAGTATTCTTCTCTTTCATAAGTTTAAGTGAAAACAAAATAAGTTATTACGTCATAGGCCTATTGACAAAGATAACAGCCTATTCAAAACGCTTGTAAACAGGCTTAAAACAGCAGGGAGGTTTATCTCTAGATCCCTAATCCATTTACTATTATGAGTAGCTTATCATATTATGCAATGTGAGGATGATATGGCGAGGGAGAGTATTGCTATAACCCGCTCTCATCCTGCCACTGCCAGCATTTCCACGGGCAGACGAGCCTTATATAAATGGACCCAACATGGGCTCTATTCGGGGCATATGCGGGTCTTTTTCGGACTCCATATGGGCTGGCAGGGCAAATGTGATCGAACATTTATATAGCTACCCTTCACGATATCAACGCAGAGACCTAAATGATGCTAACGTCATAGTGAAATATATATGTTAGAAAAACTATGCAGAGTAAAGATGAAAAGAGTCATAAGTGGTGGGCCCACGCACAAGCGTAGAAGCATCCAACGGATTCTCGTAGACAGATCGCAAATGCCGAGGTCCAGTAGAAAGGAAGTCGGTAACATTTCATTCCAATGGTCTTCCAGACCGGATTAAAGGACGGCTGCTCACCGAGTCGTCGTAGACGAAGATTAATGTAGTAATTGTAAACCCCAGATTTCTATAGCGTCGTTTTTAATGAGAACCATAAGCGCGTGGGACCAGAGTATTTACAAGCGCTCAGTCAAGTCAGAGGGGTTGTCCAGAGAGATCAAATGGAGATCAAAGTCCGACTGTCACGAGCCAGGGCAGCAGAGGTGGCGATCCCGGGGGTCGAGGGGGACAAGTCCCCCCACCTTTTACATAGGGGGACAATTTATACGTGTGTCCCCTCACAATTCCTACTTCTCTCATTGGGTGTCCCCCACCTGTCAAGCGAGATCGCCGCCTCAGCAGAGCGGGAATTCTTGAAGGTGTGGGACTTAAATTCTAGGTCATATATATATCTGTCTGTCTATGTTATATATATATGTGTGAATATACAAATATATACATATATATAAATTCATATATATATATGACACTTGAAAGTCACCAGCTTATTCATGAACGCTGCATTGAATAAGAGGGGTTGTCCAATTGGTAGTCCGTACAGAGTCCGGTTTCCAGAGGGTCAGAGGACGCGGAGTAGCTGCTAAGACGGATATTGTTTGAGTAGAGGATTGGAAGGTAAACGATCAAATGAGTCTGGGTAAGAATTCTTGAAAATGTGAGACTTAAGTTCAGAATGGAAATCCCGAAGAGTGACCGGTGGATAGAGGAGCCTGAGGCAGATGAAGTTGGATGAAAGGCAGAGATTGTGGAGGAACAGAAAGAGTAGGCCGACGGAATTCAGCCACTATAGATGGTTAAAAAGCGTGATGCAGCGCTGGATATGGCTCGGTTGGAGAACTTGACATGAGTCGAGTGAGGGTGGAACAAGAGGATGATCGGGTTGAACGGGTTGGTGAAAAGCTCGCGACGATATTTGGGCTGTGTGTAATACACTGTGTATTTTATGGCGTGTAGGTTAGCGATCTATATATATGTGGCATTCTACCGCCGAGCGCCTGCCTCGCGCTAACGGACGGTCTCGACTCCAGCTTGCTGACACGTCTGGAGTCTCCCGAGTCACTTCTTTATATAAATCTCAATGCCATTCAGCATCTTGTGACTCTGAAATTATCCCCAATAAGGGACACCAAACGTTCTCTTAAGTTGCGAGGTCAGAATGATATACTCGAGACACGTCCCTAAGTCATATCGGTAACAAAATTCAACGTCTTGTACTCATAGACATTACTGTTCGCAACTCTCTAAACTCTGTCGTCCTAGACGCTACCAGTCTCACCGCTCTTCGTGATATCATGTTAGACACTTAGTTATCACGCCTTCTGCTCAACACGTATCTTTCGATTTATTTCTGTGTATGGCATAGCCACCGCTCACGTATATTTTATCATGCACCACAATTGACGGAGTAAGTACCCGTCCTCTGTGTTACCCACCAACCCTGATATAATCTGCTTCGATAAAAATGACAATGGCATGGTATTCACGGACTCTGATAGTGAAGGTCTTCTGTCTAGAACCTTCGCTATCTGCACACAGATCTTCGATCCGACCCACGCATGAGGGGGCCCAACCTCGCACATCAGTCAGTTCTCGGAACTGTGTGTGACGACAAGCAACCATGTATTCACCTGGGTACCCGATTACCCAAACGTACTCGTATCGCTGACTTTATTCAGACATGCAAGTAAATACACTGCGGGAAAACTGGAGGAGTATCTATGACCAACGTAGGTAGCCAAGAGTAATATTTACGCATCAATCAATTCTTCGTCTACTGGTCTACTTGTTATCTCTAACCTGGGTTTCCAACTACCCAGGCTTTCACGTGCCTCTTGGTCCATTTCGGACTGCCCAGACTACCACGTCTGCGTTCATCTGTTTCATACTTGGGTATCGGACGACAAGGAACAACCCAGACTTTCACGTGCCTCTTGGCCAATTTCCGTGCCTGACACGCAAAAGTTATCATGCACACGATTGACCGTCCTCTGCGTTGGCAATTTCCCGCCAACACCGTAATATATTCTGATACTCGGGAAACCGTGAGGAGTAACTATGACCAACGTAGGTAACAAACAAGAGTTTTTATCGAAAGACCATAAAACCATCAAGAAAAGTTATTTGACTTGTAACCTGAAGGTATCAATCGGCACCAGTATTTCCTGGTATTTCTATCGAACGGCCATCCGAACTCTGTCACTGTCTGTCCCACTCTCGGCCCCCGGGCCTCTCTGACTTTTGTATCTGATCACCTAGACTCTCGCATGTCTGTAACTCTCATGGACTGCGTTTATTCCTCCCATCTTCGGATTATTTATGTACTCGTCACCTAGAGCTCTGACCAACGGTAATGCACCAACTCTCGTAAATCTTGTTTCTCAGACTCGATTCTCTCACAGGCACGTGAGGTAAGTGTCACCACGTTACCTCTATGTTTCACACATACCTGTATTATTATAATCACTTTCTCTGAAGCAATTGTACTCTGTCTCTTATACACCAGAACGAACCATGGACAGATCTTTCGAGGAAGTCCCCGAAAAGATATTATATGGAAAGAAGATATAACGGCTAGTCCCACAAGTAGAAGCCTCGCGGGGAAACCGCGAGCCAAGATATTGCAACTAGACACACAAGTGAATAGATTTCTGGAAAATCAGAGGAGTAACTGTGACCGACACAAGTAACCAACAAGAATATTTATCGAAACACAGTAAGAAGACATACTGCGGGGACACCGCAAGTACAGATATTACGTTGAGTAACTCAAGTAAAGCCATGCGGGGAAACCGCGAGCAAGGACATTGTGATCAGACACGCAAATCAACAGATTGCTGGTATGCGGGAGGAGTAAGTATGACCACGTTAGGTAGCCAAGAATAGATATTTACGGGAAACCGTAAAGAGAATAGAATATGCGGAGACGCCCACAAGTGATCAGGTTTTCGGCACCAATGGGAACTTTCCCTGTCTCTAACGCACCCTCCCCGTATTTATTGAACGTATTTATGTTTTATGTGTCAACGGCTTCACCGGTAGCTCTCTCGGTCTGTTTCCAACGGCTTCACGGAGCAGCCCTCCTCGTATTTTAACCAGCGTGTTCACTGGCGAATTTATATGGCAACACTCAACGATCCCTGGAGCGGTACGAGAACCATTCTACGTATGAAGCAGTACGAACCACTGCTCCACATATATAGCAATGCAACGTGTGTCAGGCTATACTCAAGCCAATTCATGCGTCTGCAAGCTATGCACTCAATTAAAAACCGCGATCGGCCTTCCTTCCTATACGCAACACTGTAAAAAAATATACGTAAAATAACGCTATGGCGAACCGATTATTTAAATAAATCATTCATTCAAGCTTGTGGCCTGTCCGCCACATATATATTTAGGACTTTGAAATGGATGCGCTCTGGGATTTGTAGCCAATGGAGTGACTTGAGGATCATAGTGATGTTATGGTGCTTGAGTGTTCTGGCTATGGCTCTGGCTAGTGAGTGTTTAATAAGTTGTAGAATGTCGACGCTTGAGTTGCGTGGCTTCAAGATTGAGGAAGAGAGAGTTGCAGTAATCGAGCTTGGCGTGGACATCGGAGGCAGTTTTCAGCCGGGCATGGGCCGGAATCGGCGGAGGTCACGTGTAGAAACAAGAAAGGCTATAAATGTTGTTAGAGAATGAGAGATCGAAGGAATTTCAAAGGTGAAGGAAAGGGATGAAGAGTTAATGGATAGGCCCATAGTACTATACGCGTATGAAATGGTCGGTCAGAGATCTTTTTACTTGGTCAGGAAGGCTATGATGAAGAATTCTGAAGGGTTGAGGTAGAATAAGTTGGATGATCAGATCAGACGAGATTTGATTAGATCAGGTCATATGAAATCATATTAGATCACTTGGTCTGTCATTTTATAGCGCTCTAGCAAGGCAATTTGATTAGACGTTTCCGTCCCTGAGTAAACCGATAAAAATGCTTATTCATTCATTTATTCAGTCAATCAATCAATCACTCAATCAACATAAACTTCTTATGGCGCCCTGTAATATAATACACGATCATTCATTCAGAGGATTTATATAGCGCCTCAACCGGATAGGATGTTTTTTAGAATGCCAAACGATGTCAATCGATTTCTATTCGAAATAAGTAGTCAATTCGCTTGCATAGAATCGCCGGCATCTCTCAGACCTTCATATCCGTATTCTTTGTTATTCAGAAAGGCGTGTTGTCCGCATTCAGCCGTGATAGAATCCGGGCATAGACTACAGCAATCCAATTAAGATCGTGGCTCTACATAAACTATTGCCACCAAGCGGAGATACGAGTAGAATGAGGCAATTCGAGGGTTTACTGCGCTGACCTTGGCTCTCAGGGCTGCAATATATTTGCACAATGCCAAGCACAGATACATCCATACGTACATACATACATGCAGACATGCATACATACAGACATACATACATACAGACATACATACATACAGACATACATACATACAGACATACATACATACAGACATACATACATACAGACATACATACATACAGACATACATACATACAGACATACATACATACAGACATACATACATACATACAGACATACATACATACAGACATACATACATACAGACATACATACATACAGACATACATACATACAGACATACATACAGACAGACATACATACATACAGACATACATACATACAGACATACATACATACAGACATACATACAGACACATTAAAATAGACATAGAAGGCCTTCTATACATTTTGATACACACACGCATGCTTGTACACGTAGACGTACACTCACACACACAGACCCACACAAACTGATATAACCATAACCATAACCATAACCAAGTGTTTTTATTGTCTCCAAAACAACAAAACAAACAACAAAATTATAAAGTGTTGACAATCAGCTGGGAGACAATAGGGACTAACAGAAACCCTTAAAGGACAGAAAATCCTGTAATCAGGGTCACCCTTACATTAGAATGATAGTTGCAGTTGGTTAGGTATAAGAGATACATTGGCAATTAGTTAGAAACTTAACTAGTTAGTTATTCTATACAATCATGATGAAGACGATAAAGACGCGCGATGAGACAATTATAGATCCATTAAACAATTCCGCAATTTTATTTTAAATACGTTAAGATTATTTAGAGAGCGCAATTCATCCGGAATGACGTTCCATGCTTTCGGGCCAGCGTATTTAATTGAGAACATTCTAGTGTTTGTTCTCGAAAAGATAGGTCTATAGTTTGAGGAAGATCGTAACCTATAGGGATTGACCTCAGAGAGGGGTGAGAAGTAGTTGTCGATTACTGAAGGTAGTTGATTGTGATATACACACATACATATACACACACAGACATATACACACGGACATACACACACAGACACGCAGACATAGATACACAGACATAGATACACAGACATAGATACACAGACATAGATACACAGACATAGACACATAGACATAGACACATAGACATAGATACACAGACATAGATACACAGACATAGACACACAGACATAGACACATAGACATAGACACAGACACATACAACAGACATAGACATATAGACACACACACTCTCAAACACACACACATACATACATGCATATACATGCATACACACATAAATACATACACTCACATACCTTCATTAATGAATACATATATATATTTTATACATAATTAGCATACATACGCACGCATGTCCTTGTCATATACACACCGACCCTATACCTCCAGCAACTCTGCTTCACTTCCCTCCTTCTTTCCACTGTAGGGTCTACGGCCACTCCTTCCCTCCGCTTCCACCCACGCGAGCGAAGAGGAGTCTTTAAGGGAACGACTACCGCTCAATAAGCATACGCATCGGGCAAAAAACGAGGTGCCACTGGGATCGGTGAGCATTTGGACCCTGCCCCCCTCTTGGCCTCTCCTTCAGCAGCTGCCTCCCATCTCCCCCATTAGTTCCCCTCGCACGTCCCTCGACCGACCGTCAGGACCGATCGATCGCCTCGCCTGTCCGTCTACTGCTGCTGCTGCTACTGCTGCTGCCCAGAAGGACGCGGCTCAGCCGGCTTCGACCCGATCCGTAATAGACGGGATTATCGACGGTCGACCGGCCACGCTCGCCGTCTGCATCGCCAAGAAGGGGACGAAGCCAAGGCGCGCGAGCGGCCGCCGCGCCGTCAACTATGCTGGCCTTGTTTATATGCCTTCAGCGGAGCAGCTGCACGGGTGCGCAAATGCGTGTTGGGCGGTCACGTGATCGGTACCGTCCGCTTCCGTTGCCAATCCGAGTAACGATTATTCAATCGTCCAAACCGGCGGATCTGAACGTTTATTCTTACATAAGCTCCTTCTACTTCCCAGGCCGCTATTTTTGCAAGCGGTTGAAGACCATTCTTACAGCAGCGCCCTTAGTTTCAGTTTAACGACGATGTGTGATAACAAAGATAATTGGATTCGCTCTCCTCCTCTATCCAGGCGTGGGACTGGCACTGCCAGAGTGACAATAGTGGCTGGTTGAGGACAATATTATTATGGTCGAGCGTGGTCTTGTACACATCTAAGGAGCTACCTGGAAGACAAGCAATAGATAAGAACTACTCAAAATTACAATTACAGCATGTGACATTCCTAGATGAATTACAGGAAACGTTTTGTATTTGTATGCCATCATCGGCAGAGGTTTTCAAAACATGGTTCGCGTACCACTTATCATTACTAATGATACAAGTGGTACAACAGGTGACAAAATTGGCAACCATAATACAACAAATTAACATTTTCTAAATCGTTATTCCAAAACAAATCTTTTATTTGTCCTCAAATATTTAAACATGTTTTGCCGACTTCGGTCGTCCCAGTCTCTGAGACCATTCAAGATTGCCAACGATGTTCCCTCAAATGATTAATTGCTATGGGGCAGAGAGCCAGCCTGTTGTTTTGATCAGACCTTTGTTGGTCTTAGGTTAATATTAAATTATTTTTTTCATCTGGTATTACAATAAAAATAAAGTTTGAAAACAGCAGATCAGCAGTAACGTAGGCCTACATGTATAATATATGCGTTGCTGTCGATCTGCGATTTTATATTATTGTTGAGAGTATTATTGTTTAAATTGCCTCGTGATGTATACGATAAAATAAAGTAGCCACATCAACGAATTATGTAATAAATAATTTTTTATTGATTATAGTATGCGGTATGTCACACGGCAAATTGTTGCACAATATGAACTGTTTAGTACAATTGTCGAATTCAATCGTGAAGCAGGTGTTGAACAGGTGAGCGTCATAACGGCCACGAACACATAATCTCTGACAATGAGCGTTTCCATAGCAACAAATCATGGCGACGATGGTCATCACGTGACAACACCCGTCCTACAGCAGCCTCGCTAGGTGGCCAGGCAGGAGCTGTGCGTCTGGTGTGCTGCGGCGGCGGCGGCTGGAGGTGAAGTCTGGGGCTGGTACTGCTGCTGCTGCTGGTGGGCATCATCGCTCATCGATCGATCGGTGGTCGTCGACGTCGAGACAACGACGACATTGCGAAGTGGATTCTGCGATGCGATGACGGCCATGGAATCGTGCAAGATGGCGGAGCTGCGTTACGAGGCACCTCTGGCCACCTTCGACATGGACGAGTGGAACGAGTTCCTAGACGGAGAGGGCGACGCCGAATCGGAGGACGGCGCCCCCGGGGGGTCGGCAGACGACCAGCTGCACCCAGAGGGTCAGGGCGCATGCGCAGTCATCGGAGGAGGAGGGGCGGGGTGCGCGGGGGCGCGGGACAGTAATTTCGAAGACGAGGAGACGTTTACGGGTTCGTTGGAGGACCTGGTGAACACTTTCGACGATAAGATCATCAAGTGCTTTAGAAATTACGGCGAACAGGCGGAAGTCATCGCTCCGGTTCAGGCGAGGTCACAGGACGACGAACTGCACGACACACAGTAAGACAATTGCAACGCCGTTCTCTTTACGACCTGCTGCGTCAGGTAGTTGGGGTTGTCAGAAGGGTAGTCCGATGTCGGTCAGAGTTCGGTTTCTTTTTAATTCGCTGCGTCAAGTAATTGGGGTTGTGACGGTTGTCCGAAGGGTGGTTCGAAGGTTGTAAGAGTCCGGCTTCTTTACAGCCTGCGGCCCACCACAGTGCTACTTAGACCGTGCTCGGAGTATGCTCGTGGTGTTCTCGGTTCAGACGTGAATAAAATTCAATAAAGCTACAATTATATTTTTACCCCGGATCTGCATAATAATAATCTACATAATCTGCTTGCTTAACTCGTCGTGTGCTCGTCGCATGGTTCGATTTTTGGGAAAAGAATCAGGGTAAGAAGCTAGTGGGAATTTCTGTGAATCTGAAGAATTCCCCGGTGTATTAATGCCCCCCTTGTAGCTGAAGCGGAGGAGTCCAATCCCTTTGACACCCCCTGGACACTGGCTCCTCGTTAAAACTCGATATGCTGCTCCTAGCATGGTCGAGGAAAAGCCCAGCCAGCTAGGAGCAACAATCGATCTAGCTATTAGTATGTACATAAGGCGAGACAACGGACCGACCACACCGTCATACGCCTAGCTGTTTCTATCTCATACCCATTACTGTGTCTCGGGCTTGCTCAACAGCCTGTCCTTCCTTTCTCCTTCACTGACTAGGATCCATTACAATTTCACAGTACACGTCAATCAGTGATACAGATGTGCGTTGGAACCACAGGTGCTCTAATGACGTTCTCCTGTCGGGAAACTCATGCGTTGAATTTCTAAAGCATTCAAGCATTCTGTCGGTCAGTGAATCAATAAATTATTCAACCAGTTAGTCAATAAGAGAACCGAGTTACTTTCTATGATGTAAGGTTACGTCAGAGGTGATATAAAATCAGGTTCAGGCTACCTCTGGGGTAGCAGAAAATAGCCTTCAGACTTGTGGAGTACTGGGGTGTAACTTAAAATCGCGTTCTGATTACCTGGAGGCAGGATGAATCAATTTCAAGTTACCTTTGCGGTAGCTTGAAGGCTATTTAAAATTACCCTCAACGATTTCAAATTACCACTGAAAATAATCATTTCTTTATGCTTATTTGGACGCATAATATGTTCATTTCATGCTTAAACATAGCCAGTTACTTTTCTACCAGTTGTGTTGAATATTTCTAACCACATTCTGTGTTTGTAGGTAATATGTGATGTACTTTGATATAGTGTATTACTTGTTTAAAACAATTGACATTTCTTTTACCGTTATCGCGCATTCAACTATAGCTTTCCAACTTGTACGTGTCACGTGTTATATTCAATAGAGTATGATCTTTATTTATAAGTATAACAATTTATCATTTTGACTCATTCAGAGAGGGGTGATGTGAACACGGCAGAGGTAATCTGAGATTGATTTCATATTACCCCCGGTGTAATGTGAAATCGATTATACGATTATTTCGTATTACCCTATGGAATCGATTTCAGATTACCACATGATGTAACATGAAATTCGATGTAACATGAAGTCTTCGCATGTAACGCAAGCCATACCGTTTACTTCGCAGCTTACACCATTGCCACATTAACTCGGCCGTTTAACTGGGCAATCGGCGAATGATCCAAAATAATAGCTATAGAATCTATCATATCGGTTTCTCTGCAGATTTGTGGAAAACGTTTTGAGTCGTCGTCGTTGTCATCGCTATCATCATCGTAATCATCATCATCGTAGTCATCATCTTAGTCATTGTCGTGATCATAATTGTAAAATAATTGTATTTTCATCGTCATCATCCTATTCCTCATTCAAATCATCATATATTGATCGTCGTTAACGTTAGCTGTAGTTGCTCGACGCCAATATGTCGTTATCATTACGATCCCGTTGCAGTTATAACCGTTTTCACTGTCATCGTTTTCGTTACAGAAAGACAGCCACTGATAGACACAAACAGACTTACAGATGTACAGTGGTATGCAGACATGGGAAAACAGATAAACACACGCGGACAGATACAGATACGACAAATACACACAAAACTGTCCTTTTTAGTAGTCGAGGATTAGGCCAGGAGCGCCTCTGAGTAGATATCTTGAAGGGTCGCTATATCAAGTATTTTTCGATTGATTGATTGCCACAAACACAGGCAGGTATGAGTTCATATAACACGCATAGCCTACAGATATCAAAATAGACAATTTGACTAGGTGAGTTAAGTCATCGACAGAGAGACGAGCAGGGACGTCGCCAGAGGCAAAATATATAGACGAGGCATAACCCACTCCTCCCAATATCAACATCTGCCCTGCCTTCCCATCCTCTCCACTTCAATATTCCTGCCTCCCATCCCTCTTTGCCCTAATCTTCCTCATTCCGCTTTCACCTTATTTCCTGCCCTGATAATGGACAGCACACTGGGGCGGAGCTGAAGAACCGCGTTCGAGACCCATATCCCCCGTAAGATTGACTAGTCCTTTTTTCGCTGTGCGGCGTAGTTGGTTGAATTACATGTATAGCGTTATGGGCGCCTGTGTGTCTGCAGATAGTTGAATTAGAGTCCTGCAATAACTAGTCATCATTCGTTCATACTGTGTTTGTAAACATACTGCGGTTTGTCAGTTTGCAATTAAACGAAAATATATTATTATTGTTTTATGACAAAACAAAGCATTCTGATGATGTAGAATCGTAAAACTATTAGGTTAGAAGACTAAATGGATTGCAACCACGACATCCTTTAATATTATTTGTCTTATTTAAGGAGTGAATCCTATGTCGATTGGCAATTTGACGCATAGCATTGTGGCGATCGACCCCAGCTCGCTGACACGCCTGGAGTCGCCCGAGTCACTTTCTTACCAAATCTCAATGCCAAACGGTTACTCTTTATATCTACCAGGATGTTCACTATCACCAGGCAAGATTAGGGACGGGTCTCTTCTCCAAGAAAGGTAACACGGCTCGAATTAGTAACGAGGTCTGACTCTGCCTATTCCGCGGTCGCCGGATGGGCAACATTCTGAGGATGGCCGTACTCAAACCAGGGTTCATAATCATACCGGCAGAAGTCTTCCTCGCCTTGCATACCTTCCAAGCCACTAGCCTCTTCTTCCTCTCTATCTGATGTCGTACAATTCAGCATCTTGTGACTCTGAAACTATCCCCAATTAGGGACACCAAACGTTCTCTTAAGTTACGAGGTTCAGACATATTTGAAACAAGTCCATAAGCCATTTTGGCCTATACAATTATCGGTAGCTAAATTCAACGTCTTGTACTACTAGACATTACTGTTCTCAACTCTCTAAACTCTGTCGCCCTAGACACTACAAGTCGCACAGCTCTTAGTCATGTCATCTCCGACACTTATCTATCACGCCTTCTGCTCAACACGTATCTCTCGGTCTATTTCCGTATATGGCATAAACGGCCGCACACGTATATTTTGTCATGCACCACAGTTGACGGACTAAGTTCCCTCTGTGTTATCAGTTACCCACCAACACTGATATATTCTGCTTCGATAAAAATGACACTGGCATGGTATTCACGGACTCTGATAGCGAAGGTCTTCTGTCTAGAACCTTCGCTATCTGCACACAGATCTTCGATCCGACATACGCACGAGGGGGCCCAACCTCGCACTTCAGTCAGTTCTCCGAACTGTGTGTGACGACAAGCAACCATGTATTCACCTAGGTACCCGATTACCCAAACGTACTCGTATCGATGATTTCGATCAGACACGCAAGTAGATAGACTCCGGGATAACTGGAGGAGTATCTATGACCATCGTAGGTAGCCAAGAGTAATATTTACGTATCGATCAATTCTTCTTCTACTGATCTACTTGTTATCTCTAACCAGGGTTTCTGACTACCCAGACTCTCACGTGCCTCATGGTCAATTTCCGTGTGCGGCATACCGGCCTCACACGCAAAAGTTATCATGTACACGATTGACTGTCCTCTGCGTTGCCAATTGTCCGCCAACACCGTAATATTTCTGAGACTTCGGGAAACCAGAAGGAGTAACTATGACCAACGTAGCTAACAAACAAGAGTATTAATCGAAAGACTATGAAACCATCAAGAAGAGTTATTTGACTTGTAACCTGAAGGTATCAATCGGCACCAGTGTTTTCTCTTGTTTGTAACGTGCTCTTCTAACGTGTTCACCCTCCACGTGTAATTTCAGCGGGTCCTTCGGGAATTTCCCCGATATTTCTATCGAACGTATCCAATGGGGAACTTTCCTTGTATGTGCCAACTCTCCACTGGCAGCTCTCTCGGTTTGTACTGCTGCTACTGCGGGAATCTACTCGGCTTGTATCTCTTGCGGCCACCCGAATTTTTATGTCTCCGACAACCTGCGGAAACTGGCAGGTGTAGCTATGACCGAACTAGGTAGCCAACAAGTATCTTTCTCGGCCTGCTTGCATCTGTCATATAATTTAATATCCGATCACCCAGACTCTCACATGTCTGTAACAACCTTGGACTGCACTTATTCCTCTCATCGTAGGATCATCTAGATACTCGTCACCTAGAGCTCTGACCAACGCTAATGCACCAACTCTAGCAAACTTCGTTTCTGAGTCCTCAGACTCTATTCTCTCACAGGCACCTGAGGTAAGTGTCACCACGTTACCTCTGTGTTTCACACAGACCTGTATTATTATAATCACTTTCTCTGAAGCAATTGTACTCTGTCTCTCATACACTGGAACGAACCACTGGCAGATCTTTCGAGGAAATCCTCGAAAAGAGATTATGTAGTTTGATCTACAAGAAGAAATTAGTAGACGCCTCGCGGGGAAACCGCGAGCCAAGATATTGCAACTAGACACACAAGTGAATAGATTTCTGGAAAACGAGAGGAGTAACTGTGACAAACATAGGTAGCCAGTAAGAATATTTACCGAAAGACCGTAAGACAATCAAGAAGACATACTGCGGGGACACCGCAAGTACAGATATTACGTTTAGTAACTCAAGTAAAGATACGCGGGGAAACCGCGACCTAAGACATTGCCATCAGACACGCAAATCAACAGATTGCTGGTAAACGGGAGGAGTAAGTATGACCACGTTAGTTAGCTAAGTATAGATATTTGCGGAAAACCGTAAATAGAAAAGAATATGCGGAGACGCCCGCAATTGATCGGGCTTTCGGCACCAAAGGGAACTTTCCCTGTATCGAACGCACCAATGGAATCACCCTCCCCGTATTTATCGACTGTATTCATATTTTCCAGAATTTGTCAACGGCTTCTCCGGCAGCATTCAGTCTGTTTAAAACGGCTTCACGGGGCCGCCCTCCCCGTCTTTTAACCAACGTGTACACTGGGGAATTCTTCCCGTAAATTGTCTCAACGGTCGCCATAATCTGTCTCGATGTAACGTTCGGTTGCTCGGGGCTTTACCCGATCTCTATTTCTCACGGCCACCGACGGGGTCCCGTATCCGACAACCTACTGGAAATTGTGAGGAGTAACTATGACCGATCTATGTAGACAACAAGAATATTTCTCGGCCACCAGAACTTCTACGATTTGCACGGTTGGGGATTTTTCCCAGTCTATCTCTCTGTCGGCCGCCGATGCCTCTCTCGATATATGCGTCGGTCCCTTCTGGGACTCCCCCAGTCTGTATCACTCACGGCCACCAACGGGGTCACCATCTTCCCCGTATTCCCGAACAGAACTGTCATTCATTCATTTATTTCTCTCGATCGGGTCTTTACGCACTCTCGAACGGTACCCAGACCTGTGAGCATTTCTCACGATCGGTCTTTCTCTGTCAGCCTGTTGACTCCTACGATAAGGACACGGTCCGTCTTGCGATCGACGGCAGAGGGGCCCACCCCACCAGATCAGCGAAAAGCAGCACCGGCCTGACCGCGAGAGCTGCTGTCACTAGAGGTAGCATTTTTATGGCAACATGATCTCTGGAACGGTACGAGAACCACTCTACGTATGAAGCAGTACGAACCACTGCTCCACATATATAACGATGCACCGCATGTCAGGCTATACTCAAGATAATTCATGCGTCTGCAAGCTATGCACTCAATTAAAAACCACCGATCGGTCGTCCCTCCTATACGCAACACTGTAAAAAAATATACGTAAAATAACGCTATGGCGAGCCGATTATTTAAATAAATCATTGATTCAAGCCTTGTGGCCTGTCCGCCACAGCATCCTTTAGTATTATTTGTGCATATTTAAGGAAAGGATCCTGTGTCTGATGGCAATTTGACGCATGGCATAAAATTTATACGGGCATAATATGCAGCAATACATTTAAAAGTATACAGCATTCCAATAAAATAGAATTTCCGCGCTAGATTGTCTTCCTGTGGAGTAACACGGTCACAGACAGATCTCCTAATTTAATCCCCACGATTAGGAGTGCGTCTCGGGGAGAAAATCAAAGCAAAATTTTAAAAAAACATTCCATCAATTTCCGGGCGTCGGATTCTCTCCCTTGTGTGGAATTCCCAACGCGGGGGCCATAAGACCATTTCAAGGACGGGTACAGAAGGAGCCACGAAGACAAAAGATACACGATAAGGCTGATACAGTTGGAGCCACGAAGACAGAGGCAATTGCAAAGACTGGTAAGAGAGAGCGAGGGAGAGGAAGACAGAATTAAAGAGACATACAGAGACAGAGAGGGCGAGGAAGAGTGAGAGTGAGAGGGAGAGAGACAGAGGTTGCGCCATAATTGTTAGAGACGATTGATTGCAAATGGCGCATGCGCGGAATTGAGGAGCACATTTATATGCACTTGTGTTGGACAGGTGATTTATTGAACAATTTCTGTAGAAATTTGGTCGGCGTTCGATTAAATCTCAATTGTGAACAAGCATTGTGTTTTGCTGGCCATGATGAATGTTCGCGTCTTTGACAGTGCCAGTCCCAAGCCTAGAGAAAGGAGGAGGGCGATGCTAATGATCTTGGCTATCACACAGTGTCGTTAAACTGCAACTGCCATCGTGTTGGCAAGCGTCGGCAGACTGGACTAATGGCGACGCAATTAGCTATATATATATATATATATATATATATAAAATATTGTTATATATAATATTGTGTTACTATATATAATAGCAACACAATAGTTCTAAGGGGTTATAACATCGCCCAACCGGACTATTGACTAGAAAATTTGCCTATTTCAATATTCGCTCATTGTGCATATGCTGAATAGGAACTTAATAATTGAAAAAAACATTACAGTTTATTCTTAAATCCTACCCAGTTGTTGGAATGTTACAACAGTTAAGCACAACATAATTATTATGTCTGCTGACATTGAGTTTTTTCGTAGTTCCTTCTGCATCTCTATTTGTAGTCATCTTTGTCTTCGTGCGTCCTTCTGTATCTGCCTTTGCACTTGTCTCCGTCTTTGTGTCTCCTCTTGTATACATCTGTCTTTGCAAATTGTCTACATTGTCGCTTCGTTCCAAAGTTGGGTTTAAGCCGAATTGAGACGAAGTTGGTTTGGCGACATCCATCAGTCTAAATCATGGACAATTGCATTAACAGAGGAGTCCAATGAGTGCTAATCAGTTGGCGAAATATGCGCGTAAGCAGTAATAAGCTTGAATAGGAGCAAATCAGATTAACAAGAAATTCGTCGAAGCCTAAAATGTAAAAGCAATAAATTTATAGAAAACTTTAAGCACGTGGCTAATCATTTTCTTACGCCTATAGGGCCTATCCTTATTTATGCATGAAATAGATATAAAACAAAGGCCAACGTATCACCATCATTCCTACGTACGAACTGACACAGGTTGGCTGTGTAAGTAATGCTATAACCAATCACCTATAAGTATACCTGCAAAATAACAGACGGACACCGACTCCAGACGTAAACATGTACATGTATGACCAGTCTACGGCCGAACCTATGCTCGCAAATTCTCGGTTAAACCTACCGGTCCATATGTATGGGATAAGATTCCAAATGAAATACGTGTTTCAAATAGTATTCATAATGTTAAGAGAACATTTGAAATCGCTTGAATAACACGTGTGCGCTGATCGTCTTCTGTTTAACTGGGCCAGTTTACGGTTTTAAATATGGATTGTCTTGTTATATCGCTGCTCACTTTATTCCAGGAAAAGGGTAGCCCGACTAGCGGGACCATATCGGTCCCCTTAGGGCCTTTTCTCTACGCTGTTGTTCTCACTCCTGTTGATTGTCAATGTATGCATTTTGGTCACATGTTTTTCTGTTGATGTCAATAGAAACATAGTGAATTGAATTTAAAAATGAAGTTATTTATGTCTCGTTAAGGATGTCTTATGTGTGATTGTATGTATGATTATATATATGATTGCATGATTGTCTGCATATGAACAAGTACATGTACGTATGTCCACATCATGTAACATAACGCCTTGACCTGGCTCTTTGAAGACGGTACACGATTGTCCGAGTGCGTCCATTAGTCTCCAGCAGTTGACCCTTTCAAAGCAGAAATTCGATTAAGTTTCGTGTTGCCCTACAGTTCACTGTCTACGCAGACATGACACGCCACCCCAATGCCCCCTCCCTTTAGTCGCTGAAGCAGGAGGCACGGACATACTGTGTGCCGACAACGTGCAGATGGTAACAGGCTCGGCTCCAGTCTGTCTGGAGCCGCTTGATGAGCCATCGACGCTCGAGGAAGCTGCTGCAACTGCTGCTGCTGGTTGTAATTGATCCGGACGGTCTCATTGGAAACATGCTCTCTCCCTTCCCTCCCAGTTCCCTCTTTATTCCATCCCTCCATTCGGCAATGAACCATTCCTATTCGTGGCTGGGGTTTGTTTGAACGGGTGTTGCCATCGATCTCAGTCTGCGGTCATTCCCTGGAACCGTCCGTCCAAGACAATAAAAGGTGGTTGATGGCGATGTTGATGATTATGAGGAGGAGGAGGAGGAGCATTCTGTTTCATTGGCTACTGCTGCTGCTGCCTCTGCGAATGATGCTGGTGGTTACGACGATGGCGATTAGGATGAGGATGACTATGACGGTGGTGGTGAAAATGGTGATGACACTGATAAGAGTGTTGTAGATAAGAGAGATGATGATTATGATGATAGTTGAAGGTGTTGATTGTCTTGCGGGTGGGCATGCATACATATACATCCGTGCGTCCATATTAATGATGACGACGATGACGACGATGATGATGATGACGACAAGGATGGTGATGATAAACGTGTTGATTGGCAATAATATTGCTGCCAATTAATCTGCTGTTTTTCAGCGTGATGCCGACACTTTGTTGTCGATGACCACACTGAATGGATCTTTAAAAAAAATGAGATCATGACTATTTCAGGGCGTCGACTAAGCTTGTACTGATGCAATTAACGTTTCTATTACTATCCTAGCTTCTGTAAGACGGTTATCATAATCATTATATATATATTCATTATATATATAATATATATGTATATATATGTATGTATAAGCCTAGTATGTAAATCGATGTTGTCGCTGTAATTGCTACTATCGGAGAAAGTGTTGCAAAACGCATAGGCGCTGAAATTCAGAAAGCACGTGAATAGGTACTACGCCACAGTTCGCACTCAGATGGTGCCAGTCCCAAGCCTGAATAAAGGAGGGAACTACGCTAATGATTCTTAATCGCACGGTGCCGCTAAACTGTAGCTGCTGCTACTATTAGGTACTACTACTACTAGATACTTGAAAAGGAAATTTTATTTCTCTGGATTCATCATCGTATTTTGGCTGTTATTGCTCCTGGTTCAATTATTACTGGCTTTATATCTTTCATTGCGTAATTGTTATAGTTGTTATTGCTATTAATATCTTTCTACTTATTTTTCTCCTCCTTCTCCATTTGATCATGACTATTTTATTCCGACTAAAATTATTATAGTTATTATTAATAGTAGATGTAGGTGGAATGGTAGACGTCTTTGTAGTTCGAAGCTAGATCAGCATTCTCACCCATTAATTTGTTAATATGTAATTTACAGTAGCAAAACTGGTGATTTATGTTTTCAAGTAATTTATTACGAAATTACGAAATCCATTTGCAACCATCTGTTTTTGAAGGACTACATGTAATCAAACGCGTGACAATGCTAGTCTAGCTTCCTGCCACAATAGGCCTGCTACTTCTACTACTACTACTACTACTACTACTACTACTACTACTACTACTACTACTACTACTACTACTACTACTACTACTCCACCTCCAACTACAACTACTACTACTGCTACTCCACCTACTACTATTACAATCAACCACTAATACTACTAATACTTCCATACTACCACCTACACAATTTTTAATGACAATAATGTTTCTTGCGAATGCTAGAGCTTGGTGGACGTTGACTGGCAACTATGGCGGCATTCTACCGATCAATTGGTCTCAGTTGTACACACGACCAACAACGGACAACGAAACTACCAACGACAACGATAACAACAACATGGTATATAGAACCAATGCATCGATGGCACATGTCTATACATGTATGTAGGCGAGCTTGCATACTTGTTTGTATGCGTATACGTATGTACCTTGTATTCATGAATTAGTTGATTATGAATTTATGTATTTATGGTTGTATGTATGTTTGTGGAATGGAGCCGAGCTGTTCTACAACCCAGAGCGTCCATAGGTGGCGGATAGTGGAATGCCCATCAGTAAGAAGGGTGCTGCGAAAGAAACGGGGGTTGTCCTTAACGAATAAGCAGTCGCGGACCAATAACGGCAACTGCACCAGGGTGCAGTTGGGTGGTGAGTGGTGATACAACCTATTTGAGGGACTGCATCGGATTTCCATAAATTCACACCAGTCGACCTCTGCTTCTTTTTTGACAAATTTGGACCCAATATAGATTAGAGATGGCATTGCAGGAGTCTGGAGGTTCATCGGATGAGGACGATGGATGTGACGACGAAGCGGATATGGATCAAGAGTTTGACGAACGACAACCAGACGACGATGATTATGTAGCGCATGAGGAGGAACCAGTGGCAACGGCAGATGAAGTCATCAGCGAAATCGAAGGAATGCTTGATGTTAGTATAATCATCACCTAAGGATCATGTCTCATGCAATCTAATCTCATATACATACGTACTTCAATCAATCAATCAATCAATCAGCCAGTCAGTCAGTCAGTCAATCAATCAGTCAATCAATCAGTCAATCAATAAATCAATAAACTGGACAATCAATCAGTCAGTCAGCCATACAATCATTCAATCAATCAATAAACTGGACAATCAATCTAACTCCTCAAGAAATTTACTCTATACTTGTGCATTGGTTTATTATATTTGAACTTATTTAGATAATTACGTTATATCGATTTTTTTGCTTTTTAGTCCATCAAGCAAAGTACTTAAATACATAAATATACTTTGTGCTACCAATTATAACTGGGCCTATAACCAATTATTTTCATTGAGAACTGACAATGAATAGAAATTATTAACAGAGAACAAGTTAATTGGTGATTGACAGATAGGGCAATAATAGTAAATAACGAGACGGCTACTGTAATAAATTATACCAGGTTACTAATGACAATGGTTACTATGTCGTAGGCCTATGGAACACAGAAAAACTTTCACTAGACTACTCAGTCCTTTTCCATCACTGCTCTCTTAATCAATTCTCTCCAATAACTCCAATCTTTCATCCGCTCGAATCCTTCCTCCCTCGTCTAATTATTGCTTCTGAGACGAAATAAAATGGCGCTATATTAAGCATCACGGTAACTGAGCATTTGATTTATTCAGGGTTTATCACCGGACAAGATCGGTTCAGGTCCTAGAAATGGTCTGGTTCACAGGAGACCACTGGACCACAAGGTCAACAAGATCGAAGATAAATCGGGTGCGTTTTTGCCACTAAATTCTTATCTAATGTAATGTCATCTAATGTAGCCTAGTATAATACAATTATTTCATCTGACCTGACCTGACCTGACCTAATCTGATGTCTTCCACAGTGCTTTGTAACACAGCATCAAACGATGATCACGTCAAGTATGTAGGCAAATAAAAGAACAGTATTTCAGTAACGCGCAATTGGGATCTTGTTCTGAATCATGAGATTTATATAGCGTCCCTTGAAGATAAAGATTTTCGTTTAGTTTCAAATAAACTAACCGCAATTAGAAAGAGAAACAATTATGCAATGGTATTCGTTTGTATAGAATGCGCGGAATAAACTTCAAGAGCTTAACAGATTTTGTAGTTAGGGAGAATCGTAGCATTGGACAGTGGGCACTGGGCAAAGGTTTTAAATATGGTCGAGACACGAGCGGATGAAAGATGTTGCAAAAGACCAGTAACTCAGAATTTAATATTATCAGAAAACATCCATTAGAAGACAATAACTATTGTGTGCAGCCTCCATTGTTCGACCATTCCACACAACAGAACCAGCAGCGGATAAGGCACGACTTTGCATAATAGAAGTCCACGACAGGGTAACAAGAGGCTAAGCCTGCCTTTAGAGTGTTTCTCCTACATGTATGACTATCCCACAGAACTAGCAAAGTGTAAGACACTTTGCAAATGTGTGATGCCTAAATTAAACGTACCATAGGCCCTATATGACATTGGGGAATTGTTCCTTTAGGACCGTTCAAAAAACGAAAAGGCACAAGGGACTTATGTTGAAATTGCAATGTAAGGCGTTGTCTGATGTAAAGTTGGTAACAAACACATCTCATGATTGAAAAGATGTCTAAACGTTTTTTCAGATCTCCTAGTGTATCGTAACACCATAGTTCAAGCGTAATTTAAAGCAGAAGGCTATATAATTCAAGGACCATTTATTTTAAAGCAGAAGTAGTTAAGGGTTTTACACCCAAGTTAGAAGATTCGCCTGCTTAGAATGATCGGCTTTAAGATATCTGCTACTGTAGGCCTATCTCTAGAAGAATAAGGCTCGTAGTCTCCCCGGAAGAGAGATTATCTCAACGGACGATGAAATATCTTCTCCCTCGTAAACGATCTTGTAGAATATGGTCTTCGAGAGGGAACGAATTTATGCTGAAAGACTGTGTTCCAAAAGATTCTCCGAGGACACAGCGTCATCTTGGGGAACATATCTGATTGTCTTTGATTCAGAGTACGATTTATCAAAAAGAAGCAGAGAATTTCTGGGAATCTGAGGAATTTCGCCTTATAATTATCTCAGTTGTATTGAACTGTGTTTCCTTTTAATGAGAACATAAACTATTGTTAGCAGAACGCAGTCGTTTACATATATTTTCAATTGTGCAACTTGAAAGTCAGATCACCGAAAAAATTCGCATAATGTCTTAGTTCGCTGCCCCATATATGCCTAAATGCTGTTAATTGGGCCAACGAACTAGTACATGTTTCTAGTACGTGTTTCTAGTACACGTTTCTCAATGCCCTTGTAGCTGAAGCTGTATCTGAATTGCTGGGGTCCAACCTTCTGACTCCACTCTCTGGTCACGGCAAATCGGGCACTTTTATATGATCATGATGATGATTCTTATAATCATGATCATTTGAATGTGTGCATTGAAGATCTAAAGGGTTTGTCCGTCGATATCCTTCGAGCTCTTCGAGATGACCTGAACGGAAATATATGCGATCTATCTGAGATCCTGATCGAGGAGCTAGCCGTCAGAGACGAACTGGATTACGAAAAGGAGCTAAAGAACCAGTTCATCTGGCTGCTGTTGACGGTCCAGAAAAGACGCCGAGAGGTCGTCCTTGAGATGAGCTATCGACAGAAGACAACTGTTCCCGGAAATGGGGTACGAAACCTATGTGCCCTCTCATATTATTATTTTTAAGATATTTTTGCGTACAACATTTTAATGAATAGTTCACATTCTTGTGCGAGCTGAATGCGACGATAGTTTAATTAGGATCATGTAAATTTAGTCTAAAGTCTACGGTGATTAGTTATTATAACCTAAGAAATGTCCCTTGGTTAAAGATAATTAAGGGGATGTATCAACCAAGTAGCCAAAGTTTTTGGAGTGAGGTGCTATATAGGCCGCAGCCGGCTATAAGACTCGTTAACGTAGCTACATAAAATAAATTTGTGTGCTCACACTAATTTGACTTCTGAGCGAGGCATGCTCATTGTCCCATTTGCCCGTACAACTACTAAACAGAACCGTGTCTTCTCAGTGGTTGACCCCTCGCTCTGGAACATGCTCCCGTTGGCATTGCGGTTGTCGCCAAGGGTCCACTCAGACTCATTTTATACTTGCCTTAAAACTGTTCTTTTTAAACGTGTTGGAGTCGGTAGCGCTCCTGAGTAGTAGCCTGAAGGGGCGCTATATAAATCTCTCTAATGAATGAATGAATAAATTCTTGTGTGCGCTGGCTCCACGGCCCGTGTTCGCGCGCACATGCGCACAGCTTAGAGGGAAAATTGTGCGTTAGATTCCACCTATGTATACCCCTACCACCGCAGGGGTATACATCCCACCTATATATGGATATGTATGGATACCCCTACCACGATGTCGTGTCATGTAACAATGGCATTTTATGCGTTTATTAAGCGCCAGTATTTAGGCATAGGTGGATGTCGCCGAGCAACTATGCGTGAAGGTTCTTACCAGCATTTACTCGACCATGGCCAATCGTCCAATCGAACATGACCAAGCACCGTGTCTCACTTGTGAACATCTCATAGCAGCTCCAACATTCTTCGTGTCCCGTATCTGATATTTGGAATTATTCGATCCGGAAAAGAAAACAATCATTCCAAAACATTGTGTCACATCACATGTCTTGAACCTTTTGTCTGTGAACCATTTGTCGTCAACCATTTGTCGGTGAACCGTTTGTCCATGAACCAGTTGTCGTCAATCATTTGTCAGTGAGCCATTTGTGTTTGAACCTCTATTTTTGGATGGAAATCTTGTAACCTGGAGTCATTTGCTTAAAGTTGCTGGACTTATGAGTAGGCCTATCATCTTTTCTTCGTGATGCCAATTATAGTGTATGGTCAAATAACCTTTTCTATTGGATTAATGTAAGATTAATCGTCTAAAGATGTTGATAGACATATTTTGTGATTTTAATTATTTTGTCTTTTGTAGTATTTGACTACGGTCATACCTTATCAGGCGTCACAAGATCCATTGGCCATAGAAAAACTTCAAATATACATCAAAAGTATGTTTCAATTCAATCCATTAATTGATAGGTCGAATGACTGATTACTACTTGATCGATTGGTTGATGACTGATGCTTGAATTTTCAATTTATTGTGAATATTTTGTGAATGACAAGATTATTGACCGACGAAGAGAATAATCGATTAACTAAATAAATGACAGCCCAGTTAAATCAATTACTTGGTAATCATTTGGCTTGTTCAGTAGTTCATTCGTTTCTTCATTACAGATTCCGAATCTGTAATGAACAAACGAATGATTCAACTACTGAACAAGCCAAATGATTAGCTCCTTAACTCTGGCATCAGTTCGTCCATCTGTATATTATTTTTATAGATGATCATCTCATGAAATTACATCGTGTATTAGCACCAACCACTTCCTTTTCATGCCATCAAGACCTCTTCATGCAATCAAAACCTCTTCATGCAATCAAAACCTCTTCATGCAATCAAGACCCTGGGTTTATGCTCTGATCTGTGCTAAATGGCCGCTTTTGGTAATGCCGTCTTCATTGGTCTCTCTCTATTAAATGAATATTATACCAAGCTACAGGCCATCCTCAATGCTGCAACCCGCCGTATGGGGCATTGGGAAATTTGACCATATCTCATCATCTATCAGACACTATCCACTGGCTCACCATCTGAAAGATTATTATTATATTTAAGGTCTGCTCGCTGATGCGGAATAGTGTATGTCATCGTTTAATGAGAAATAATTTAAATTGACAAACAGCAGTAAGTTACAAAAGGTAGTCTTGTTGGGTCTACTCCACTCTGCCTCAGGGCCCACTGTTATCCAGTATCCTCCCTATCTTGTCGTTCCTCAATACAGTTTTTGTCTATTTGGTCGTTACGCGAACACGTACTTCTATGGCCCAGTCTAGAAGTTTCGCCACTGGAATTGGTGACTACCTTAGACCAACAATTCTTTATTATCAATCAATCAACCAATCAAGCAAACAAGCAATTAAGCAATCAATCAATCATTTATTTGTTTTCATAACGGACAAAATAATTTTCTCCTTTAGGCCTACATATTAATCACAATGTTTATGTCAGACACTATTTAATATTTGGCTGTAATCAACTGAAACTGAAACGGCCCTCTTCGTCGGTGATGACACTGGCCCGGGTCGTGAGCGCCTATGACTTAAAGTGGCGCTACATAAGTAATTGATTACGATTACGATTACAATGGGCGTCTTCTTTGGAACAGGAACGTGGACTACCTCTATGGATAAGTTACGCCATTGCTTAACAAGATATATAAATGCACTTTTGTGGTGTTTGTTGTCTTGTTGGAATAATGAATGAAATGACACCACACTAATGATGAACATTAATGCTGTTTCTTTCTTAGTTCTTTCGGCCATCAACGAAGATCACTGCAGCGTCCCTTCTCTGCTTACTGACTACATTCTAAGAGGTAATACATACAAAGAACTTAAATAGGCTTGCTATCAGAAGTTCAATTACAAAACCTAAATTTTAAATTAGTTATAAATCTTCAATAAAAAATCAAATTTACACGTTAACAGGCACCCATTGCATGCCCATCATAAGTAACACTGGAGGCACCACATGATGTCATGAGTTGTTCAAACCCCAAGCCCCCAGCTGCCACCTCCACTCATTATTTTGGACAAGCAGTGAATACGGCACTCAAGTCACGAGTCAATGATTAAAACTTTGACATTGTTGTAGCGCCTCTTCGATAATTATGTAGCGGTACCACAGTTTGGTAAGACAAAGATAATCTGAAGGAACCTAATGGTGTAATAGGTCATCAACCGTTAGCTTCCATTCACAGCCTACTTTAGTAATATGATGACGACATTACTCCGTGGAGCATATTTAATTATTTCATTAAGTCTGGCCTGGGTGTGGCGACGCTTGTTACCCAGGCTACTTACGGGACCTCTGCCTAGGTTTTACTGGCCCCAGAAATTTTCGTTCTATGCTTCGAGGTGAACGCAGGTCTATCGCGCGCATTTCGAGGCTGTAGCGTTGCGCCTTTTCAACGGTCCATTGGAATTGCCTTCCTTCAGACTTGCGTGTTCTTTTGGCCATGGACCCTGCGTACACCATTTGTGAGGCACATAAATACCCTACATTCATTGTCCGTATGCAAGCATGTATATATGTTCTCTCTGGAGGCGCATCGGAGTGGGAGGCAGTTGATTTTAGTTTAACGACACTGTTCGACCATTTTAGACCTCTTAGGTTTATCATTAGAGTCGCCCTCTTCCTTTATTCAGGCGTGGAACTGGGAATGTCGGAGTGCGAAAAGTGGAGTAGGTAAGGTATCTTGGAAGATGCGCTGTATAAGTCCATGAATAAATAAATCAATCAATAGAGACGAAATAAAGTCATTAGAATAACGAGAATGATAACACCGAAATGAAGTCGTTTGTTTAGATTATAATTAATTAACTGATTGATTAGCTAGCTTTGTTTCGCTTTCCAGTTCTCTGTCCGACAACATAGAGCCCAGTGGGTCCTGTCGCTGTCGACTCCGTTGCTGTTGAGACAGTTCTCGACCGTTCTCGACCGTTTGCCTTTTGGTTCGTCTCTGATTGGTTTAAAAACTGGTGGCCGAGAGCGAGGCTTTCTCAAAATGTTACGTTTTGATCTACGCTCTCGACCTAATTGTATCGCTGTGCACCTCTAAATGCAGCAATTTTCAACGTGGCAGCTTTTGCGTCAGCTTTTGAAGACAGACGTACTGAACGAATGCCATCAACGATTTTATATGCGAAACTTTAAACCAGCCTTTCTGTAAATTACGATCATGAATGTCAGTTTTCGTAGAGTTTAGGATCCTAGCGATGCGCATATTCTGGACAGAGTTTTCGAACATAATATTTTACAGTTTCAACGGATCTCATCGTTAACATAGCAGCTTGATTGATGATTGCGGTTTTCTATAATTAAGTCGATGTTTTGAAAGCTTCATCCTAATTTCTCTTTCACTTGCTAAATGGATTCGCTTTCTTCGAAATGATGTTCTCAGTTGCGTTATGTCATTAAACTTTGACTGAACACTGGAACGAACAGTGTCTTAGCGATCATCTGATCACGTGTTTGCACAGCAGGCATTTCAGTATCTTTGGACCACGAAACAGTTGTATTAGCATATTTGTAACCGGTAAAGTACGGTAACACTGTTGAAACGCTGCACAGAGACACACTTCCTTAGAAGCATGACAGGTGACTGCTGTTTGGTAGAATTATTTGCCTGAGATATAATAAGCGGATTACTCTTATTTCGTGGACAATTTAACACCAAAGTAAAAGATTCGCCAATTCACGTACTTTGACGGTGCCAGTCCCATGCCTGGAGAAAAGAGAAGGACGACGCTAGTCATCATTTTTATGTGTGCTACAGCGTCGTTTAACAGCAAGTAGCCAACCAAGGCAATTACATAGGTGATGGGTTAAAATGTAGAATAGACCGCAACTTACAATGTAGTATGCTAAATACAGTGTCTGCAGGTTTTAACTGTTTGACTTATTTCAAATTTACCAAACTACATCGAATGACAAATTAAATGTTAACGACATAACATTTAATAAATACATACTAATTTTCTAGGATAGTCACTAAATTCAAACAATGCAGGAATTAATCATACAAATATGATTAAAAGATACACCTGTCGTCGGTAAAAATAAACACGGACTACCATGTCGCGCAAGGACCTAATCCAGAGTCCTTGCATATCACGTAGGCTAATGTAATGTATGCAATGAAATATAGGCGAGCATTTATATATCGCTGGCGCTCTCTGCGCTGGTCTAAAATGTTAAATGTCACAGTGAACGAGTAAAGTACGTCTGTTAAGCAAAATTATCGGTAGGCCTGCGTTAACGGACCTATTATTTTATATGAAATTGTAGCAATTAGGAAGCTTATGATTTTTTAGGCTACATACTAAGCATCTGTAGCATTCACACTTTCACATTATTAGGCGACTCGTTCTTCAACCAAAACCTCACTATGAACCAATATATTTTCTTCAAGAAAATTTACCATCCCAAAATACTCGCAAGCAGCAGGCTTTACACTGTACTTGTTTTACTGGTATCTGCTATCTTACTGTATATCTAGACTCAGATTCTTACCTCCATCCGTTCCGTCATTCTGTTAGTATTTGCCAGCACATGAAAAAAGAAGAGCAGGAACAGGACGAACTGTTTTCCTGTCATTGGAACGAAATTTGCTTACACCGATTATCTGTCATTCAGGTGCGTCTTCTATCTAATGTAGCTAGAATGGCTTAATTTCCAAGTCTTAAAACAATCGCACTCAAGGTCATGTTTTGATTATCAAGGAGAACTCGGAGACACAGGTATACGTCATTACATACGATCATGACGTCCATAACCATCGCTTTTAGTCCTGGTCTTTGGTAAGTAAAAGTCCACAGTTGTCTGTTTGAACATTTGTCCGCTCAATTTATATTTAGCTTTCTGAGTTAGAGCGAAAAAGCGAGGAAACAAGCAAAACTCGTCGAGGTTGACTTACAAACGTCATCGCATTAAAATTATCTGCAAATTAATTTAAAAGTTCCTAAATAAAGCACCGTCAAAGATTAGTTGCAATTGGATTCAGTGTTAATTATACGTGATGGCATAATGTGCAATTAGAAGTGGAGTTGTCAAAGAATGAGAACTAAAATTAGGAATTATTTTGAAAATGAGACACAAGGGAACACAAATAAAGAACATAGAAAGGGAAATGCGAGTAGAAATAGAATTGATTTCAGAATGGAATTTATTATACTGTTAAAATTTCTGCATTACATTGTCTAAACTCTGAATAAGATACACAATACGCCACATAATTTTTATGTCATAATGTTCGAGAGATCCATAATATTCAGCCGTGGTACTCTTGGTTTGCACGATCAAACCGCTGTCCTTGACCGAATTTATGTCGACGTAGAAGAAGGTGGCCTTCGCACAATTAAATTTTTACAAGGAGTCAGTAACCAATCAATCGACATACTCGAGCGCACACCGCCCGATAAACCGATCGACATACTCACGCGCACACTGCCCGATATACCTATCAACCTACCCACGTGCACACCGCCCGATAAACCGATCAACCTACCCACGAGCACACCACCCGATAAACAGAGCAACCTACCAACGCGCACACCGCCCGATGAACCGATCACCACATACACGCGCACACCGCCCGATAAACCGATCGACCTATCCACGCGCACACCGCCCGATAAACCGATCACCACATACACGCGCACACCGCCCGATAAACCGATCGACCTACCCACGCGCACACCGCCCGATGAACCGATCACCACATACACGCGCACACCGCCCGATAAACCGATCGACCTATCCACGCGCACACCGCCCGATAAACCGATCACCACATACACGCGCACACCGCCCGATAAACCGATCGACCTACCCACGCGCACACCGCCCGATAAGCAGAGCAACCTACCCACGCGCACACCGCCCGATGAACCTATAAACCTGCCTACGCGTTCACCGCCCGATGAACCGATCACCACATACACGCGCACACCGCCCGATAAACCGATCGACCTACCCACGCGCACACCGCCCGATGAACCGATCGACCTACCCACGCGCACACCGCCCGATAAACTGATCAACCTAGCCACGCGCACACCGCCCGATAAACAGAGCAACCTACCCACGCGCTCACCGCCCGATGAACCGATCACCACATACACGCGCACACCGCCCGATAAACCGATTGACATACCCACTCACAGACCGAGGCGCGCACATAATTGATGATTGAATAATGAAGACGACGACATCTTCCTCATCTCCTGCCTCTGAATCCTTGAATGATGGCGGTCAACAATCAAAACATAAAATGCTCAGATATAGATGACCGCCATCCATGTTGCGCGCATCAACGCACAGACGTCACGATGGAAGTCTGTAATTATTATCTAATTATATCTAATAATTTTATATCTTTGTGTCATATATAGAATTATTTTTCTTCTTCAGTCTTCTGACGATGGTTTGTGGTTTGTGACATTTACGATTCTAATCTCTCCTCCTTTCTCTCCAACTCCTTCTGTCGTTCGCTGTCCTCTTTGGAGTTACATATGGTTTCCATTGTCCAGGTTCAATCTTTCCACCCTCTTGTTGTCTTCCCCTGCATTCATCCCTCAGTTGCCGTCAACGTCAGTATAGATAAATAAGGTGGTTAATAATATATAACAAAACCTATATAATACTTAAAAATAAAGAAATAAATATATATCTATATTTATATATTCAGCCACACCTTATCTCGGGTTTCATATAATTATCATGCTTTTACGTACAGTAGTATCTTTCGCTTCGCCAGAATAATATATAATAAAGCTCATGTGTTCGTGCTTTAGTGAGATCTTTGGAGTTGATTTAGCCACAAATTAAACAGCTGAAATGCTCAAAACCGGTAAGTGCCAAGTATCGAGTGATCCGTGTGAGTGCCTAAGTGCCTGAAACCGGTTTTCGCGCCAGTGGTATCGTCCTTCAGTTCCTTACATGCATACAGGAGGAGCCGCGACATTAAAAAAATACGCCACCTTGTTATATATATATATATATATATATATATATAATGATGATGATGATGAGTGTTCTGCCCGAAGACAGGTTCATTGTATATACCTTATTAAAAATATATTATAATATATTATATATAAAATATAATACAACACTTTATTTATTTATATATATATGTATATATATATATAATATATATACTGTCTTGGGAATTCTTTCCTCATAATTATATCTTTTTTATATTACGCAAACACTGAGGAAATAAATGAGGACCATGTGTCGTATGCAACCAGATAATCATGCAACGCTATTTTGAGAAAGGTCTATGTATACAGATTTCCAAAAGGGCTGCCGCTAACGAGTAGTTTTGGAGTCGAGTAGCTTAGCGAGTACTCGAGTACTCGTTAATACCGGAAGTGTTTAATCCGCTATTGATTGACTATGTAAACAGTAGTATAAGTGTTAACTAAAGCTCTGGCGCACCAATATAGTTAGATATGCAATGTAACAACTAACAAGTTATTGAACAGCAAAAGAAACATAACTATTTAGTGTTTTGTTACATACAAAAAATAAAAAATCGGCTACAGAAAACCGCCAACAGACTGCCTAAAAATAAGACTATAAGATGTCGCCATGATGTCAATAATTATAAAACTGAAAACAGAAATTGCATGCGAGTACAAATAAATTATAACTTTTGGAGTCGAGTACTCGCGAGTACTCGGGTACTTGCACAGCCATAAAGGCGATCCCATAATCTTCTGTTCGTTAATGAATTTCAAGTAGTTGAATGTGATTCTAAAATCTCCAGCATTGCGCGTAGGCCTCTGTTTTATCATGATAATAATAATAATAGTAATAATAATAATAATAATAATAATAATAATAATAATAATGACAATTTATATGGCGCGGTATCGCGGCCATACCACTACAAGGGCGCCTCACAAACAACCAACAAGCCCTTAATGTCACGTGTTTCATGTTTGCATATTATTATAAGGGATTTAATAATTAATATATTCATTTACATATATGTCTGCAAGCGTGTATATATGCAGTGATTTTTATTCTATAAGAAATTATGCTAAAGTTAGCCACCAAATCAAATGAATTAGCCACCAAATCAAATGAATTTTATAAGACGCAATGATCAAAATCTATACACTTAAAAAATTTAGAGTGTGAAAAAAGTTGATATTGTAAACTTTTACATAAAATTCCAGAGTTTTTGAACAACTACTATTTATGTTTATTTGGCAATTGAAGAAAGGTTTCCGGCGGTTCCGCAGGAAAAAAGCACTGTAGGCTATATATTCATATATTTAGCCATATTCAGCTATAGTCTACTTGCATTCAATGTAATCTGGCGCACAATAGACCCCAGAGGTAATTCGGTCAGTTTAGGCTTGTAGCGAAGAGAGTCAGTAACAATAACATCTGGTAACAATAATAGGCCTACATATAAAAATTTTCCTGTCAGCAAATACGGTCACTTTTATGCCATGAGATGTTGTTCGTTCGTTCAGTTATTAAAATTCTGGTCAGAAAAGCCGTTGAAGATTGGTGATGACTGTAATGCCCTGTTTTTTGTCTTGACTAATTGACTTTGATCGCTGTGATGGCGGTCGAAGCAACCGTCACAGCGATTGGTTGCACGGTCCGTTTTGAACGTTTGCGACAAAACACCTGAATGTAAAAGACAGATCAACGGTAGGTTTATTACTTTATGTAGAAGAAACTCAGAGGGGTGGACATAAATATATATATATATATATATATATATATATGAGAGTATCTGGGAATCAGATAAATTCCGCACTATATATATATATAGTGCGGAATTTATCAGATCCCCAGATATTCTCATCAAACCTGTTTCTTTTCGATAAATCGGACGTTGAACAAAACAAACTAAAACTTCTAATTTTAGATCTGATCGCGTCTTAGCTGACGTCTTAGAAAAATAAATCTCATCTTTTAAACTCATTCATCAATCATAAAAAGTCGACTTTCATTTTGCTCATTAAGGTATAAACGCAAGAGATGAGAACCTTGCTCTTTTCGCCTTTATCCTTTAAACTACTTGGCATTAATGCGCATTTGCCTAGCCACGTCAGCTGTATAATTATAGGCTTCTACGGAAACGGTTGCTATTGTTTTTGACTAGTTCATTGTCATTGCATCCATTATAATTTTTCGGTCGCAGTTCCCCTTGAGCGGAAGAGCAGTCAGTTTTGATGATCATTTAGCAACAATGACTACAATGCAAGTGAAGATAATTCGTATTAGATAATACGTTGCAACAAAACAATACTACTATTCTGTCTATGTCTTTCTTACTCTGTCTCTGTCTGTCTCTGTCTTTCTCTGTGTCTCTCTCTCTGTCTCTCTTTCGCTCGCTCTTTCTCTCTCTTTCTCTTTCTCTCTCTATGCCTCTCTGTCTGTCTCTCTCACGCACACACAGTGACACACACAGTGACACACACATACGCACGCATACACACACACATGTAAACCTACACACATTTATATACACACGCACAAACACACACACACAATGTCGACAGCCCACCTGTACGAAGGTCGTCTTCATTGGCTTCCACATGAAGCCATAGATGATTGGGTTTGTGATGGCGTTGATGTTGGCTAAGATCAACAGCGGCTGCATGATAGCAACTGCTCTCTGTTTATCCTGACCTCCATAGGCGAAGACGGCGTAGTAGAAGAGCACCCCCTCAAAAGGAGTCCACGCTACCGTGAAGACAGCCACTACCACGGCACACATCCTGGCCACGCGCCGAGAGGCCTGGCTATCACCTGCGGCTCCAGAGGTTGAATGTCCGCTACCAGTTGCTGGACCAACCATCTGAAAGAACAGGAAATCAGACGACTCCTTGGGACTCGTCTCATGCGAGTACACGGACCAAAAATAAAAACTGTGCTAAAGGTTCTCGTCCCCACCGTCGACCAACGTGCTGCTCAATAGAGCCCCTAAATGCTACGGTGTCATCGTCATCGTCATCGTTATCGTCATCACCACCACCACCACCATCACCATCATCATGATCATAATCATCACCATCACCATCATCATCATCATCACCACCATCATCATCGCTATCATTATTTTTACTATTATAGGTCTAACTAACAATCATTAAAATAACTAGAAAAACCATGATTATCATTATTATAATTATTGATATTACAGTTAAAAGTACTATTACTATTATATAATTATTATATAATTATTATAGTTATGATTAATACTATTATCATTATTATTTTTACTACGTGTGTAATTAATACCATACCTAGCAAATGGCCTAATTAACAGTCCAGCTACCTTAGTTGCAGATGAAGCCATGCGGTACCAGAGTCCAATGTAGCTGATCCAGGTGACTGTGAGTGGAATGAAGAAGGTGATGAGTCGTGACAGGAGAGTGTAGACAACGAATGTTCGGTCATCCGGAACGACTACGGTGCACAGCGTGTTCATCTGACCGATTCCAGTGACGTCAAACCAGAAGAACATCGGGGCATTGACCCCGCACGCGGTCAGCCAAACAGCTGAGACGGCCAACAGGGATTCTTTGACGGAGAAAAACCCGGCCCCGGGTTTACTCAGGCCAAGAAATCTGCGTTTACAATAGCAGTTCGTTGCTCTTATTATTTGTAATATTATGTATTTAATGTAATGTAAGGTAATCGAACATTTATATAGTGCCCCTTCAAGATGTCTACTCAAGATAGTCTATGTGATGTTGAATTGAAATTTCTAACGAATATATTGGGTGACACAAAAGTTCGTTCACCGTTTTCAAACTTAAATATCTCGGTGAACATATTTCGTATCTCTTAAATATTTTTCGAGCCTATACAGGACTCAAATGTATTAAAGTCCTAAAATTTTTAAGTCGAACATGCGCTAAATGACGTGACAGCGTAGGCCTACATCGCGCCGCGCAAGGTGCATTTCTGGCTCGTTCCTGGAGTAGGAGCATCGACACTGGACTGTGGACGATTGATGTAATGTTTTCTTCACCGGTGAGTCGCCGTTTAATGCATTTTAAGTACTGAGTGCTCAAAATGATACAGTTTGGGTTTCATAGGAGGAGAACCACAGATGAAGTTTAGTCCGTCGGTGATGATGTGGGGTGGGATCGGCGGCCAGAGGTCTCACTGACCGTCTCACTGGCCCTCACTTTGTGCCAAAATCGACCCAAATGGTACTAGACTGAACTCCCAATAATGCATTGGGCTACGTACTTTCTCGAGCAATACGCAAAGTATTCGAGAGACAACGGCAGTATTATGTAACGAAAGTCATTTGTTCACAACGATCTTGTGAGTATGTCAGCAGGATGGTGCACGCTGTCACACATCAGCTGTGATGACGAAGTGGCTAGAATACAAACTCCCGTCACCAATAAAGCCAAAAGATTGGCCACCAAAACTGTCCGGATATCTCTTATTGAAAACTTGTGGAGTATTTTGTCCCTCAGCGTTGATAAGAATCCTGAGCCAAAGAACGTTGATCAGCTCATCGCCGCCTCCAACGAGCGTAGAGAAAGATAGGCGTTGGGACACTTCAGTCGCTCATCCAGTCTATGCCGAATAGAGTCGGTGCTGTCATTAAGCAGAACGAATATGCTGTACAAAAATAGCCTAATATGCTGTACAAAAATAGCCTAATATGCTGTACAAAAATAGCCTAATATGCTGTACATAATAGCCTACGTCTGTAAGACCTATGTAACAGGAATGTTTTATGATCTACATGCCAAATATTTTGTTTTACAATGATTTTATAATGAACAAACTGTATCGCATGACAGTTTTTTCCCCGGGAAACTGGTCCTCTTCATTTTTTTAAAACATTTAATGGCACCCACCAAGCGAATCAAACCAAATTTGTACCAGTAACTTTCATTTGAATCGTGTATCCGATGACAACATATCAGAAAAATATGAAGCCATTAATGAGAAAACGCATTTTGAAAACGGTGAGCAAACTTTTGTGTCGTGTACCCTGTATTACAACAGTTAGTAAAACAGTGCTGAGTGACCTGAAAAGTCAACAGTGGTGGGCCCACTCTTGTGCGTGGAACCAACCAAAGGATTCCTGTCGATAGCTGTCAGATATAATATTAGTCTACTGATTGATTGATGTATATTTAATGCCCAATTTTTTTTTATATTTATCTTCTTCTTCCTGTACTTCCATTTTGTCAAAATAAACAATTCATCATTTTGTGCGTGTATGTAGGCCTATGCATGCATGTATGCAGGTATCTATCTGAATATGATATTGTTTTGCGTCTTTAAAGAACCGCTTGAAAGAGTAATTGTGTTACTGTTGAAGTCACTGCTGTTACAAAGGAAAACTGTTTAAAGACCAAGTTTTTAGGGCGGGCAGTTTTGCGACAAACTGCTCTGTACCCCACTCACCTGCTTGTCAATCAAACCTGAGCTCATTGCGTGGGGCTACAGTCAAGAAGTGCGATATTCAAGTCCACCGCCGGTCAATTCCTTTCAGTTGAAATGCCTGCATGCCTCTGGGCCGTTCTCTGTCTGTTTGTCTCTGTACATCATACATCTACTTATAATATATATATATATATGTATAATATATATATATAAAGCCATCAGCCAAAGCCCAATAGGACGCATACAGGATATCAGCCCACGTTTGACGGAGGCTGTCCACGAGCAGCTTGCAAGATGGTCGTACTGGCTAAAGCTTGCGCCCACACACAAACACGCACACACACAAACACGCACACACAAACACGCACACATACAAACACGCACACACACAAACACGCACACACACGCTGTTTATATTTGTATCTCTGAGCTGAAGGACTACCTGTGAATTTCTATCTCACCGCATGGGCCATTATAAATAATATATATATATATATACAGACACAAGCACGCACATACATGTATATTGCTATGCATATCACATAAAAGCAGAGGGGAAGGGAAGCATTTCGACCTGTATAGCATTAATCATAAATGCGCATGCGCGCAAGAGAGACAACTGGAGGAATTGCGCTGACCGATGTGTTGACCTGCAAAGGAAGAACTAAGTGCTTAGTATCTCAATAGACCTAAAAGCTGTACGCGAACAAGTCAACCCTCTTCCTTGATTCTTCATTCACCGAAACCTGAGCTGCTAATCCTCCTTTCCACAACCTAGACAGGATCTTCACCAAATGCATTGCTTCTCCGAACGTTTCATATGACTCATCCAGTATTCTTTTCATCCTCACATTATGATTCACAAGGGCTTGAATTCAGGTTGATTTTACGTGATGATGACCGATGCGAGTGTAATTGAGAAATAGACTGAAAAGAATACTGGATGAATGCTATCAAATGCTGCATGTATATATAAGTGTGCGTATATATGTATGCAAATATGTATATATATACAGAGAGTGAGAGATCTGCTTATTGTTCCCAGGAATTATAATTGATCATATTATATGATGGCTGATATATTCTTCCTAGGTTTGACATGTGACCTAAATAATGCAGTCCTATATTTATATATATACATATATATATATATGGCATTTGACTGGGGTCAGTGTTGTTATATTGTTTCTCTGATCTGGCCAACCTGAACTGTTATACACAAGTGACAACCTATATCCAATCAGATGTCAAAAGCAAATGCACCTTGAAATACGTTTCATACGAGTCTTCATTGCTATTTATAGGCCTATTGCTTGTACGAGAGAGGGAATATTCTATTTCCAAGAAGGTGACTCTCTTCTCATACAGACTCTATGAGACAGACATTATACACACACACATATTTGTATATATACATAGATTCATTGCATTGAATGGCATTACAATTAGTCATCTATTTACATTATGTCACAATGTCTCAGTCTTGCAACTCAGGGTTGTGTGCCCTTTTCTCAACGCGCCTAAGAATGGAAATGGAATTAAATAGAATCTTCCCTCTCTCGTACAAGCAATAGGCCTACGTACCTTATATTGACAGGTGTCAAAGTTCATCACATGCGTGAGATAATGCCAGACAGTGTAGTGCATAAAGTAAGAACATGGTATCCGAATCCAGCTGGAATACCTTACATGGGCCATAAATGGGAATAAAATTAATATACTAACCATGCAGAAGAATAGCTCGTATAAATTTCGTTGCTGTGGTTCAGCGTTTTAATCACAAAATGTCTTTCTCATTTACAAGTACTAATTACATAATTATTTGAAACCTTAGTACTAGTTTAAATTTTGCACATATTTGCAAGTAGTTCAATTTGTTGACATAGATTTCGGTTTACTAAAACATCGTTCAGAGGGTTGTAGGCTATGTGAAATATTTTCCATTTTCGTGTCAGCCCAGATAATTATTTTAGCAACTGGACACCAGCATTGGATGTGTCACATGCATGTAAATGCCTATATGATACTATTGCTAGACTTATTCATCAGTTTTATTTTTCTATAATAAAGATTGTTAGAGTCCCCCTCCTCCTTTTTCCAGGCTTGGGACTGGCACTGTCGCAGTTCGAGCAGTGGCGGAGTTACAGACACTGAAATTAGTTCAAACCGTGCATGTCCTTCGTTTGACTAAAACATGGTTCAAATGCCTGTATTCCCGTAACCCCCCCCCCTCCCCTCTGTCAAATTGCTATTCCATTGTATATGGTGCATTGTCTTCATTGATCATTTCATTAGTTTGTCCACTGTCATCATCAGAATTTCCAGACGAGTCTTCGCTCTGGCAAGTTTCCTTATCTGCAGAGGTTTCTGCCACAGACGGAGCATTACACTCCGACCACACCGCCAGATAAACATTCCAAATGTTTTCTACAAACGCATAAGTCTTGCGGCGATAAACTTTGATACCTGCTTGCCAACATGGGTTTTTGGAACGAACAGACTTAGACATAGATGTATAAAGTCTGTCCACATGCTCGTTCCAATCGAGGACGGCGAGATTGCTTCGTAGCTCATATGTTCTATTTCCATAATGAATTCGTTTGTCAAGATATATGAGGCAAACATTGTTGAAACTTTCCACGTAGAAGCTGTCTTGGCCTTGCACATAATCTTCTGCGTGTTTGTATACAACTAACGATCTCAGAAAACTGTGCAGCATCGTTGCAGCAACAGGGTCGGAAAGCAATCGCACTTCAATCATGTGTCTGGCTGCTTACAGGATGACGCTTCGTGGCACGTGCTGTGGTCGTTTTTAAAATGAGGGATACATGCCTCTATCAGATTACGCAATGTCTGTGCATCTCCATTGCAGTGGTCCATGCACCAGTAGACAGGGTTTCTAATGGCAGCACCTTTGTCCGACAGTTCAGGATGCCACGTTTTGCCAATGTTTTTCTGTGCTCTTGACCGATTTTTTTAACACCAGACGTTATCGTGCGGGTGCAGTGCCAACGATTGTTTGAATTTCTGGCTTCTTTTCTTTCACGAATACGCTTGTTTATGGCCATGTTGCGATCGTGCACATGCTGGGCGACTTTGATGTTACTAAGATCCAAGCTGGTATACATGCGATCGAAGCCAACTGCTTCGTGACGCTGCGTACAGTTGTCGTCCTCGAGATTAATATGTTGGATGTCGATAACTTTGTGGGTCTTTAGACCTATAGCAACATGATCGGTGTGGTAACTATTTTTTCTACAATGGTGTCGAGCATCCGTCATTATCGAGATGGAGCCATCAGCTGTAAAAGATGACTCTTCGGCCCTGGCACCATATACAGACTGCTTGCGCAAGTTCTCGCAAACACCGCTGAATGTGACCAAATTTCTCTGGCGGAAGCGATCCGACAACAATCCGACACGGCTATAGTCACAAAATCGTTCGTACTGTATGGGTGAAATCCCAGACGCCAGATAGCTGAGCGTTATCCTATGGTTTACCTCATACTCCTTCTTCTCAGGATCTATTGCTGATGATGATATCCATTTCAAGCAGTGCTGCTTGACGCATTCCATTTCCACCGACAACACATGTCCACTGTGCATCAAAGATCGCACGGAGAATGGCATTGTGCATTTGCAGCAATGACTCGAGACGGCATCTATCAGCTGTACGATAATAGAACACTGTCCAACAAAGTTTTCATACGTAGTTTCCTCAGCTGGGGCTGGCTCACTTACTTCCGTCAGCGATTATGTTTCAGCAGATGGCATCGGGAGTGACTGTCGAGGATGTGGAATTGTTGACGTGGATGCACATGACGTGTCAAAAATCATTATCACTCTCACCAGAACTTCCTTGACATTGTTGCATCCCAACGCGCTTTGAATGTCCTCGCATTTCTTTTCAAATTCCAGTTTTTCACTAACTGTACTAAAAGTTAGGTTAACATTCTTTCTTATAATAGCAGCGTAGCGATAGCTTTTCACAGTCCCGTCAGACAGACGCTTTTTAATTGTTCGTCCCGTGCCAAGTCCAGCACCTGCTGACAGCGTCTCTGACAAATCGTTTCTATCCATACTTCACAACGTTCACAATAATTCGATATGCGCTAACGAAGACAAATAGACAAATAACTAAAAAAGGAATTAGAAGAATGTGCACACGGCTTGAATAAGTAACATATATCTGTACTGAATAAAACAGCTGAAAATTGAGAGCTCTTGAATGATCAGCTTCTGATGCAATAAGAATGAAGACTCGTATGAAACGTATTTCAAGGTACATTTGCTTTTGACATCTGATTGGATATAGGTTGTCACTTGTGTATAACAGTTCAGGTTGCCCAGATCAGAGAAACAACATAACAACACTGACCCCAGTCAAACGCCATATATATATGTATATATATATATAAATATAATGGTCCAGGGGCTGGTGGGCCCGTTGAGAGTCGTGCTCTCTGAATAGGGCTGCATTATTTAGGTCACATGTCAAAGATAGGAAGAATATATCAGCCATCATATAATATGATCAATTATAATACCTGGGAACAATAAGCAGATCTCTCACTCTCTGTATATATATACATACATAAATATATATATATATTATAAGTAGATGTATGTACAGAGACAGACAGACAGAGAACGGCCAAGAGGCATGCAGGCATTTCAATTGAAAGGAATTGACCGGCGGTGGACTTGAATATGGCAATTCTTGACTGTAGCCTCACTCAATGAGTTCAGGTTTGATTGACAAGCAGTTTTACAAGCGGATTCCCGTCGACAGCTGACAGATGGCATGGATGCTCAGAGTCTCAGCTATCATTGGTCGCAGGTGGGTGGGGTACAGAGCAGTTTCTCGAAAAACTGCCCGCCCAGAAACCTTCGTCTTTAAGCTATTTTTGAATTGTTTCTTTCTGGCACCAATGACGTCACTCCACGCATCAACTGGACGTACAGAGAACAATAAACCAATTGCTACGTAGACACAAATGATTTAAGAATGTGTCGAATCGACCGCAGTGAGAGACAAAGGATTCGATTCCAGTAATTGGCGGCATTATGATAAACAATATTACATATACAGGCAGAGTTAACGAGAGTAGACCTATTGTTGGTGGCAGTAGGGTATCTTCTACCAGTCTACCCCTTGATGTGCTCAGTGCACTCTTTCTACCCCTTCTAATTTGAGTGCTTACGTTTATATCGGATGCGACATTGGCGTGATTATCTTTCGCTTATTGGAAAGTGAAAGGCAATAACGCAACGATTTCCTGTCAGTGCATTCACCCTAATTTGCTGGTCGCACACACTCTCTTTCCATCTTCGCTTTCTTCCTGCCCTCGTCCTCACCTTTGTTGCGCGGGTTAATCGGTTCGCACAATTCTCTTCAAAAATTGATGTTCCGTTATATATATATATATATATATATATATATATTCTTAAACGAGGCTGGATGGCTCTGTTTATTTTAAATGCAAATTCTCCTGAAAATAAACATTAAAAAAGAGTACGGTGCGTAGAATACTACAACTACGCCGGGTTAAGCGGTTATTGAAAGGCGCAAATTAAATTCTACGTTCAGATACATGTACGTATATGTACATGCATTATGATGCATATGATTATATACACACGCACGCACATACATACACATATGATGAACAGGAACAAGTTCAAAAATAGCGACCAAAGAGAGCGAGCGATCGCCCCAAAGGAGAATCTGTGTATCTTTCATTAATGCAAATGTCATATGACTTTGTTTTGAGTCGATGCTATTATTAGACCTTTCGTGCATCATTGTGCATTTACTGTTAATCTAATAAAGAATATTCTTACTTACTTACTCACTTATCCTCTTGTCAGATTGGCACTAGATAAACTCGCTAATTGAATGACGGAGCCAGTGAACCAATCAATCAATCAATCAAACAGTCAGCCAGCCAGCCAGTCAGTCAGTCAGTCAGTCAGTCAGTCAATAAACCAATCAACCGACCATCTAACCAACCGACCAATCAATCAATCGATCGATCGATCAACCAATTAGCAAGTCAATCAATCAAAGAAATGAGACTACCTGTCGAGGCTGATGATGGATAGTGTAAGAACGGAGCTATCAGCAGAGTACATCTTCCAGAATGAGTTCAGCTTGCACATAAAGGACCCGAGGGTCCATCCGGTGTTGCTGGCCGCCATCAGGGCTTTCACCCAGGTATCACTGAGCAGATGACCGACGTCAGCCAGGGACAGGGCACACATGAAGATCTGCGTGACCGCCTGCCTCTTCGACCGACGGTAGGCGTTGAGGCCAAGCAAAAGCCCGTTCCCAACGACTCCGAGGACGAAGATGACCGAGAAACAGACGACCTGGATCTGCTTGAAGGTCACCGAGGTCAAGAGGGCGTGGACGACGCCGGAGGAAAAGTCGACGTCACTTTGGATCGTTGACTGGTCTGGGGTGGTGGAGAGGCCATCCTGTGCAGTCGTAGGGATTTGAGAACTCGGCGGAGTCGTAGAGCTGTTCGAGATGTTTAACCATTCTTTCTCGTCTTGGATCGACTTCACCGTTGAAAGCATTGTGATGAGTATTATTCCACCGGCTTTTTACTGATGATTCTAGTGACATTTAAAAATGTATTAATCGCAGGTCTGCAAATTTGTTGTTTTGTTTATATTTTGTTTTTTTTACGACAAACTAAAAGATGTGAAAAATGGTACTTTTTTGATTCTTTTGAAATAATTTTATTCAATTGACTAATATTACTATTATTATTATTATTATTATTATTATTATTATTATTATTATTATTATTATTATTATTATTATTATTATTATTATTATTATTATTATTATTATTATTATTACCGAAATTTGATACCGCCCTTCTTCCAACATCTTTTGCTCAGAAGTGCATACACACGCCTCGACGGCGCAGTTGCAGTTGTACTGCAGAGCAATGGTGCGCAAAGGACTTGCTCAAGGTCCCTACACAGAGACGCTCCGGACGAGGGTCGAACCCGCGCGCTCAGCACACACTGAACGTTACGGGCTGACCGCTTTCAATCAATGTTTAATATATTACTAATTGTGTGTTATTCAGTCAGAAATCAGGCTAATTTAGTTATAAAAAGCGAGTTAGAGCTCTTTTTAACGTGTTTGGTGCTTTTTATAACAAAACTATTGTGACAAAATCCAAGGGGAAACTGAAAACCAAAAAGCAAAATTTAAAAAAAAATAGAAATTTTGGTTTCTTGCGCTTCTTATTAATCTCAAAATTTCTACAGCGCCCATAAAAGCGAAGTCGCGGGAACCAGCTTATTCACAGGCGCTCATTCAAAACAGAATCGATTAAATGCGTAGAATCTGCTTAACGACTCCGATGTTATTGTCGATACAATACAATACAAATGTAGTTTGATGTTGCCCTTCTTACAATTAGGCTATTAGCTCAGAAGCGCATACACGCATCGGCGGCGCAACTCCAGTTGCAGAGCAATAATTGTGAGACTGTGAAGGATTTGCTCAAGGTCCCTACGCAGCAACTCCTCGGACCCGGATCGAACCCACATTCTCTACGCTACAGGCCGATCGCTCTAACCAATCGGCCATCGTGTCGACCTAACAAATTACAATCAATCTGGAAAAGATAGGTTGATCATTGAAATTTAATTAGATTATCAATTATCATAAACACCCCATCGCTTCTACATGAGCCTCAAGACTGAGGCAGAGTTGTTGACACAAAATTAAGGCTCCGTCAGTCAAGTCACTCGGTGGAATGCCGGAGTTGTTGACCCTTAATAACGAGCGTGCATGTTTAAGCAATGTAGGTAGTCATTCGAGGTTTAAAGCTGCCGAGTGTATGCACGCGCTGCATAAAAAACGGCGATCAAAGCACAATGCAATGATTCAAAGACAGTATTTTAAAAGGCGCCTTTGGGGAAGAAGTCATTCAAGCTAACCTTTTCGACAGAAGACCTAAGCTTACGTCAGCCTATGTTTGTTTTTGATATTTATTTAAGCAAGCTTAAATGAGACTGCTTGTGAGAAGCTGTCAGGGTGCGAAAGAAGATTGTTGACACAATGTATTGGAGAGTATGGGTTTGCATGATAAGTTTGTGATAAGTTTAGTTATATCTAACTGTCAAAGAACACAGACGTGTCATTTCATTTTGTACTAGCTATGTGGTCGATGTATATATGTTCTTAATATAAGAAAAGTCGAAAAGAGAAAGCGCTGTATTTTGAGTTGTGGTAACCCTAACCAAGAGGAAGGAAAGGTTAAAGGTTACAGCTTACTTGGACGTAGTAGAACAGAAATCACGATTGTTATTGAACCTACTGAGCATTCAGCGCTCGTGGATAAGCTGGTGCTCTGCGCTTTGCTTTCAAGCGGCGCTTAAGAAATTTGGAGGTTAACTTACGACTATGAGAACGAATGAGCGTTGGCAAATTAAAAATTGCTTTAGCGTTACTCCAAAGATAAGCGAAAACTGGCTTATGAACGAGCGATGCAGAAACGCCACAGCGGGCTTGATCGCCCACCATAGCGTGCGCAGCTGGATATTGAAATGGAGGTTATCACTGTGTACAGAGGCGGCGATCTCGTTTGACAGGTGAGGGGACACCAAGTGAGAAGGATAAGAAATGTGGGGGACACACGTATAACGTGTCCCCTCTCTGTAAAAGGTGGGGGACTTTTCCCCCGCGAGCCCCTTTGATCGTCGCCTCTGACTGTGTAGCCCTCGTAAATAGGCTGGTGGACAGCGCTTTGCTCTGAAATATCAATTAAGATATTTTGAGTTTAAGATTATAATGCGATTGTTAATAGAGCGTTTAGCCTTAATGATGGCTACGAGTATAGATAAGATGATTCTTACTTCGAAGCACACCTTCCGAGAATGTCGTTCCCTTGCCAATACAAACAGACAATGAAAGAGACCGCGGTCTTGTCAGATATATGTTAGTCTATCTCCACGAACAAGTGTATGCGAAGCTTTCAATGCATACAAATGCATGCGTGTAGGTGCGTTTATGGTGGATAATCATGCTTATATAGAGCACTCGAGTAGACGATTCGCATAATGGAAGCAAGCCGTTCAGGCGTCTAAGCGACTCCTACGATTACAGTTGAATTACTTGCTTCGATCAAGTAGAACCGTTCTAAGCTTCCTCAAGACGGTGGGTGCGCCTTGTACGGGCCCCATTACGCCTTATACAAATGCAATACAACTGTGATTCGATATTGCCCTTCTTACAATTAGTTCTACAGTGCACACGTGCCTCGACGGCGCAATTGCAGATAGATTACAGAACACGAAAGACTTGCCAAAGGTTTCTACACAGTAACTCCTCGGGCGAGAATCGAACCAACACTGTTACAGGCCGACCACTCTAACCAATCGGCCACCGTGCCACACTGCTGTAAGTTTATTTAACGATGCGCCGTAACGTGCAAAGATAATTATACGCCACACTGGGTTTACTCGGATGCATTGCATAGTAGCCTTAAGACCGTGGTTGGGTCGGGAGCGATCTTGAAGAGTAACCTAGAAGAGCATTAAATAAAATGTCGTGTTCGTTTTCCATATAGCCAGAGGGTGAGTAGCAGTCGTCTCCCAGCCGAATAACTAAGTAATATGTATATTGGTTCTTGACAAACAACCTAGCTGTTAGAAACTTCGTTGGAATTTCGAAGCCGATTTTCCCCCATTTCTAGGCGTCTGTGATCGATTCTTTTCACTAAATAAAAACGTTTTATTAAGTTTGCAATGATATTTATATGTAAAAGATTTCTTTGCATTCGCTAGGTGGCAGAGTTGTTTGCAAAACCCATTTAAAGCGCTTTGATTAGTGCAATTGCATTCGCTAGATGGCAGATCTATTTTATAAATGTCTACAAGAGTGGTTTTTGAATGAATTTATGGCGATGGCGACAATTCGGACACAGCAATCCGACAATCTACATATATCGTTTATTTAGACTTATTTGAGCTCCTCTCGCATAATTTGACAGTCTTTAGTTTAGCTCTTACTCTTAGTGACGGAGGAAGGTCGTTCGGGTTGATGGACCCCCGATAAGTCAGCTATTTATCAACTAAATAATAGAAATACGCCTTTTGAAATGCATCAATACTGCAGAAGTAGATTTTGCTTTGTTTCTGAATGTCTAATTGATTTATGGCATTTGCTTAAGTTCTTCAATAAATTTCGCAAATTAACATTATGCGCAACATTTCTGTGCATTTTTCAGTTCACACACACACTGTTCAGGCACAGTAGATTAGCGTCGCCCTTCTTTTTCTGGCATCGAATGGCACTACCACGCATGCAGAGAGTGACGGAGTTATTGAGCTGGAGTTATTGAGTTTAAGTTTAAGTATAGCGCTATTAAAATTTACGTCACATTTCTAAACACCGCTTTTTGGCGTTAGGTCAGAACAAAGTGTGCAATTATATTCTCTTATTCTCTTGAAAACTAAATGATAGGAACATGGGGGTCTTGTGTATCTATTATAATTGTAAGCCCCATTTTTTCTCAATTCTGAGCATGTGAAATTGATTCTTTTCACTTTATAAATGCGATTAGTAATGGTCACGAATATATATACATAAATTTTTCGCTAGTGTTTTTTGCCTAAAATATTTCTTTACATTCACCAGATGGCAGATCGGTTTTAAAAGTGACCACTAAGCTCTTCAACTGATAAGACTATAGGTCTAAACTTTATGGATCTGGTCCAGTAGGACCAGTACTAGTCCTGCATAGCTGAATCGTGTAAAAGGATAAATATGCATAGATTCTTTGCACTTTGACCAAGGATTCCAATTCGCAGCAGTAAACGAAGTATGCTTTTAGACCAGAGATGTATATAGTCTCGAGACTGTTTTATTAGTGTCTCGGTCTCGGAAGCCAGCTGTCTTGGTCTCGGTCTCGAGGTAGTGTCTAGAGTCAAAAATGAATGGACTAAAAAATTGCGGGAATTACAATGCTAAACAAAATTCTAAATGGCGATACCAGGCAATTATTGATAAAACCAAGATTCTGATTACTCACTGTAAGAATCTGATACCGTTGATATTGTCCATTATTATAAATGCGGTATAAAGTTATTGGCCTACACGTGAAATTCGAAGTGCTGTGTAATGGTTTACACGTGTCTTGCTTGGCCGATAGAATTATGTCAGAGCGCAGAGTTCTATTCTCTGGTCAGTTTCTGAGGGGCTTGCAACGACCGCCCTGTTTTTCACTTAGTCGCCGGTCGGAAGCGCCGCTGATTTTGAACGACATGGCGAAAAATGGAGAAAATTAGCTGGACAGAACACAAAACAAATTACGAAACGATGAAAATTTTAAATACAGATATGTACAGTAAAACCGAGACAAATAAAAAAGATTGGACGCACACTTGAAGAGACTCATTGCTAAGAACAGCCGTAGAAAAAATAAGGGAAGGCGGAAAAGAAGAAGAGCAAGACAGAATGATGCCTGAATGGATAACAGCTGGATATTAAACTGAAAGAAGAGGCCAAACAGCAAGACGAGTGGAAACGTCGGACATTTGAACATGCCAAAGAGAAGTAGTACAAGAAAAAGTAAAGATTAATTTGAGTCGCTCTAGTGCAGTAGTTGGGGTGTATAATCATGACTGAACAATCATTCAATATAAGAGAACTGCGCCGATTACGCCGGAATGAAAAGATTAGGAAAACTACACAGACAACAGTTTATTTTTAATTCCCAGGGTTCCAGGCGACCCCTAGCACATCACAAGGCCTAATCATAAAATGTTCGGAGGTCCAAGACCGGTATGCCGGTTACCCTGCCAGAAAACACCAATGGATGACAATGAACACTTTCCATAGCCTCCAGGTCCTCCGGCGGTCGAGGATTGATGTTTAAAGTTCTCGATCACAACAACAGCAACTGAAAAAAACAAAGTTCAAAATCAGCATCGCAAATCACAATGGATTTTACACAATCGTTCAGTGAACTATCTAAGCAAGAGAGTAAATAAATCATTTCTCCCCATAATAAAAAATTTAAACTAGTATTCTGATGACGAACACCTAACATTGTTGAGATCAGTTCTTTGAACTACATAATACAAACACGTGGAAAACAAAAGCGAAAAGACTTTTCATCACATCATCAGGATCTGTTTAAACACTAAATATCGACATTACAGCCGAATGCAATAGAGGGTCTTCCATGCATACATCAGGTCTTTTGAGCTGTCGTGGTAATAATCCGATAGCTTCCATGGTGTGCGTAAGAGAGAGAGAGCGAGCACACAAGGTCTTACGTCAATACCCGCTGTGTTCCGTGGACCGTGACCAAACCGATATCTCCACCAGTGATGCACAGACATTGCATTGGATCGACACGATCAAGTCACAGGCACACTACAGGAGAAAATAAAAAAATCAACATAGCCCTCCTCCTTTATCCAGGCTTGGGACTGGCACTGTCCGAACACGAACAGTGGCGGAGTTACCTGAAACAACAACATGACGTCTGATTATTAAAATAGACAGCAAAACAGACAACTAATCAAGATAATAAAATAAGCAACCAAAATAAGCAACTAATTAAGATAGCAAAAAGACAACTAATTAAGATAGCAAAATAGACAACTAATTAAGATAGCAAAATAGACAACTAATTATGATAGCACAATAGCAATCTAATTAGGATAGCAAAATAGCCATCTAATTAGGATAGCAAAATAGCCATCTAATTAGGATAGCAAAATAGGCAACTAATACAAACAGCAAAATAGGCAACTAAAACAAAGACAGCAAAATAGGCAACTAAAACAGACAGCAAAATAGGCAACTAATACAAACAGAAAAATAGGCAACTAACACAGACACCAAAATAGGCAACTAAAACAGACACCAAAATAGGCAACTAAAACAGACACCAAAATAGGCAACTAAAACAGACAGCAAAATAGGCAACTAAAACACACAACAAAATAGGCAACTAATACAAACAGCAAAATAGGCAACTAATACAAACAGCAAAATAGGCAACTAAAACAGACACCAAAATAGGCAACTAATACAAACAGCAAAATAGGCAACTAAAATAGACAGCAAAATAGGCAACTAAAACAGACACCAAAATAGGCAACTAATACAAACAGCAAAATAGGCAACTAACACAGACACCAAAATAGGCAACTAAAACAGACAGCAAAATAGGCAACTAAAACAGACAGCAAAATAGGCAACTAAAACACACAACAAAATAGGCAACTAATACAAACAGCAAAATAGGCAATTAATACAAACAGCAAAATAGGCAAATAAAACAGACACCAAAATAGGCAACTAATACAAACAGCAAAATAGGCAACTAAAATAGACAGCAAAATAGGCAACTAAAACAGACACCAAAATAGGCAACTAATACAAACAGAAAAATAGGCAAATAATACAAACAGCAAAATAGGCAACTAAAACAGACACCAAAATAGGCAACTAATACAAACAGCAAAATAGGCAACTAATACAAACAGAAAAATAGGCAACTAAAACAGACACCAAAAAAGGTAACTAATACAAACAGAAAAATAGGCAACTAAAACAGAGACCAAAAAAGGTAACTAATACAAACAGAAAAATAGGCAACTAAAACAGACACCAAAATCGGCAACTAATACAAACAGAAAAATAGGCAACTAAAACAGACACCAAAATAGGCAACTAATACAAACAGAAAAATAGACAATTAAAATAGCAAAATAGACCTTCCGTCGAACGAACGCACGGCCGAACGGAGAAACGGTCGCACGAAAAATGGCCTTGGGGTAAAACGATAAATTCCCCCCATAATAAAAGCTATAAATAAACCATTCCTCCCCATAAAAACAGAGAAAAAAAACCATTCCTCCCCATAATAAAATTAAAACTGAATTAATTCCTCCCCAAAATAAAACCTAGAAATAAATCATTCCTCCCCATAATAAAACCTAGAAATAAATCATTCCTCCCATAAAAAAAACCTAGAAATAAATCATTCCTCCCCATAATAAAACCTAGAAATAAAAGCTATAAATAAACCATTCCTCCCCATAAAAACAGAGAAAAAAAACCATTCCTCCCCATAATAAAATTAAAACTGAATTAATTCCTCCCCAAAATAAAACCTAGAAATAAATCATTCCTCCCCATAATAAAACCTAGAAATAAATCATTCCTCCCATAAAAAAAACCTAGAAATAAATCATTCCTCCCCATAATAAAACCTAGAAATAAATCATTCCTCCCATAAAAGAAACCTAGAAATAAATCATTCCTCCCCATAAAAAAACCTAGAAATAAAACATTCCTCCCCATGAAAAAACCTAAAAATAAATCATCCCTACCCATAAGAAAATCAAAACTAATAATTCCTCCCCATAATAAAACCTAGAAATAAATCATTTATCCCCATAATAAAACCTACAAATAAATCATTCCTCCCCATAATACAATAAAAACTGAATCAATTCCTCCCCATAATAAAATTAAAACTGAACAATTCCTCCCCATAATAAAACCTAGAAATGAATCATTCCTCCCCATAATAAAATTAAAACTGAACATTTCATCCCCATAATAAAACCTAGAAATAAATCATTCCTCCCCATAAAAAAACCTACATATAAATCATACCTCCCCATAAGAAAATTAAAACTGAATAATTCCTCCCATAACAATATTAAAACTGAATAATTCCTCCCCATAATAATATTAAAGCTGAATAATTCCTCCCCATGAAAAATCCTAAAAATAAATCATTCCTCCCCATAAAAAACCTAGATATAAATCATTCCTTCCCATAATAAAATTAAAACTGAACATTTCATCCCCATAATAAAACCTAGAAATAAATCATTCCTCCCCATAAAAAAGAACCTACATATAAATCATTCCTCCCCATAATAAAATTAAAACTGAATAATTCCTCCCATAACAATATTAAAACTGAATAATTCCTCCCCATAATAATATTAAAGCTGAATAATTCCTCCCCATGAAAAATCCTAGAAATAAATCATTCCTCCCCATAAAAAACCTAGATATAAATCATTCCTTCCCATACTAAAATTAAAACTGAACAATTCCTCTCCATAATAAAACCTAGAAATAAATCTTAACCACCTGCCTTACCACCTGCCTTACCACAGACCCATCCGGTCTCTTTGCGAAACCTCTGATGCGGAGAGGACCACCAATTCAAACGATCGTCGTCTGCATCAGGAGGGCGCCTCTTGACAATAGAATCTGAAAGGACAATAACATGGTGCATGTTAGCATTAGAGGCCCTGCTTTCGCCCTTAGTATGACCACCATTTCTGCCACCAGTGGCATCCATGGTGTTCACAAAAGGGCAAATAAAAGGAGCATGATACCTCCTCTCCTGCTGTGTTGCTTGACTCATCCGACCTTGCTTCCTGTGCGTCCGAAATGGGGTCCTTTGCTGTTCCAGTTTCCGAGTGCCTGAAAAAACAAGAACATGGCATATGTTACAGTTTGTTGACCCGTGCACAAGTCCATTTCAACCGCCAGCAATTATTTAGATGTAGCTGGGTTTACTGAGGTCCAAGAGACGTTTAGTCTGTGCTACAATCATTATACATTAGCCTGGAACACATAACAGTCCACTTTCTATAGCTTCACCTTAAAAGCTGTGAGAATTTCCAATAAGAGTAGGTCTTGGCCTACTGTCGTCCAAAACTCCAAATCATCCCATATTATTGAATGCATTCCATTTTCTTTAAAGTATGTTACTGAACCAGTATAGAAGTCTTGGTGTTTGTAATTTTGAAACAAAAAGTTGAAGTAAGATTTAACTAAAGTCAGATGTACTGGTAATTTAGCAAGCTTTGTGTGTGTGTATCAGTAAATGCTATGGTTTCAGATTTGTTACTGAAAGTCAGTAATGGTTAGTGGCCACATAAGATTTTAAAAATGTTTTCTAAAGTAATAAAACTCATGGTCGGCATGTGAATATCTGGAACAAATGAAACAGGAAGCCACTTAGGGAATGGACAGGTGACATTGAAGAATGCCATTGAAGAATGGGGTGGAACAAATTACAAAAGGCCTGTTGCCAGTTGAAATGGCTTGATGAAAGGGGGAGAGTAGGGGAGAGGTATGATCATAGGATCATTGGAATAAGATTCTTGCCCCAGTACCTTTTACTGAAATTCGGCGCCTATGAGCCCAACATACATCACACGTACTTAAGTTTAAATTAAATGTCAGAAAATTTATCAGAGCAGAAAAGAGCAGTCCATCAATAGTTTCAGCAATATAAAAACTACAGATAATTTTGCAACATAGACATCAGAACATACAAAATGAAACTGCCAAACAAAGTCGTTTGGCCAAGCGTAAACACAAGAATTGATGATTTGCCACTGTAAAACATCACGTCCGGCGTAGTCCATAAAATGCGCCGCTATATACCTGCAAATGGGAAATTCACTCACCAGTGACGGAGGCTTCTGGTTGGCTGCCTTGATGAGTCCAGAGTCTCAGAAGAAACAGTTGCATCACCTTGATCTCTTCCTTAGACTGAACACATTGCACAACTGGAAAACCTGTGGGGTTCGTCGCCTTCTGCGAATTACAAAACTGGTCAACAACTGCTCCTAGAACACCTCGTAATCTGTGATTCTTCAATTTCCATTATCATTGATATACTTCAAAAAGATCCAGTCAGAGATCTGGCTAAAGTTAATGCACACACCTTGTATGTTACACCATACACTAAACACACATGACTAAACCTTGACAGATAGAGATAGAGATAAAACTCTACCTTGACATAAGTTACATCATTTGTCTGATTGTGCCATTCCATATTTCTGGCTTTAGTCCTGTCTCCTCTTATCTAGTCCTAAAGACCATCCCAGCCAGTCTATCATCTGACGAATGGTCAATCCTTCATTCAACCGCCCGTCAGTCCGTAGTCCATTTCCGACGTCAGTCCGTTGATCCATGTTGCAAGTCCGTTCTTAAGACCAATAGTCTGTTTGACCGAGCTTCAGTCCATCTATCCAGTTGTCCATCCCGACCATTGGCCAGTCCATAGACCGCAGATCCGTTCTCTCGACTGTTCCAACCGATCCCAACCAATCAACACTGTTCGTTCTATCGCATCCGACCGTCAGTCTATCCAGAGCAATCGTCCATCCATCCACGTCGATCGTCAATCTGCACGCACAGTCAGTCGTCACTCCGTACATTTGTCAGGCCGCTTATCTGACACTCCATCCAAATGTCAGCCAATTTATTCAACCCATGAAATGAAAGCAATGAAAGGGAAAAATGAAAAAAATGCAAATAGAAAATGAAAAAAATGAATAGCCAAAAAAATTATTTTAATTTTTGCCCCGTTCCAAATGTGCCACGTTGCACCTGTGACCCGTTACGCACGTAACCCGTGCATTATCCGTTCCACTTGTGTCCAGATCAACGTTTCCAAATGTGCCCCGCTCGACAGGTGCCCGGTTGCACATGTGCCGTTCCCCTTGTGTCCGGATCCACTAGTGCTCCGGATCCGCTAGTGCTCCTGATCAACCAGTGCTCCGGTTGCACAAGAGCACCGTTCCACAAGAGCCCCGTTCCACATGCGAACGGTTTCCACATGTACCCAAGTTCCACTTGTGCCCGGTTGCATAAGAGCCCCGTACCACATGTGCTCCTTTCCACATGTGCCCTGGCTGCACAAGAGCCCCATTCTACATGCGAACAGTTTCCACATGTGCCCCATTTCACATGTGCCCGTTCCCCATGTGTTCTTTTCCACTTGTGCCCGGTTGCACAAGAGCCTCGTCCTACATGTGCCCCGTTTCCAAATGTGCCCCGCACCACATGTGCCTGTTCCACTAGTGTCCGGATCCACTAGCGCTCCGGATCAACTAGTGCTTTGGTTGCACAAGAGCCGCAGTTGAACAAGAACCCCGTTCCATATGTGACCTGGCTGCACAACAGCCTCGTTCCACATGCGAACCGCTTCCACATGTGCCTCGTTCCACTTGTGCCCGGTTGCACAAGAGCACGGTTGCACAAGAGCACCGTTCCACGTGTGCTCTGTTCCACATGTGACCAAGTTCCACGTGTGCCCGGTTGAACAAAATAACCGTTCCACATGACCCCGTTCCCAACTTGTACTCCAGTTGCACAAGAGCCGCGGATGCACAAAAACCCCGTTCCCCATGAGCCCTGTTCCACCAAGCGCCCCGGCTGCATAACAGCCCCGTTTTACATGTGCCCGTTCCCCATGCGCCCCTTTCCACTTGTGTCCGGCAGCACAAGAGCCCCGTTCTACGTGTGTCCCTTTTCCACATGTGCCCCGTTCCACATGAGCCCTGTTCCACATGTGCCCCAGCTGCATAACAGCCCCAATCAATATGAGCCACGTTCTACATGCATACCGTTTCCACATGTGCCCCGTTCCACTTGAGCCCGGTTGTACAAGAGCCCCGTCCCACGTGTGCCGCGTCCCACTTGTGTCCGGATCCACTAGTGCTACAGTTGCACAAGAGCCGCGGTTGCACAAGAACCCCGTTCCCCATGTTTCCCGTTCCACTTCTGCCGGTTGTACAAGAGTCCCATTCCCTGCTTGACATGTGCCCCGACTGCATAACAGCCGCGTTCCGTATGTGCCCCGTTCCACATGCGAACCGTTTGCACATGTACCCCGTTCCACATGAGCCCAGTTGCACAAGAGCTCCGTTATAAATGTGCCCCGTTCGACATGAACACGTTCCACTTGTGTCCGGATCCACTAGTGCTCCGGTTGCCCAAGAGCCACGCTTCCACAAGAACCCCGTTTCCCATGAGTCCAGTTCCACTTCTGCCCAGTTGCACTGAGCCCCGTTCCACGTGTGCTCTGTTCCATATGTGACCCGGCTGCACAACAGCCTTTTCCACATGCGAACCGTTTCCAAATTTGCCCCGTTTCCCGATGTGCCCCGTTCCCCGTGTGCCCCGTTACAACATTGCCCGGTTGCACAATAGCCCCGTTCCACGTGTGCTCTGTTCCACATATGCCCCGGCTGCACAACAGCCTTTTCCACATGCGAACTGTTTCCAAATGTGCCCCATTTCAATTGTGCCCGGAGAAGTAGAAGAGCCCCGTTCCACGTGTGCTCTGTTACACATGTGCCTCGGCTGTACAACAGCGCCCGTTCCACATCCGAACCGTTTCCACAAGTGCCCAAGTTCCACATGTGCCCGGTTCCACATGTGCCTAAGTTCCATTTGTGCCCGGTTGCACAAGAGCCCCGTTCCACATGAGCCCCGTTCCGTATGTCAACCGTTTAAACATGTGCCCCGTTCCACTTGTGCCCGGTTGCACATGAACCCCGTTCCGCAGGTGCCCGGCTCCACATGTGCTTTGTCACACATGCTCCCCGGCGGCACAAGAGCCCAGTTGCACAAGAGCCCAGTTGCATATGTGCTCTGTTCCACATGTGCCCCCGCTGCACAACAGCGCTGTTCGATATGCGAACCGCTTTCACCTGTGCTCTGTTCCACATGTGCCCCGGCTGCACAACAACAATGTTCGATATGCGAACCGCTTTCACCTGTGCCCCGTTTCACATGTGCCCCGTTCCACATGTGCCCGTTCCACTTGTTTCCGGATCCACTAGTGCTACGGCTCAACTAGTGCACCGGTTGCACAAGAGCCGAGGTTGCGCAAGAACCCCGCTCTACATGATCTCTGTTACACATGAGCCCCGGCTGCACAACAGCCCCGTTCCACATGTGACCCTGCGGCACAACAGCCCAGGTGCATATGTGCCCGTTCCACATGTACCCCGTTCCACTTGTGCTGGGGTGAACAATAGCCCCGTTCCAAATGTGCTTTGTTCCACATGTGCCCCCGCTGCACAACAGCGCCGTTCCACATGCGAACCGCTTCCACGTGTGCCCCGTCCCACATGTGCCCCGTTCCACTTGTGTCCGGTTGCACAAGAGCCCCGTTCCACATGTGCCCCAGCGGCACAACAGCCCAGGTGCAAATGTGCTCGTTCCACATGTACCCCGTTCCACTTGTGCCCGGTTGCACAAGAGCCCCGTTCCACATGTGCTTGTTCCACATGTGCCCCGCCTCACAACAGCAATGTTCGATATGCGAACCGCTTTCACCTGTGACCCGCTTCACATGTGCCCCGTTGAAAATGTGCCCGTTCCACTTGTTTCCGATCCACTCGTGCTACGGATCAACTAGTGCTCCGGTTGCACAAGAGCCGAGGTTGCGCAAGAACCCGGTTGTACATGAGCTCTGTTCCACAAGTGCCCCGGCTGCACAACAGCCCCGTTGCACATGTGCCCCGTTCAACATGCAAACCGTTCCGCTTGTGTCCGGTTGCACAAGAGCCCCGTTCAACAAGAGCCCCGTTCCACATATGCCCCTGCGGCACAACAGCCCAGTTGCATATGTGCCCGTTCCACATGTACCCCGTTCCACTCGTGCCGGGGTGCACGATAGCTCCGTTCCACATGTGCTTTGTTCCACATGTGCCCCCGCCGCACAGCAGTGCTGTTCGATATGCGAACCGCTTTCACCTGTGCTCTGTTCCACATGTGCCCCGGCTGCGCGACAGCGCCGTTCCACATGCGAACCGCTTCCACGCGTGCCCCGTCCCACATGTGGCCCCTTTAACTTGTGCCCGATTGCACAAGAGCCCCCATGTGTTTGTTCCACATGTGCCCCGGCTGCACAACAGCGCTGTTTGAAATTGCGAACCGCTATCACGTGTGCCCCGTTTCACATGTGCCGCGTTGAACATGTGCCCGTTCCACTTGTTTCCGGATCCACTAGTGCTACGGATCAACTAGAGCTCCGGTTGCACAAGAGCCCAGGTTGCGCAAGAACCCGGTTGTACATGAGCTCTGTTTCACATGTGCCCCGGCTGCACAACAGCCGCGTTCCACATGCGCCCCTTTCAACATGCAAACCGTTCCACCTGTGCCCGGCGGCACAACAGCCCAGTTGCATTATGTGCCCGTTCCACATGTACCCCGTTCCATTTGTGCCGGGTTGCACAATAACCCCGTTCCACATGTGCTTTGTTCCACATGTGCCCGCGCTGCACAACAGCGCCGTTCCATATGCGAACCGCTTCCACGTGTGCCCCTTTTCACATGTGCCCCGTTCCACTTGTGCCCGGTTGCACAAGAGCCCCGTTCCACTAGTGCTTGTTCCACATGTGCCCCGGCTGCACACCAGCAATGTTCGATATGCGCACCGCTTTCACCTGTGCCCCGTTTCACCTGTGCCCCGTTGAACATGTGCCGCGTTGAACATGTGCCCGTTCCACTTGTTTCCGGATCCACAAGTGCTACGGATCAACTAGTTCTCCGGTTGCACAAGATCCGAGGTTGCGCAAGAATCCCGTTGTACATGAGAGCTTTGTTGCACATGTGCCCCGGCTGCACAACAGCCCCGTTCCACGTGTGCCCCGGCGGCACAACAGCCCAGTTGCACAGGTGCCCGTTCCACATGTACCCCGTTCCACTTGTGCCGGGTTGCACAATAGCCCCGTTCCACATGTGCTTTGTTCCACATGTGCCCGCGCTGCACAACAGCGCCGTTCCATATCCGAACCGCTTCCACGAGTGCCCCTTTCACATGTGCCTTGTTCCAGATGTGCCCAAGTTCCTTAAGAGCCGAGTTCCACATGTGCCCCGTTCCACATGTTGCAAGTTCCACAAGAGACATGTGCTCTGTTCCACATGCGAATCCGCTGCACAACAGTCCCGTTCCACATGCGAACTGTTTCCACATGCAAATCGGTTGCACAACAGCCACGTTCCACATGCGATCAGTTCCACATGTGCCCCGGCTGCACAACAGCCCCGTTCCGTATGCGAACTGTTTCCACATGCAAATCGGCTGCACAACCGCCCCGTTCCACATGCGATCCGTTCCACATGTGCCCAAGTTCCACATGTGCCCCCGCTGCACAACAGCGCTGTTCGATATGCGAACCGCTTTCACCTGTGCTCTGTTCCACATGTGCCCCGGCTGTGCAACACCGCCGTTCCACATGCGAACCGCTTCCACGTGTGCCCCGTCCCACATGTGGCCCCTTTAACTTGTGCCCGGTTGCACAAGAGCCCCGTTCAACAAGAGCCCCGTTCCACATGTGGCCCTGCGGCACAACAGCCCAGTTGCATATGTGCCCGTTCCACATGTACCCCGTTCCATTTGTGCCGGGTTGCACAATAGTCCCGTTAAACATTTGCTTTGTTCCACATATGCCCGCGCTGCACAACAGAGCCGTTCCATATGCGAACCGCTTCCACGTGTGCCCCTTTTCACATGTGCCCCGTTTCACCTGTGCCCCGTTGAACACGTGCCCGTTCCACTTGTTTCCGGATCCACTATTGCAACGGATCCACTAGTGCTCCGGTTGCATAAGAGCCGAGGTTGCTCAAGAACCCCGTTGTACATGAGCTCTGTTCCACATGTGCCCCGGCTGCACAACAGCCCCGTTGTGCCCGGTTGAACAAGATCTCCGTTCCACATGAACCCGTTCCAACTAGTGCTACGGATCAACTTCTGCTCCCGTTGCACAAAAGCCGCGGTTGCACAAGAACCCCGTTCCACGTTAGCCCTGTTCCACATGTGCCCCGGCTGCATAAAAGCCCCGTTCCACATGCAAACCGTTTCCACTAGTGTCCCGTTCCACTAATGATCCGGTCGCACTTGTGCCTCGGTTGCACAATAGCCCGGTTGCACAAGACCCTCGTTCCACATGTGCCCATTTCTACTTATTATGCCCCATTCCACTTTTTGTTCCATATGTGCCCGATTGCACAAGAGTCCCGTTCCACATGTGCTCCGTTTCACGTGCCCCGTTCCCACTTGTTCCAGGTTGCAAAAGAGCCCTGTTCCACATGTGCCCCATTCTACATGTGCTTCGTTCCACACGTGCCTCGTTCCACTCGTGCCCGGTTGCACCAGAGCCCAGTTGCACTTGAGCCCGTTCCACATGTGCCTCGTTCCACATGTGTCTCGTTCCACATGTGTCCAGTTGCACAAGAGCCCCGTTCCACATATGCCCAATTCCACATGTGCTCCGATCCATATGTGCCCCGTTCCCACTTGTTCCCAGTTGCACAAGAGCCCCGTTCCACATGTTCCCCGTTCCACATGTGCCTGGGTTCACCAGTGCTCCGTTCCGCATGTGCCCCGTTCCCACTTGTTCCCGGTTGCACATGAGCCTAGTTCCACAAGTGCCCCGTTCCACAAGTGCCCCGTTTATACATGTGCTCTGTTCCACTTGTGCTGCCCCATTTCCATCTGTTGTGCCCCATTTCCACTTGTTGTGGCAAATTTCGCTTGTGCATCGATTCACTAGTGCTCCGGTTGCACAAGAGAGCCCAGTTGCACATTTGCCTGTTCCACATGTGTACCATACCACATGTTCCCAATTCCACATGTGCTCCGGTTGCACAAGTACCCGTTCCACATGTGCCTCGCTTCCACATGTGCCTCGCTTCCACATGTGCCTCGCTTCCACATGTGCCTCGCTTCCACATGTGCCTCGCTTCCACATGCGCCCGGATTCACTAGTGTTCCGTTCACTAGGCCCGTTTATAGGTGTGCCCCATTTCCACTTGTTGTGTCACATTCCACTTGTTGTGCCCCATCCACTTGTTTGTTTCCCTGTTCCACTTTTGCCCCGGTTCCACTTGTTGTGCCCCATTTCCACTTTTTCCCCATTCCACCAGTTGTGCCCCAACTAAAAATTGTCCATTTACTTTTGGCTTTTAATTTGGAGTCATTTTTCCATTTTCATTTACTTTCACTTTCATACGGTTGAATAGATAGCTGACTAATGAATTGATTGCCGGATAGGCAGTCGGACGAATGCCGGAGTGACGACGACTGACTGCGCCTGCAGACCGACGATGGACTAGGACGGACAGCGATCACATTAGAACGACTGACTGTTAGATACGATGGAACAAACTGTGATGATTGGTTGGGATAAGTTAGGACGGACTAAAGAACGGATCGGCTGTGTATGGACTGGTCAACGGTCGGATGGATAGTTGGATGGATGGACGGACGTTCGGTCGAACGGACTAACGGTCTGGAGAACCGACTTGCAGCATGGGTGAACGAACTGACGTCGGATGTCGACTGCCGGCTGACGGACGGTTGAACGAAGGACTGACCGTTCGTCAGATGATAGACTGATTGAGATGGTCTTAAGGACTCGACAGGATGAGACAGAATTGGAGCAAGAAAGATGGAATGGCACAATCAAACAGACAATGCAAATTGTGTCAAGGTGGAGTTAATCTCCACCTTTATCCCCCAAGGTTTATCTTGGGCGTCTAGTGTATAATGTAACATAGAAGCCATATGCACCAACTTATGCCAGATCTCCAAAAGGAAATTTTTAAAGTCTATCAAAGAATGGAAATCAAAGAACTCACAGAGCCGGCCTTACGAGGTGTTGAAGGAACTGTCGTTGGCAAGCTTCAACACAGAAGGTGGCAAACGTCCACAGGCTTCAGCTGGTAGTGCAGTGTGTCCACGGTCTAAAGAACAGACTAAGGAGTGGCAATTGTTTGTCCCAAGCCTCCTGACATCGCATCTACAAAATGAAGATGAACACTAACATGTTACACGCATCTACAGCAATGCAAAGTTAAACAGACCAAGAACCATAGGTCTACACAAATGATTCGAAGAACGGGTTCCTCTTTCTTAAGTAGCAATGATCGAGTGAAATGGCAACGATTAGTACCCAAACAGTAGACTAACAAGACAAACCAGAATTACACAAACATACCACTATTCAACCATTGACTACAGCCTTGCCATTAATTACCCTGAAAATTCACATTGCAACTCTATAGAAACCAAATCAGAGGCACCCCTGTTCAAACCATGGCAATACAATTCAGACTAGAGCAGCTTGTGAAACACAGGCGCATTTCTCAAAGATGGCCTCAAAAGAACAAGAAGCAAGGTATGTATGTGTCCATTACATCATAGACATGCAGGATGTGGACTAAGATGAACTTTCAATACCCAAAATTATGGAAAAGGAGCAGATAAATATCATCCAAATAAACAAATAACTGATTATCTATAATACTGGTATGCTAATCCAACCTCAAAATAACTCATTATTATTCATCTCTTTGTCACAATAGTACAATAAGCACTTGTGGCCTAACTGCACTCATAGTTCTATAGTATATCTCTACACCAAAATATACTGCAACAACTGACGATGTCTTAATTTAAACTCGTGAAGGTGTACTCTAATATACAAACTAAATCTAAAGAACTAGTTGAAAATTAGGCCTCTTTTAATGTAGTAGGTGAATGTAATATTATTACAAGTAGACGACAATATGTGAGAAACTGTTCGTGAAACGTTAAGAACAATAATAATGACAATTTATATGGCGCCGTAACACAGCCAAACTTCTATAAGTTGTTGTCTGCATAAGTGCCTGTAAACTGAACGGTCACAAAGATTGCAGTAAAGTTTGGTATTGGTGCAAAAAAGTGAAATAATTCACAGTTCAACAGAATACCAAGGCAGAAGTGAGAATACAAGCCTGAGAAATAAATAGGTGACTAAAATATAATTAACATTAGTGATGGTTAGAGAAAATTTGATTGAATAATGTGCTTTGATAAAAGTGAATTAACATTATATAAAGCCTCTAGGGTCTATCTGGTTTTGTGTACCAAAATGTACAACATTCTTACATATTAAATTTGTGTACACTTTAAAACATGTTTATCCCATGATACAGAAAAATTAATGAAATTAATGTAGGCTAGGATAAGACGGCGTGCAAGCTAAAATAATGTAGCCTATATACACGGATAGAATTTCAAATGCCAACTGTTAGCCTACAAGAGCAGCACCAATAGAGTAACACGGAATGTCAATTGTTAGCTTCTTGAAACCCAGGTTCATGTATTATCAAATTTGTATCATTAGAGTTTTAGACTGGTGTCAATGTTTTATGGCACTCCTCATGTAGACTTAACGAGACACAAATAATTTTTATGCCTAGCAAGACGGGTGTAAAATGTTACACAAAACTCTGCATTTGACTTGACGAGTAATATTTTTTTCATACCTAGTTTCCTCAGACTTGTGTGCTTTGACGAAGCAGCTGGTTGTGTTGGTTGGCTTCGCTTCGCTTCTGTCGCAATCCTCTCCCGTTGAAACGACGCCTCAAAGTGAACGTTGCGCGCTCCTTGCAAATCAGCTGTTTCTTTCTGCACCCTATTTCCGGTTGCCGCGCTCATCCACGTGCGCAGTCATATAGCGCATTATTTAAGGGTACATTAGCGATATGTTACAGTGACCAATCATCCGAGTCTTGGCTGAACGACTTTGTTTAACAATTTCTTTTAGATTGTCAATAATTGCCTGATGCCGCTGTTTAGAATTTTCGTGATACATCAGTGAATGTTCTGTTGTATATGTAATCTATACATGAAAATAGCATTGCATCTGATTTATGACGTGTCCCACTACGAACATGCTCCTCAGCCCTACACCAGCTGTATTGGCTTCCTCGTGAATTAAGAATAAAATTTTAGTTAGCCTATTTGACCAACAAGGTCCTCAGCACCAGTACACCTACCATTCGTGTTCTACTAATTCCCTACGTCCTTCCTTGCTACTTATGACCATCAAGTAGGCCTACACTCAAAGGCCGTCAGAGGAGGGCATGTGGCTGTTAAGTCGGGTGTCGTTTTGGCCGAGGATTGGAAGGTGAGAGCTAAAGACTCGGCGTCTTTGGTGTTATATGAGTAATTACCATCAGGAGTTACCATAGGTCTGGGATTTTTCACTACTTCCCCATTTCGCAAATTCGTCGGATTTCTAGTGCATGTAGTCTAGTATATTTACAAACTTTCGTGTAAAAAACCATCTTAATAAAAAGTCCGTTACGTTCCTATTCCAATTTAATTATTTCAAGGATTTTTAATTGGCCTAGCTACAAGGTTGATTGGCCCAAGCTAAAAATTTGATCGCATTAAGATCTAAGATTAGATTGCAAGCGGCTGACGCAAATATAAAAGAATAAGAGTGGCAAAAATGTCGTTGTGACATTAGCCTATTGCATTCTACGCGAAGTTGGAACCTGGATGCAGCCTACCTCTGATTACATTACATTACCTCAAGCGTTGGTGGCAGTAATGTCTTGTGATCAAAATTATTGCTTACTTTATCTGGTACGAATTACCCGAAATTAAAATCCGCCATTTTTGGTGCTTTTTACTTACAACCGTAGTTTTGATTTGGGTTAACTTTGATTTATTTGATGGTATTTTTACTCGTTTTAAAGAGCCATCACACCGACGTTTATAACGTCATCTGATCAGTTGTCCAGAACTGTTTTACTTATGGCAGAAGCCGACAAATTGAAGATCGACAGTATAAGCGCACGACACCTGGAAGGTAAATCGGAAACTTTTAACACCAGTGAATATGTAGCGCTAATTTGAAATGGAGGTTTTAATTTGGCTTATAATTATGTCAGATGCAAAGCCCATTCTTGTGATGGTGGCAAACGTATTGTATGCGAGTACATCATATAAATTCAATAGTTAAGTTAAATAGCTACTCTATGTCAAGTTGTCCATGTAAAACATTCGTTTCGTTTTACATAAATTGAATTTAAATAATTCAAAATTACCCAAGGCGAAGATTTCAAAAGATTTCAAAAGATTTTATGCTGATTTCAAAGCTGTATTTGACATATTCAGTTTGAGAAGAGGTCTGCCGAAGGGTGTTATATATCTATATGTACTCTTTAGGAGATACCTTATGTATTTATATATAATGTTGAATGTACTTATTCCTTGTTGCTAGGTACTGCGTTAAAACGTGCACATTTTTGTGGTGTACAGAGAACGAGGTCAGCATGAAACAGATGTACACAGATTAAGATTATGTTGATTGGACTAAAGTTCAACAGTCTTTTAGTAACAGAGCTTTTAGAGCTTTGGTTGTCTTTATTGCCCATTGTTCGGCCAATCATGTATAAAGAATAATTATGGCCATCCAATACTGGGACAGAATTGAGCACAGCATACTCCATGCTGATTTAGTTATTGATACTATGAATGCTGGCAAGAAAATAGGTTTCAAAAGAAATATTGGAAATATATAAATTTCTGTTATGTATGTATGATATAGGCTAGTTTATTTGTGGCCGACACTTTGACCTTGTTACCCGTTGACAAAAATAATTTCTGCAACCAAAGGTTATTTGAATATGTCTAAAAACGACACTAACCCGAGATCACAACGTCTTACTGGACCCTAACCGACCCTCATGATGCATATTAAAATATTCTGGTGTCTTTTACAGTGTGCTAAGTCGAGATCAGATCTAAAATTAGAAGTTTTAGTTTCTCCAACGTCTGATTTGTCAAAAAGAAACAGGTTTGATGAGAATATCTATGAATCTGATAAATTCCGCACTTTATATATATATATATATATATATATGTCCACCCCTCTGAGTTTCTTCTACATAAAGTAATAAACCTACCGTTGATCTGTCTTTTACATTCAGGTGTTTTGTCGCAAACGTTCAAAACGGACCGTGCAACCAATCGCTGTGACGGTTGCTTCAACCGCCATCACAGCGATCAAAGTCAATTAGTCAAGACAAAAAACAGGGCATGACAGTCATCACCAATCTTCAACAGCTTTTCTGACCAGAATTTCAATAACTGAACGAACGAACAGCATCTCATGGCATCAAAGTGATCAAACACCGTATTTGCTGACAGGAAAATTTTTATATGTAGGCCTATTATTACTACCAGATGTTATTGTTATTTACTCTCGTCGCTACAAGCCTAAACTGACCGAATTACACTTAGGGTCTATTGTGCGCCAGATTACATTGAATGCCAGTAGATTATAGCTGAATATGGCTAAATATATAGCCTACAGTGCTTTTTTCCTGAGGAACTGCCGGAAACCTTTCTTCAATTGCCAAAAAACAAATAGTAGTTGTTCAAAAACTCTGGAATTTTATGTAAAAGTTTACAATATCAAATCGGTTTATCGGGTGGTGTGCGCGTGAGTATGTCAATCGGTTTACCGGGCGGTGTTGCTCGTGGGTAGGTTGAACGACTTATGGGGTGGTGTGCGCATGGGTAGGTTGATCAGTTTATCGGGCGATGTGCCCGTGGGTTCGTCGATCGGTTTATCGGGCGGTGTGCGCGTGGGTATGTTGATCCATTTCCACATTTCAAAAGCCTCTTTAGCTTTCCTATGTCTCTGTGTCATAGTCCATGTCTCTGATCCGTACAAAACCACGCTCCATAGTGGAGTCTCATAGTGGAGTATCTATCTTATCTTCAGATTCCTGTGTTGTTATCCTCAGTGGTTCTCTCCTTGTTGAGAACGAATCTTTTCATATTGCGATCCTTCCTTTAATTTCCCTGTGACATTTAGCATTTGTCTTTATCACACTCCTTATTATTCTTTCTTCTGTTCTGTTTCGTTTTATCCAGTGTGTATTCTGACAACTATTTTCCTTTTTCTCATCTTCACTACATTTGTCATTTTGATGTTCGTTTTTATTCCACATTCAGATGATATTTGTTCTTTCCATCTACCGTTGTTACACCTTTGCGGTGTGTGGATAATCATATGATAAGAAGTGAAATGCATGGTATCAAATTTTGCGGTGAATGCATGCAGTAACCTAATTACCATTACCAACCGATTCGCTTCTCTTTTTATGCCACTGTGCAACAAGCAACTAACTGCTGATTTGCAATATCACGATGCTTGTATGTTGCTAACAAAAGTTGCTTAGCTGCTTTGTTGCAAAATTACTGCAATACAATAATTAAATTTTTTTTTATGTGCATGGGTTTGGGGGCGGGGAGGGGCAGGGCGCCATGTTACGAGATTTTTAGGGGGGGATAGAAGCCCCTCTGCCTAGCAACTTTCAGTAATTATCAACACAATTGAGAAAGAATAAAAATTCAAGTCAGAAGAAGTGCATATGGCAAAAATCAGGTAATATATATAAGCCACAGATATGAAACAAATACGCTTACCTTGCTCTGGTTGCTACTGCTACACAGTGGCGCTTCACAGGGGGGGGGGCAGGGATGACCATCCCCAACTGAGCTTAACATTCTCGCAGGATAACTTCACTTACTGGCTTAGAATTTTTAAGAGGTCAAGGAATCTATATAGTTTTAAATCCTTGTTGATGGGCAATTTCAACAGTTGGAATACAATTTTTTCCCAACAAGAAAATGAACGAATATTTTATAGATTTCAAGTCATCGATCGGATTAGATGCAAAGTAATTGGCCTGGCTTGATGCTGGGGCAAATATAGTTGGTCAAGGTTATGGTGGTGTTTACAGTTAATGAATCTATTCCAGAAGCTAGAGATTTTTCATTACTTATGATCCATTGGCGTTATATGCTAGAGAATGTAGATGGGGTAAAATGTTTTTTTTACCAGACATCAATTCAACTCCAATCTTCAAATGTTGACTTATCTGCAGCTGCCAACGTTGTCCGACATAAAACTGACTTTTTCAAAGAAAACACAGGTCTTTGTAAAAGCAGAAGAGTAAACGTGTGAGGTCTTTGTAAAAGCAGAAGAGGACCATCTAAGCAACGTGTCCGACTACGCTTAAAGCCTATCCGGTTTTCTAGCTCTTTTTCTTTCTTTTTGAACATACAATAAATAAAGTCATTCTATTTCCAAATATCTGGTCAATGTCACTCTCCGTTTCGACAAATTCGGGTATCCAATTGGCCCCCCTCCCGGGACTTCGGCCCCCTTTGCCCTCCGATGCAAAAACCTAGAGCCGCCACTGCTGCCATATCTCTTGGGAGTCAGAGAGAAATTGGACTTACCTTTCATATGATGAGAGACATCAATCAATCAAGCCAGAAATCTAGAATTTTGTTTTGTATTACAGATTTAAATAATAATAGTGTTTAAAATAATAATATTAAAACTACTATTTAGAAATGTTATTATTATTATGACAGGCTTTATTATTATTATTTTTTTATGCCCATAGCTAAAACTTTACTAAGGACTTCAACTTTATTTATCGAGGTCTAATGTTGAGACACTGTTCCCACTACTCATAAAAGTTATTATTATTATTATCATTATCATCATCATCATTAAATGCAAATACAAACATCAGAACCATCAGAATCATGAACACAATCCTGACAAATAAATCTTGTCCGAGATTACAAATGACTGAACAAATAAACAGAACAAATAATTTAGCAAAATCCAATTCAAATTTCAGTTTTCAATACAAATGCACAGAATTCAAAGGAAATACACATTAATCTTTTGTCAGGGCAAAAATTGTGTTCTCGATTTTCACTCTGATACAGTTACAATACAACTGAAACAGTTACAATACAACTGAAATTTGATATTGCCCTTCCTCCAACAGCAGTGCACACATGCTTTGACGACACAACTGGTAATGCAGAGCCATTGTGCGTGAAGGACACTTGCTCAAGGTTCCCAACACAGTGACTCCTTGGACAAGGGTTGAACCAGCACACTCAGCACACTTGAGTGTTCCAGGTCGACTGCTCTAACCAATCGGCCACAACAAATCTCAATATGTGACTGAAAGCTATTCAAATAAGAAACATTTGCCAAAGCAAAAGTTAGTCCTAACATTTATCCTAACATATATATTTTGATTTATCCAATCGGCCACAACAAATCTCAATATATGTGACTGAAAGCTATTCAGATAAGAAGACTTTCCTGTTCATATGCCAAAGCTTATCATCAAGATACAGTGGAGCTTTTGCTGCTGATTCGAGTGGTGCTGTATAAATGCTTGATTACAAGACATTACATTACAATTTAAACAAAGTGCAAACAACAGCAAATTGCAAGAAATAAATCCATCCAAAGAACAAACTTTCCTTATTTTTATTTTGTACATTCAGAACACAAGGCAAGAAAAACTTCTCACTCTGCAATACAGCAATTTACATTAGAACTTACATGTCAATGAATTACTTTTAGATGGAATCTAGAATGACATGCTGGAGAGTGGTGATCAGAAATTTAATATTGTCTTGTAGCATGACACTGACATATTGCAAGGTAATTCACTTCATTGCTTAGGATTCAAATTGAAAGCATAGCATGTGCAATTTAAAATTTATCATCAAGATGCAGTGGAGCCTTTTCTTAATTATGCAACAGTAAATATGTATGTACATTTCTGTAATCAGCCAAACTATTTCAACCCAACTTTTAATTTTTTTCTTGTACCATTACTATGACATTTCTAAGCTCAAGATCTGGATAATCCAACTTCCTTCTAAAGGTTTGCCCGTTCAACCCTTTTCAGATCAACCCAAACCTCCATGCATTTCAGTACATCCTACAGATTCCTCACGTTATCCATCCTTGAAATCCGGGTTCTTCCATTTGCCAAGCTCTTTGTTATTCTGAATGAGAGAAATGTACAAAAGAAACCAAATGCCTGACCTTATTTAGCCCGATATGGATGGGTTCTATAGATGCTCAGCTTAACTCAAAATCATTACATCTACATTACACTGCTCTGTTATATTTATCTTGTGATATTCTTGTGATAATCCTAACAGCAATTATTAAAACTATATGCAATATATATATATGCCTCACAAAAATAGTCAATAACTTACTTACTGTAATAACGATATATAATAGACAGCTATAAATAGATGTGATAGCGCTATAAGAATGGGGATTGGAGGGCAGAGGGACAACGAGGCATGTAAAGGGAACGAGGAGGAGGCATTGTTTTTGAACTAATAAATGATTTGTGTAACTCTATTACAGTTTATTTGGTAAACAATGAAAAAAATAACATCTGCCTTGGACTAAATTTAAAACTGACAATTGGAATATATATATATATATAATATATATATATATATATAAATATATATAAAATATACATTATACACACAGAGAACATCAAACATCCAAATTATTACATCAAAACTATAACGAAACATTGTCGATATAATGTAAACCAAATCTATCACACCAAAAAGCTTATGTAAGAAATACCAGCGCACATAGAAAGTCAAGCTAAAACTAATGAATATGTAAGAAACAGCAGCAGAACGCAGAAATTTTGAAACAAAACTGAACACGCGTGAGTAACAATGGTCAAGATCCAGACCTGCCAACTATTATGCGTCATGTGCAGACTAAAAATTTCAATATTTATATCATCAAAAGCTTAGAGAACTTGATTAGTGCCAAACATTATTAAATATAACAGCAGTTTTATATAGCACCGAGTCAAACAGAACAGTCTTGAGGCCATAGAAAAAAGGGCAGATTTGTCTATAGGCGTGAGACACAGTGCCAATAGAAGGCCACATTCCAGGTCACCGAACCAATCATTGAGAAAGCACGACGCTGTCAGATAGCAGTCAGCATAATCTTACTACAGATGAGCAAGAATTATCTTGTCGTATCTCCACTTTTTTTCATATCTATCAACTCTAAACACATTTTCAAAAAAGAGTGGAGATACTTTTTATGCACATGTCAATATGTTTTCTTTCTTTAGTGTAAATAAGTAAGAGATACGACATGTCGTTTTAAAGATATTCATCAAAATGAATTTTAGTCACAGCTCAACAGGGTCAGAAAAAAACATCACTGGTTGGATAGAAATGGTCCATGGGCCGGACTTTAGACACCCCTGGTCGCAGGGTATCATAGAGAGCAATCTAAGACAATTTAAAAGAGTAGGAAAATTTTAGTGGCACCCTCTTGAACAACTGACTAGTTCACCCTTCATGTAAACAAAAGATCAAACAGAGCAATTGTGATGCAATACTTGCACGGGGCATCTCACAACCATCTAAAGATGTGCAGGGTTTAAAAGTGAATCCTTGAGGCTTCATGACATGTGCATAAAAAGTTAGTTAATTTCAAGGTTACCAGGTCCAGATAATTGATAATGAATACACTATCTACATTGTACTATTTACATAATTCATAAACAAGCCATCATGGCCTCTAGATGTGGTTAAAAGTCAAAAACGGGAAGCCAGTGGCACAATACACCACAGTAAAGTAATCAGGCAACTAAATTAGATTGCAATGGACAAAGCAGGCTCGCTCAGGAATGCAGTCACCCACATAAAAACCGAAGAAGAAATTTTGGTAAATTTTTCAACATCGTGCTTTATTGTTAACTAATGTGCTTATAGTATCAAACCAAATCCCCATTGTAACATACAGCGGTTGATTAACTTTACACTGACAAAGAGAAAATAATTTAATTAATTGTTTCTTGTACAATGTAAACACAACAGAGATATAACCATCAACAATATACAGGAAGAAAGAATGGCTACGACAGCCCCGGCCAAATATCAAGTCATCCTGTGTTCCACGGAGCCCAAGCACGGTCAAGCTCAAGTGGCGCCAATCCCAAGCCTGGATAAAGGAGGAGGGAAATCATAAAACAGCAACTACCATAATCCCTGGGGAATGTCAAAAAATGCCAACAATCAGTCATGACTTGGGTAAACACTGAGGCCAATGCACTCAAAAGCTGTCAGTTCTAATAGTTCAACGCTAAAACTATCTGCCACTGGGAACCACAATGTAAAGAAATGGCTGCAAGGAAGTCACAGTGGGTGACCCAAGCAATCAACTTCAATCATTCCAAAGGAAAAATGTAAAACCTCAACAGCTGATTTAATTTACCTACCCACTCAAACATTTTGCTAATGAAAAGCAATACTTTGCTTTTAAGCCATTCCCTCAACCAGTGGCTATTGAGAAGCTAGGCAACTCTAGCAGTTGATAAAAACCATCAATAAAAGATGTCCACTATTGCTAACATTAAGCCCAACATCTAGTCAAAGCCAACAAATCAAATTCTGGGCCACGGCTAACGAAAAAAAACAACAGCTGCTATCAAGCCATCAATCCAACGATTAGCCATCGCTTTTGATAAGCCGCCTGGCAACTCCCACAGCAGCTAAAAGCCATCAACACACCATCCGATAGTTTCGATAGCCGTCCACTTCGGCCAATGAAAAGCCAAAGCGTCACAGTCGATCAATCCCTACGACTACTTAAAATGCTACCGTAACCAAAGAAAGACACATGGCTAACATAGTAACATGGGCTAAATTCCTAACATCAACTGTCTGTCCAAGCCGTATCAAACAATGTTTCACGTAGGTTAAGACATCTTCTCCTTGCTCATGGAGCGCCTCAGAAGCTTCGAGAATGGCAACTTATTTTTCAATCGTTTCGTTCTTGTCTTGTTGTTATTGTTCTTCGACGTTGGCTGTACCGTTGGTTCTTCTCTAGGCTCTTCCTCCGGCCGCATCGCGTCTTCTGACTCATCTGTTCCTTGTCGTTGAACCACAAGACCAGACGAAAGACTTTCTTTTGCTCCAGTGCAGTCCGTGCGTGATGCAGTCCTAAGCCAAACAACGTCAGAACTATGTGTAATTTGCAAGGTAAATTCGTAATACTGTAAAATTCAATATTGACAATTCACACTCAATCAACACTTACATACACACATATGTCATATATACAGAGATACACATATACATATAAATATACATACACACATATAACCATAGCCACAAACTCTATCACCTCCTGTTTCACAATGTTACACAACAGTCAAAAAAGCAGTGGAAGACAGACATTTACAGGACTAAATTTCCTCTGAACACATGAACATCGAAATTATAGCAATTGGTTTCATAATAATTATGAATACCAAGAATAATTATAAGGTCTTAACTGGTTAACTAAGATCCAAATTGAAACACATTGAGATTGAAACACAATGAAACTGAAACTGATTAAAATTGAAACAGATTGACATTGAAACAGATTGAAACTGAAACACGATGAAACTGAAATACATTGAAATTTAAACACATTGAATTGAAACACATTAAATGTCTGCCTCAAGCACACTATGTGCACATGCAGCAAATGTACACAAAGCATTGAATGAGTAGTAGTACACAAGGAAGTAAAAAGAAAACAATGAGGAAGTCAAAGATCAACAGCCAGTAAGCGGTCACAAAGTCTCTATTTAAACCCACTTAGTACACTAAATTTCAAGTTATCCATCAAAGCGTTATGAATAGGGATGAACCGAGTGACAATTTCCTGTCTAGTCCGAGTACTGAGTTTTATGAGTTCAATTGTACCAAGTCCAAGTTTCAAATTTTGAAAGAAAGTCGCATTCTCTTGATTTTTAGTTTGGCCATTTGCGATATTTTAATGCATTATTGGTTTTGCCTCAGTTTGCACTAGTACCAAGAGTAACAGTATTTGTGTTTTAGCTAGGTCAATTGTCGTTTTTTAAATAAAATTATCCGATATTTTTTTCAAAAAAGAAAATTGGAAAGTCGATGTTTATTAAAACTCAGACCCATTGTTTGTCCGAGTTTATGCCGAGTACTACCAAACTCGACTGAGCCGAGTTCTCAGCCAGGTTTCGGTTGATCCCTAGTTATGAATAACAGTCCTGTCAGCTCAAATACAGACACCATACCACACATTATCTTGGTCTTCACAGACAGAACCATTGCTGTGCAGCACCTCATTGGAACCCAGGGCCTCTGCACCCAACGGTGACACCAGCCAGTCGCCCCGACCGGATGCTGTTGCTGATGCACATTGGCTTCTGCAGAGCTGCAGGGAACATAAGGAACCGAGCGACGAAAGAGAGTTCGTGCTCGGAGACACGATCAGCGGAGCAGACATAGGGCTCGGGTTGATGTCTCTCGTAGAGCCCTCGGAGGAATTCATCTCTAGAAGACATGAAATAACGACAGGTACTAATCAACAAATGACACAGAAAACTGATGCACATGACAAAATGACTTTGATTAATGAGACACATGACAAAATGACTTATATAATTAGACATGCATGGCAAAACAACTCAGATAACTGACACACACATGACAAAATAAATCAGAAAACTGACACACATGACAAAATAAATCAGACAATTGACACACATGACAAAATATATCAGACAATTGACACACATGACAAAATAAATCAGACAACTGACACACACATGACAAAATAAATCAGAAAACTGACACACATGACAAAATGACTCAAATAACTTAGCTGACCATGACAAAATATAACTGACACACATAAAAAAAATGACTTGGATAAATGAGGCTTAGAAATGACTATGATAACTCAGAGGTGTCAAAAGTTCAGCCTGTGGCGGGCATTTCTAGCCTGCTAACGATAAATGGTATTGGTAGGAAACCGCTGGAAATCTCCTTGGGCAGTCGAATATACTGTTTTCAAGACCATAGTGTTAAATAATTTTTTTAATTCTTTATTTGCTAAACTTTGTTTTAATTTTAATTGGCAAGAATATCACAAATAAATAGTCCACAATGGAAGTCAACCCCACTTTAATTCATTATGGCTCAAAATACTCGGATTTGGTACTCAGTGGAAAGAGACTAAGCAGCTTGGTATCCTAGTTTCCTGGCTCATTAGGACCTTGCCTAAATGCTAACAAATTTGAGAATAGAAGTTCAAATATGTAATTTTTCACTCTGTAATACTCTACATGAACAAAATAAATTGCTGTGCTAGCAACAAGCAAGTCAGTACTAAATCTGAACTCTGTTATAGAGTTATTGATAATAAAGCTCAAAATTAAAATGCACAATTTCAGATCAAGCTAAATTGCAAACATTTTCTGGGTGTGGGCTAACCAAGACCCATCTCAGCCCTTCCCCTTTAATTTGCTGAGGCCCCTTTGGCACCCTCGCCTGCAACTTGCTGGACAACATTGCCACTGGACCGTAATTAAAAAAGCTCTGATACCCTGTGATGACTATTATCACAAAACAACCATGCCTATGTTGTCATAAGCTGTCCTCTCTGTTTCTATCTATGTTCATGTCGTTTATTTGCAGAGTCAATAGTCATCTATGTTATGCATAATTACTCGGCAAGTAAAGCCTCATTTCGAGTGCTGCTGATTCGAGTGGCTCTACATAAATGCCTGATTACATTACATGACAAAATGGCTTGAACAAGTCGAGCCACTTCAACAACCGAGACCTACGACCGATCGATTTGAATTTGGACAAATGTCTACACCAAACAACTAGGACAATGACAACAATGCAGTTCATTCATACACCTCCTGATCAATTGAAAATGTTGAAGTACTCTGAAATTCGTTCCATCCAAAGAAACTGAGAAGTATAAGTCACCTGAGAGATTGACTCCAACCACAGACAACTGCATTCCGGCCCTCATCAGATTCTGCAGGACCTGCTGATTCGTACAACCTATCAAAATCACAATTAACAAATTGGCGATTGTTAACTGCATAAGTAACCAATAATACCCTTTGATAAACTAATTGCTAACTGACAAAATCTTGGGGTAGAATCAAAATTGTTTCTCATTCATCTAAGGAAGACAGTCCATCTTGACCAAATGTTATATATTATCCAGGTAATGAAACTTTTGTGCATCAAAAATCTGCAGTAGGAATAAGGAAACAAATGTAAGTTTTAATCCAAGGAAGCAAACCAGTGTCAGTCCTCAGTCAAGAAGGTTGAGTTATGTGAGAAGCGAGGGAGGCGGGCAATCAGACGACGGGCTGCTGCATTCAGCACTGACTGAAGATTTGCTAAGAACTGGTGGAGAGATAATCAGACTCACCAGGAAGAGACATCACGCGGTGCAAATCTGGACCAGTGCTATTGCCGACTGCAAAATATGGAGACAAGTTTTATGTATGTTAAATATGTCAATGTATGTACATAAGTATTTGAAAGTAAGTAAAAGAAAGTAAGTGTGTATCTATGTGATGATCAAACAGATGTGACTTCAGTGAGGTTGGAAAATTATGCTAAGCAGAGAAGGCTATGAAGCTGTACATCATGCACACAATTTATATGCATGGAAAGTCTGCTGTAAGAAGAAGGACAAACATAGGTTTCCCAAAGCAATATATCACAATTGAATGCGTCCAGCAGACAATGAAAAACAAAGGCACAGCTCATAGAGACTGCTAGAACAGGTGGTCAATAATGGTAGAAATAGAAAATGATGCCATGGTAGGCAGTATAAAAAGCAATCTCTACAAAGACACCAAGAGGAGTAAGAGCTTTCATCATGTTCAAAAAGTAAGTTTTAGAATGGTCATAAAATGTATCACTACACGACTTGGGAAAAGATGTTACTCCAGAAAAAGGCCATTCCAAACCACAAAGTAGTTTCGCATTATGTATATGCATAGATTCTAACATAATTTTACTTTAAAAATGGAGGCTATATCTCATGAACAGGTACTGTCAAACTTGTAGGCCAGGGCTGTTAACAATACAGGAAAAAAGTATTGCAATAGCAACACCAATACTTCCTAATAAAAAGTATTGCAATACCAATACCAATGCCTTTTCTTATCGACTAACCTCAAAAGCAATCGAATTTTAATTTCGCAAGCCACTTCTATCGCCGATCACAAAAGTACACAGACCTACTTTCAATCATTAATAAATATTTATAAATTCCTTCAGTTCACACCAAAGGTTATATGGCCCATAAGGCGATTTTCAAAGCTTGATGATTGACTCCTCATATTTCTTGATGACGAATTAATCAAGCAGGCGAGATATATAGAGTTGAAAATAGTATTGGTATCGAGTATCGCTGACAGGCTAAATAAAAGTATCACGACACACACGCTATACAGGCAAAATAAAACTATCACGATACTCGCTGCTATACTGAGAAAAGTATTGGCGATACTAAGTATTGCGATACTTTATCGCGATATTAATAGCCCTGTCGTAGGCTAACCAGCAAGTAACCCATTGGAAAAGGTTAACCAATGAAAAACTGTCAGAAATGCACAACTCACTTTGAGGGAGATATGATACAGAGAGGTCATCTTGTAAATCATCGACTCCAAAGAAGCTACTTTGTTTCTTCAATTGTTGAAATGTTCGACCTAAAAATTAAAAAAAATTCATAATAGATAACTTGCCCAGCCCAGAGGAACCAAAATTCCACTTTATACCCTAAGCTAAGATGACACAACTTTACACTGCAGTAATTACTTTCCTCAGCTAAGTGCCATTATCATAATGCCCAAGATATCAATCAGTGGTGGAATCGCTATTCGAAGATTCGATCGCAATGTAAAGATTGAATCACCATTCAAAGATTCAATTGCCATTCAAATATTCAATAGCTGGTCTTTATATTTAACGGCCATTCAAAGTCAATCACTAAATATTCGAAGATTCAACTACTACTCTAAGATTCTAACATTATTCAATGTCAAAGCCAGGTTAGAACCAGTCAGCAACTTAAACTGAATACAATGATCAAATCATTGATAAACCACAATGCCATAGCTAGTCCTGCTCAAGTGATGCTAGTATGTAAGCATGTGTGTATCAGAGCCCTTGTATAGCAGCCTCTGAGTAGGTCACAAGGGTGCTCAGAGACAGGATTAATGCAGATCATTTCATATATATGCCTAACACAACTTGACTCATGCTGCCATCTTATCTGGTAGCACAACTGCTTCTGCTCGTTCTCTTAAGACTTTTCTTTTCTCTAGGGGTTCTTCGCACTGGGAGCGTCTCTGATTAGGCTGTACTGTGAGAGGCGCTTTATGAATCCGTAAATAGAATAGAATAGAATAGAATAACAGAAATTCTGTAAAACAACAACTGGTCAATTCCTGAGTTTACAACTGATCCAAGAAACCTTACAAAGAGGAAGAGCAACACAAAGCTGCAGTCATGGGTATGAACGTTAGCAACTTCTTGGCATATTAGGGCAGATGGCCATATCACCGTCAGATCTTTCAACAACAAACAGTCCCTGCCCTCGTTTTAGTTTTATCTATCCGAGTTAGTTTATTTGGGGCATAAAGCTGAAACTTACTGGTGCAGGAGATGAACCTAGATCGGCGTAGAAGAGAGTTGAGGTACGGGATGCCGGGATTGATGATGATGTTGAATCCACAGATGTTTTCGATCTCCTTCCACCGGAAAGACCTCTCTTGCAGATCCTTCTTCACATCTTCCAGGGCTCTCCTGCAGCCAAAAAACCCAACCAATTATTATTTTTTTACTTAAGGATATTTATATAGCACCAATTCAGAACTAATCACAGTAAACAGTATGACATAATGTAATCAGAATGATGTCTGTGCCAGTCTACACGAAAATATTTCATCAGTTAGCAACACCAAGTACAGTAAGCTGGAAGAGTCACTAGTGGTGGGCCCACGCACACATGTGGAACAAACCAACCAATCATAACAGCAACCAATTTTCACCGATGCAGAAAAGATACAGTAAAGTTAACCAAACTTAAGAACTATTTGCTGGCTAGGCAGAAGTGCTTCTGAATAGATATATTTTGTAGGCTCAGTATCACATTGGTTTGGATGCAGAACTGCAAATCAAGAGTTCCACTCCACTCAGCAGTAACGAGCACGCTGTCAGTTTCGAGCATTATAAGATGGCAAGGGAGGAGACTGGGTCATCTGCCCTCATATGCTGACGCTAAGAAAATGAAGTCACTTACACTTCATACCCATGGCTATCAGGGCTAACTCAAGGTACTTCTGTTCCTCTTTTTCACTGGACCAAGACTGGGGGCTGTTTGCATAGGCTTTGAATATATGATATATAAGTGCTCTCAAAATATAAATAAATGACATTAAACATATGACATTAATCATACATAAAATAGCATCCAACGCAACATCGAATTCAACAATCAACATAATATACAAATTTTCAGTTCAGATAATAGAAGATGATAACGAATGACAAGATAAAAGATCTCAGCTAACCTGACGCGTATAATCTTGTCATCAGTATCGTCAAGCGAGTTTGTGTGAGCAACATGGAATGAACCAAAGAACTTATCCTTTTGCTTCCGAATTTTATCGCACTGGTGACATATATTAAAAAAATGCAATATACAAAGTAACTCAGGTTTATCGAAATAAGGCAACAGTACTATGACAATCGACAGAAACTGAAACTTATGTTTGTAAATTAGAAACATCAACATTCATGAACGCTTCCTAATTTAAGAATCATTCTCAAAATTAAATTAACAGTCTTGTCTCCTTAGCACGAAATCTTTAAATAAATTCTCCTAGCAGGGTATAAATCTGACAATTATATAAACAATCAACATTCCACATTCAAAGTCACCCATAAACTTTAGAAAAATTCATATCTCGACTATCTAAGATTCATAAAGTTTAAATGTTATATAACAAATAAATTTCTTCAAAGAAAAACTAATTACTTAACTGTTTTAATTCATCAATAACGAGCAAACAGTATAGCTCACTGAGGTCCTGACAATTGTATGCAAAAATGTAGTAGCCATGTACTATTCTAATGATGTCTATTGACATATCAAAAGCATCATATTTTGAAAGTTTTTGTCGCCAAGGACAAGATAATATAACGAATTAAGCACAGAATCATGCAGTAGATATTTTACAAATATGTCACATTTAAATCGTGATCTGGAATACTTTACACGGATGTAAAATAATAAATAACGTATAATTCTTAATCCTTTGGCATCTAGCTGCATTGGCTCCCAGTCACACTTAGTACATGTTCATTGTCAAAGGGTTAAACAGATATCTTCAAAGGTAAAATAAACTAAAATAAAAATAAACTGACCATTTCTCTTGCTTCCTTCAGCTGCTCTTCCGTTTCCTTGCGCTTGGTTTCAAAATATTTTGTCTCGACCTCGTACGTCAGTTGAAGCCATTGTTGCAAATCACTGGCAAAGAAAGATGATGATCGGTCCTGCAGCTGACGCTCTGCCTCACAGAGTGCCTTTCTCAGCTATAAATCACAATTATTCTCACAGTGTTTGGCTCATTTATAACTTAGACAAGCTATAGGAAACATTCAGAAGATCATATATATATAAATATATATCATATATAAAGATTATATAAACAGTATACATAAACAAACAGTATCTGCATACAGATAGATATTGAAATACATTCTTATGTACCATATTTAATTAATTAATTTATATAGTGCTTCTGCTGTGCAGTGTTAGGTTTATTTATGACTTAGATGAAAACTGTGCCTTTGGAAAGCTTTCAGAAAATCATTTAAAAACAGTCAATATCTGGATACAGATAAGTATTGAAATACATTCATATATTATATGCCGTATCGTATCTATTAATTTATATAGCACCGCTCACAGTAGCGGACATTTAGCAGCACTCCCAGTGCAAGAACCCCTAGAGTAGAAAAAGATCTCAAGGAGGGAGAAGGACATAGGACATGAATCGAGAAAGAAAGGTAACACGTAGAGAGGAGGAGGGAAGGGCATTCCAGAGAGAGGGCACAATGGTAGCTAAAGATACATTTAAACATACATACATATATACACACACATTAAGAGAGAGGGCACAATGGTAGCTAAAGATACATTTAAACATACATACATATATACACACACATTAAGAGAGAGGGCACAATGGTAGCTAAAGATACATTTAAACATACATACATATATACACACACATTAAGAGAGAGGGCACAATGGTAGCTAAAGATACATTTAAACATACATACATATATACACACACATTAAGAGAGAGGGCACAATGGTAGCTAAAGATACATTTAAACATACATACATATATACACACACATTAATGCATACACGCATAAAAACCTACTGGATAAGTTGTGTTGAAATCAGACAGCCCAGACTGACCTGTAATACAGCATTTATGAATGGTTGGTTACCTCAGTGTTTCCCAAAAGTGAGTCGCAGGGTGTTGTCAAGTGGGTCGCCATGATTCAGGTCTGTTTAAAAATAGTTCCATTAAATTCAGAAAAAACTAAATGAAGCTGTTCTCTTGATCTTCTTTGTTAGTTTGTCACAATAGTATACTCCAATGAGTAGAGTCTAGTCTAATCTCTTCATTATATCGAGTATATTCAATGCATGTATTGCAAATGGACGTTGAAATGCTAATTAAATTTTAACACAATATTGTTTGCCTTTGTAAGGTGGGTCGTGGACATTCAAAGATTTTTCGATGTGGGTCCCACGACCAAAAAGTTTGGGAAACACTGGGTCACCTGACCTCATGATACAATTCCTCTGACATCATAGATTGGTGATTTTACCTGTGTGAGTTCATCTTCAGCCAACTTCAGACATGAGATCTTTTCCTTTGTGACTGTTTCCCTCTGCGTTCGAAGTCTCTCCGCTTCCGTCTGTAAACAATAAGTACTTAAATGATCAATAAATGTAGAACAAGTATCAGTACTTGACAATGCATACAATGAATGAAGAACTACAACGCACATGTTGCATTGTATTTACATGACAATTCTGTGTCCCATAACATGCATTTCGGAGGTGCTTCTTTTGTTTCCTTCTTAGGCTCTTAATTTTAACTCAAGAAGGTATTATGAGCGATTTTACAGCAGCTTTCTGTTTTTTAATGATAATTTAGAGGCACATTTCTGTAACCATCCCCTGCCTATAAATAGAGAAAGAATAGAGAAAGTACAGTCAAAGTAGGTAAGAGAAGAAAAGAGCCATTGACAAACTAATTGATGCCCTCAGCATTATAACAACAACACACAGAAGTTTCATGATTGCAGTAGATAAACCGGCAGCTTATGACTGACTATATCAATAATCCATATTCTCAAATGGGACGAATTTCTCTCCTGCTATTCAACAGACCTCTTATTTACTTAGATTAGCCTTGGGCTATGCACGACACCCATACCGAAACCTTCGGAGAGGAAGATTGAAGCTCAGACAGGTATTATCAAAAGAAACAACGCAACAGCCTAAAAATTCCATTAAAGTCAGCCATGATATCAGATGGATAAAGGACAGACTTCTGTCATACCTTGGCCGTGTCTATCTCAAGCTTCAGCTTGCGTTCAACATCGTGTTTGGCACTGATCACAATCTGCTGTTCTGTCTGTGCCTTCTTCAATCTACCGATTGAGAAAAACAATCGAATTGATTGCTTTAAAATGCAATTCATTGCATAAACTATATATGCAGTCACATCAAGGAATAGATTAGAAAAATCGATGCCATGCAACAAAAATTTCTACTTAGAAAAAGTTTGAGGTCCAGATGGTCATTACCAACTCTGCTAATAACATTCACAACACCAAAACTGAAAAGTAACTTTCAATAGTTCTGGCACAAAATTATGCAAAGATGCAACACCATTAAAGTAAAACAGCCAATGATAATTGTCTCCACTGATGATAATTAACCAGAACTGCAATTACAAAATAAACAACATATAGATTATCATCATTTATAATAATCAACTTCTAACCATAAAAATAATAATAAATTGCCCTTCAATATAGAAATATAGATGTTTAAGACATTATTAAAAGAATGCAGGCATTCTACAAAATTATTTTTATTGGAACAGAACTAACTGCAGTTGCAGGTGAGAAAGTGCATCCTCTGCCTTCTGCAGTGCCTTCAGATCTTTCATAAGTTTCACCAGATGACACTGTGACTTTCGATGTTGAACGTACGCAAAGTAACATCCGGTCACAGCCACGAACATCGACGCCACAAGCGCTGAGTCTTTAGCAAAGCTGTGCAGAACTAATCAAAGCAAAATACAAATAAAATATGCAAATATACGTCTCTGCGCTCTTATAATAAATTCAGTTGGAAGAAAAACTAACAGATGGCTTAAATGCGATCACTTCCATGATTTAATTTTTAAGCCACATCCATTAAAGTTCTGTGCTCTGTGGCATTCCAGCTCAAAGTTTTATTGTTATTTATGATTTTTCTTGCATTTTGTTAAACATAAACTACTGTGGATTTCCTTAATTTATAGCTTCCATAACCAAGATTGTTTCACATCAATATTTATGGCGAAACATGAGGCCGTTGTTCAGCAAGTTTAATATACTGTGCCCAGCGAGCTCAACTTTCATGAAACGCTGAAGATGAGTGCTACTTAATTTAATTTATTAGTTAATCTTTTAATAACTGTCACCGGTTACTGTTGCTCTAAGTCTTTTTGGCATAACAGAAGAGCTCAGTCTCTTGGCAACAACCAAACTGTTTCAAGTCAATTGTCATCATCTATCTTGGATATCTCATTCAGATTTCCTCCAACATTCAATTAAATTCAAGAAAATTTATGACTTTACATATTTTTTAAATAAGAGATTATCCAGCACAGTGTTCATCCCTTAACTGATCAATTGAAGATCAAGTCTGAATAGCATTAGTAATCACAAAAATTAACGCAGAAAAATTCTGTAAGTATTATACTGCTGTGCTAAATCTCATTTAACTTTTTGCCATTTAACTTCACGTTCCATCTGCCAACCCTGAAATCAATCCTTCAGCAAGGACAGTTCTTCAGGAGTAAACCTGCCAATTGACTTCGATCAGTCAGCCGACTAGTTCATTAGTTGGTGGTTTTATTACACTCACAGGGCTGGGAAACCAGGTGATCCTAGCCAATCAGGCAGCAGGAGTAATAAAAATTCTACCAAGATAATCCCATAAATGCTCCTGGAATACAGATGAGCGACACAGGTAATAGTTAAATTATTTTAGGAAACAATTTCGTGTCTCACCTGAAACCGTAAACATAACTATACACAAAGATATCCATGAGGAACTTCTTACAACATGCTCTATCATAACTTACAACTGGATAATAATAATTCAAGAAGAAAATGGTCAACCTCACACTTATATTCTCTCTTATGCTTTTCTCTCCTTTTCATCCGTGCTGGAATATTGAGCGCCTCTTAGTAGTTTTCTTTATGAGGTGCAATATAAATATACAACTCTAGGACATTTCCATTTTGCAGTGAAAGCATTTAAACGTTCTTGCTCATTCCAAAGTGACCAGTAAAGCGGATTAACACAACACATGGCACAGCATGTAACAGCAATGCAAAAGGGTTCTATTGAAGACAATTACTGAGACAAAGCAAAATGAATTTCTGATTCTTTTCCTAACTAATCAAATGGAACCTCGAGTCTCATACCTGCCTTGTGCATAATTTGTCTACTTTGTGACTTACTCAAAATGCACTATAATAAAGTGCTCTCATACATATATACATGCATACATACATACATACATACATACATATAGTGTCATACATACACACATTCATACACGCCCATACATACATAGAAACATACATACACACACATCATACATACATGACTTTACATGTACACAAAAACTATACATATAAGAAAACACACATACATTTATACATACATATACATTACATAACATAAAAACACACATTCATCTATATATGTACAAATAGAAGAAAACACACATACGTACATACATACATACATACATATGTGCATACATACACACATACAGACATACATGCATATATACATATAACAATACACAAACATGCATACATATATACACAATTACACATTCATACATACATACATGCAAACACACATACAATACATATACATACATATATGATTTGAAAAGCATAGCATGCAAATGAAGCCATTATAAATCAAACATGAACTGACTTTTTGGTGGACCGAATAGAACAACATCAGCCGCCTTGAGTGCCAATTTCTGCCTATGGACGGGGTTCTTAATTCCGATGATGCTAAGCAAAGAATGCGACGAGAAAGACGTCAACCTGAAATCACAGAACACAGGAGCCAATAAGCACTCAATCTATCCACTGGTAAGTGCATCAGACACAGCCCTGACATCAAGGTAACACATGAGATGCGCTAATTCCGAAGGTCAATATAAAGGCCATTTCACACAAACAGATATGTAGCTACACTGTACTTAGCACTTGCAGTAGCATTGCTAGACTTTTAACACTTTAGTAACGAGCTGCATTCATTTCCAAGTCACTTTTAGTGCACACCAGTCGTTTGACGGCTAAGCATCTCATAGAAGCATGGCTCAAATAAATGCCACTGAAAGCTGCATGCATATATTAGGGTCCCATGGGTGAACGTCTGCTTCTGGCTTCAGCAAGATATTCAACACCAGTCTTCTCTATTATAGGCATTGTAATTTAACTCCCTGTTACCCAGTCTCGCTATGCAGCCCATTACCAACCTTTTCAGCAACGGTGCCTTTGTAATGTAACAGTAAGACAATAACATCATCAAGAATGGCTGGATAATATAGAGCTGCTGGTAACAACTCGTCCACAATTTATTTTTTAATTCGACATTTCATCATTCAAATGATTAAATGCTCAGTCAAAATGCGCCACTGGTACTACGTCACTTGACTTCACTGTCAACCATAATCACTCAATTATACGTTTGTGAAAATGGCATTATTTACAATAGGATTATATATATGACCCACAAGAAATATTATTTAATAAAATTTACGCATCACAAGGTCATTTTACTCTAATTTCATCACGAACAGAGTAATATCTATAATATCTACAGTGTATTATCAAACACATGGCATCATATACCTTGGTAGCATACGGCCATTGACGTCATTGATGCGGAAATTGATGGCATACTGTGGCAGTTCCACATGAACGGTCAGCCAATCAATAACATCATCAACAGTCCACCGATATGCTAGAAACAAACACAAAACAATTCTCAAGAAGAATACCAGTCACTATTTCTTTTCAGCATATAGCACGAATTACTAAATATGATAGCAAAATATGTTAATCTCAAGTAAAAGAGGCTTAGGATTTAGAACTGTTTAGATATGATGTAAAGAGAAGTCATTTAAACATTCAAAATTTCAGAGTTATAAATAACATGTATTGTGGTTACAGGATTTGTAGATATACAATAATATATACACAATCATTTTATTGCAAAATATGTCCCAATTTTACCTTTAAATTTGCTAATTTTTAAAGCTAAATGGTTAACGAAACCTTGTGTGACACAAAATGACTTTGGTCCTGTCATTATTAAAACCTCAATAGTTCAGACTGCTCAGTTACCTTCACTTTCTAAGGTGAATTGCCTCATTTTTAGAAGCAAATTTCAACATCAATAATAAATTACTATAGCCATTTGAAATGAATTTACCTTCATCATTAAAATCAAATTACTTTAGATATTAAAAGTTATTTACTGAAACTGTTCCAAGTGAATTTACTACCTTCACTATTTGACCAGAGTTTCCATAAATCCTGGACACTAATCAGATCATCGCTTCCATGAAGATCAGATCTCGGCGTCAATCCATCCTCAAGCTTCAGATCATCACGAAGAAACTACAGATACGAGCACCAAAAAGAGTCATCTAACAAACCGGGAATTATAGAAAACAAACGAAGAGACATAGGCAACATGAAAGCAATATTTCAACCTAATGCTTAAGTACACAAAGATTTCAAAATTAGAAACAAGTATAAATATTCACATTTTAATTGCAATCGAACATCTATATATCACCACTCAGAGGTTCACAGGCGCTCCCAACCCAAGTCCGTTCTGCCTCTAAGAAATAAGACAGTCTTCAGGTATTTCTGACACAGGGAAAGAGGAGCTTAGGAGATAAGCCAC
>OY365808.1:53021106-53286106 GCA_959347315.1 Bimastos eiseni | reverse complement strand
CAATGATTTAGTGCTGTCGTTCGCTTGCTAATATCAATGTAAAAGACACTAAAATTGACCTGTGCATTATACATGTGTATTTGCAATTTTACATTACACAAAAATAAAAAATCCGGGCGTGCATCATACGCGTCAAACCTAAAAATATCACGCTATGTTATATTATATTGTAATAATTGACTCCAAACTCTAAAGCAAAGCACAGAGAACCAGCTAATATATGAGTGCTGTCTCAAGATGAAGGGGCTTCTGCCCTATTCTTCTCTGACCTTAAGACTGTACTGTTTGACCGAGGCAGGGCTGGGAGCGCTTCTGAGTACATGGCCTTGAGAGGGTGCTATATAAAACTGCTGTAATAATAACAATAAAAATTGGCAGGTAACAAAATTAACCCTAGGTCAAGTTAGGTAACCAATTGCTTGCTTAACCCATATCATTATACAGCTATCTTAAACTCTTTACTTGATAGATGGAAGAGTCAACCAACTTTCCTAGCTTATTAATTTAAATTAAATACAAAGACATTACATGCAATAGTTAAACTACCATAACATCTTTGCATAAAACCAAAGACTATCCCTCAGCAGATGTCTAGTTTAGCTTTTTCACAACAGCTCACTGTCATAAGTGTGAATCAAACTATCTAAATGGGATTTATATAAAAATAGGATATACCACCTCTGAAGTACCCAAAACTCACTATCTCAATACACCCTCCTATCAACCTCAGTACAAGAACCAATGAATATCTTTGAAAAGAATGAATAAAGCCCAAGCTGATTCCGGATTTTAAGATCCCTTCGCCTGATTACACTATATTTGGAAATAAATTGATTCATGCCTACTAAATTTTGAATGCAGGCACACAGTAAAAGCAAAACATTGTGGTCCATGAGCCACAAAGTGCGGGCGGGTTCACAAAGACAGAAGTCAAAGTCGTATGATCTGATATAATCTGATCCACCCTCTCCTGCTACCTGAGCCAGATTTTGCGCAAGAGAAAAACTGTTTTAATATATGGGCAGTTGGAATTAAAGCCAGCTTGAGCCACAATTCTCAGAATCAACTTGATAGGCAAATTTATTTGTTAAAAGAAATCATTGTATCACGGATCGCGAATTCGTACTGATCAGTTTCCTTAGAAATTTTGCTACTTACAAACAGTATAGTCCCATGCTCTGCTCGTTTCTGAATTTTCGGCTTCCTTTGCTTCTTTTTCGATGCCTAATGTTTTCAGATCGACGACAAGACTGTGACCGGCCGGCGGCAGATCTTCAATGCGTCCAACTACACTTGAAGTGCAGACGATGGCCACGGTCCACGTAATCCAAACACTCCGATACCTCGAACAGAACATACTTTCGCCAAAACCGCATAATATCAAGTCAGATAGAAAAAGAAGAAAACTTCGTAATTTTAAAACATTCTAATATTCACGAATATTTCAAATCTGTATTTCGTTCCTTTTGCCATAATTTGCTCATCGAATCACTGCGAAAACACAATTTGTTGCTACGGGAGGCATCTTAATCCCGCTGAATCTGAGACCAGCTGGTGCATCTCGCCAACCAACATCCTCCTACACTATTTACACCTCTTTATATTAACCTAAAAATATCACATTTCAAGAGATCTTCGTCATTAATAATGTTTTGCGTTAAATTTTTCGGATTTGATCAATTCCAAAACGACTTATTAGCATACAACAGAGTGCTGCGAATTCAAATACGTATTAAGCGTTTAGGAAATAGCCTCTCCTCCGTTGTCACGCTCCTACGCTACTTAATAGGAAAGTGACACGTATGCTAGTTCACGATAGGTCTACACACTACAGTGAAGATATCGTTGCCACTGCATCAATATTATTTATTTTTTGTTTCGCTCGTGATCTATATCCTGACGACTTGAGTGTGATGTTAATATTCACACATAATCTCTGAAGCTGCGAGCAGAGAAAGAAGAATTATGCTATAAATGTATTATGTAGGAGAATCAAGTCCACGATAGCCAAGCTTCTCGTAAGCCCTGCGGTCCCGGTGTCGTGTCAAAACCCTGGGACGTCAACCACCAAGGTGACTGCATGGCGATAGTCGTTGACAAAGGTGTTCATATGGTGGCGTAGAAGTAGAATCTGGATTAGGACAGCTGGGAGAGTTCGGTTTTCAGTAGTGAGTTGAAAGTAGTAGAGGAGGGTGAAAGCAAAAAAGAGGTTAAATTTGTAAGTGAACTATGGTGATGAACAAACTGATAGGGAAGAGAAGAAGAGTAGTCCCTTAAGCTAGTCATATGGCAGCCGTAGGCATGAAGTATTAGCAATTTCATTTTCTTAGCTTCCACAGTGTACGGTCGGTGTACTCATATGAGTCTAATAGCCGAGTTCACAGTGCTATTTTTCTATAATATACATGCTACCCATTATCAGCGAAGAGCTTTAACCCAAACTGCAGTCATGGATAGAAATGTTGAGAATGAGCTGTGTGATTGTCTTATCACAACATAGCAAAGGCCTTCCTAGGTTGTCTTTGATCATACTAGTAATCTCCATGCTTCTATAGTGCCACACAAAAGCCAAAAGAATAAAATGGTGCCCAAGGGGTAGTTCAGAGGGCAGTAATATATACCGGGCGTCGTGAGGGTCAGGTTAGGCATCGTGATGATCATCATTGCAAACCATGGTACTTTCCACGCCGCCACAGCACTCCAAAAGATACCATATGATGCTCGGAAACCCACGCACCTCGATACTAAGTGAGAGACTCAGAACTCCACCACTGTTCGTACTCTGACAGTGCCAGTCCAAAGCCTGGAGAAAGGAGGAGGGCAACGCTAATCATTTTAAATATAACTTAGTCTTGTTTAAAGAGCAACTGATCATTTTCAGAGCTCTAAATCAGTCTACGTCCAAAATGTCAGACCCACTTTTGGCAACCGTTCTCTCACCCTTGCCCCATTGAAGTGCGTTGTGTGCACATGATGGCATGATAGACCTTTGACAAAGTATCCACATGTATGTAAATCATCACACTTCTCAATCCATAAAAAAGTTTTAGGCACAAAATTTATTGCAACTACAATAAATAAAAGCAATGATAATTTGAGTAGTGTGAAGAGGCTAATTAATGCCAATAATGATAGTCAATTTTGGCTTCATAAACCAACCATCCATCAACCCACAATCGTCTTTAATCAATCAAGCAATCATTCAATCAAACAATCAATTATACAGTTGGTCAGTGAAGTCAGTCACGTCATCACCCACCCCCCTAGCGACCACGCCATAACGTTTTGATCATCAAGCAATCATTCAATTACTAAAAGATAAAAACAAGTCCTTTTAATTAATGTTGTGTACATTGGCATATATTGCTCCTTATTGTCAACTTTATGAAGTCTTCACAAACAAGTATCTCACATTACAAGTTGTGTCATCTTGATAGAGAAATTAGAAAGTAAACATAATCTTTCATGCGTGTAAGAGATTAACAATTACATGACATTGCCTTACCATTCCTTTACTAGCAGCAGAATGAGGATATAAAGAACAGCGTTTGAACTCCTGACAACGTGGCAATATGCAACACCAACACAAAAACGCTAGTCTTCTTATTGAAACATATTACACTCTCATGTACATTAAAAGTTGCAACATGTGCCGTATGTTAAAACCGAATACATCAATTGAAAATCTACATATAAAACGGTCTTGACCAAAACAAGAAGGTCCTTTTCATAGCAGACATAAAACGACACAGCTAGATGAAATATCACAAGGGCCAAGATAAAGTCGCAGTGAAAAATCTACCAAGCTGATTTATAGAAATATTACGGAAAACCAGTCGCGCCACAACTATATTTTCATATGCAACCAAAGCATCTGCTTTTCTGCTTTGCTAATCAATAAAATAATATCTATAATAATAAATGAATAACAATACTTCAGTCATTACTGCATAAAAATATAAAATGTAACTTGACTGCAGCCTGATTCTCTGAGATCACTAATTTACTTCTTACTGAATTCATTTTAACATATCCTGAACAACGGTGCTTATTGGAACAATAAGAAATGTTAAAATCATTACATAATAACTGATTTTCAAGACATGTCAAGAGAGTCGGCCAATTCAGACATTTGCAATTTCAGAATATTGCTCAAATTCTTAAGAATCAACAACAGCCAAAGCGGTACATGGTAATGATAATGATGAAAATAGGGGCTGAGCTCATGGTCAAAAAGGTGCTTAGAAGGCTATGAGGGTTGGAAACAATCCAATGACCCACACCCTATTTTACATCGACTATAAAAGTAAGAAATCTAATTACACAAATAAACGACATCAACAAAGACTAGTAGCCGTCCCAGAGAAAATGTGGTCCCTTATTTTTAAAATCCTCATGGGTTATAGCTATGCAAATAATAACAATAAGCACTATTATTGGTAGGCTTGGTGTTCCAAACATCATTCAATGCTTCTAAGAGCAGCAGCGCTTAGTTAATTTTCGCCAAAACCCCAGGGACGATTACAACTTTGATTACAAAATTAACACCAGAATGAAGTGTTAATAATTAATTTTGCAATCCTGAGTGATCGTATGTACCTTACCCGTTAGGTAAATAGAAAATACCAATATCAATAATCTTCATAGTCATTTCAATCCTCAGGTATTACTGCCATCTCAGAAAAAATAACAGCAACTGCATAACAATAATAATAACAATTTTAATAAAAATACCAAAAATAAAAATAATGTGTATAAGTTGGAAGGAAAGATATAGAAATGCAAATCGAAAAATCTCTTCTGAACGCAAACAGTATGATTTTAAATTAGTTACAGGATTAATAATTACATTAACAGTACATTAAGTAAGAATAATAATAATGACAAAATGTTTCTTCGTTTATGATCTGGGCAGAGGGTAAATTACCGCAAAAAACAATACAAAAGGAAGCATAAACACTTTCAGCATTTTTCTATAAGACTTTTGTATACGGCTGCAACGCATCATATGAACAACAGCTTAGTCTATAGATATCAGCCTGCATTTCATTTAGCTTCTACTTCGACCTGTATCCAAATTTATCTGAACGATTTGATAACAAATGGCAGTATTCAAGAGAATAACAGCATCCCATGAGAGGTAGCAAAATTATATCTGAGAATTTCATTTTAGAAATTTCTTTGCAAAGGTTTGTATGTCATGATTGATCTCAACTTATCCTATCAATACATAATCAATCCACATTACAACAAAGTCTAATAATAAAGTGTGCTATATGGAAATCCCTTGACCATGGCCATCCTCATTATAGAATTAAGTGAAAACGAAACCCAAATGTTCTCTTGAAAAAGCACAATGATATCTTGAAAAAGCACAAATGTTCTCTTGAAAAAGCACAAATGTTTTCTTGAAAAAGCACAAATGTTCTCTTGAAAAAGCACTAATGTTCTCTTGAAAAAGCACAAATGTTCTCTAGAAAAGCTAACAGTAAGTCTGTAGATATCAGCATAAAATAAGGCACCAGCAATGATCATTTGCCCAGCAGTAAACGTCTGTTGTCGTCCAGCCATTCATTGTTCCTGACAGCACGATCTTTAAATATCACAAAGAATAGAGAAATACAGTCTAGTCTCTTAAAATGGGTAACACATAAATCAAAAGCATAATTTACATAATACACTCTCCTTGCTCTGCACCAAGGACACTTAAAAACAAAGTTTAAAAACGCATCATGAAAATCGGAGCAATTCGTACAAGAAAATGTCACCCAGCTGAGAAATAGAATCCAGACCACAGAAAATCGTCATGAGAATCAATCTTTAAGCAACCAAACACAGTTCACATCAATCTTGCATAAAACACTTCCTGCAAACACTTCTTGGAGTTATGGTCGTACTGTCCTCCTGATAAAGACTCAAAAACATCCTTCCCGCCATGTGCCATCATTCTGTGTTGGCATCGTCAAGTTCTTCTTCCAGCTGGAAATGTAATACAAAGTAGGCGTAAAGGTAACACTCAGAAAGTGCAAGTGTAATGTATATTACATAGCATGTACAAATGTATGTAAAAAACAGTATAAAATCAACAGGAAAATAACCTTTCCACTTAAACACCACCTTTATTGAGTACTTAGTTTCAGCAAAGGCATATCAGCAGGTGATATAATATGACACAATGCCGAATCTTCTTGGTTGCTGGTCTTGCAACCCGCCCAGCGCCCACTCTAGGGCAGTGATTCTCAACCGGTATGCCGCAGCACACTGGTGTGTCGCGAGGCACCGCCAAGTATGCCGCGGCGCTAATAATGAAATCAAATTCAAAATCAATAAAAACGATATTCGAATTAAGCTAAAACATAATGTATCTATTTTAATGAAAAGGCAACTGTTTCTGTTAATCAGTTTGCAATTAATTCTTCTAGTGATCTAAAATTTTAAAAAATTAGTCTATTTTTTTATTACTGCTTAACTAATTTCCTGCAATGATAAGTACGTCACAGGTTTCCCAATCTATCATGTGTAAACATCAGCCATTTGTCATCTGCACTTAAAACAATCATGCATATTATAATCAGTTTAGTTAATTGGTAATTCAATATTTTCGTCACTAACGTAACTTAGTTTTAACAAAATAAATTAGAAAATTCAAATAATGGACAATTTTTGTGTAAAGAAGGCCAGATTAGAGTTGGAGAACAATTTTGATGATGATGATGATAAAATTAACGATGCGCCAAGTACAAGTACTATTTCAATATCACCTAACGATCCAAACCCTAAGAAAGCTATTAAAGTTTGTCGTCAGTACAAGGATTGTTGTTTAAGTTCTTGTTTTACATGGTGTGAGGGACAAGGACTGTCCTTTATCAGAGTGCATTGTATGTGGCGAAAAACTCTCAAATGAAGCTATGGTTCCTAGCAAGCTGAAACGTCACTTAGTGTTGAAACACCAACAACTTCCAAGGTACAAGCAGTGAATATTTTATACGACAGATTTATCAACAATGTTACCCTATTTCAGAAAAGGATTATGGTTTCGGATAAAGCCCAACAAGCAAGTTATAAAGTAGTCGAAATTACGGCACAGCAAACGAAAGCGCATGTATACTATTGCGGAATCTCTGATTTTGCCTGCTTGCCAGGCAATTGTACAATGCTTGGCATTGCTTGAAATAAAAAAAATACCACTTTCTGCCGACACGATCTAGAGAAGGATTCAGGATATGTCAAGCGATATCAAGGAAAATGTAATGCAGAAATTAAAACCTTGCGATTTTGCACTTAAAGTTGACGAGTCTACTGATATCAGTGGCAAAGAACAATTACTAGGTTTCATTCGATTTATAAATGGAGACAAAGTCAGTGAGCAATTTTTATGCTGCAAGGAACAGCAAGAGGTCAAGGTGTGTTTAATATATTGACAGAATATCTGGAATGCATCAAGCCCAGATATCTCATTGACATTGATTGATATTTAAACAGGTCTTACAAATTACAAAAAGTCTTCTTAGCACCGATAGATAACTTGCACAGTTTACAATCAGTTTATGTTTAACACTGTATATGTAAAATTGTAAATGTTGCATTTTAATCTGTTCAAGTTAAACTGCTAAAATAAAATGGTTTGTCTACACTACTCTATTTTGAAAATTATGTACAACTCTAGATTAAGCCTTCTTTTTGGCATGGTAAATGTTTAAAAGCAAGATTTAAAAGCAGCAGCATAAAACTGCTCAAAATTAAACATAAAAATTAGTTTCAGTTCAATGGCGTGTCGTCTGAATTTCCAAAGATCACAAGTGTGCCGTGGTGCCAAAAAGGTTGAGAATCACTGCTCCAGGGCATAACCGGAAATCGCCTCAGACATACACCTCGGCCGAAAATCCCATTTTTTTTACTATTCGGAAGCATTCGTCTCAGCAAATATCACACAAACAAATAGTTCAAAATAAATTTTTTTTATTCAATAATATTTTCACAAACATTTTACAATCTAAAAACGAAAATTAAACATTTAAAGCCATATTAGTAATTATTACAGGCACAAACATTTACTTTGCTAATTTTTCATCACAATAAGTTGTTTGTACAAGACGATATCTGTCGCCGCGCGGCATAGTTTGTTTTCAGCATCAGCTGGGAAGCACATGCTGACTTCTGTGATGCATTAATCTCATAGGATCTTTTACGAAACAAGACGCAGAACAGTTATGGGCTCTCGTGCATTCCATGCTTCTGCTCCTAAGGAATGGTATCTTCATAGCTCGAATTCACTTTCTTCCTTCAAAAATCGGCTCAAACTCACAATTTCTCCTTATATTCCAAGGATTTGGAAATCTAAGTGATTCTTCACCTGGTGGCTGACTATCCACGCCTCAGATTCGCATTTTTGTGTGACAGGCTGGGTCTGGATGAGCCACTATCTCTTCGCAGCTCAAATTTACTTCCTTACTTTAAAAAAACAGCTGAGAACTCAATATTTCTCTGTGGCTCTCAAGGATTTGGACATAATAACTGTACTTTCACCTGGCAGCTGACCATCCATGCCACACATTCACACTTAGGTGTGATCCTGCACACACTACAATTTAATTAATAAATAATTAGGTCAAAATCTATAAATTGTTGGCCTATTAAATCCTATGGATTACTAGCAAACTGAAGTTTTATGCATGTTTTTCTTTAAAAAATGTTTAAGGCCCAAACACTGTACAATGTACATTGATATTCATGTTTATGAATTCTATATGACAACTACAATAAGATTACATGCAATATTTAGTAGGACATAAAGCAAAGTAATGTTTAAATAAAAACTCACTTTGCCGGCGGCCGAAGTCGAGATGTCATGCTTGGTTTTGGTATGCCAGAAACAGACTTTGCAGTTGGAACGGCACTCTTGGGTCTTGCAGGGATTGGTGTCGGGTCTCCTAAAGGAGCATCAGAAGTGTCTAGCCGTTGCGAGGGGCGGGTCATCTTGGAATTGGGAATCTGTCGTGATTTTGCACTGCCGGGAGCAGAAACTGGAAGTGACCTTGAACCAGGCGATGCATACAACTTTGAGTCACTAGGAACGGAACGAGGAACGCTGAACTTCGTGGCCTTTGCGAGGTTTGGAAGGCTCTGTGGAAGTGCTTCGGAAAATCCTACCACCAGCAAATGGAATCAACAATGTAATAAAATAACAATTGGTTAATTAAAGCAATTAATTTACCAATAAATTACATTCATAATTTCTCATTGTTTTAAACTGATCTCACTTGGATGTCTAATAGTGCAATGACAATTATGCAAACACTTCAATCAAAATATAAGACACTCCCAATTCTGATCATCATGTTATTAATCAATCAATCAATCAATCAAACCTAATATATATGGCGCCCCTTCAAGATATCTACACAGAGGTCAGACTACAGGTAAATAGAGTGGTTTTCAGTAATGAGTAGAATGCAGATGAGGAGGTTTTTGGCAGACAGCAAAGCTCTATGGATATCCCATTCCATGTGGTTGGACCTACCACTGCAAAGGCCTGATTCTGCATCATAGAAGTGCGGGCAAAGAGGACAGTCAAGTTCCTCCAACCTCAATCTAACTGTTCAGGTTCATATGTGACTCTGCCCAGCAGGACATTGGTTCACTTAGGTCCACCCTATGCATTCCACCATCGTACATGTATTAATATGTGTTGTTGTATTTCATTACTGGGACCATGTTATTCTAATTCAGAACAAATTGTTAAAAGAGCCAAAAACTAACAGAAACAAACTTATATTTATAATAACTCAACATTCTAGACAGATCTTGCTTTGATGTCTAAAAGTGCATTGTTTACCACGAGAATTCTGGACCTGGGAAGGATGAACATTCATAAAACTGTCTGAATGACTTGCCGATGACTCGGAACTGGCAGATGAAAGACTGTTTGTTGACTTGGCGATACCCAACGTATCCTCTACATAAAATAAATCCATGCAACCACTGCAGAGTTGAAACCTCGGTCATCTTAAGTGAAATATCGATAAGGTTAATTTAAGCTGCAGAAGCACAATGCTATTAACCTTAACCAATTGTTTTTATTGATCCCAAATAACACACAGGGTACAAAATTTTGACAATTTGCTAGGAGTCAATAGGGCTAATAGAAACTTTTAAAGGACACAAGTTCTGTAAGCATTGTCACTCTTCCAGTTGATGAGTAGTTGCAGCTGGTTAAATATAAATACATTAGCATACAGTAAGATTAACCTTTAATACAACTTCATTCGAAAGCAGCCCCTTGAGGTAAGCATTAACTTCTCGTTTCAAAGTGAAACATGACTATCTCACATCCAACTCTTGTCTTAGCAATTGGTGAATAGCATCTCCATTCCCCCTCCGCTTGCATCCAGTTCAAAGTTCTCCTTCTTATCTGCACATCTTACCAAGGTCCACCCACAAAAAACCTCAGTGGATCTATTTGTCAGCTGATCTCAGCTACTTCTTTTGATCACTGGATCATCTTGCCTTTCTTGTTTCCTAGGTGAGGACCGTCGTGACCCAATCCCCGATCTCTGTCCACGTTGGTCCCTCGGTTGGGAGCGCTTATGAATAGTTATCTAGAAGAGGAGCTATACGAATTGCATAGATCTATTGATCACTGTGAAATGTCCTCCCTCCCTCAAGCTCGCTCTATGATTCAAACTGGAGGTCCCACCTCATCTCTCCACTGTCTTAAACCTTGTCTTTCCTCTTTGGGACCTTCACACTGGGATCGCCTCTGTTTGACCTACACAGTGAGAGTTGCAATAGTAATTCTTAAAGACAATACACTACACCTTACCGTGAGACAATCTGGGACTGGAAGCATCTGAATGACATGACAGGGAGCCATTGCTGATGCCTTGTGTGAGTTGACCCGTTGAACTGGCCAAGCCACGGCGCTGTGACTTTGGTGTGTACCCAAGCGGTGAACTATAACTTTGCCTCAAGCCTGCAGACACAAAATGACAAAGAGTTCAGCAAAAATCAGACACACATGCACAGCCCACCATAACCATTTGATTAATTATATGATTAGAGCCATTCCAAACAAACCATTTCACTTACTAGTCATATATTTTTCTAAACAAAACCATTTCAAAGTCTATGTGAAGAAAAAGGAACCGGTTATGAGTGTTTCGAGTGGGTAACGATAGCTCCCAAGTACCTACTGGAATTCAATGGGTGCCCATTCCCTGTTCTTCAGCCCTTGAGCAATTAATGAACCAATGTCAATGGACTGAACCAAGAACATCACAGGACTTACCATATCTCCCTCCCTAGCTTTTACTGACCACCAAATTGTTGCTTAGTGATGGACACAAGTGTGCCACCTGGTGGTACAATGTATCACCACACTTAATTAAATTAATCACCCGATAGTTAGGTCTAAAACAGCCGGCAAGTCACTTCAATCTATGCAATTGCTCAATCTGCAAATGAAGTACTCTCTTCAACACACGATTATCATCGACTCAAGCAACAGGATGCACTTGAATAGCCTGGTTCAGTGTTGAATAATTTCGGGTTTCAACAACTTTATATTTCTGCAAACATTTCTTGAATAAAACCGATTCCTGGCTCCTCACCAGACAGCTGCAACTCTAAATAACATAATATTTTAATGGTTTCCAAGCAGAACATAGGCCTATTGTGGCACACGAGTAAAATTTCACATAAATCTTAGACTGTTGAATAGAATGTGTAGTTCAGTAAGGTCATCAGGCAAAGAATTCCATAACTCCAGTGTCCACAATGGCAAACTCCCTTCTTGTGGTGCGGCAAAGCATTTACGATATTGTTTGGGTCTGGTGAAATGACTATGAACTTCTGACATACACAACATATTTGGCCAGACATAGTAGCATTTGGATATAGCAGTGTTTTTGTAAGATAAGCTGGTAATGTTTTTCAATCTGTATATCACGCACACCAGCGCAGACATATGCCCGAAATTCCAGTACAGACAGACTGACTGAGACAAGTAGAAACACAAGGAGGCACTATGTACAGTACACACAGACCATTCTAGCAGTATTCATGTATACATTGAAAGCAAGATTGCAGAGTTTCTTCAAGTACTTAGGTTGCAAATACAAGTACTTAGGTATCTACCATCAAGTAATGTGGTCCAAAGTACTTAGATTTAGACTATTCAGGTATCAAGTACTTAGGTCTCAAATACATGTACTTAGGCCTCAAGTACATAGGTCTCTAAAACTTAAGCAGCTCTCAAGCACCTGAGTCTCAAGTACAAGTACTTAGATCTCAAGCACAAGTGCTTTAAAGCTGAACTCAAGTACAAGTACCAGGTACTACATCTCTGCAAGATCATGACAGCAATCGCTACGACAGTGGAAAAGATTCCTAGTAAAGACTACATAATATTTTTGCTCAACAGATCTCTGCAAAACAGCAGTCATATATATTACTTCATAAAAATCCCTCCCTGGAAGGATGACAGCCCAGACCAATCCATCATCAATTAAATAAATTATTCGGGTGAGTAATCCTATCAACAGATGACAAACAACTGCCACCATTTCTGTAGCATGCAATGTATGTACCTATAACTGTACAAAACTTGTCTGATTAAATGCACACCCGGCAGTGTATATCTGTCTAGGTAAACATTTCGTCATTTGTTCATCTTTTTATCTGTAGGTCTTTCAGCATGCGGGTATCATTGTATGCATATATATATATACACTCACGCATACATGTATCGTCGTGTGCATATGCCGGTCTTTTTGCCTACTTTCTGTTTATGTCTGCCTACCTACAAATACCCTCAGCCCCCTCCTTCTCTCTTGCCTCTCTGTTGTAAACAGTCTTTGTTTCACCGATCAATGCATTAGACAAACCCACAGAACCAGAACGGCTGTATGGAACATGTGATGGCTGATTCATCGTTCAAACAACAACACAGACTACAGATGCAAACCCCTCACCATCAGCGTTTAGATACCTTGAATAATTGAACATTAAAACTTACATCAATAATAATAATAATAATAACAACAGTAATAATGATAATAATAATGAGAATTATAATAATAATAATAATAACATATACTACTACACAGCTTATCGCTGCTCAGGAGTTCAACAAGCAGGGCTACTCCGGATGACATCACCATTAATCTACATTGAAGACACTGATGAAATATTATGATAATAATAATAATAAAACAGTAGTAATGATCATAGTAATAATAATTTATTTTAAATTTCAAAATGACAAACTGCAATATGATTACAAGTACAGTATGATGCTCTTAATGCAAATCCAACACCTCTACTCATGAACACAAATACTTTAAACGTTTCGGTATGTGTGAATAAATATTTACGCATATACAAATTATACATACATGCGTGTAAAGGTATATTATTGATGCCTGTATGATTGTATTCACTATTCATGCATAAATACAGATAAACAGATCAAGCTAACACAATGAAAGTTCCAGTGTTGAGAAAAAAGACCAGCCAACTTCATGCAATTTCATAACGATATCATCAGTTTAATACATATCCCCTGGGACAATAATTCACTCACACAATTTCCCTGGACTTACCCCCAAATCACATAAACTCACAGACATAGTGGATGGCCGGTAATAATAATAATAACACGCTGAGCAGTGTTTACTTAGACTGGATCTACAGTATGATAATGTATGCACGTCTTAACTGTTATTTCAAACACTCCATCAAATCTATCAATGCACCATAATCACCAACACATTGATAAGCAATTATTACACCACATCTGCACCTGGGTTCATAATTGGTACATAATAAACAAATCAACTAATCTGAGAGGCAGCCTTTGTTTGCGACTTCAAACGAAGGCAGGTGGCCATTCCATCTCCCTCGCTGTCTCATCTTCCCATCAACAGCATCGGTGTACTCATTGGCCATGAGGCACTCGTGGAGTATATGGTTACTACTCACAAATTTCTACCCTGGTGTAGATCAGAAACCAGACATCTCAATCGAAAGCCCAGCACGCCAACCAATACAATGTCGTGCCATAGACAGCACCGCGCTATCTCTGTTGTCGCCCTATGGCACGGAATGGGCTCCCATCATCTGTACGTCCTATGCTTAGGGTTTATTCAGACACATTTTATAGTAGCCTTAAGACCATTCTTTTCAGCAGGGGTTGAGTCGAGAATGATCCCGAGTAGTAACCCTGAAGGGGCGCCATATAAATTTTCTTAATGAACGAAAGAATATAACACGGCCAAAACTAGAACATTAGTCCACTTACTTTCCTCCTGCATCCTCGCCAGCACTTGCACGTCCGTGACGTCCTCCAGCTTAAGAAAATGTTCGTCCTTTGGGGCATCTCCAACGGAAGGTATGAGGAAGGCGTCTGCAGGAGAAACCCGTCCAGCAGTGTCTCCACCAGCAACCACTAAGCTGTTGTCATTGATAATTTTGCTGTTGTTCTTCGCATTCTTCTTTGGACGCGTAAATGTCCTCGTGTCGATTTCGTATCTGCCTGCTGTAAGACATACAAAACAGCACATAGTACTTGTCTTTAGTTACGCACTAGTTATTATTATCAAATTATTTGAATATCTATAATCAGTGAGCACTTCATTAGCATCACCAACTCCAAGCATCAAAATTTATACATGAGCTGCTTTGCCATTAAAGTGTAATTCTATGGTGCCGACTGCTGAGCAACAGTGAAGAACTTGCTCAACCCTTGCTCAAAAGAACTCTAAAGTGAGGCTGGAAACCATCTAAAGTGAGGCTGGAAACCACACTCTTCACGTTACAAGGTGAGCACTTCAACCGATTGGCTAAAACACTGATGTTACTTTACGCTCAACAACCATTACGAAAGATACTTATGGTAAGACTGTAAGGACTGTGAAGTGGCGCAATGCTGAATGATCACTTAACTGTAACACAAGAGTGTCATCAACTGGTGTCATTTAAGATGAAATTTGCCTCAGCTAGGATTGAACCTTTTGGGGATATGTTTGAGATGTAACCATTCAGCCAATATTAAATTGTTTCAGCTGAGCAGCTGTAACTAAGATGACATTAGAAAACGTTGTTTTAGGATGTCACACCAGATCCTGCTTTGAACCATCCAATTAAATGGGCCCAGACTAATTGCAAATTAATCTTAATATAGCTGAAAGAGATGCACCATTTTAACAATAAAACTATGCATAAAACATTTGCACAGCACATCTGCAAATCAAACACTTTAATCCAACTTCTAATCAGTCAATTACTTATTAGAAAAACCACACATTCCATTGTACTAAAACCTAGTTTGAATAAATTACAATAACAACCAAAGTGAGCGGGCTTGACCCTCGTTCGAGGCGTCAGTCACTGTGTAGGGACCCTGAGCAAGTCCTTCGCACGCAATTGCTCTGCAGTACAACTGCAATTGTGCCGTCGAGGCGTATGCACTTCTGAGCAAAAGATGTTGGAAGAAGGGCGACATTAAAATTTCAGAATTACAAAATTTCTGAATTAAGATTAAAGACCTGTTTGATTAGTTGATTGCTTGCATTGTAATGCTTTGTAACATGGACTGAGCAGGCTGTTCAAAGCCTCCATTGCAATTATTCACAGTGTAGACACCTTTAGAAAGTTGTTGGAGCACAAGTGACCAGCACCTTTAACTACTGAGTTAATAGATAGGTAGTGGAGCCTAATAAAATCCAGAAATAAATCATTACTAAAGGGTAATAAAATGACAAGAGTAGAAAAAGAAGAATTTCTAATCAACTTAACTGAAATACAGTAATCATCATTAAAGACATCAACGGCCACTTTAGTCATAATATGTCACCAAACTTTAGAATAATAACAATAATAACACTAACAGTATTGAACCAATACAAATTCTAACAGAATGATCAACAGATATTTATTAATATGTAGTCAGTTGCGAGATACCTTTAGTTGTTGGTGTTGTTTCACTACAGTTAGGAACATTGCACAAGTCGACTTTATTTTCCACGTCACTGCCATTCAGAGCATTGTACACGTCGCCCTTATTGTCTACATTACTGTTGTCCAGAGCGTTGCACAAGTCGTCCTTAATTGTCACATTAATGTTGTCCAGAGCGTTGCACACAGTCTTCGAACTGGCAGCACCACTGTTGTTCCGGGTGTTGATTGCGTTACCGTTTTCCGTTGAGCAAACAAAGTCTAAGGTTCTGCATACAGCATCCTGGTTAGACGTGCGACTGTTGCCTAGGATGCTGGACAACGCGTGAGTACTGTCTGATGGGCTCAAAGCCGTGTTGCAGAATCGAGATGATTGGAACCTTGAAGCTGAAGCCACAAAAACATTCAATTTGTTATAAACAACTTCAGCCAATCAACGAAACTTTGTACAGTGCCTCTTCAAGAAATCTACTCAGAGGTGAAACTTGCAAATCACTCACAAATAGTGAACCATTAGACATGATCACATTAGTGTTGTTTATATGTTACTTATGTACTTGGTGTGTAGGTACGTATGACACACGTAATTTATGTCTCCCTGTACAAGGTAATATGTGTGCATGCACATTCTGATTGCATGTGTAATTGATATAATTATTATTGCAACTTCAAGCATGTTTATGACAATGTTTGTGCTTGTATGCAAATGTTTGTGTTCATGTGTACACACCCGGATATCTGTATACTGATATTCAGACTGCAAATGGTCTCCGTCTCTGTTCCCTCTGCTATAAGCAACAGCTTCATCCTTTTATTGCCAGCTTTGTTCCTTCACGATATGCCCTATGGGTTCAATTCCATGCAGTGCTAAATTTAATTTTATTGACTCTCTGTCCCAAGTCACAATAAAAAATCAATTTCATTAGAATTTGAGTTGGACCTCTTCTGTGTATAATTACTACAATTCAGATCGTTACTGAACACCAAAATAACAATAGCAACAACTAAATTCATTCACAAAACTAGGGATTCGTACCAACATTTTTAAAATTCCTGTCATTAAATAATCAACTCAAACTTAATTGCATAACTCTACCCAATGACTGTGGCAAGAGCCCACATAACGTAATGTAATCAATCATTTACATAGCGCCCATGAAAGATGCAATCAGGATCCTTAGACCAGCAAAGCTCTACCTCAAACCAGTAACTGTAATTGTAAAGATGTCCAGCTGTTATTTGTTTACATACATAAACCATTAGTAAGCCATTACTAACATCCAAATTAGCCAATGACCCTGGCTTTAGTTGAACTGTTCTGGCTTTAGAAGCAAACATGATGCAAAGCTTTGGTCTGGACAGCTGCTAAGATGTGCCTTGTGTCATAAGTATGCAATGTTCAAAATTATACTCCTGGGCTTCAGTTAAATCAATTCGACAGACATAAGTAACCATGTGGTTTCAGATCTACCAAGTGACACGATTGTATGTATGAATGTATGTACGTCTTTATGTATGTCTGCATGTACATATGCATGTATGTATCCATGTGTGCATGACCATTTATTAGCGCCTTACAAGATGCTATAAAAGCAGCCACTAAACAGATTGAAACAGATGTGAGTTAAGAGCACAACAATCCCAGCTGTGTGTTATCACCAGTGAATACACCTAAATCACTTTCAAAAGCCCTGTGCAGTGAGAGTCTTGTCTACGATCTTGTATCCTCACAGCCCAAAGACGTACCTACACACTGATGCAGCCAACCTGGGCATCATTTCAAATCCTTTAGCCCATAAACACAAACCATCTGCTGCGCTGTCTATGCAACCTTTTCGACAAAAGGCCATGCCCACATGCTCACTTGAAGAAGCGTTTTCCGCTAAGCATTAACCAAACATCCAGCATCGCCTCAGATGCTCCTCAATGGGCAATAAAGATGCTTAGTTAAATGCGCACAGACTCCCAGTCTGCAATGAACTGCTTTTTGGAAGGCTCAACGGACCCCTCCAACATTCACTAGAGTAACCATTTGAAAGGACTGCTTTGCCTGCCTGAATATGTACTCTTCCATTTGCCAAGAAGAGGGCATTGTACAAATCGTGCTCAATTTCTTTCAGCCATTTGCATGAATGAATCTTGAGTACCACAGTTGTATTGTATATAGAGATCCACATAGCCTCTCCCAGAATTACTATTCAAAGGCACACTCTGCACGGAAACTTCAGAGAAAAAGAAACGTCTTTAAAGATTGATAGTCCAATGGAGAGAAGCCAGTTATTAGCTTAGTCTTTAGTTAATCATGAAAGCTCATTTCCTGAAATTCCTGTAAGTCAACTAAACAGCTCTTCACCTCCTGGGTTAATTTTGTACTTGCAAATCAACCTACAGGTGAAAGGTAGGCTGTGAATTACACATTTGCAGTTCTGAGTGACCATGCCCCTTAAATGATTAATTACTTAGAAAAAGTAAAACAGCACTTAACTTAAATAACACAGCAGTGGCAAACAAATTCAGTATTTCTCAGATCATAATTGCAAATGTGTAATTCGCAGCATAACATTCTAATAAATTAAATGGTTCGACGATCTCTACAAAGGCTAATCTAATGGTGGGCACAGTTGGTCTCACACTCGTCGCTGGTCCTCCTTCGTCACCCATGCACACATCCACATTAGCTAAGTTAATAACTAAGTTAGTTAACTATTTAAGCATTTTGTTGGTTTCTGGAGGTTGATTGCTTACTTTTAAAGATTTATGGCTCTTTTATTGCCCAATTCACCCAGTCTGCCTAGCAAGAAGTAATATTAATAGGCGGTTATCTAAAATCCTCTTTGAATTCTGCTACTCAGATGTCCTTTCTAGCAGGATTTGAATCCCTTTTGGGACTCCCTTTGTAGCCTTTAGTTTATAATCTCTTTGCATTGATTAAACTGTTTATCATGGCTACAAATAAAGAGAGACTATTTTTGATTGATTAACAACCTCTATAGCACCAGTGTCTAAAGCACAAAGCTTCAAATGATAACACACCAAGACCAAGCCACAGTCAGGTCAATATCCAAAGGTTCCATCCGTAAGACACAGAGGCTGTCTACGGTGGATAAGCCATTTAAAAAATTCTTCAAGTGAGAGTGAAATGCCATTTAAGTGACTGAACTGATCAGATGAAACAGATGCAGGGAGAGAGTTCCAGAATCCAGGCCGAGCATGAAGACGCTCGCTCACCAGGAACAATCATAACTTCATGTATAATCAGAGAAAGACAGTCCGATGGCCTCAATGAATAAAATCTCATTTAATAACAGCAATTCATCTTTGCTCCTGTCTATCATGCTTCTTGCTTAACTTGGAAATCCATTTTATGATTACGGGTGTGCCTTAATAGCGGGGCCTCCCTGGTACCATATCTTTAGGCTCCCCACAAATTCATACCTTTTCTAGTAACTCATGCTTTACTAAACCTTATATGATGGATGCAATTAGGATTATGTTATGTTGGGGAATAAGAACTGATTTTAAGTATTGTGTCCATTCAGCAATTTAACCGAGTCTACAGACAATAAGTCATGCATTTGTATATGGCAAAACAGCCCAAAAGTGACAAATCATTTTAAAATCAATATCATAGATCCCACTGGCAGCCATGACACATCCACATATATGTGACCAGATGTGTATAAGCCATATGCTAACAGCGATAAAAAATAAATGGTTATTATTCTGTACTTGCTAAAAATAACCCTGTATCAAAATAAAATTGTATGCACTTTCAAATACTTTTATACATTTGATGTTTGTTGTGGTTTTACATTAGTATAAAAATTCTGAAATTAATTATTACAACTAATGCAGTTTGTTACAATCTTACTATAATTACTTGGTACAATGCGTTACATATCTCAAGGGATCCTAAGATAATAATTGATTGGTAGAGAGGCAGTTAGATATTAAAGAGATTAATCTGTTCAGCAGCTTTATGCAAACATCGACTCTCATGAAAAAGCCCCTACTTAGTCTGGAAAATATGGTACATACATATAAACATTGAATTTAAAAATTATAACGAAATTTACCAGCTTTCTTTGTTGCTTGTTCTAAAGTTTGCAGGAGGAAACCACGCGGTGTACCCACAGCGTTCAAATCAAAGTCCCTCCGGACCCATTCATGCGGGCTTGGAGAATCTTTTGGTGGCTTCGTTAATCTGTACAGCCTGCAATGAGAAATATTCACCCGTTAACAAACCAAAAATCTAACAGATAGACTTCTACAGTGCAATCTATGTATGATAATAAATGATAATGATAATAATATCTTTATTTATTGATTTCAAACTAACACACAGTAGTATTATTAAAAATGTAGTTTGAACCGATGATCACAGGTTATTACAGGAGTTGAATTTAACTGTATGGCCATCAAGCAAAGACCAAATCATATCCTTCATCTAATTTAACTCCACAATTGCTTGGATCTGCAACTTGGTGGTAATATTTCGTCATCATTGCAAAAAAATTCTCCCATTAAGTGGAGTAGACAGTTAGTAAGAGTAGTGTGCTTCAATAGTTGGAGTGACTTTGTCAGTATGATACAGTGAAAAACGCTGAACTGTCTCAAAACAGCGCGATTCATTCATAAATCCAGCTTCTGCGTGAATTCCTTTCATCGATCCAGCTTTCATTTAAGCAGAATCCTTTTCATCAATCTAGCCTCGATTTCGGGGATACCATAATGCATAAAGAAAATAATTACCACCCATCTTCTTCGTCCAAATTCAGGCCGTCCAAATCTATAACATCCACGTCTTCCAAGGAGACATTCCCATTATCCGGGCTGTGCATACGTCGTGCTCTGGAACCAGATGCAGCCATAATCTGCAACGCGTGATTGCGTTATTTGTGTACAATAATTTATCTCCAGATCTTCTATGACGTTGAATGTGGTTCGACTCGCCCACAGAACGCTATCGACCATAACGTCATCGGACACCTGTACGTAGGCGTTAGTCTGTTCACTTAATTAAAGTGATAAAACGCCTTTTAATTATTGAATCCGCCAATATCTTTGTGCAGTTGATATCCTTTGTGTTTCCAAGCACTTTCATTGCTCATTGAACTCAATCATTTTAACTGCATTGCTTCGCAAACAAGCCAGTGACCCAAAATTGACCGGAAGCAAACAGACCCGTCAGAGGTTGCCGCTGGTCCTCTGCTTCACAACGCTACTTACATCGGCCGTCAAATATTTATTTCTGTCTGATTTCACTAGAGTGACTAAACAGCCAATCTGACAAGACGCAGCGCTTACAAATAAGCTTGTGCCCTACGTCTATCCTTCGAAATGGTGCCTTTGATTTTGAAATGCAGAGTAGGGTCACATACGATCAGCTTAGTTGCAAACTTGACACAGTTAGACGATTCAGACAAATCTTTTATCCGTTTCATCGATAAAATAGGAACTGAATTAAACACTTCTGAGTCCAAGAATTTCCAGTAATTTACCTCGGGTCTGATGCAAGTCTATCAAAATTTCACGCGAGGTTAAATAAGTTTATTGGCCGAACGAGAAGCAGAAGAAGATGGTATGAAACATGGATATAAAAATATGTCTATTGTATGAATATTGATTACTCTTGACCTATTTAGCAGCCTATTTTTAGAGGCTAACGAATGGCGTCGAGATTAAACCTTCCCGCGCGTAAAATGTTTATTAAAGACTTAGTTAACTCCTGTAAGGCATCTGAAGAAGTTTTAGATAATATATCTGGCCTTAACATCTGGAAATGTCTGGATGCTTTGATGGGTGTCACGTATTCTGTCGTTTGGATACAGGGAATAGTTCAGGTTGCTATCGTGTTGCTTGTATACATGCGTTTCGTAATTATATTTATTTTGTATTTATTAATTTATATAGCGTCGCTTCCGGCAATGATCACTCAGTATCTCTTCCAGTGTGATAACCCAGAGAGTAGAATAAGGTTAATAGGAGAAGGATGTCGGGAGTGACCCAAAAAGAATGGTAACACTTAAATATTATGGAAGGGAATTCAATAGACAGGGTCCAATTGTGACAACAGATCTTGTATGGGCCATGGTCCTAACTCCCTAAAAAATATATATTTGTGTGGCGCCGTTATTGTCTGAAAGCTCGTACACACTAACCATACCTATTTGACCAACATCTGCAACCACTTCCATCATGGTTATCATGGTCTTTGCTGGAGTGGTGTTTCCAGATGCGATTCCAGGCGTTCCAGTCCAGTGTTGTAGTCGTGTACACATACACACGCAGCTGGAGTTGTAGTGCATTAAGTGCACAGGTTTTTTCAGCCGGAACGAGGTACCGTAGCTAATTTTAGCGAAATATCTTTTGAAAATGAAGATGCGTTCTGGCACCTTTCTTCTAGAAAAAGGCACTGATTAAGTGGATTTGAAAACTTTATTTTCATGTCAGAAGCTAGTCGTTATCCATTAAAAGCCATTTTAAGTGCCAGTCACGTAATGTGCATGTAATGAACATGCGTACATGTTACTAGAGAGAGGTGTCAAATGTTTTTGTGATGGCGGGCCAGTAGCAATATTATACAGCAAGTGGCAGAGGAGAGTGCGTGCCAAAGGCACATGAAAAAATGGAGTAGGGATCTCAGAGGGAACTGCAACCAGTTGAAATAGGCTTTGAAAACGTAATTCTGGTGTGCATTGTCAATTACAGACATCACAGAAACTCAGAAAACTTTAAAAATGACAAATTAGACGATTCTGAATTGTGTTGTTGTCTTTAGACAAGGCTCAGTGGGCCATAAATACATTGTTGGCAGGCCAGAAATGGCACATGTGCTGGCTCTCTGACACCCCTGCACTAGAGGCTTCTCTGTTTGTTGTGTAGAGTTTTTTTAAATTTACAGGAAGTCGACGATGACAACTTTGTTGTTAGTGACACAACTGGTTGTGCTAGGATACTGAAGACAAGTGCATTGCCTCCAGGGTGTCCCGTGCCGTCTGTGGGTAAGATCTTGTCAGTCAGTAGATGCTTTTATTTTTGCATGCAATAGCAGAATTAATCATCTTCATCATCTGTTCTGTCTGGGATGGGTACGATGTATGATCTCCGTTGTCCTCGGTTATTTGTCAAGTCCATTGTCAGTGATGGGCGCAATAATATTTTTGGAATAGATATCTGCTTTCAAAACAGAAAATGTTATTTTATTTTGTATTTTCAAATTACTTTTGACAAGTATTTGCATAATAGTTTTGGAAGATTAAAATACTTTTCTCAAAAACTTTTTTAGGTACTTCTAAAAAATAAAGTTTACCAATTGCCATAAGCCAGTATTAATATTTCAATGTTACAAGGCTTAGAGAAATAAACGACCTGTTGACACACCAACTACTTGTGGGTTTGTTGTATCAAGATATTTATATCATGGTTATGGGCTTTGTCCTCTTTAGTTAACATTGTGCACCACACCACTAGGAACATTGCTGGATAATCATTCGTTGGGATATCGTTTCTATGCTGATGGTACTCCAATCTACATTCAATTAACAGTCTGTCAAGTGTGACTCATCTGTGCTGTTGTTGTCTGTTACCTTTGATGATGTATAGCCCTGGATAGCAGCCAATAAACTACCATTGAAGACTGAATTGGTGCTACTGGGCACTCCACAGCAACTTACAAAATTTGATCTGCTTGAGTCATTGAAACTGGGTGACTCAATTGTTGAGCTGGCAGACACTACTTATAACATAGGCATTATTTAAAATTGTGCCTTCTTTAGCCCTCGCTCTGGAACATAATCCCATTGGTGTTGCGCTTGTCACTCAGACTCTTTTTAATCTTGCCTTAAAACTGTTCTTTTCAGCTGAGTCAGGAGAACTCCCGAGTTAGCCTTAAAGAGGTGCTATGTAAGTCTTCATAATGAATGAATGAATTTGCATGGCCAGTAAATGAAAGACATAGTAGAATTCATCTACAATGCCTCTCACTGGTCATGTAAATAATATTTGTAAGTCATCATTATGTTCTTTCCTGACCTATGCCAAATTAGGCATTATGTGCAATGTCTGGAAAGATATCACTAATAAATGCTTTGATCTCCAGTCGCCTATATTGCTGCAACTCGTTTGTTATCTATGTCGACAAGTCAAATATGTTACAGAAAGTTCAGAACTCTGTCTATAGCCAGAACTATTACATCCAAATATGAACAACACCTGTGCTTAAATATTTGCATTGACTTTTTAAATTCAGCAAAATATTAGTTTCAAATTAGGACTCACTGTGATTCCTGAGCAGCCATAACACTTAAATTCAGTTCATATTTCTCATACAACTATTATTCATTGGGGTTGTCTAATTTGATCTCAGTCTGGTCATAACTAAATAAAGAATTGTTCTTGGCAAACGAGCTTTTCGGTTGCTTAGAATACTTTTTGGAACTCTCCATCTATCTGTGCAATATACTCAGTTGCTTTTGTCATTTTGTTCTCACTTAAAACATCCCTGCACATGTTATAGCTCCCAATCTGCCACACATATAGGGTAGTTTTCTGGGTTGGTTCATGGGCCCACTCTGTGGAATTCCTTGCCCACTGAGTTCATTTCCCTGTCTACTAATACACCATGGAAGAACGGTTTTAGACGGCATCATCACTTTGAAGTGCTACTGTATATATATATATAGAAAGAGTACATGAGAATTGAGATACCCTACCAGTTGAACAATTTGTTCATTTTGAATGACACCCATGCAACAAATAAACATGAACTGAATTCGATTTATTTTGGTGATTTTGGTGAGCTTTTTGAATTGAAATAAAGGATACACAAAAGCTAAGAAAATGCTAGGTCCCTCTTGGGAAGGTTTAGTTTAAAGGACTGTTGCTTATCTTCTTTGTGCCTAATGTATATTCATTCGTCTTTTAATTATTCATATCAGACTCTGAATTTGATAATGTTTTTGAGAAATTCTCTTATGTCTTTGTTGTTGGTAGGGAAGTATATGATGATTGTGGGGGAACTGATTCAGACAGGATCACAGCCTGTTGTTCACGCAATGAAAATCCAAGACCTATCTCAAGACGCTGTCCTGCAGAAAATCTGGAACCTCGAAATAGAAGATAGCAGACGTTGTACATAGCTGTAGTCAGAGGAAGCATTGAACTTGAAAACTGGACAGATCAGGAGTTATTATGAATTGAACTGAGACAGCATCTAGAAACTTAGCCAGATTTCATTGCAAGTCAAAACCTGATTGGAAAAGTTATTTTGTTTTTTGTCGTATTGCTGCAGTTGTTTTGTAAATCTAATGTGTAGCTGCATTTGTGTTCTTCATCTATGCCATCAGTATTGGAAACTAGTTTCATTATTCAAAATGTTCTTCACAATTATCTTCAATTCTCTTAAGTTTTGATACAGTTCATTGGCTACTGACGACTTCAGTACCTTCTGAGATAATTCTGTAGCTGCTCTTTGGAGGCACAGAGATCTGAGGTTGAGAAGTTATTGGCGAAAGCACATGCAATCCAGTAAATTTTCCTTACAGATTACGGAACAACTCTTTGTACTAGGATTCGAAGATCGGATGCCAGTCAAAAGAGCCCATGCATCTTAAATCTGCCACCATGCCGTTAGCTGGACATAGCATAGACCTCCACGTAATTCAGCTCTTTGACAGGCTCTACAGATAGGCATTTCAGAGCATTTTAAGGACGAGGTCATACACAAAGGACATCTTCATCAGAATTACCTGCCTAAGACTCGCACCATACTCTTTGACAGATATAGACTTTTTCACCAGACTGAAATAACTGTACTAAAAGGGGCAAGCTTCCCCTTTGTTGATAATATGGTGATCCCTCTACTCTTTGTGGACATCATTTATGACAATCAAAAGCCTATTGTGGAATGGGTATTGAGGAAATACAGCTATCTTGTTGAAATAATGCCTATGACGTAGAAACTTAAGAACTGCTAGCAGCAAAATCTAACAAACATTTGGTTTATGTTAAATGTTTATGTTGAATCACAGTACTCTGTACATGCAAAATTTCAGATAAGAAATGTTCAGCAAAATGCTTCAAAATCATCTATCTTGGCATCATTATTTCTGCTAGAAAGTCTTCAAAAAATGCAGCTGTCGTTCTAAGTGAAGTGAATTCCCTCGGAGTTGAAATGACCCAACAACCTGAAAGATACAATACAACATAAATTTGTTCATTTGTTTGTACAATACAGCATACGTTTATTTCAAATGGTATAAAGTTGTCAGAGCCTCAACTTAAGTTACATTTAGTGAAACGGTTAGCTTCACTAAGGTAGGTGGAAACAGGGCCGTACCGAGGGAGGGGCCAGCGGGGCCGTGGCCCAGAGCACAAATGTGGAAAGAAAGCAAATTTCAGGATGGAATAACTTATTATTCCATAAAATGCACTATTTTCAAAATGCGGGGTGCCAGATTGATGCTAGGCACAGAGCGCAAATACTATTTTCAAAATGTGGGGCGCCAGATTCATGCTAGGTACAGGGCGGATTCATAGCTTGGTACGCCCTGGGTGGAAAAACCATAAACTTGGCCATTAAAGAAAGTAGCAAGTTCACACACCCCCCCCCCAATTTTTCAACTAGACTAGCAACACTAAGTATCTTGCCACACCATCTTATTTCTAGCAACTAAACACTTTTGGAAACAAACACCAAAGTATTACCAAAGTAAATGCTTCAGAGACTTGGAATTGCAATATTTTTCATCTACAATATTATTCAACTCTCCAAGTAGTCATTCACAATGAACTACATAACTCAATTTCATTAAAACTAAGCGATTTCACAGATAACTCGCACAAGACTATAAATCATTTTCCTAACAATCATTTTCAAACCGTTCTTACTCCAAAAATTCATTGGTGCCAAGTGTTCTCGAGCGCTTGTCCGCAAAACCTGTTGTCCTCAAAAGATTCTCCACTTTGGATTTCATATGAAAGTCTGATGGAAGAGCCTGCAAAAATTAAAAATAGCGCTTACCATTTGCCAAAGTAAATGCTTCAGAGACCTGTAATTGCAATATGGTGCCACTCATTCCAGTCACTTACAAAATTCCTTAAGCAGTTTTGAAAGATTATATCTGCTCAAAACCATCAACTCGCCTATAAATTCAATTCAAATTGAACATATTGTTCAATTCAATATGTTTTTATTAATCCCAACAGCAGAACATGCAAGTAAAATGCATACATTGATAATTAACAAGAGTGGGAACAATAGGGAAGAAACAAAGGCCTAAAGGGATTACTGCATCAGATCAGTGCAGTGCTACACATAAGCTATATTTCACAATTACACTGCAGATTTTCAAAAGTGTAATTTGACTTACACTATTTTTCAGTGAGCAGTAACTTCTGAAGTTGTTTTCAAGCATTTCAAGGACTTTGTTCTGCCTAAAATAGTCAAGCTGCATATAACACATCTATAGTCAGTAGTAACATCTGGCATCTTAGATTTTAATCAGACATCCAAATGAATATACGCCACCTAAAAGAGAAAACCCATCACGTAGATGTGCTTACTCCATGTACAGTAACTGACCACCTAATTCGTATTTGGTGTGATATCCTAATAGAGAATATTGAGTATCAGTTATAGATTAGGCTTAGGTTTTAGATTTGAATGTTTTTTAGTTCTGCCACCTTTTGTTAAATAATTCAACCACTGGATACACTTGATAAAGTAAGACAAAATATCAGAAATGTCTTGAAAATCAAGCAGCAGTCGTAAATGTTACAAAAACAAAATCCAGTGCTAAACCCCATAACTATACACAGGGTTGCTTGAAATTTCCAATACTGTAAAAATTGTAAAACAATTGCATGAATTGATGATGTTAACGAAAATGTAGTAAATAAAATAATCAACATACTTGAATTCAGACAAAATTAGTTTGTTCTTTCGTGAAAAGCAAATTCTGAGCAGACCATCCATTTCCTGAAAGAAATTAAACATACAGTTAATGAAATTAGAAAAGCAGATAATTATATGCATGATATCAGAAAATCAATAAGGTAGTCCAAATGCAAAACAGTTATAGATTATCTACAATTTTGAAAAATGTATCAGCAGTCATTTGAAACAAGTAGCAGATTTACTAACCTTGAAATTAATATTTGGCCGTGGATGCTTTGGCTTAATCATCACTACACTTGAATCGACTTTGGGTGGTGGTCGAAAACTGTTCCTTGAAACCTGAAAATTAGTGAACCAATGATAGAGCAAAGATAGATTTGCTTCTTTAAATGAGAACTGCTAAGGGCTAAACTAATGACCAGCTTCTCTCCATTGGCTTCTCGCTCTTCTGGTTCAAACATGGGCTCTTGAGGTGTAGTCGAAAAATGTGCTTCTCAAATGTTCTTATACATCCTTGTGGCTTAAGTACACTTGCAAGCAAATTATCATAAAACCAGCAAATTATCATAAAACCAGCAAATTATCATAAAACCAGATCCACAGACAGTTGCATTCGTTTCTGAACAGTTCTTTCGATCTTAATTCTCTAACACAAACTTCTCTTCCCTGCAAGGCAAAGAAGATATCGGGATGTTAGGATATTTTTAACAAATTGCAATACATCAACATGCAGTCGTTATTTTCAAAACTACATTCAGATTCAAGACCATTGCTCACAAGACCATTGCTCATAGGACTATTACTCAGAGGAACCATAGCCCATTGGGTCCTTTACTCATACGACCGTTGATCGTATGAAGCTTACAATTAAGCATTCAGTGAATTTCCTTGCAACAAGCAAGTATTCTTTAAGCTAGCAATTAATTAATTTGCATCTAGCACAAATCTAATATCAACCCAGTAATTAAAGTGAGTAATTAACCAAATCAAAGCAAAGAACAATATTCAGTTAATGTAACACTTCAAACAAATGACAGAGAGAAAGGTGACTTACAGACATGATCTCCCGTACTTCTGCCAACAGCTGAACGTTAACTGAGAGCCGACAGTAGAGCTTTTCGCCTGGCTTGGCAACCAGACGATGGGCAAACTCTTGTTGGAACATGAGAACAGCACATCTGCAAAAATAACGTTAAAAAGTTAAAACATAATTTGCAGTCAATAATAAAATAATCTGCACAAAACAAAAAATAAAAATCAGGTAAATAGGTTGCAACACAACACGCAGTTAACAGAAATCTAAACTGCATAAAACAAAAATTACACAAAACAAGTAATAGAAAGAAGGCAGTAGAAAGATAAGAAAACCGGAAGGTAGATACAAATAGCAAAAATTCATATAGATTAAACCAACGATAAAGAATTGTAATGGAACATATCTTATACACTTAGTATAATACAGAAGTATCAAATGCCAATAACAACAACACTCAATCTTTACAAACATGATAAAACAGCACAAAAACCCTAAATCTGAAAGACAAACAAAAAGCACATTTAGATGTTACAACATTGCTAACAAAATAAATTTTCTACATGACAATAACTTAAGATTTAATGTGATAACTACTTTCAGGTTAAAAATAAATGAAGACCACATGTGTTAGATTACAACAATTTCTTAATTTCTTACAGCTATTTGACGATGATTAATTTGTAACATCTCGATTGTATAATGATCTCTTGACTCCTCTTGCACCTCTTAAAGCGTGCCGAGTAAATTGAAGGTAAGGAATTGCAGTTTCTGTAGTTCTTAAAACTGGTTCAAACTCTTGTTTAATAGCCACATCACAAAGCAACACTCACTTTACACAGATCTACCCCTCCATTATTCCAGGGTGGGTTATGGGTCCAATATAGAGGAAACTGCATGGTTGGGTTATGCACCACTATGGACATAACACATAGAAAATTATACAAGGTAGACCTATCATCCAGACAACTCAAATAAAATGACAATATATTTAAATACATATTCTAGACAATCTTGCAGAAAGACACCAACCTGAACTGTTGTTCGTGCAAAAGTAGTTTGTGAACAATTGGAGACGAAATCTGTAAATACAACATCTATTACAGCCACTACACTATGAATTAACACTAAAGTTTAAGTATGTAAGTTCCTCGTATATTTCACACGAGTTTTGAACATGGACTGTTTGACCGGTCGGTAGTCATTGGTGTACATTAGATTTCAGTGGCACATCATAAATTCAAACACATCATAATAATAATCATCATCATCCGTTGTTCATGCCAGCCACTTGGTGGCAATGGGCATGAATAAATGATCACCATGGTCTTTCATCATTTGGTAAGGTCATTGGTCTCTTGTGTAAGTCCAAGTGATGCTATGCCCTCATTTGTGTGTATGTCCCACTCTTGGTCTGAGTTTGTTACTTTCACCAGCGAATCTTGCATGTAGTGCATTGTTTGGTCAACTGGTATTCTCCCTATGCATCCAACCATGGGAGTCTTTATTGAATAACATTATCTAGCAGAGTTGTTTAGATAATTAAGAATTATCTTAAGTAACTGTTTCCTTATTTTTAGTCCTGAAATCCCTGCAACCTTTTCAGCAGTGAAAAAATGTCTTTCTCATCTTGCTTTCACATTGTCCAACATTTCAATCCATCTGTTGCAAAACTATATATGACATAAAAGCTAGTTCAAAAAGTAACAACTGAGAGATTTATGGGTTCAAAAACAAACTACAAAATGACTAAATTCAACACCAGAGAAATTAAATGCAGGAGGATAATTCTACGAGACGCAGCCAATGACTTACTTTATAGGGCAAGTTGGAAACGCAGACGGTAAAATGTGGAAGCTGTTCACACTTCAGTACATCACCAATGTGCAGATTGAGCTTGTTGCGATATGGCCTGTGTTGACAAAAATGAAATACCTCAAATACCTCCATAAAACAATGCAAGTCCGGAAACAATCTGCAATCTATTGATAGTCTCCATACTAGTAAATAGCACATAATTTTATTAAGCTCAGCTATTCTGACAATCCACAGATATTCATGATCCAACCTAGTTTCCCTAACGTGTGAACATAGTCACTAGGAGCTGTTAGTATCAGCTCTGTCAGCCCTGAGTGGCCTCTATCTCACTCCATCTCTCATCTCATGGCATGGTCTTTTGTTGCTGCTGGAATTGAACAATTGTTGTTGCATGATACTTGTCGGGTACGGCTTCTTTTAGGGTACTGGACTCCAGGAATGACTTGGTCAAGTTGTGCGTTCGGCTCAACAGGCGAATTTTAAAATCTGCCTCTGTATACATGTGCAAAGTGCTGCTTTGGCAAAATTTCTAAGAAAAGGACAAATTTTATGATTATTTTAAAATGACAGCTAATGCAACAGACTCAATTCAAAACATTCTCTTGCTCACCCGCCTAAGACGCGTTTCTCCAATTCAGCAGCCATACGTGGGTCAATCTCAAACACTACCACCTGGTTAACAAAAACAAATATCACGATATTGTTTGACAATAAGGCAATTTTTAACAATCTTTGACGATAACAAAATACTAAAAGTCATTGAGAAAATCAATGCAGCTCATTGTTGAAGTGTAAATGATAACTTAATATGAAACCGACCTTTCTGAGCAGGACATTATTGATCACAGTTACAATTGGCACAGAGAGTAATTGTTTGGATCATGCATTCCAAATTGGATTTAGAATAGGATGAAAGCAGCGTTGGCTAAATTAGATGTATAACGTAATGGATGCCTTGCATAGCTACCGACAGCTGAATTCAACTCTGACATGATTCATTCATGCTGTATATGTACTCCAACTGCAGTTTGTCAGTGTGAATTTCAAAGAAAATTATCATTATCATAATTTAACAACGTTCAGGCAGATGCAGGTACGGCTGCTGATCATTATCGAGGAGTGGCAATGTATGCATTCCTTTAATAAATTAATAAATAAACAAAAATGTTTCTGAAATCAAAATACTTAATATTGATTTCCCAACAGATAAAAAAACTTGGTTTTAACAGCAAACAACTTTCCATGCCAGATTTTTTGATGATTCAGACGCCTCACTTGTTTCATGAAATGATGATTTGTAATTTATCTGAAAGCAGTTAAACAAACCTCGGCAGCTTTTTCAAGCAACTTCATTGTCAAGTTCCCCGTACCTGGACCGATTTCCAAAACTCGATCACTTGAATAAATGCCAGCCTACAACATTAATTAAATGTTGACTAACAAACAAATGCTGACAAGCCTTTTATTGCAATTGTCATAAGCAATCCAGTTTTTCGTAAAATATAACAACCCATGTAGCCAAATAATACAAATTCAACTAATTACACAAATAGCTCTAACCACCTCAGTCACTATACCTATAAAAATAATCATTTCCCCATTTATTACTTTAGCAAAATTAAGATATCAATAATATCAATGAAATTATAATAAATAATCATGATCAACAATAACAATCATTAAGATGAACAGTAGTAATTCCTGTAAGCCGTAACCAGTCCAGATATGTCGTCCTATTGTTTCCTATACAATTCATGTCACTGTAACAAAATACCCCAACCAGTGTCAACAAAAATAACATAGTTGATCTTGAACGTAATGGGAGCATTTAAACACTTTGTACAGCCATTGTGGTTTTGAAATAGAAGGTGTAATATTAACCCAATCCAAGTTTGAACTCTAGAATAATTTCACAATGCCACTGTTCATATAGAAGCAAGTTACAGCTTAATAAACCTTTTGAACCATATTTTCAACAGCAAGTGGATTCTTCAAGATGTGCTGACCAAAACTTTTGTTGAATTGAAGACCTAGAGCAAGAAATTAACAGTTTTACACATCAATTAAAAATCATGTCACATTATAATTTTAATAAACACTCTATGTTCCCACTACAGGGTTTGATGTGGGAACATAGAGGCTCCAGTATGGATACAAGAACCATTCCCCACCAGATTAGGAGATCTGGGTAGCATCTGTAGAAGTACCGTTATGCTAACAGTCGGCCAGTCATACACAGTTTCATTCAGTCCCACTTCAAGCCCTGCTGAAGATACCCTAACAGCGATGGAACCACCAAAATCCCGATGAGTGGTCCAAATCGAAAAAACTCCTGATAAAATCCTTCTAACAAGCATTGAAATCCTAAAAACTATTAAGGTAACTCACAACTCCCAACAATACTTCCTATTCCCAGCCCAAGAATGTCTGCAAACTTATCCCCATCCAGGCAACACGCTCCACCTGATTATCCTCCTATTTCAGTTTGTCTCGACTCCAGTCAATGCTTTCACAGCAATTCTCAACCTCAGCCAAAATTCCCAAATTATCACCCTCGCAAATTCCGTAGATTCTCTTTTCCTCCATTATCAGTGCTGCTCATTCTCCATCTTTTATAGACAGCCCCTGGATTGTTCACTGAAAACAAAAGTCTCACCCATTCAAGAATTCTTGACGAAACTTTTGCCTTCTTCTTTACCTAAATTACACCTGCATTAGTATCTGTTCTGACTCCTTTCTTGACCTTGACCCCTGAAAATCACACCCCTTTTGAATACCATTTGAAAAACACTCTAACTTGATGCAGTGCTCGGAATAAGCAAATACCTTGTGATTGGCTTTCAGGTGGTGCAATTGAAGATTGGAGTCTACGATTATGGACTATTAGGTCAATATCCTTAACAGTGTATTGGAAAATCGGTTCACTTATAGTACTTAGGACTCCAACTCACGCATAATATTTTGGGTGTGGCTTGTGTGGATACCTCTGCGCAACCTTTAGCACACGTGCACTCTAGAAACTTATAATTTTTATAATTATGCGTTGTGAGGGTCATTTTGGCGTTGTAATGGTCGTTTACTGTTAGGGTTTTACTGTTTAGGGTTAGTGTCGTTTTTAGACATATACAAAGCTTACTTACTCCTTTGTATTAATCATGAACCGGAAGTATTTTGTTCTGACCAATGGCAAAAGACCAAAAGATCAAAATATTATGCGTAAGTTGAAGTCGTAAGTACTATAAATAAGCCGGAAAATCTCGAAAAGTTAGATTTGGGGGATCCGGCAGAAATTCTGTTCCTGGGATTGTGGTTTCAGAAATTTGCTGCGTACTCACAGCGACAATAACTAAAAAGTTGTTACTCTGTATCAATCGGACGTAATATGAACTTATATCACAGATAAAACCCGCTCAACAACAAGCCGTATCACAGGAATATTCATATCTATGCATGTAAGGAGAAATAATGATTAACACCAAAGGTAAACAAAGTTAAACTCGTGTGAAACTCATTTCCAGTAATTCGTGGTGGGTTTTAGTTGAACCAAAAACACATGACAGTTCAGGTTATGAACGATAACCTGAAGCAAATCAGTAATATAATTGAGCCACTAGAACCCTTAAATGTATGGAAACCTTGCTTTGTCGAGCCGGTTTTTTCCGCAGCCTTCTGCTTCTTCTTGGCCTTTACGTTGAACGACATTTTTGGAAGCTTTTAACTATAAACAATAACCCAATTGACAACGTGACTAGCTACAGAGATTATATATTATTTCCAGCAAAACCAGAGTCAGAGCTCAATGACGTGTTAGAAGTCTGGAAAGGAAACACATGTCTGGTCAATCGCACGATTCCATCATCCAAATATAATGTGTTGCAATCTTTCTAGTAATTTATGCACCTTTTCTTGGTCGAAATATCATGATCATCATCATCGTCATCATCAATTCATGACACCAACCAGAATTAAATATTTAATTAGCTAAATGACAAGCTGAAAACTCATGGCCATAAAGAAATACGGGACTTTCAACATTTAACAAGAACTCAAAAGCCTATCTTTGGAATCCGGCCTGTTTATGGACTCTAATTTGAGACCCGCTTTGTGCGTACTTTTTGGCAAGTAGAGCATTGATAAATTTCAGCTGTATTATTGTTCAATGAGACTACGGCATAATAACGACTGATTTAAATTTATCTGTGATGCTTATTGACGTTAATTCTTACTTAATTGCACGATGCATTTGGATAGGTTTGTTTTATTTTTCAACATTCGTTTAAGTCTTTTTCAGATCCTGAGTTAGTGACCCTTCTGGGAAACCAGTTTCAGTTTATTTGTTATTACTTATGCGGGGGGGGGGGGATTTAGCAAGATGGCCGCGCCCATGTTTAGTGTGCTCTGCAAAGAACTTAACACAGTAAGCTTAATCAATGTCATGACAAAGAATTAATTTTGTGAGGATGACTTCAGAATCATTCTTATCGTTCTAAGTGATTTTTGATCGAAATTTGGTATATATCTTTGACTCCCGATTGAATCTTGTTTGACCTCCGCGGACCCACGGGGCATGACAACGCCAAGGCAAGAATAACTGTGAATAGGGAAGTAGCAATAATGTGCCAGAACTGGCTTCCTTAAATGAAATGCTTTATTTAAGGATGAATTCCAATGCTCCATAGTGACCATGCAATTCAACCGATCTATCAGTCTCACATACTCCTGCATACTTATTTAGTCTAAGATACACATGCATGGCAAAGATTGATTTTCAAACAGTATGTAGACAATTTACCAATGTACATTGTCATTATAATGCTGATTTTGGTGTCACACTTCCCATAGAGTATTTTCTGTATCTCTGCAGAATGCCCTTGTGGAATTGTTTACAGGATTAAACCTGGATAAAGATGTCATTTGAGATCTGTGTTACACAGATCTACATAGAAGAGCTGAAATTTTGCCTGATGCATATTCTCAGCAAAGTGTGTAATGCTCATTTGCTTGCAGAATACTAATGTGTTGCACCAGAGTAAATTATTTTTATTTGAATTTAAGTTTAGTGAAAACGGTAGTTACTTTGATTATTGATTTGTGCCTTTGGCAATTCTCTAACAGCCAATGCAATAGTATGAGTCTCTTTTTAGTTTGTACTGTAAGAGTCACTTTATAAGTCTGCAAATAGAATGGGCTAGAGCTCAGTATGCTGAATTGGCATTTCTGTTTGTTTTCAGGCATTTTCTTGCTACAGTTGGTGAATCTATGCATTATATTCTTCCTACCATGAGTAGCACACCTAGGCTATCATAAAATATTTACAAACTGATTTGATGTTGTGGGTAAGTGGGTCAGGTTTGGCACAAAACATGTGTAAAACCCATTTTAAGCCATTTTCACACATTTTCTCAGTAAAGTTGGTGTATCTATACATTATATTCTTCCTATCATGAGTAACGCGCCTAGGCTATTAGAAGATATTCACAAACTAATATGATGTGGTGGGTAAGTGGGTCAGATTTTGCCTGAAACACTGGGAAGACCCATTTTAAGCTATTTTCAGAGACATAAACATTGCTTCACGTTAAGTAGGCTGGTGCATACTCTGGTAGCTCATCAGCAAGTCCTTACAGTAGCTTGTGAATAATTATTAAACTAATCTGTACTGTGTATTCTACATTATACAGGTTCCAAGATGTCTGGAACGGATGTACAGTGTAGCACTGCTAAGGTAATTTTATCCTTTAATGTCAAGCTGCATTGGTTTCACAATCACTTTTAGTACTTGCCTGTTGTTAACACATTTATAGGTAAACTTAAGATTTCTTCTGACTGGCTTTGTTTTGCCATCGCTTAGCCAGATTTTATCAGACATCAGAAAGGAAGAAAAGAAACTTGAGTGAGTTGGACAAACTCAAGAAATGATAGACTTACTATTGTAGCAGTTAATATTATTATTAGAAGGGTTGAAAGAGTAGAAAAGATTTGAGTAATAAATAAAAATTGCGTATGTTGAAAGATTTGAAGGCTCAATGGTTAATTAATACAAAATCCAAGGTGACTGTAGTTATTAAGAATGGACTGAAGATATCTCCGAATTGAGCATCCTTTACTTTGTCTTATCTTTACCCTCTTTTGTTTAACCTGGCTTGCGTAATGTTTGTCACGGACTGGACTGTTCATTGGACATCTATCAACTCTTTTTCAGCTATGTAATTTCTTAAATTAGTCGTGTGTACAGTTTGGCGATTAATTAGGATTTCTTACAGGTGTTTTCTTTTTGGTGTTTTAGTAGCAACTCATTGCTGGTCGATGGTAGGGGAAGTAACAGATATAATTCATATTGCCAGGTAAGATCTTAAAAGTGTTGAATAGGACTTGAATGTTTAACACTTCAACGACAAGCATAATTATTTCCAGTCACTTTTAGTACAGATTTAATTATTTTTCATCTGAACTCTATGTAAGTGCATTCATCATAAGTACCTTTTCCAATCTTCCTAACTTGATGTCTTTTATTCATAGAGAAACTTGATATCATTACACTTGGTGTTTATTCAAGTTGAATGCGATTGTCCCGTAATTAGAATAGTCAACTTTCAATCGAAAGCTCAAAGGTCATCTTCCTCACAAGGGCGGATATTTGTTTAGATATATTTTTTTCCAGTTATGCCCCCTACCAAACTACAATGAGTACACTATTGGTGGAATGATCGGGTGATGATGGATTTGTGAGGATTGATCACACGCTGTCATATGCATAGAGTGATGTTAACAATTCATGCATTTGGCTGCCTTTCAGGTTAGATTAAGGTAACGCTCTTCTTTGTCTAAAAGACTACATAGATATCCAGATACTTACGTACACGCATGCATACTTAAATACATATATGTACTTACTTATATACATGCGTGCATGCAATGACTTGCATACAAGTTTAGATACATCACATGTTAGTACACTCGTTCATACGTACATCGATGTACAATTGTACATGTAACCAGAATGATGAGTGAAATTCTACAAGTTTTGATTAATTGAAGGCCAGCTTCTTAGGTATCAGATCTAATCTAATCAGTTCAGTGATGTGATTAGATTAGTGTCCAGGGCTCTGATGATTGTCTTGAGAAGCCATTTTAAATCCGATAGAATGGGGAAACCAGTAGCATGCTACGGTGGGTAAACCAAATGATTCAGACTTGAGCGAAGGGTAACTGTTTTACTGCGGTTTTATTATTTGCAGTCAACCGGAAATGAACCAGACAAACTCTACAAGAAACTTGAACTCGAGGTGAAAGGTCACGACCCGGCTGTTGTAAAGAGCTACGAGCAGTTTGTCTGCATGTCTGCCCGCGAACTGGACATTAATGTTAGCAAAGTGTATGTGCAAAAATTGTTTATATTTAGTATGGAATGATTTTGCCTCATGGGTAGTGGAAGACTGAGTCAACCTTATGGAGCTAGCTGGTACCAACCCCATGTCCTTCTGTTCTTCCATTCAATCAGCCTTATGGTTCAACGATGTTGCCTGCACGACATATCTCCCCTCTTTGGCCGGCCAGTATCGAGAGCGCCTATGAATAGTTTTCTTGACAGGGCGCTATATATAGTTAAACTTACAGTATTATACATATATAACTAACTAGCTTTTATATATAACTATGTATATATGTGTGCTATAATGTTCCAATTTTGCTGTATCAGATGCTTAATAGTTTAGTGATTAGTACAATAGACTGTTGACCAGGAAGAAGGTGTTTCAATGTTTTCGCTCCATTGGTAACCCCCAGTGGTGTACTTGGCTATATCATATCTACACTGACCGGCTATTATTGGTGGAGTGGGTAGATTAGATGGCAGAGGGGATGGCAGAAGATGCCACTCACCCTCACGTGCTGGGGCTTATAAAATGACACTACTTACACTTTGTACAGCTCTTGCTATGTGTTTTTTTATAAATATATCTTTTGAGCATATTGCATTGTGCTTGTTTTAATGTCAGGATATTCATAATTTTATAAATATAAATTGGTGGAGGAAAAATATAATGACTCAGATTTTCCTTTTAATTGACTCAATGCAAATGAGTTTTTGTGTAAAAGAATTTAGTTAAGTTGATTAAAGAATGTGACAATAATCCAACAGCTTTTTAAGTTAGTCTTGTTTTACGTTTGATTAACTTTTGATTAACTTTTAATTCATCCAGGTGGTCACCACCAAAGGTTATCAGGCGCTGGACTTTGTTGAAGTCAGTTCATATCTATGCCAAACACAAAGTCCAGTACGAAACAAGAACCCATTTTCGGACGATTGAGGTTGTTTACCACCTTTTGTTCTATATTCAAAGGATTACATGTGCTCATGTGGCAGAATTTTTATTTATGCTGCTTTTATATATAAAAAATGAAATCGATTATCTAAAATCACAATAATGTGACTTAAACTTCCATACTTTTGTTAAATGGTTGAATGTAGTGTATGTATCTATTTCGTTGGTGTATTTGAAACTTGTGCTGACTTGGTTTTGACAGATGAAACATGTGACTAATTTGTATCACTTTAAATGTGGTGTATTTGAAACATGTGCTGACTTGGTTTTGACAGATGAAACGTGTGACTGGTTTGTATCGCTTTAAATGTGATGTAGTTGAAACATGTGTTCTCTTGGTTTTGACAGATGAAACACGTGACTGGTTCAACTGCCGACACACTTCTTGAATACATTGAACGCAACCTGCCTGAAGGAATGGCAATGAAAGTGACGCGGGTGAGTTGTATTGTATTGTATTTTATTGTATTCACCAATTTATATGGCACCTGTTACAGAAAATAATACTTAGGGACGTTACAGGGTCTATCTATGTTTTTAATTCTTTGATTTACCAGCAGGAGAAGATTTTCTGCTGTTCTCAAGATCCACTATGCACTGAATAAGTTAAATCTATGTCAGGATATGATATTTGTCGGCTGTAGTCCGTTGTCTGGTTCCACTCTTGTGCGTGGCCCACCCTAGTGACTTTATCAGCTTACTGTGCACTGTTTGCTAACTGATATATTATATTAGTCCTTAATGACATTGAACATCATATTGGTCAGTGCAGACAAGATTTGTTTAACGAGGCATTATATCAAGTTTAATTGTTGGGGTCTCATCAACTTCTGTCTCAATTTAGATGACATTTAAGTCAATTCTGTAACTACAGTTGCTTTTATTTATGAATTGTTCTGTCCTTCATTATCATTAACTCCTTACAATGACGGTAGTGTACTAAAAGCAGTGAGCGCCTCTGAGTAGATGTCTTGAAGGGGCCCTATATCAAGTATTTTTGATTGATTGAAAAGCCGTTGGGTAACCAACGCTGTTTGTAGTTCAAATGTTAGATGATCTTTATCAGTCGTTTTCATCATCAACAATCCTCTTCATCATCATCATCATCATTAAACTTTGTCATCATCTGTTAATGATGATCAAAATTTAATCATCAATAATTATAGTTAATCAGGTTCATCATAATATTCACCATAATCATTGATGTCTTCATTCGTCACTTTGATCATAATTATTAATCATCATCTTCTTGTCGTTTTCATCAACACTAGGAAATATTTGGACAAATGAGAACAATGGCTTTTCCAGTGCTAAGCAGTATTTGTGTTTGAAAATTGTTTCAGCATGGAATTGAAGCCATTCCAGAACATCTCTCGCCTCCCGTCTTTCCTTCAGAATCATCTGAAGATGCATCACCCACCGAAAAACAAATTTCGTCAAAATAGCGAGTGCAAAAAAATTAACTGGATTGCAATTACTTTTAAATTTAAGTAATTGTAATGATTTTGTTTGCATAGTTTTTGACACATGTTTTGTATGCATGTAAACAGTCTTACTACGCATGTGTTGGAACCTGTGAAAGGGCGCTGTGCTGACGTGCTGTTCAGCAATTTGCCCGTATATATATATATATAATATATATTTTATATATATTATATATATATATGTATATATATACATATGTACTGTATGTTATACGAATGACTATGTATACACGTACATCTAAGCTTGCAGTAAAATGCTCAATATTTTATGTGTGATGAGTAGTGTATTGGTTAGCATCAGAGGTGGCGATCTTGTTTGACAGGTGGGGGACACCCAATGAGAGGGGTAGAAAATTATGGGGGGACACAAATGTATAACATGTCCCCCCCCCTTTTCTGTAAAAGGTGGGAGATTTGTGCCCCTCGACCCCTGGGATTGCCACCTCTGATTAACATGCTGGAACTTTTTACAGCAAAGAGAGATCATTACGAATATCTTCTCCACATGCACCTCTCGAAAACTCGCTGGTCACCCACCGGTATGCCAAGGCTAAGAAAATGAAGGTGCTGACACATCATGACCATGTCTGCTTTAAATGACGGCTCCTCTCTTCTAGTGAATGTATTGGCTCTGAGCGGTAAGGGTTTGAATGTCTGTTTCTTGCATGTATATCCCTTTTGCACTCACTTGCATAATGCAGAATCGGGATTTCTCGGTCGTGGGACCTACAATCTGGAATGGACTTCCAATAGGGCTCCGTCTCCTACCTAAGAACTCCTCGTCTTCATTTTACGCCTCTCTTAAAACCGTTCTTTTCAGCCAAAGGATAGACCAAGAGTGCCTCTGAGCAGATATCTTGATGGGAGCTATATCAAGTATTTTTGATTGATTGATTGATGTCAACTTGTTGTGTTATGGCCAACCAACTCTGAAAGTAAGTCTGGCCAGAAATCGAAATCACTATTGTTGTGCTTGTTTTCAAAGTAAGTTATGATTCTGAGGCAGAATTGTATAAAACGTGTAACTTTTTCCCGCCAACAGTTGCCGACTCGAGCAAGGCACGTGTCTCTCTTCCGATAAAAACTTCTCTCTTTGATGAGATTTTTAAAGAGGAGGGAGCTGAAGAGGGCAGTAATATACTGACAACAGAAACTGATTAGAATCAGAGAACTTGCTTTATTGTAAACTCAAGCTTCCTACAGCGGCCCAAAGAGGCAAAGTTACGGGAACCAGCGACAACGTATTCGTAATGTCTGACAGTCGAGGACACTAAGAGCTATGGATCTACCAAGGTTCAATAAAAGACAGAAACCTTACTAGATTACAAGACCACATGTTCATTTGCCAGAGATTTTATGTCGACGTTTAACCATGAACGGCCTCGGAGTGAAACTGTCGTCTGCATATGTAGTGTCACTTCGAATACGTGATTTCGAGCTGTAATTTCACGTTTCTTGAGTCACTTGTTTTCTGCAGGGCTTAAAATATCGGTCTACCATGGCTTGGCCTGCGAAGGGCCATTTATAGTGACCTAACACATTGCCAGTAACTTGTTTTTCCATTGTTGTTAAGAAACACGCCCAGGCGGTCGCCCAAAAACAATTCAATGTCGGCCCGCATTTCGTCGCCACAATTGTTTAACAGTATTATTATATATGGCCCTGTTCGTTATTTCCGCGGCTATGATGCTTGCCTCTACATAACGCGGTCCGGCAGAATCTTGTAGTCTGCTCACGACAAGGAGTCGTAAACATCGCTTGTCTCTTCCTACTTCCCCGTTCCTCTAATCAGTCTATGACCGCAATCCCTCCCCTGCCCTACCCCAATAAGCAGCCAGCTCTGCGTCCTCCTGTCTCGGCCGAGAACAATAAATTCTCGGGCGCTAAGAACAGTTGATCAGACACGTATGAATTTCAAATGAAAAGTGCTCCCGTAGTAAAATAATGAGGCCGTTTGCATTCATGCCGGGCCAAGCAAGACAAGCCATTCTTTATGTTCCTTCAGAAACCCATACATATATCCTGCACATATATGCGTGCATGGTAACGTGGTACCATTTCCCGAGATAAATTTTTCTATTGCTGCTTTATATTTTTCTAAAACTTTTCATCATCGAACCTAACTATAGTGAATGGTATAAAGAAAGCCTATTTAGACACGTCTGAAATCTTCTAGATAATTTTAAACAAGCAAATCCCATACAAAAATTCCAGAGGAAATTTTTAAAAGTTTGATATCCGACACCCTGAGAAACTCGGAAGTGGTTCCGATCGTTTCGATTATGATGGCTTTACACCAGCGACACACGGCAAGCAATTGCCATTGTTTGTCAGTAACTTCAAATTGCATAAACGCAAACTTCACAGTTTCAGGTTCTCTCTCAATCATTTTTGCTCTTTAAGAAATGATTTGAGTAGTCCTATCGTGTGGCATACGCGTTAACCAGAATTGTAGTTTTTTCATAGCGTATACGGTTTGAGTTATAGCGCTAGATATTAAGGCAGTTAACGCCAAACTTATCGAGACCGAATGTTCGAGACAGACCAATTAAGACTCACTTCAAAAACGGTTTATAAAAATTCGAGAAACTACCGCGAGACCAAGACCAAGACAACAGGTGACCGAGACCGATACATTAGAAAACTATCTCGAGACCGAGACGTTGTCTCGAAACCATGCAACTCTGAATCGAGCGCCAATTTTTTTTCACTTCCTATAGGCTAGGCCCACGTGAATATCTCAATTGTTTCCATAATAATAATTATTGTTATCATTTTACTTTTCCTTCCAGCTAGGATCAATCCCTCGCTGGAGAGGGGTCTGCCACTCGGACCTTTCTCTCCAATGGATTCTGTCTGCCGCATCCTCGATTTTCAGTCTGTGCAGTTTGAGATCCATCTCGATCACGTCTCTCCATCTCTTCTTCTGTCGTCCTCTCCTTCGATGACCTCCGCCTTCTTGATTCCCTTGAAACCACTGTCCTCACTCGCCCACATGACCATTATTGTCGTTGTTATTATTAGGGTACATTATCTTATAAATACAAGTTACATTAATATGAATGTCTCAGTGGCGCTATGCAAATATTCAATTACAATTACGATTGCAGGCATTTAGGCCTATACTTTTAATAATATGACGTGACTTGGTCACATGGCCATAATATGAGAACTCGTGTTTCATCAGCTAAGCCCTGTATGACTATGCTGACAATGAATATATATATATATAAATATATATATATATATAGGCTAGTGATGGCGACGGGCAATGGGCCTATTTGTTGCGGTGGCTGAGACGTGGTGGCGATTGTTGCCGGCCTTCGGTCTGGAATCATTCTATAACAGTTGCACGCGCCAAGATAACCGTAACCATAGAAACCAATCATTCAATTAGGACACGAAGAGCAGTGCGCTACAGTCGCTCAAAGAACCATTATCTCTCTCCCTCTTCCTCTCTGTCTGTTTCTCTGCCTGTCTGTCTGTCTGTCTCTCTCTATCTATATCTATATATTTATATATGTATATATATGCTATTTATAAATATATGTACATAATGCTTACTTCAGATAATTTATGTATACATTCATACAGAAATATGTTCATATATATATATATATATACGTATATACAGCATATTATGTGGTAATATTTATGCGTATGATCAAACACCGAAGAAGAATAGTCTTCTTGACTATTGCGGACTAGATTTTATATAGCGTCGGTATTTAAGGTGATCTCCCGAACGTAGCTTTTGCGGGCGATGAGACCCTTTCGAAGATTTCTGTTTTATATTCATGCAAAGCAAGTCTTAGACAAAGCCACAATACATTGCCTATACAGCACCTTATAATATATATACATAATATATATATATGCAGTTTTTGCACATAGGGCCTATATGCAGACGCAATATGCAGCATCTTATATGCGGACATAATGTGAAGGCCTAGAATACACAATTGCAAATGCATAATAAGCGCATTCATCGGTCTATATGTGTGCAAAGTTGCAATATAATATGGCACTAATAATATTGCTTTGTTTACTATCCTTTGGCTTTATTTCCTTCCTTCCATCCAATATATATATATATATGTATATATATATATAAGTCTGGTCAGTTTATGTTATCAAGACTGTGAATTAGGTCTAGGATTTTGCTGCCAGCTACGTGAGCCAATGGCATGCGGCATTATGGCCTAAGGTTGCAAGACGGCTGTCGAATATTTATTACTTCCCATAGCAGAAACATTTTATACGGCTATTTTTAGTAGATATTTTTTATAAGATTGGCTTGATATATTATATGTGCAAATGAAAGGAATATCCTGCTATAAGTATGTGCATAAGATTAAACTCTTGTATACATGTGTTATTATTGTAGTCTGAGATTTATTCATTTATTAGGCGCCACTTCAAGAAAGGAACTCATTAGTGGCGACTGAGGAACCATGCAGTTAAATCACAGTAAAAGCTGACCTCTCTTTCTGTGTGTCTATATCTGTCTCTCGGTCACTGTATAGGCCTAGTCTGTATGCGTCTTACTAGGACCGTACCAAGGGCGGTGCAGGGCGAAAATGTAGAGGGGCAAAAATTTCAGGATGGAATAACTTTAATTATTCCATAAATTTATTCTTTCTTCAAATATGGTATTATTTTTTTATTCACAAATGACTGGCTGGCTAAAGTTCAATATCATTTTTACTGCAGATCATTATGTTTAGTTTCTTTAAAAAATCATCCATCCAAAATGAGTTCTTCGAAACACTCTCTGTCTATTATTCAATTTTATATGATATTCGAAATTTATGTGAGCAACAAAGAGCCCCAGATTAATGCTAGGCAGAGGGCGCTATTATAGTTGCGTCTTATACGTCTCAATGTCTCTCTTCCGACTTTGAATGAATATACGGTCTGTGTCTCTTTCTGTCCTGCCTTCCATCTATCTGTCTGTCTCTTCGTCTGTCTCTGTCTCTCTCTCTGTATCATTGTATTTGTGTCTTCTGCATGTATGTATCTGTCTGTGCGTCTGTCTGTATCTGTTTGTATCTGTCTGTATCTACCTATCTCTTTCTGTATATCTTTATAGTTGTCACCCTCTCCCTCTGCCGTTATGTCCAAAGCGTATACGGTGTGAGTTGCGAGTGGGCCTCGAGCGCCTCTGTCGTCGGCAGCCATACATGAGATGCTGCGTTCAGCTTCTGACGACTTGTCAGGGTTTCATCACAAAGTGGTCTCACGTATACATGTATACATGTATATATACATATATATATATGCATTAAACATATATGTATTTATACAATACATTCATATATAGGTGCATGTATATGTATGTATGTATGTATGTATGTATGTATGTATGTATGTATGTATGTATGCATGTGTGCATTCATTCACGCATATATATATATATATATATATATACAGAAATATGAGCATATATTCGTCCATATGGATTTTAATGATGATCTATATACATATACATAGATATGATTCAGGTCTACATTCATATAGGTCTAGACAATAATATATATATATATATATATATATAAATTATACGATATATATATATATGCATTAAACATATATGTATTTATAATTTATAATTGTATATAGACGAGGAGTAGATTACGAAAAGCTGACGAAATGATGAGATGATAACAAGGGTCGCCGTTTATATGGCATGTATGCATTTATATCAAAATAAATTCCTCTTTTATATAATTATGAAGGGAAGAACCGCTGTCGTATTCAAAGCGATGAATGTTTTTTTCAGTAATTCCTTCTCTCTGTCTCTCTGTCTCTCTTTATGTATCACACACACGCGCACACACATGCGTACACATACACATATACACACACGCCGCACACATACACACACATACGCACGCGCACACACACGCACACTCCTACACACAAGCCCGCACTCACGTTGCGTCGTGCGTATACATGTTCTCTGCAGTGCAATATTCGGCAAATATGCGGATTACGGGGATATCGATTATTTTACTGCGAAGGGCAATGATTGCACTGGTTGAAGAATAGTGTAAGGAAGAGGAGGAAGATTAAGAAGGGAGGAGGATGAGGAGGAAGAGGAGGAAGACCAGGAGAAGCAGCAGGATAAGGAGGGTTAAGAGAGAGACGTCGCCAAAAATGACACATCCAGAAGCATGTCATTCGCCTTGATGGAAAATCAAGGGGAGGATAAATAGAGAGAAGACGGTGGAGAAAGAGCAGGAAATGAGGAGAACGGAAGGTAATGCAGCGGAGTGGGAATATATTAGGAGGGAGGATGAGATGGAAAGAAGAGGAGGAGAGATGAGAGGGCATGGAAAGAGGAATGGCTACGAAGGATGATGAGAAGGAAACACTAGAAGATATGATGACGTAACGATTACAGCGATGAAGAAAATATGAAGAAAGATGAACATAAGACGAGGAGTAGATTACGAAAAGCTGACGAAATGATAAGATGATAACAAGGGTCGCCGTTCATTTCGCCGCAGATCATTTCATCGCAGATCATTTCGTCTAAGTTCATTTCGTCGCAGATCATTTCGTCGCAGATCATTTCGTCGCAGAACATTTCGTCGCAGATCATTTCGTTGCAGTTCATTTCGTCGCAGTTCATTTCGTCGCAGTTCATTTCGCCGCATTTTTAAAACTACACTAACCACGACCCTCACCACGCATATAACTTAACACTAACAGACCCTCAAGACGCATAACCTGTCCTTAGCCGACCATAAGGATGCTTAACCTGACGAAATGAATGCGACGAAATGAATGCGACGAAATGAATGCGACGAAATGAATGCGACGAAATGAGCGGTCACCGATCAGAAGCATACCAGGTACAATCAGTGTCCGATGTTGGGACCCCCAGCCTCAACTACAAGGGCTTCGATATTGTGATGAATTCTTAAGAGCTCCAGAAATTTCCAGCTGCCGACCTTCTGCTTTTTATGACAGATCAGAGTATACAATCATGGTCAGGATCTGAAATGGGGCTGAAGATGAAGAGGGAAGGTGAAGATGAAGATGTGAGGATTAATGAAGAATACGGATGGATAGGAAACGAATATGTAGAGAATTAAATCGAAGGAGGGTACGAGAATGATGAAGAGTAGAGAATGAAGAAACTGACGAAGAGTGTCTGATAAAGCAACGAAGGTCATCAACGGAGATGATGGATTCGAACATTAGAGTCTCCTAGATGTAGTTCTCATCAACAATACACGTTTTATATGCATATCACCCGGGTGCGTTTTCCGCGCACATCAACGGCGGGTGCGTTTTAGAATCACATCCACCGACCGGCAAGACGTATGCGCGCGGTCAGCGGCTGGCTGAGCACAGTTCCGTTGACGCATGGATGGATGGATGGATGGATGGATGGATGGATGGATGGACAGCAGTCTCCTATCCGCAGATATCTTGCGCGCATGGCGGAAACGCCGAAAGGTCAATTGTTTTCTTGGCTGGGCCCCATGGAGCGGCGTTCCTTCGGGAAAGAGGAGGAGGAGAAGTCGAAGGCGGATGAGGAAGAGGAGCTGGATGAGGAGGAGGAAGAGAAAGGGAAGGAGATGAGGAATATACGTCGTCATCGTTACTCGAATCGGAAGTCGATAATCTCAGCAGGACCAGTATGCGTGGCAGCCGACGGCAACGGTCATCGCCAACATGGAAACGGGGTCAGTCCACTGACCAGTCGGAAAATATGTATCCTACTATTTATGCGGCGCCTTTAAGGATCCTCGTAATTTTTAATGCAGTGACAGCGAAAGGAATATGCCGCCGACGTAGACCTATTAGTAGATGTTTCTTTATGGTAGGCTCACTGGATGTGTATTTTTGGCTCGTAACTGATAATTCCTAATGTAGAATGGCGTTTTGCAATTTGGTAGATAAGAACACAGGGCATAGACTATAATTATACAGCTTAATATTTTAAGTTACTACTTAAAATGACATTGCGTGCGCTTTGACCTAATAATTATGAAGCCCAGATACATTTCGAAATTCCAGGTGTTTATATAGTGCTGAGGAAATAAAAATATTGGGCCCTATACACTTGTAGGTGAAAGTGAAGAACGTGAGTTAAACATCTGTTAAACAATCGGTTATGAGTAACGGATTTATAATCTTAAGTCCAGATATTTGCAAAATTTAGAATAATATCGGACTAAGATGTCGCTTGCGTTTCCCTCTACTCGGACCAGGGTAAGAAAAATGTGTTCGTTTAGACATCTTTATTAGTGATATTCAAGAATGTATATATAATATATATAATATATAATATATATATAATATATATAATATATAATATATATATATATATACTGCCTCATCCACTGTAGTCTATAGGTAGTAGCAAAGGATTATTTAATTATTTAGTGCATATATATAGGCTAGTCTCTGGTCTTAAATTTCGCTGGAATTGCTATTTTAATTGGATTTGTTGAATTGGGGAAGTAAGTAACGACTTATTCTATACACGATCGGCGGCTGTGCCAACGGCCTAGCTTTTATTTCTTAACTATCACGTTAGAATTTACTTATAAACTTTACTCATTATACGTTTTATTGTAATTGTAATTAGCCCTAATTGCCCACCTATGCTGTGCCTATTCGAGCAACCTCATCATCAGTTGCTTCCTACTCAATTACACAAGGCCTCGATTGAATAGGATGATTCATAACTTTAATGGTTATAATGTGTGTAGTGAAACAGTTGACACGGCGCCTTCCATGTACCCAAACAGATTGAAATTCACGGTACTGTCGTAGTCTAAGTCGGATGACGATTGTTATCTTCTTGGTATCTTTGATGACGATTAGCTATTTCTCAATGTCATGTTTTAAGTCGAATAAATTTATTGTAAAACTGAAGCGTTCACAAACGCGGATAACACTTAAAGAAGATGGATTGGATGACGTTCTCAAGTGACAATTTAAAAAAATTAAATTCTGTCAATAAGCGACTGAATTGATTGTGATTGCAATTGCAATTAGTAACTTCTATCACGCCGGTGTCTAATGCATAATGTATCAAACGATCGCGCTCCAAAACCAGGCAGTGACAAGGTCAATGCACGGGAAGAGCTATCCACAGCCTATATGACTGCCTATGGAGGATAATAAATATGAACCAGGTAAGCGTCGAGTTGAGAATGAAAAGACCAACGCAACTGAGCAGAATGAACATGACTTTTGCTGTTACAATGAAATTTAGTGGTTTAAAAAATGTCAGTTCGCATATATCTGAATTGTAAGAAATATAGGCCAAAAAATTATCTGTTGTTTAAACACAATTTTGGTTTGCATGCATTTTAATTGCAGGAATAACACAGGCTTAAGAATTCAAACACTATTTTGATTGGATTGCCTGCTGTAAGTAACATCTAATTCATTCTACACGACCAACTGCTGTGCACGAGAAATCCATCGTCTCAATGGAGATTTAGGAATAAGTTTGCCTGAAGGAAACCATGTTGCGCGGAGGGAGAAAGGACTTGGAGTCCGATGCCTGTGCGAACAGCTCAGTGGAACAAGAGTGGAGCCAACCGAGTAGCGAGACTATCTTCTCAAAATCAATGTGCAAAGGTGGGCGTCGAAAACAGTCGAAACCGGTTAAGATGTTGAGAAGTGATGATGACGGAATGGAAACAGAAGGAGGAGTCGGAGGAGTTTGTGATTTCAATGAGTCATTGGAGCTCAATGACAAGGCGAAGGAGGAAGAAAAGGGAAGCTATGCTGGAAAGGAAATACACAAGCTGTGGCTGTGTTCTGCGAGAGAAATATCTGCGCGGTCGTTCGAGAAAAGTTACGCTGAGCTCACAGAGGGTTTCCACAAAGAGCCGCTGTTTATATGTCACAAAGAATCGGATCGAAAGTTGAGTGACGTCTGTCTTGAAGGGGGTAAGTCTGAGGCATCATTGAATACGGAGGGGACTGCTGCTGAAAGAGATTGTGGAGATGGAGTGTCCGATCCCTGCGAGGGCGCGGATTTTAAGAGACTGGGCATCGAGAGAAGAAATGCGGTGGGCACTGGTTCCTCGTGGTCACGTGTGTCTGGAAGCGTTATTGGTGAAGAAAGCGATTTTCTGGATGAGAAATGTTTAAATGTCCCTCACGGAATGTCCTCACGGAACGGAGAGGAGAGAAATGTTACGGAGGAAAAGCAGGTAGAGGAGAGTCAGATTATAGGAACGTATATCATGGAAGATGCTGTGACATGTAGTGCAACAGACAGCAAGGTTAAGGAGACTGTGACAGCACCTTACAGCGAACAGAGCGAAACAACAAACGGAGGAACAACGTTTGATACACGGAACCAGAAAGTCTGCAAGACTATGCAGGCATCTGGCAGACAAAACAATGGCATCGTTTTGACGAAGTGTGGTGAGTCCACGCTGATATCGCGTCAAAAAGACAGAAATGCAACGGATATATCGAACAGAAAGCCCAGTAAGACACTGGAAACGTCAAACAGAGGAGCCTGTAAAACACTTGGGATATTGAACAGAGAAGCCAGTAAGACAATAGAAATATCGCACAGAGAAGTGAAAGAGATTTTGGAAAGGGGCTCAAATAAGAGAGAAGATAAATGTGACAAACATATCGTAAAAACTGAAAGTATTAGATTTTCAAGCGATTACTTATATTCCGAAGCTGCAGCCAATTTGTCTTCCCAAAATCAGAGTGACTCGCACTCCGACTCTAATGAGGTCACAGTCGTAACCCTGGAAGACTCTCTTCAAGGCAGTGTCCATTCGCAGCTGGACAAGTTACACCAATCGTCAATCCCGTTCTCGTCAAGCACTTACGAGTCCAAGATCGCAGACAGCTGTAAGACTTCAATGCGGCAGTGTGTCGTGGAGGATTACTGCGACATCTGCCAGAAGCGCTTCTGCAACAAGTACTACTTAAGAAAACATCGCCAGGATGTTCACGGTCTAGTGAAATCAGATGCCGATGGGATGATGAGGACAGCACGTGGGTCGACCAAAGGCGGGGCAGACGACACGGATATTCAGGGATTTCGATTCGGGGCAGATTCACCAACAGGTGGCTCGAGTTCGGTGTTCTCCTCTGAGGCCCTCACCCTCGAGAAAACTATGCAGGGGTCTGGTGAACGGGTGTCATTCTCGTCGGCCACGTCGACTCCGCTTCTGAACTATCTGGTGTTCACTGGGGCTGTGAACGTACCACCAAAACGTACCCTTCCCACTCCCAGGCACGAATCCCATCACGAAAGACTCGTCTTTGGGTCGTCGGAATCAAATCCAGGTGACCTATCTCACTCTCAACTCGCAAATGCTCTGTCGTTTATTACGGACGGTCTGCAGGCGGCTCCAGGGTTTGGGTTTCTGGACGCTTACCTCAGACTCTGCCGCGATGTTGGAGGCGGCTTCAATGGAAAGAGTGAATGGGAGCAAAGCATCTATAAGCGACACGATAGGGGCAGCGCGGTTCTATCCCAGTCACTGGCGGATTTTCAGACGGACGCTTTCGTCAAGTTCCAGGATAATTATCTTGCGATTGCCAAAGCCAGGAAAGTCGCGGCACAGTGTGCGGCGATGGATAGAAGCGGTACGTCGTACGGTGGAGTCTTTCCACTTGGGGGAAAACGTTCGTTCGACTTCCTCTCTTCTTCCTTCGCCGGAAAAAACGATGACTACGCTTCCGAAGTCATGACGAAGCTGTTGAAAGCGGATCGATTTTTGAGCAGCGGTGCTGAATCGACAAAAACCGTTTCCGGATTTGGAACTGGGAAACTATCCGATCGCGTTGTCTGTGATCTATGCGGAAAGGAGGTCTGTAACAAATACTTTCTGAAGACCCACAAAACGAAGGTACACGGTTGGCAGGAAGGCTCGTCTTCACAGACTTCGGATCGATCAGTTGGTCTAGGGCCCTTCAGTTCAACTCTGTCCTACCTGGTCGACGGCCTTTCTTCCTCGAAGCATGTCGCTGGGGGCGAGACTAACCTTGCGACCAAGTCTCCCTGCAGACGTAAGCCATCAGAAGAGACTCAAAGCACGGATTTCTTCAGCAAAGATTTGCAAACGAAAGATCCAATCAACGGATTCCACACAATAGAAAACACCAGAACAATGAGCAGAGCAGATACAATCAATTGCCAATCAACGTTGAAGAATTCGCCCTATCGTCCTTTCTGGTCCAATAACGAATGGTCATCACCCGCCACTCATACACTGGTTGGCAGTGAGATTAGCATACCCGAGTCGCTGTTGGGTCAACAAGGTAAGTGGAAGGAGGAAGGCTCTACATCGCGCATAACTTGTCGTCTCTGTAATAAAGTCGTTCCTAATAAGCACATCCTGAAAACGCATCTGAAGCGGCGACATGGGATTGGCGGTTGGAAGAACAAGGGCGACGTCAAATCGACTGAATTAGATGGAAATTTCCGTTCGCCAATTGAAACGGGTAACAGCGCTTCACGAATCCACGAGGAGGATTCACAGGCAAAAGAATCAAACCCATCGAAAAGTTTCTCTCAATATATGAACGAAGATGCGGATGTGTTTGTAAATTATGAAATTGGGTCAGAGGTCGTTGGTCAGAGGTTAACAACGCAGACTCCCGATAGAAATGGCGCGATAGGGACACGTCAAAGAGACGAAGAGTGGGAAAAGTCCTCAACGGAGAACGATATCCTTGACTCGTTACCTAACCGGCGTGATTCCATAACTAAGACTCAAGCAGGGAGTAGCACCGATCTGGAACAGACGAACCCCAGTAAGATCATGAATGATCCTATAAGCGTTCAGGATGGAGGAACATCCATCTATACCAGTCCAGTTGCTCGGTGCGAATCAGTCATGCGTAGGCGGGAGCGTGGCGAATCAAGAATGCGGTTGTCATCTAAGGCAGATACTGTAGGCATGGACACGCATCTGTTCGATTTGAAAACAACCTCCCTCTGCTCCAAAGACGGGTTCGACACTGTGGGCCGTATTCGATGCTTCCTCTGTAGGAAGTCGTTCCGCTCAAACTCCCACTTCAACATTCATCTGCGTAAGGTCCACGCATCAGTGCTTCCTAATCCGTCGGACAATAGCGGAACCACAGACAATGGAACACCGGGAATTGACGACAACCGATGTCAACAGACGAATACAAGAGGGAAGCAGCTTACGGAGGCTGACATAAGTCCAAACAAACTCGATGGTATAAGAAATGGCAATTTGGAGGTGTCCTCGCCGAAAGGGGAGTCACCAGCCGTGGGGGTGGGTCGAAGGTCAGGGGCAAAGGCATCGATGCAGCCGTTTCTGTTGAGGGAGGTGCCTGGTCTGGACCTCTTCTGCCCCGCTGTCGTCTATCTTCCCTCGCTGCGAACCATGACCAATCCGACGTCTGTCACTTTTACACTGACCCCGATGGTTCAGGAGGAACTGGGTCAGTTCACGTGATGACGTCGAAAGACTCAGGCGCATGTTCACTGGTTGAGATGACGTCCATCGACGCATCTCAACAGTTGATTAAAAAAGGCGCTTTATGAATGATTACACGTTTAATACCCTTACTCTACTACTTACATTAATATCATACATGTGCACACATAATGCATACGTAAGCTAGATACATATATGGAAGCACACATACACAATTTATGCGTAAGCCCCCTTCTCTCTCTGTCTCTCTCTCTCTCTCTGCAACAACGATCCCGCCTCTTAATCTCTAGGAACCAGTAGCATCTCTTTGTCCTTTAAGTTTGGCCTGCCTTGGCTCAATGCCGGGCATTTGCTATGAGAAGTCCCTCCACGTGGAATCGTCTCCACCTCTGCTCCGCCCTGAACTCATGTCTGGGATTTCCTCCATATATCCTATCGTTGTCTCTGAGGACGTTTCTTTTCCACTGGGGCCTCCGCGGTGAAGTGCCACAGAATGGCCTATAGCACAAGAGGCTCTCTATAAATGCTAAGATACTATAAGATACGGCAACGCGTAAACTGTCCATGATACGGGTATACGAGGTGATAACGCTGTAGTCCTCAATTGCAGTCGAATATAATTTTATAGGGATATAGTATGATTATAGTTTATAAGTATTTTCTGAGAGATTTATTTTCTTTACTGCGTGTAAGTATCAAGAACGTTGATGTTGAACTTTCACTGATTGAATTCTGCGGTCCTTGTTGCGTCAAATAAAATATACACGTGTCAATTGAGTCTATGTTTTGTTTGAAAACCATTAATTAAACAATTATCATCAATTAAATAAAAGTAATTATATGTTATCAATTACATTTCATGAATGCATTTATCTGAATAAATGCAAGTATGTATTTGCTGAGTGCTCGGTTTCTAAAGTTTAGTCACTTGACTCCTTTATTTAGAAGTATCGTAATGATATACGTGTTGGAAACACTACGAATGTATGCATGTATATATATGTATATATATATATATACATGTATATATATATATATATATATATATATATATGATGACGATGACAATAGCGATCATAATAAAAATAATAATATACATACATATACAGTAACTGTTATTTATCTATATATATATATATATATATACACGGTGATTCATTAAAAAACGTACCTTACATAGGTTAGCATAACTCAGGTAAATGACCATTAATTTTAATGAAATTTCAGAATAATGATGCTTGATATTCTATTCAAGTGCTACATAAATCATTTGACACACCAAGCTAAAATGACGTAACGCGATTGACGAAACTAATGACGTCACGAAAATATCGCGAAAAAATGGTGTTTACCGAAGAGGATAAACAATTTGTTACATTCTTACGAAAGAATAAAAAGTACAGTGCAAAACGTTTTCTAAAGAAATTTCCTGATAAAGAGTGGACTCTTGGTGGATTAAATGCGTTACTTTCAAAGATCGACAAAACTGGGTCTTTCCATCGTCGACCAGGCAGCGGCCGCCCGCGTACGGCAGCAACAACCGACAATGCTGAAAAGGTTGAATCGCTGGTGCTCAGCCAGGAAGATATGCCGCAAACGCATCGCACACAGAGACAAATTGCTCGAGAAATAGGAATCAGTCAGACATCAGTTTGGAGAATTGTCAAGAATGATTTACATTTGCGATGTTTAAAGAAACGACACGCTCAAGAACTCACAGCAGCCAACAAGCAAGCAAGATTGACACGTTCCCGTCAGCTACTGAGGTTGTATCCTGCAAGCTTAGTGAATTTCATTTGGTTTACTGATGAGAAATTGTTTACTGTGGCAGCACCCAGTAACAGTCAGAATGATCGTATTTATGTCTCAGCCGGTACAAGGAAGAGAGACGTTCCAGCAAATCGTCTTTTGCGGACTCGACCAACTTTCAGCAAGTCCCTTATGGTATCTGTCGGGGTATCTGCACTCGGTCGTACGAACATCCATTTCATCGAACCAGGTGTTAAGATTAATGGACAATATTACAGAGATGTTCTACTAATGCAGGGTCTCTTGCCTGACATTCGTGAGATAACGGAGTATTTCATCTTCCAGCAGGATAGCGCTCCTGCGCACAGAGCTCGGGAGACCGTTGCGTTACTCGAAACTGAAACACCTGATTTCATCCCGCCTAATTACTGGCCACCTAATAGCCCTGATTTGAATCCAGTGGACTATAAGATATGGAGAGTCATGCAGGAAAAAGTCTACAGAAATCGAATACATGATGTCGACGAGTTGCGTCACCGAATTGTGGAGGTATGGGATGAAATGGATCAGCGCATCATTGATGAGTCAGTCAGGCAGTGGCGTAGGCGTCTTCGCGCGTGTGTTACTGCCCGAGGGGGTCAATTTGAACATAAACTGTAACTTTCCTCCTATTCAGAACTGATTCCTCTATGTTCACTTAAAATTTTTTTTACATAAACCGATATTTGACGGAGTTACAATTAAATATCTAGGGGTACGTTTTTTAATGAATCACCGTGTATATAGAGAGAGAGATAACAGTTACTGTATATGTATATTTATTATGAAAAGGATGGGATTATTTTTATTACGATCGTTATTGTCATCGTCATCGTCATCGTTATTGTCATCGTCGTCGTCGTCGTCGTCGTCGTCGTCGTCATCATCATCATCATCATCATCATCGACTACGTCATCATCATTATCTCATCAACAACGGTCAATGACCTAATGCAATATCATACATAAATATATTGAGTATATATCTTTTACTAGATCAGTATCGCGTGAGTATTTGGCCTAGTAAGCAATTATTTGATACAGACCTACTCTGGGGTAACTAGGCCACTGTCGTGTGTGCGTAGGCCCTGTTTACGACGATTTACTAGACCAGTATCGAATGAAAACTGGTCAATGGTCTACGTTACTACATGGCGTCGACATATCTTCTGGTCTGGTGGATCTGTAATGACATTCGAGTGTTGGCTGTGAATGGGTGGATATTCAAGAGAACGAACGATTGTGATGGACGTCAGATGAAATCAGGTCAAAGGCAGAAATAACGACGATAGCCAACGACATTAAGGGTCCTTGAGGACCAGCAGACGAAAGCCCTACAGGCTGCCAGGATGTCTCTATCTGTCTTTATCTGTCTCTGTCTGTCTGTCGCAGTCTGTCTCTACCTCTCTTCGTCTCTCCCTATGTCATTGTGTCAACGTTTGCATGCTTCTAATATGTATCTCTATTCGTTTCTTTTCCTCTTCTTGTCTCTCCCTGCTACTGTGTCTTTCTTACGGTCGCCGTATCTCTATCTCTGCCTTTCTCTATGTCGCTGTCTCTGTCTCTGTCTAAGTCTCTCTCTGTCTGTGTCTTTGTCTCTCTGACTCTCCAACCATGTCCCTCCCTATCTTCCTCCCTCAGTCTCTCTTTCTCTTTTTGTTTTTCTCTCTCTCTGACTGACTCTCCATCTGCCTCCGTCTCTCTATGTCTTTGTCTCAGTCCGCTTGTCTCTCCTCTCCCATCCTTTTCAACCTCTCAAGCCCTTAGTGGGGGGGGAGGGGAGGGCTGCTGGTGTACTAAGCCAGAGCGCTATATCCTATACCAAGGACGGCTGATACTGCTTCTGGCGCAACATGATGTCCGTCTGTTGTTGATGCCTTGGCTGTGGACACGCAGCCACCTTAATTGCATTCGACAGAATAGACGTGGATGAAGATGCCATAGTAACACTGGTGATTATGATGTGTGTCTTTTATATGCTTTTCGTCTGAATGTGCATGCATGCATACGTTTAGGCTATGCATGTGTGTATGTGTATATAGTATACTCATGTATGCATGCACATTTGCAGTTGTATGTCTGTAATCGTGCACGTGTATGTGTGTATGCATGGATGCATGTATGCGCGGGTGCACTGGTCAGGGTCGTAACGAGCTATAACTGCGCCCTGTGCCTAGCATCAAGCTGGCGCCCCCACATCTTGAAAATAGTGCATTTTATGGAATAATAAGTTATTCCATCTTGAAATTTGCGCCCTTTCCATATTTGCGCCCTGGACCACGGCCCCACTGCCCCCTCGGTACGACCCTGGCACGGGTTCAACATGTTGGGATATTATGCATGAATGATCACGTTTGTGATCATTAGTGTGTCTTATCCCTTTGATCTACCCCTCAATACTAATATGAAAGTAGGACCTTATGCTTCCTTTTTGGGAATTTTCTCTTTCCCAGTTACCTCCCACATCGATTCATTGTTTCATCTACAGCCCTTTGTACAGTTGAAGCTTATTGTTGTATTGTATTCCATCTTGCTATTAATTAAACTGGCTATGCACTGATGATTGTATGTGTGTTCTGTTAACTGTAATAGTGTGGTTGGTGTCAATAGCACGATATTGATTGATTGGATGTATCTAAGGGCGTGTATATAAGTATGTGTACAATGTATGCATCTATATGCAGTTATTTATGAGTGATAATGAGAATGACGAATATAATGATGATGACGACGATGATGGTGGTAATTTCGCTGACGGAGATGACGACGATGACGATGACGACGACGACGACGACGATGATGATGATGATAGTATTTTTCGTTCACCAACTTTTGTAATAATGAGAAGAATTGCTGTTAACTTTCATCTCAATTAATACGAATGAGTCTTATAATCTTGCTGCCAGTCTGCAATCACAGATATCCGAACAGCGATAGTTATCAGAATTATTGATTAATTACATTATTTTGTATTCTCGATATTGAGACATATAGGGAATGTACAACTGATAATATGATTACACAATCTTGGTCAAGTGAAATATAAATAAAAAGAGACAAATATACGTGTATTCTATTGACATGAGCAATATAATTATCTAAGGATTCGCCATACGCATAAAATTGATATGTATGCTGTGCCGATCGAGATGCTTATGATGAAGAGGAAGCAAGATGGTCGTAATGACGCTGTGGAATTAATTGAAAAGCAGACAATGTGAGGCCGATTACTGCGACCAGTTGGAGACAAAGGATGGTGTATATATACAGGAAGAAGAGATAGCCGTATGTAAATATGCATGTATAGACAGAGAGTGGAAGAGGTATATATGGTAAGGAGGGAAAGCTGTATAAAGACTGAGAGAGAGGAGGATGGTGTATTTATAGAATGGCGGGAGAGTCGCGCAAGGAAGACTCAGAGGGAAGAAGGATGGAAGGATGGAAGGAGGAGTGATGTCTGATGACTGAGAGGGGAGGATGGTCTATATGTAAGAGGGGAGATGGTTGTACATAGATGTACAAACACTAAAACGGAAGGATGATCTTTATGTTGGAGTGGGGTGGATAACATTATGGGGTGGATACTAATATTGGAGGGACGGTTTGCCGTGTATGCGAAGGGATTGATCCACACAGAGTCACAGACAGAGAGTGCAAGGAGAGACGCCATGGGGGAATAGAACCAACCCATTCTCATATATTTAAACTGCGGTTTAAAGATTGAGAATGAGATGGTTCTATTCGCATTCCATCCATCATCATCGTCATTATCATCATCGGCGGCGTCGTCGTCACCACGGCCACCACCGTCATCATCATCATTATCATCATCATCATCATCATCATCATCATCATCATCATCATCATCATGCATCGTCGTCGTCAACGTCGTCGTCGTCGTCGTCATCATCGTCGTCGTCGTCGTCATCGTCATCGTCGTCATCATCATCATCATCATCATCATCATCATCATCATCATCATCATCATCATCATTATCATCATCATCATCATCAGATGTTCGATCGCTTAATCTTTTTCCAAATATGTCATTAATAACGTCAGATAACCATCGTTGTTCGTATATCTATTATAACTGACTGGAAAAATTATCAACCACACTCGTAGGCTATAAAAAATGAAATGAAAGAACACAGCAATTATTTCAATTATTCCAAAGTTGGTGGGCGAGGAAATGACAATAGGTCTATCATTTGTTGAAACTCGTCGAATGCTATTGTAATAATTGTAATTGCAATTATTGCTATAATTGTTTTTTGAAAGCGCTGCTTAAAATTAGCGGCGCTTCCGACTGAAATCGGCTGCTTGGTGGAAAATAATTAAGATCTTCAAGTGCCTTTGAAGCTGATCAGAGGAAAGAACAAGGTATGATACCAATAGTGTTTGAGAGGGATTGAACGAATTTTATATCTAAACGGACATTACGATTTTATATCAAATTTCTACTGACCACCAAGAACGATAAGGACACCATCTTCAATCCACGGTTGTTATTGAGAATCCTTCTTGCACCATGATCTCTATACAACCGGAAAGTAGTAGTTGTAGTAATTTCAGTTTAGCGACACTGTGCGATAACAGGGATCATCAACGTCGCCCTCCTCTTTCAAACAGGCTCGGGACCGACACTGCCAGATTGCAAACAGTAACGACCGAGAAATTGTCCAAGGTTTGATGTGAACATCAGTCCCTCGTCTGATATCGTTCGTGGTTTGACATTACAAGATTTATCGATAAACGAATATCATATTAAGATTACAGTGGTCACCCTTGCTAGGCCGGCAATCAAGGCAAGTGCGTAAATCGAAATTAGTGCAAATCAATTAATTATCATTCTAACAACTTTTCATCTCTTGTTTTATTCCAACGACTCTCGCTGTTCAACGCGGTGTCGTTATGAAGCAGTTTCGCTGCAGCCAAGTAGGTCTATTATAGACGAATTCAGGACTTCAGTTTTATACAATAGTTAACATTTAATTGAAGTCCCTGACGGATGCTGTATACCTCTGGGCAAATAACTCGAAATTTTAATAATTAATAATGATTTCTGTATGTGACTGACCTATGGCTCCAGTGCGTTAGCTGTCGGTAGCCCAGACTCGTCAGCCAACTCCTCACCCATCTAAAAATCGGATATCACGAGTAGCATTTGTCAATTACATCAGTTTTAGAGGGCCCGACTGAAGCAGCCCAAAGCGTGAGGCCACTAAGTCTTATCTGCGGTATGGCAATTTGTTTAATTATAGACATCGGGTCATAACACAGATGCCCTCCTCCTAACCCATGTTTGGGACTGGCATCATGCGAATACCGAAGTATGATTTCGTGACATAGGCAACCGTAAGAACAAGACTGTTATTGATGCACTTACGCATACCCTAAGTGCATATATATATAGATATATATATGCATATATATATATAGGCCCTATATATATATTTCTATGCTACTCATAAAACGAGCAATTACCGGTACAATATTGGTAAAATACAACTGTATATGATATACAAGTTGCACATACATCATTTAGCTTCGAAAGTCTATATTATAGAAGGTCAATTCGAGACACTTCCCGTACCGGTCAAGTCTTCTGTAAGAATTCTCGTTGAAATGGTGTCAATGATTAAATGGTGTTAATGGCATCGAAAGGAAACGGAATTAGAAGTTTTTCATTTTCATTACCTCCATCGATAGCAAAGGTTGCAAGTGCTAAGCGCACACAAGAGACAACAACAGCCAAACCCAACGACGATGTTAACCAGATCTCTTTGTCTCGTAGGGCCACACAAGACGCCCTTAGCAACAACAAGTAGACGTCAAAGCAGACAAACAGAACAAGCCATCTATATATGTATTTATGTGTCGTATGTATGTATGTACGTATGTACGTCAAGCACACACGCATACATACATGTAGTGACTACTAAAAATGTTTAATTCTTTCTTTTCTCAATTTCTGATGTAAATAGTTTAGACGGATAGAGAACAAGGATTTATGAAAAGCAAGTCATCATGAAATTCAGATAAATTTAAACAAACAAGATGGTAAGCATCTAACCTGAAGTCTTGAAATGATGAAAGGCATATAGTCATGGCAGCTGGCTACTCTTTCAGTATTCCGCCTTTTCGGCAGGTTCGCTTGTCCAATGTCTCTCTGTTCAGGGCATCCTACTTCATCCGCCCACTCAATGAAATATAATTGCCAATCTTCGCCATGCAGCTATCAACAGTCAACTGCACGCCCAGAGACCACCACGAGGAGGTGTTGGCAAAGGTCTCCGTAGTTCAGTCATCCTCTACCAGAGGCATACATACAATTTGAAATTAATCGCCCGCTCATGCCCCCGAAATTCCAAATTTCATGAAATAGAATTTTTTAGTTTTAATGTAGTGTTGACATAGAAGACCAGAGGTACAGAACACACAACAGACTAAGCGTCCTTAGAGGATGCTTTGCAGTTGCTGCCCCGCGTCGCTGAATCATCCAGCGGTCATGGCCGGCATATCAACTATATGGACTTTTTCGCCGCTTACGAGAATGCTCTGTCGGACTGGACTGACCTCATCCTCCCTCTGCATTCCAGCAGATCCACTCAAACATTCTATCTCTCTGCTCCGACATCAAGTGTCTCTTTCTCCGCCTCCAGTGCCTTCGCCTGGAGTGGCTTAACTCCTTCGTTCCTTTGTGCTCTCAGCAGTCCGCCGGAGCGACTTAATTCCTTACTTCCTCTGTGCTCTCAGCAGTATGCTGGAGGGGCTTAATTCCTTCGTCCCTCTGCGCTATCAGCGGACAGTCGGCCGGAGCGACTTAATTCCTTACTCCCTCTAGGCTGCCTGGAAATCCGATCAAACGTATCTGTGGTTTGAAGCCGATCGTGGCATCCTCTTTCTCCTTCTTGTCCCTTTCTTTTGACCCAGCTGGTTGACCGCTCGAGTGGCTCAGTTCATTACTGTAAGAGCGCGCCTCTTGCGTCATCTTTGGGTCGTCTAGGTCCAACTGAATTCACGCCCCGTTTGGGTTGTTCTAGGGTTGTTTTAGGCCCTTCACTGTATATTTTATACACAACCGAAATCTGAAATATGAGTGCTCCTCTCTTCCTTTGGAGTCCTAGCTATTGACTCACTAACTCATGGATGTCGAGCAAAAAGCTCCGGCTCAACCCTCTGGAAACTATTTATCCGGCTTGAGACCCGGCCACAAAAGCCAAAGATTGACTTAGGTGTACTACTCCGCTGCCTTTCCCCTCTTTACTTTCGCAACGTCTGTGCGCAATTTCTGGGTCCGACCCTGATCATTCTCTCCTTCGCTCAGCATGTCAACTCGGTAATTCGCAGCTGTTTTACTTGCAGTGTAACAGATAAACCCCTTGGATATCTAAGTAAATGTAAAATAAATTAAATGGCCCAAAACCTGTAGATGAATGAAGTACCTAAATGTCAAAGCTAACGGGAAAGGAGAAACGTTGATGCATTTGGACACCAATTTTCTCACAAAAGTTAAGTTTAACTATAAAAGACAATGTTCATTTCTTATATTTAAAGTCATATCATATTATACGTATTATAAAGAAAAAGTGTCTAAACATAAGCATTCATAACCCTAATGTCGAAGCCATAAAGTTCAGATTAAGCAAGCCAGCTAATGTTCAGTCCTGTCTTTGCTAATGTTCATGTTGCAGTCCTGTCTTTTGAAGTCTCGCCATATAAATTTAGGGTAAAGCCGAAAAATATGAATTCATATCCTAGGCCTACCTCGAATCTTCGCTTCACAGTGGCCTTGATGTTGGTTGGCTTTGAAGGTTGTTGACTTTGAAGTTGATTGGCTTTGAAGTAGGTTGGATCTGAAGCTGGTTGGTTTTGATTCCTTTCCTTTCCTTTGAAGTTGGTCACACGAAGGTTGACGTTCTATCCGGATTTTTTTCTTGCAAGCCCCCTCGTCCGCTTAAACTTAAACTTACCGTGAAATCGAAAACAATTAAAAAGTTAAACTTAAATATGCAAACTAATGTTCGGTCCCGTGTTTTAAAGTGTTCTCTCAGTTCCGTTTACAAAAGTGTTCCTTCACAAACATAATAAAACGTAATAATTAAAATACTAACATAGGCTTACCCGCTCACCCGTTTCTTTGAAGTCGGCTTTGCGATAACCATTACGTCATAAGCGATTGTTTTACAAATAACGTCATCGAACCGTATCCAATCACAGCACCGATTTTCCCCACGTGCAACTTGTAGCCAATCATCTTCAGTATCCCATTTTCAGGCGATTGCTTTTCCGCTAGTTTAACTACGCTATTAAACAATTAAGTAAGTATGTAGAAAACTGAAAGTTTAAATTTTACAAAAGGAAATACAGCCGATGTTAATGCTCTTGGTTCAGGCAAAATAAATAATGGCCTGTCAGCTGTTAACAGCTGCCACAGTAAGAGCAGGAACAGACCTCATAAGATTAACCATCCGAAGAAAGACCATTATTATTATTATTATTATTATTATTATTATTATTATTATTATTATTATTATTATTATTATTATTATTATTATTATTATTATCATTATTATTATTATTATTATTATTATTATTATTATTATTATTATTATATATATGTTTCACATTATGCTGTTATCGCCCATGATGAGCTAAGTGAGTGTTGGCAATGTCCCGAAGAGGCAGGCGGCGTTCCCACGCTGAAGAACAACCGAGATACGTTGGAACAGAAATGATGTCTCCATTGGATCGTGGGTTGCAGCACTCGTTCGACTACCCAACTCTGAGATGAACTCCAGTCCTTCACTGCTCCAAGCGCCGCCGGATTCCAAGGAGAGGGCTACGAAGTCGTGGGTGTTGGTTATGGTGGAATACTTGGCCCTCTTCGTCTTAGCTGCGCGTTCGGCTGCTTCGCCAGCTCTGATAGATGTGTCGACAAGATGTGACTTGGCGTAGGTGTCGGGCACTGTCACATCCCATGCCAGACATCGACCACGTGTCCAAGGAATGAGCGTGACGCCGTCCGGTCGCTTTCCATCTTCTCTTAGCAAGCCGAGAGGTTCCTTTTGCGCTGGAATCTTCGCCCTGCCAAGAGCTCTCCAGATGACATCGTTCAACATGCTGTGTCGTTGATGTTTTCCGCTGCCTCTTCTACAAATTAGTCCATGGAGCCCTTTTGCGTCGACGCTCTCTTGACACTGGTGACACAAATGTGGCTCGCAGAGCGTCGTTCCTAGCCTCAACCCGGCTGCCAGTCGTACATCCTCGTTTGAGAGGCGCAGGCCTAGGGCAGTCACAGGGGGCGCTAGCATCCAGTCTCCAGAATGAGGTGCTCGTGAGGCCAGCAGGCGAGCACGGTCGCATGGATTGTTATTGGAATCCAGCAGACCTTTCCATGCCTTGTCTGTAAATCGGAGGTCCCATTCTTTCTGGCGATAACTTGCTGCTCCTGTTGGTGGTTCTGCATCTGTCAGGGTCTTCCAAGCGTTGAGTGCTGAACTCGCAAGTTCATATGGTTCCTCAGCAGACTCTGTTGGTAGGATGCATGCCTGGAGTTCGCTTGTACTAGCAGCAGAAGCCAGAAAGGCAGAAAGTGCCAGCGTAGATGCACAACGAACTCCCAGACTACCATCTCTCACCGGCAAAGAAGCCTGGAGCCAGCGGTCATCGTCAAGGTCCACATTTAAAATGGTTGACAGTCCTTCTCTCAGCAGTTGATCAAACCGAGCCAAGCCCGGGCAATCAGCGCAGACGGCTGTGCGCAGACTGTACAAGAGCTTCGGTACACTTAGACTGTTTCTCAGCAGAACCAGAGCGTCATGTGTATAAAGCAAGGACAATCTTCCGATTGCCCTCTCGAGGTCATTGGCCTTTGAATTAACGACCATGTTCACAGCTGGACCTGAAATTAGAGGTGCACCCAACAAGGTCATGTTATTATTATTATTATTATTATTATTATTATTATTATTATTATTATTATTATTATTATTATTATTATTATTATTATAAGAGCCAATGGGCTTGACCCGATCTGATGGAAAAAGACCAGTCATATACCATGGCGGGCGGGGCGGTATTTGATATGGGACGCGACAGTGTCAGATACAATGGCAATGTCGTATCTGCCAGAAACGTCACAAAGAGCGGGCGCAGCGGCCGAGAGGGCGGCGAACTTCAAAACTCAGAAATACGCCGAGCTAGCCTCCACGTAGATGTACGTCTTCACACCGGTGGCATTCGAAACCTTTGGCCCCATCAATTCCGAAGGCCAAAGATTCGTTTCAGAACTGGGACACAAACTGAGCGCAGTCACTGAGGAGCAGAAGGAGACAACTTTCCTCTACCCGCGCATCTCGATGACTATTCAACGCTACAACGCAGTTGCTTTCAAGGGAACTTTCACTGCTTAGAAGTCCAACGAGCAGGGTTACTTCGGACGTCATCGCCATTAATTTTCACTTGAAATTGATAAAACCGTTATTATTATTATTATTATTATTATTGTTAATGTTATTATTATTATTATTATTATTATTATTATTTAGCATGGTAGTGTTGACGAACAACATATGGCGTTCCCTCGCTGGACAGCTACCGAGAGTCTTTGGAATAGGTAGCGTGTCTCGAGTGTGTCATGGGTCACATCGGTCAGCCTTAGTCCCAAATCCAACACAAAGTTCAAACCCTCGGAACTCCAAGCACCACTGGACTCCAGTGTTATTATTATTATTATTATTATTAATATTATTATTATTATTATTATTATTATTATTATTATTATTATTACGGTCTTCAATATAACTTCCATCAAATCGGGTTAACCCCATCATCGGCTCTTTGACAGTGGGGACCCCTGCACGGATTAGACTCCTATAAATAAGGTCGTTCAGGGCCGCGTGTCTGGGCCAGCGTCCCAGGCCCAGGCCGCATTAGAGACCGTGATATCCGTTTCCCTCGACCAGGGCACCGCATGGGCAGTAATGAGGTAAACAGACGGGTAACTCAAGTTTGTAACCCACCGCCACCCTCAGGGATTCATCATCAAGTCTCAGCCCGCAGTTGGTAATCGGTAGGGCTAAGAGCCAGTCGCCTGCCTGTGGTGCTGACATTGCTCTAAGACGTGTCTGATTCTGAAAATCAGGCATTCTAATAATAATAATAATAATAATAATAATAATAATAATTTCCGTTTATTTTCAAATTTGCAACAACGCAGCATGATACAGACTTAGTATGAACGAATGATGGCAAGTTATTACAGGAGTCGAATTTAACTGGACTCTGCAGCCATGCAGCCCCATTGCGTTATACATCTAATCTAACCAAAGCTGCCGCCAAGCCAAAAAGGACTAGTCAACCTTACGGGGATACGGATATCGAACTCGGTTCCTCAGCTCTACGTCCCAGTATCTTCTCAATTAAGCCTACTCTGGATGAAGGAGCAGGACAACGCTACTGCTCTGGCGAACAACGTCAGCGAGCGACTGAGTTATTATAGATTTTAGTTTTCATGTTTGATGTAACTCAGGTCAAGACTTCTAAGTCATTTGCTCTTACATCCTTTTACCCTGCAATAGTCTACCTGTGGCCGTACATTATGGTCTTCCTATCGATTGATTGATAAGCTATCTGTTTAGCATCAATTTGCTATGACTATCAAATAAATCAATCGATTTTTATATAGATCATTATTATTTACATAGCGCCTCTAGCCTCGGTGTCTTCCGTTCAACACCGAACAGCGACTTGAGGCTGGTCAAAGCCGCTATCAACATTTCAGATTATAAAATTATTTGATAGCATCGGATTACATTATTCTGAACTAGATATTTTCTGATCAAATCAAAATGAAGCAGAACAAACTAAACATTTTCACTTTTTTGAACAGTTTAATGCAAGGAAATGTGTAACAAAATAATATTCAATGAAATATAAATCGCAATTATGTCTGAGTAGTCTAAACACAATCTTACTATGGGCCCACAATAACGGGGCTAGGGCCTGAATTCTGAATAATTAAAGGCCCTGGCAGTGTCTCATAATGTAGGCCTACGAATTTTAACCAGAGTCCAGCTGAGTACCCTGCGTGTGCGCGAACTGTCGAGCCATGATGTAATAGCTTATGCGTATAAAAGGGCGATGTCGCAGCAATTGGGTGAAAACGAACCTGCTCTCTTAATCTAGCAGTGGTCAGATTTGTAAAACAGAAGCAGAGGAGTTGGCTGCTAATATTATCTGGAATCTGAAGAATTTCACACAATATCAATGCCCAGTGGTCAATTTAAGCCTGAACGAACCTCATGGAGTGCCGGAACAGCATTCCTACACCCCAGCCAGTATGTATGTATGTATGTATGTATGTATGTATGTATGTATGTATGTATGTATGTATGTATGTATGTATGTATGTATGTATGTATGTATGTATGTATGTATGTATGTATGTATGTATGTATGTATGTATGTATGTATGTATGTATGTATGTATGTATGTATGTAAGCATGTATGTTTGTATGCATGTATGTTTGTATGTATGTATGTATGTATGTATGTATGTATGTATGTATGTATATATGTATGTATGTATTTATGTATGTATGTGTTCTTGGTTATGTATATACATGCAATCATTCATGTACTATACAAGAGTGTGTTTGATCTGCACATAAAAATATACACAAATATTTACAGACACAAGATATGTTCCTCGCTGAATTAGTGGCATAATTAGATCCAACTGTAAAATTCCACTTCAATTTTGAGCGATTTGTATTTGTACTCATATGTATAACGTTACATATTAATATATATATATATATATATATTAATAAAAGCCTGTCGAGCACAGGCCCAGCATGATAATTGCTTTCATGTTTGCGTGACGCTGAGTCACAGGTATATATATACATATATATATATATATATATATATATAGGCCTACATGTTTACATATATACAGCTCGTGTGTCTATTATATTAGAGTATTAGTACACGGATATAATTATGACCTATATATATAATGATGCGCTCGGCTGTCTGCCTTGCACCTTGTAACGCTCTAATTACAAAACAGACCAATGGATGTCGAATGCGAGCATAAACATGGTTAAAGTTTAGGTCGAGAGAGTGCGCCCAGATCCACAATAGATGGAAGCCTATAGGACAGCAAGCAATAGCTGCCATTGACATGGACTTTGTCTGAGCTATCTTTGAATGCGGTTTTAGAACAGCGAGACAAAAGATGTACACACCGATACACTGTAGAGATGTGAGATATTAACATAAGCCTACAGGAACAGCAGATTCAAAGGTTGTGGAGCATTTTTGGTAGCGCTGCTTGGGCCGCGTTCGTCATCTACGTGAGACTTCTGACTTAGGACAAGATGGCGGATTATCCTGACTTCCATGCCAATCTACAGATGTTCTTAAGAAGTCTCGATGAAAACAGAAATGGGAGGTAATTCTGATGACTTTTTGTGAACTGTAGCTGTGAAGGTTTGTTGCAGGCCTAAAGCCGTAAAACGAATGAGTTATCAACTCATTTAACCTTAATTTTTGTGTACAGAAAATTGGAGATATATATATATATATATATACATAATGTTATTTTCTTAACGGTAAATGTAGATGTATTTATATAGAGACCTTGCTTGTAGAAGTTTCATATTAACGACACTATGTGATAACAACGATCCTTACCGTCGCCCTCCCTTTTATCTAGGCTTGGGACTGGCATTTGAGTGTTACCGAACAATGCCCCGAAGCTGTTAATTTTATGACGAGTTGATCGAGTGAGATTGTTCACCCGTTTGAATGGTCGCCAAGTCTTCTAAGGTTCAAGTGTATGGACCAGGTAATTTTATGATAACAGAAGAACTTAATGTCACCAATCGGTCTTAAATGCTTCATCTAGGCTCATTGCCCGACTCCCTCGCTTTGGCTCATATCTCTACATATAATCATTCTTGAAGTCTTATACTGGTTTCCTGTCACTGCATGTATCCACTGGAAGATCCTCTTTCTAGTTTCCAAAGCACAGATAGGCAGCGCCCCGAGATATCTCTCTGACTATTTTCGAAAGTCATTGTCTGCAACTTTGTTGATCATCTTAATCTTTTTGTGCCAAGGACTAAGACTGCCTTGGCCCAACACCGGGCGTTTGCTGCAATTCCACCTTCTTAATAATCAATTATGGACTAAACTAATGACTGGAAGCTCTCCATTGCTTCTTGCTCTTTGAACGCGTTTTCCCTCCGGGTTTCCGTGCTGAGCTCTGAATAGTTATTCTGCGAAAGGTGCTATATAAATCTAAAGATACGAGCCGATGCGATCTGATTTCATCTGACTACTTCTGTAGCGCTGTAATATAATGTCCAGGACGTCAGTGGATGGTTGCTTCGAGTGAGGTCGCAATCGAAGCCCATAATTATCAACTAGAAACCCAGGTTGAGACTCGATTGATCGGAGAAACCAGAATCAGGCTGACAGGCTATGTAGGGTTTCTCTAAGTAAAGGTATGGTGGGTATCAGAGTCCAAGGTATGGTGGGTATGAGAGATCAAGGTATGGTCGGTATGCATGTTCAAAGAGACATGTCGCATTTGACATCATGGAATGTCATCGGGCAGCGAATTCCGAAGCTTCCGTTGAATCCGTTCAGCGATCGAGATAGCCCGCAGAAATAACGTTATGGCACAATTAAGGTCCGATACGACGAACGATCGAATCTTTGGACAACATAAAGGCTAATGTTAATGAAATTTCTATTTAATTGCGCGTGTGGTTTGCGATCGTTAGTGATACCTGGCGAATAATCAGAGAACGCAAAAGTTAAGTTGTTTAGTAATGAGTGAGTGAAGTTTTCAACCTCTGGATATATATCATCAACATCAACGTTCATAGCTCGTAGCTAACTGGTGGCATAGAAATTGTTCCTATAGATATGGACAATATTAATTTAGTCGCATGAGTCAAACACAATAGACAGCATGTATACATCACGTGGCCCATGTAATGTTATTTAGAGAACTAGAAGAAAAGTTAAATGATCAGAGGAGACCTCAACGCCTCAGAAGAAGACGGTACATTGATAGTCAGGTGAGTCAGGTCATTAGAATAAGGTAGACTAACTTATAATGAATTAGAATAAATTAGAACGAATCAGAATATATTGGAATGAATTTACAATAATTAATTATAACTTTATTAGAAATAATTTGGATGCTGGATTACTGAAGAAATGTTTTTGATGCCGGATTACTGAATAAAACACAGATTGATTGATTTCAAAAACGATTCTTTTTCTGTCGGGTTGTTCTTAGGAGATAGACCCTAAATGAGCACTGCATATAAAGTGACCTGAGTAAATTAATAACCAATAATTAATAATAAATAATATTAACTAATAATAAATTAGTAATAAATTAATAATAAATAATAATTAATTTATCCTCACCTTAGCTAATTCTTCTTTTCTTATAACATCTAACTGTACTTCCATTGTAATTACAATCGAACATTTTTTAAGCGAAACTCAGCGTACATGTATACCTGACACCAACTTACTCTCCCATATCTCCCAATGTTGTCTACATATTACCTATCACTACGTTAGTCTCCTTCGTATTATCCTAAGTTGCCTTGGCTTACCTGATTCTATCCCACCCTTCCTCACATGTTCTTAACAACGTAAGGGTTTTGAGGGTTTAACACCGAAAAAATGCTCCTTTATAACATGTAGTAGAGTGGTCATGCGAGGTCATACTATTCTGTGTAGGTCTACCATGTGAGATCATAATATTCTGTTTAGGTCTACCAGGTGAGATCATACTATTCTGTTTAGGTCTACCAGGTGAGGACACACTATTCTGTGTAGGTCTACCAGGTGAGGTCAAACTATTCTGTGTAGGTCTACCAGGTGAGGTCATGCGTCTGCGTGACTGGATTCAACAGGAGTGGCATCCAGCGCGTCAAGAGCCTCGTGGCCAGCCTCACGGACGAACCCCTTCCGCTGGAGTCGTTCCAGGTCGTTCGAAAGACGGACGTCAAGGACGGAGCTCTGCTCGTTCCGAAGGTCATTCTCGTCGCCGTTCACTGTCCCGGAAAGAAACTCATCGACGAAGAAGGAGACGAGGGTCAGCTGGACTTCATTTACGATGAGGTCGTCCAACTTGGAGGTGACCGTTGTAGGAGTAATTGGAATTGGAATTGTGATATAGGGACGATTCAAGAAAACACAATCATTAACAAAATATATCATTCCATACCAAAACATGATTGACAACAAAACTACCTCATCTTATCAGAACATATAATAATATAGATATTATCATGTCAATAATAATAATAATAATAATAATAATATAATAATAATAATGATATAATAATAATAAATATAATAATAATAATAATAATAATATAATAATAATAATATAATAATAATAATAATAATAATATAATAATAATGATATAATAATAATAATAATAATAATAGTAATAATAATAATAATGATAAAAATAATAATAATAATAATAATAATAGTAATAATAATAATAATGATAAAAATAATAATAATAATAATAATAATAATAATAATGATAATAATAATAATAATAATAATAATATAATGATAATAATATAATGATAATAATAATAACACATTATAATAATAATAATAGTAATGCTATTAATAATAACGACTTTTATATGACGCTGTAACGCGACCATACCGTCACAAGAACGCCTCACAACAACTACCTAATCATACCATATCACACCAAATCACGCAATATCAGAGCATGCCATACCATAATAGACCACACCATACCTTATGTTAAGCCCTATCTTACATCAACGTTCAACGATCATCATGATATTATTTTTACTTGACGTAGTAATACTGTAATAATAATATAATAATGTAATAATAATAATATAATAATGTAATAATAATATGCATTCTCGGTTTATTGGAAGCTTACAAACCGCAGTATGATTACAAACACATCACGAACGAATGATGGATGACTAGTTCTAACAGGGGTCGAATCAAACCGTTGGAAGTCACGCAGGAAGTCCATTATATTATACACCTAGCTTTACCGTACCGTACCTTATCTTTCAGCTGACATCCTTGTCATCTACCTTGACCTGCCTGGACTCGTCTATCCCCCGGCAAAGAACTACATCTATCATCCACGCATCGCCGATCTTCTGTTTCCCACCCAGCCGCTTCTACAGTCACTGGCTATGAACCAGTCACTCGTGACCGTCACGCAGAAGTCGGACTTCAACGCGATCCAACGCAACCTCATACGAGAATGGGCGACACGGCGCATTCCCAGCAACCACCGCATCTTCCGGTCGGCAGAGAACCTCTTGTCGGAAACATCCCAGAGCGAGGCGGATTGGTGGAGTGAGGGAGAGGCTCTGAGCGGTCGCGTGACCAACGGAGCTACGTCGAGTCGCGGGTTCGCTTCAGCCACCGAGGAACATCCGGTTACGGACCGGAAGTCTAAGTTTCTGACGAGAAAACGCAGTAATTATGGGTCCGTCCGAATCAATTCTTCACGAAGACCTCTGCTTTCAGCTTCTGATTCAGTTGAGATGGATCTATACACTGAACGATACAGCTTTCATACGGACTCAACGAGACTCTCAGAAGATGTGTGACCTGCTGCATACAAGGGACAGTCTTCGTATTCATGTATGATTTATGAAGCGCCTGTGAGGAGCCCATCAAGATTTCTTGAGCTGTTAAGACGTGTAAAATTTTCAAAAAGATCATGTAAATTTTTCAAAAGACACAGGTATTGGAATCGGATGGTGTGAAGTGGATATTGTAAGCAATGATCATCACAGTCGGACAGTGGAACTTTTCATGAAAAGATAATCGGCTGATAAGTATAGACCAGTGTGAAAGACAGTACTAATTATTATTGATCTGCGCCTGTATCCTTATATCTATCAGAACATCTACGTAACAGTCATATCGCAATATAAATCTATTCTCTGTGAAGACGAACTTTTCGTTGCATTGTTACAAGTCATCGTTATGTGAACTCATAACATGGCACAGAGCAGCACTGCGTTGAACCCCGTGAGACTTAATCACAGTACATTAGATCACACAACAAATCGCTTCAGATTGAATCACACATACTACTAAATCTAATCTCAAATTACAATCACATGGTGTCCCTTTGTTAGAACGACTTATCAATGTGTTACCTTCAGTCTGTATGCGGAGTACTGCTGCGAGACTTACGAGGCCTATGGCTCGCCTACCTCGTTTCTCTTGCATCTCTACTTCTATGGCTGAACAACTTCATTGGCTACATCTATCTGCGATCATCCTATTTAAAGTCCTAACACCATCGTTTTTAAATCTCAGCTGAGTTTTGCTCCAAAATATCTTTCTCACCAAGCTTCCTCTCCCTTTCCTGCCAAGTCATCGAGTCCTTTTAGATTCTCCAACCGACTTGACCTTTTCGTTCCTCGTGTTAGGATCACAATGGCGTAATCATATAGATCCTTTGCTTGCCTATTTTATCTCTGCTTCATTCTGTCACATTAACACCTTCTCCACGAATACATCGCATTCTTAGCGCTTCTGAGAGGCTTACGCTGTGAGCAGCGCATTATAGGTGGCCAGAATCTTTAGATACAATACGGCACAATTATTGAGCGTTCTTGGTGCGAAATCGAGAGACAGAGAACGGGCCTGAGACAGACAAAACCGGGTTAGAAACGGAGAACGAGACAGACAGAAACAGAGAGACAGAATAGATAGAGAGCAAGCGAGAGACAGAGATAGAGAGAGATGCAGAGTGACCGAGACAAAGGCAGCGACAGAGGAAGAAGATAGAGACAGGCAGGCAGATAGATGTGTGTGCGGGTGTCACAGAAAGAGACAGACAAGAGTCAACATTTAAACGGTGAAACATTTACAAACGTGTGGGAGTGTCGTTTTTAAATGGGCTATCATTACTAGAGGGACCAGCACTCCTTCCTCCCGTGCGTCTGACCACCTGCACGGCCGCACAGGTGGTTACTTAGAGCCAAATAATTCGACTACCTCTGCGGTGTCACTCGCAGTGCTCACGAGTCCTTCATAAAAGAACAAACTGCTCAACGATCGGCGACAGGTAAAACAGTGGTCAGAATGTTCGCATTGGATTCTGACTTCTTCCGATATATTTTCTTCATTGTCGCTGTGACGATGCCGTGTCAAACAGACGCCTGGTTGGGTAAGCTCCTCTTTATCTATTTGCATGGTTGAGTAGGTTCCTCTTTACCTGTTAGTTCATCTCGGTCCGTTTGCTTGGTTGCGTAAGTTTCTCTTTTCGCCTGTTTCATTTCAAATTGTCAACAGCCCAGTTCGCGTGCACAACATGAGTTCTTCCCAAACTGGAGTTAAGGTTAATTTAATTGAGGTCACGATATTTAAATATAAATATTCTTATATTTGAAATTGCCCTTCTTCCAGCAATTTTTGCTCAGTTGTGCACACGCCTCGACGGCGCAATTGCAGTTGTATTGCAGAGCATTATTATTGTGCGCGAAGGACTTGCTCAAGGTCCATATATATATATATATATATATATATGCCTATTTTATGTCTTGACCACTGTATATATATGTATATATATGTAAATATGTATATATATGTATATATATATACAGTGACGCATCGGACGATGGTCGAAACCGCTTGTTCAGCGGACATTGCAAAGCGTTACGGACCGACCGCTCTAACAAGTTATTAAATCAGCAAATTAATTAATCAACTTCGACGCGACAGTTCATCTTGAAGAGTTGGCAATAATGGATAGCATTTAAATAGTAAAAGATGAAAGTGTGTTTGGTTAGTTTGTTGGAACCGAGAGAGAGTCGTACAGATGCGAAAGTAACGGCATTTCAAAGCCTAACGCGCGCGATCTTGTGGCCAGTCTATATGAGTAAAGTCCGGACTACTTTATGTTGCCCGGGTATTTTAGTAGAGCTATGCAAGTAATCGCTATAAACACCAACTATATGACTAACTATATATAACCTTCTGCTTCGAGTAACTAGAAAGACCTGCTCTGCCAACGAGCGGTATCATTGGCGCCGATATTTTTTCTTCTCTTTCCTATTGTCTCTTCCGACTCGTAATAGTCTCGTATCACATATTGCGATAACTTAGTAAAAATCTATGGCCTTGGCTAATGGTTATAATGTGCCATGTACAAGATAATGTTCATTTTCTACGTCGTTTGCATGTAGGCGGTGGCCGGTTTGGTGGTATATCGGACCCTGTCGTCTGCGCAGAGGGTGAGTTTGCCTGCGTCTGTGGAAGACAGTGCATCAAGGAGAAACTACACTGCGATGGAAAGGTCGACTGCCATGATGGAACGGATGAGACGGAATGTGTTGGGGTGGAGTGGAGGTGTCCTGCTGGAGAGTTCCAGTGCCAGAGCAATGGACGTTGTCTCCCGATTATCTGCGTGTGTGACGGAAGTTTCGACTGTGACGATGGCGATGACGAGATTCAGTGTAAGTGGTCATGAAGTTCTATGTAACCGTTGTTATTTTTCATTAACCTAATTTTATCATGCTTATATAGCGCCCAACTGTGATTCCCGTGTATAGAAATTCGTTGGTGGTGGAACTCTTATGTGTGTGTACCAGACTACTAGTGAAGACCATTTCCAACGAAACAGGAGAGGCATTCGTATACAGACGATCCATCATGTTTGTAGAATTGCGACATCGGTTAAGATGGTTAGAAGATCTTGTAATAGGGTCTTCAAAAGGTGCTTAAAGAATCCCTATTATACATGTGTCTTTGTCTAAAATTCCATATAGGCCTTGTGTGTATTTTCATTTCTACAAGCATGCTATTTTCGTCGGAAAACAGAGTAAATTAAAAGAGCAGAATAAAGAATAGTACAGGAGGAAGTAGGGTCAACTCCAGCGAGTAGATTTGACGAGGTCACTTTTATAAGTATAACTGCAATTACACATGCATCATATGTATTTTATATATCGGCTATTATATAGATATATATATATATATATGTTATTGCAAATTATAAATACAAATAGCTTAAGGTTTTGGCGCAGACCTATACCACGAGGAAGCGTAGGCCATGCAGTCTGAACATGGGTTTAGTGCTCCTAGTATTTGTTCAATTATGCGGAATTTGTTTGATTTTTAATTTAATTTTGACGTCAGGTGATCATAAAAGATGTCATTTCGACGAATTCATGTGCCTCTTGGACCGGAACTGCATCCGTCGACACATGATATGCGATGGGTTACAGCAATGCCGAGACGGTTCCGATGAGTACAACTGCACTGGCAAGTAACTGACGAATTGATTCCTATTTTTATCCAGTGCGCCGATAATACATCGGTTGTAACATAGATATAATACATCGGTTGTAACATAGATATAATACATCGGTTGTAACATAGATATAATACATCGGTTGTAACGTAGATATAATACATCGGTTGTAACATAGATATAATACATCGGTTGTAACGTAGATATAATACATCGGTTGTAACGTAGATATAATACATCGGTTGTAACGTAGATATAATACATCGGTTGTAACATAGATATAATACATCGGTTGTAACGTAGATATAATACATCGGTTGTAACATAGATATAATACATCGGTTGTAACGTAGATATAATACATCGGTTGTAACATAGATATAATACATCGGTTGTAACGTAGATATAATACATCGGTTGTAACATAGATATAATACATCGGTTGTAACGTAGATATAATACATCGGTTGTAACATAGATATAATACATCGGTTGTAACGTAGATATAATACATCGGTTGTAACATAGATATAATACATCGGTTGTAACATAGATATAATACATCGGTTGTAACATAGATATAATACATCGGTTGTAACATAGATATAATACATCGGTTGTAACATAGATATAATACATCGGTTGTAACGTAGATATAATACATCGGTTGTAACGTAGATATATAACCATGAATGTAAACGACTGATTCTGCTATAGCATGACTACCTGGAGCCCATTATGCCCATATGGCGTCACATGTGTCCATATGGACAGGGGCGGTGATCCAGAAGGATTGAGGGGACAAGTACCCCACCTTTTACAGAGAGGGGATACGTTATACGTTTGTCCCCCACATTTCTTGTCACTCTCATTGGGTGTCCCCCATCTGTCAAACGAGATCACCGCCTCTGCATATGGAACCCTAATAGAGTTCCTTTGGGTACTTAATACTAGCGACTTGAAAGCCAAGAGCAGTGCACTACAGCTTCTTCACAACGGCAGAAATAGCATAGCCATTTTCACTAGGCATATGTTATTCCGACTGTGAACAATGTTTCAATGATTCTGGTGATTATCGCTCAGGCCTGTGGCAGAAACCCAACATAGACACGTGACCACATTAGTAGTGTATAAAAAAATGCTGTGAAACTGCAGTTAACTGACTTGCATAACTTTTACACTTCCCCTACAATATAACTAATGCAGAGGTGTAACAAGGTTTTGAAAAGTGGGGGGGCATAATTTAAAAAATATTGGTTGAAGCGCAAAATTTGTTTTTGTCCTCCCACTTTTTGAATTTTGTCCCCCAGAAATTTGAAAAATGGGAGCACAAATTATCTTAGCAAAAGTATTCTTAAAAATTCAATTGGATAAATATAAAAAGAACCGATTTGGGGTGCACATAAGGGCACTGAACACTAAAACTGGGGGGCAAAGCCCCCCCCCAGTCCAGTTTCAAAACTGGGGGGCCGGTGCCCCCACTTGCCCCCCGCTTGTTACACCCCTGCTCTAATGTGTCACATATATATATATATATATATATATATAGAGTAACTGCATTGCGATTCTGAGTATAATACATAGGGTTATGTTTTAGTACAATATTGTGTCTAATGCTTTATAAACGGTGTCGATTGATTCAAGCTCTGTAGTGCATCGTAGATCGCACATCTTTCGTAGTCGAATTTGGTACAGACGTTCGATTATCTACATAGTCGTCAATTGATGATTTTTGATGGGAATCGCCGTAATATTGACTGGATTTAGCTATGAATTTCATTATAAGCGATGACATATTATGTCGTAACATTTGATGGACTGTGCAAGACTGTTGATAACATTTCACAGCGTCGTCTCACATTGCTACCAGGCGACAACCTCGAAGCAAAACAAAATCCACTCATCGGATAGCCACGAAACGTTCAACACGACCTCTGACCTCCATTGCAAAGTCTCGTCCAACCAAAGCTCCTCGCATATCCAACACGCAACGGGCTCCAAGCGATCGTTCAACTCAGAAGAGGACAACAAAAGTGCCCTTGCTGCGCAGAACAAAGGTTGAAGGAAATTTCAACCGCAGACGTACGTCATCGACATCTGTCCCTCTAAGCGTCAGTCACCATGGTAACCATGGCGCTGTTGCCAAGACTAGCCACGCGATCGACGCTGTGAGAATTAACCATACTCGTTACCTTGACGATAAATATGGCGGAGTCGAAGGCAGAGCCATCTTGCTGTTCACCATTGGAATGGGGTTGACGCTGGTCAGTTGTGCGGTGGCCGTTTGCGTGTTGGTGAGTTGAACAGAAAGAATAGTGCCATAAAAATTATATGCTTCACTTCTTTATATTTTGTATGAATTCAAGTAATTAGAGAAGGGGGAAGAGTAGAATGAGCAGCAATGAATATAAAGTGTTAGCCACTTAATTTCTCTTGGCCTCTGCTTATAAGGGCGTAAGGTCCGGCTTAAGGACTAACGAAATTGGTGCCTTGTAAGTTTCTGTGTAGGACACGACATCACGTTTGCTACATATAAAAACCGAGACAACCTCAGCAGTAGTGAAAAACTCCGCCACTGGTGGTACTCTGCCAGTGCCACTCCCAAGCCTGGATAAAAGAGGAGGGCGACACTAATGGTCTTTGTTACCGCAAAGTGTCGTTAAACTGTAACCACCACCAGCAGTCGTGAATAAACTGGTGCATGCCCTGCGCTTGACTTTTGATTGGCGCTTTAGAAATTTGGAAAACAAAAGAGTACGATTATAATAAATTGTGATCATCATTGCATTACATTACTTCAAACACTGCTCTATGGGCTGCTTGATTAGCTGCAGTTTAACAAGGCTATGTTGTAGCAAGAATGATTTGCATCACCCTTTTCCCGTTTCCCAGGTTTCGGACTGACTGGTACACACTGCAGTTGCTACCCTCCACAAATAGTCTAAAATAAAAAAGTATCTTCATGAGTATGACTCGATGTTGACGTTTTTGGCCTACGTTCTCTTTCTAATCTAAATCAACTGTAATCTGATCAAGATCCGACCGACATCCGACGAGTGCTTCGATTAAAACCCTTGAAAGTTCGGCTAAAAGCGATTAATTGGCAATGTCTATTTGTCAAATACGTTGGTAGTATTAATATTTATCAACTATCTATTAAATTTGTTTGTCTATTTTTGGAATTTTCTTCTGCAGATGTTGATTTTGCTCATTTGATATTGTAATTTTAATAGCGGAGAGCTTCAGAAGTAAAATCTCTGCAGCAAAGCTTATTGTAAGCAAGATTGTGATTATAAAAGCATGTAAGCATTTGAGCGCATTAGAGTTTCGAGTCTCTAACGGGTCTATAAGTGCCGGAAGGATATGAATAAAATATAGCCATATCGGCTATAATGTTAATCTATGCAATTGTTTAGTTAAGAACTTTTGTGCAATCCAATGTTCGTTATTAAATATTTATGCAATTGTTCAATGAATTAAACGAAGAGGTAATTTTTTCAAGAGTTCAACTTTATGTTTGCGAAGAAAGGATCGTGGTTTTATGTAAGTAAGGGCGTCAACCTTTTCAATTGTGCACTTAGAGCGCAAATGGGTCGGGCATGCTTTTGTCCTAGACTCTGATCCCAAGGCTCAAAGATCTGTATAATTAAAAGCTTGTGTTGTGGCTAAAAACGCCGAGAAACGAAGTTGGTTAGTAGAAAGTCGCACATTTGAAGTAGTTTTGTTTCAATCGATCAACTGACCTTCTTCGCAATATTATAGCTTTCATGAGTGACTGCATGCATGCATGCATGAAGACATTCATACGAGTTGCACTGTGCAAGACTTGTACGCGATGAATCGATGCCTGGAACAGTGAAAACAACTTTTTTTTCCAAGAACAACAACGTAACCTATCGACTATCAAACAATTTATAAATGATTATTTATCGAACTAAGCTACACTGTATGAATAAAGGTACACTATGTTTAACGCACTATATTTAATATAGGCCTATGTCCTAACGTACTAGAGTAGGCCCTGGGCAACAATTTTATCATAGATACTAATTAAAAGTCCAGTAGCTTCATCGAACAGATTAAAAACGACAATGATATAGCTTTGTCTGCAGGTATTTTTCAAATATTAAAAGCAATGAGAGGACAATGTCATTTTAACGGGCCCTTCTTTGACTACAGGTGTCCGGTACAACTTCGCGACTTCATAACGGACTTTCACACAACGTTTGAATTGCGGAAATTCTCCATTGCAGGGGTTGAGCGCTTACATCCATTAAGTATTGTTTGACCCCTTCGCAAACTGGTTGATATATTTGTAGAAGGGTCAGCAAGTAACTCATCGCTTTGACAAGATTGAAGTGTTTCATTCGTCCCACTGCTATTACAGTACATTGCTTGGTCCTGTTGAAGCTCTGCTTATCCTGCAAATGGCGAAACTGAACAGACCTAAAAATAATAGTGCATTATTTTACCTATCATTCCCAAGCAGACCGTGCTGTCTACTACCTAAAACTCTTGTATTTGCAGTGCGTCTTTTTTAATCATTTTGAATTTTCGTGTATATTTATACATTTATAATTAATTGTTTAATTACATGTTTATTTATTGCTCTTAATGCACTTGAATGGTCAATAAATCTGAAGCTGATGTCTGGGCAATTTGTCCGTAGCCGTTACACGGAGTTCGCTCTGCCTGCACGAACTGCAGTCGTTAGAATGTAGGTTGGCGTGCTGCGGAATAGACCGCTTTGTTGAAGAAGGTAAATAACTGTAAACTGTGCACCACCTATCAGTGTCTGGCTTAAGGAAACATCCTTCAACCTGCACAATTTGTCTGGCACTGCACTGAGCATTAAACCAGACATTCGATATTACTTTCGAGGTTGCATGTGCTCCTAGGTTATTACAATCATAAGTCCCCCACTTCTGTGTGGCCTCCTAAAAGACGCCTTACTCCAAGCCCGGTCCTCAGTGGTTGCTTCTGTCTTCAGCTGCTGCCGAAGACCAATTTCTCCAGCCGATTCTTCACGAGACCGATTCGCTGCATATAGTCGCTCCAGACCGTTCGATTTGTAGCATTCGAGTGTTGTGCTAACACGACCGAAGAACCAGCTCCGCGAGAGGATACATTGTCCTGCTCGTTACAATTCAACCGTTTGCTTGGATAGAGAGTCGTCAGGATATTCGCATTGCTTTGGCAATTTCGGTAGCCTGGATCGTATTTCGCTCCGTGGTTGATGCCTATAACATGTGGTTTGATTCGCGGAATTACCCGACCTCCAGCGACCTGTGGCGATGATCCCGGACTTGACCCGACCTCGTTAATGTCTTCTCCTTGTTTTCTAAATGAACAGAGAGGTCGGCGATTCGGCCCGACCTCGCTTCTCACCTCCACCGACGTGTACTGCTGAGATTTACCAGACGGATATGAATAAGGCCTTGCGGTCCCTGAGTATGCTTTCTCTTCGTTGGAGAAGTCCTGCTGTATTTCGATTCCTTCTAGCTCAGTCTTGACCACCGCAAGATGTCGGTCGATGGCTAGCCTTTCCCTGTGTCCTTCCTGTAGTCCTTCCAAGACCTTTACCTCGAAGTTATATTCAAGTCGAAACGGAACCAGAGCGAGTGGCCGAAGGAAGGCGACGAGATCCTGAAAGGTACAATGGGCCGTCGAGTGACTCAAGCGTAAGAAACTCACTGGGGCGTAGTGTTTCTGAAGCAACGGTGCGTGACTGTGAATGTAGGACAGCCAGACATCTAGGGCCTTGCAGCTGAAGCAGAAAAATGACAAATTAATTATTTTGTAATTAATCGTAGTGGGACCCATATAATAATAAGCACGTCAGGTCAACAGTCATAATTTATAGTGCAACATATTACCCATACATGTAGAGTGTATTACTGTATGAATATATAAAGCTCGCATTCTGCTACGCATGTTCATGGGCAGTAGGCCTATAGTATAGATGATACCCCCTCTATGGGCAATTTTGTACTGGTTACGTTAGGGAACATGGGCCCCACATTGGTTAATTAGTATAGTCTGTATATATGTCTGTTCGTCCATCCACCCATCCATCTATACGTTCGTCCGTCCGTCCATCCATCCATCCATTCATCCATCCATCCATCCATCCATCCATCCATCCATCCATTCATCCATCCATCCATCCATCCATCCATTCTTTCTCACTATTTTTGTCTGTCTCTGTGTCTCTCTTTCTCTTGCTATATATATTTATTTATTTATCTATCTCTCTGAATTAAACTGATTGTAATGTGATTATTCTCAATGGCTTTGTTGCACAAGCCTGATAAGAACGATCACGTTGCATTAAGTAAACTCTTATTTCCTAAACACCAGACACTTCATGCAGCATTTGTTTTGATTATATTAAATACATATTGCTAGATAAGTAAAACTCACGGCCCTGATTGATCAGGGCCATGTGTTAAACCCATGCACTCCTTACACTGACACGGTCACAGCCCTACTCCATGACGCCGAGACGGCACAACAGAATAATCCCTAGGACGGATATCGTATACATGCCAACGAGGAAAACGTTTCTGATAACAAAATGTCATTTGGTAATGATGATGTAATGTCATGTAATGATAATGTCATGATAACCAAAAAGCGGTATAAACAGCTGGTCGAAATAAAGAATATGCTTAGTTACTCACTTACTCTCTGTCTCTATCTCTATCTGTCTGTCTGACCTCTCTCGCAATTGGTCTCGGATCGTCTTGACTTGAGTTCGGCCTTAGCCCTCCGATACGATGCAACGCTTGATAATAAGCTGGTGCCCTGCGTCTACGTCTTGGGTAGCATTCTATGCACATGAACTTAGAAATAACGATTGCGATTGCTGGATGAAATGCACTCACACGCGACATATAGATCTGGTTATACAATAGTGCAACGGTTAAACTATTGTATAGCCAGACCTACATGTTAAACTTTAACCCACGCAGTGCATCCATGGCCTCATCAAATGCTTTACCAACCTAATTCTATGCATTTACTGGTCGGGTAGCTTGAGACTTATGGACTGGTTGGGTCATATGCAAAATGCAGCCGTTCAACTAAGAGTAATTGCGTAAGCGTATACTCTCCAAATGTCTAAAGCGCCACTAAAAAGCCAACACAGGGCACAGGTTTATTCACGAGCGCTGCGATGCAGCGGTTGGCTAATAAGCAATGCAGACACAAAGCTGCAGTATATCGTGACTGCGTGCCTATTCATGGGCAGGATATTTTTAAAGAGACTAAAGTTTATAATTGTTGACACGGGCACTTACGAGGGTGTAGACAGTAATTGATTAATGTCGCCCTCGACTCTCACTCCCGTCATTAGGGGGGGGGGTCTTTCGCGACACCCAACAGCCTTAAGTGCTTCTGGAAGCATCTTACATGATATATGTGTATTGTTGTTGGCGTGCTAGGATCTGTTTTCAACTGTATAATTACCTGAGCGCTTGTTTCAGTTTGCTCAATTTACATTTAGGTCATCGTTACTAGTTTGGATAAAGATAAAATTTTAGGAAAAGCTCATAATCATTCATTGTTAAAATCGAAGACGATTAGTAAATTTGATAAAATATGCGCAAAATCTAATAGGCTGAGTGCTCCCTAACGCCGTCCAGACATGCTTAGGTCCATATGCCTATCCATCCACAGGCATCCATGTACGCCTATATAATTATGCCTACGAAGGCCTATGTATCTAAATACATGCTTTGACCTTTTTAGTATAGCCCTACCTCACAAGTAAAGACAAAAAAGATCGTATGCGAGACTTGGTAGACTTACTTGAGCAGGGCGAACACGAAGGCATTGAAGAAAAGCGATGGTGTGTTGAGAAACTTTAAACGTTTGAGCGATGTCACCAGATCCACCACGAGATTCGGAGCACGACCTAAAAATTCAATGTTTAATATTCAACCAGTGAAATTATTATGTGCCAACAGCACAATTCACTTCCAATTGGCACAGTCAGTGAGCATCACCATATATCCAATCTGTGCTATTTAGATTTCAATCAATTAATCAATCAATATTAGTTTATTTAAGAGACACTATTTTCACAAACTTACGATTCTGTATTTAAGTATGCCTGACATAGTCTAGGCGATAAGCCTGCCAAAAATAGCCAATTCACTTGAAAAAATGAGCAATTGAGTTCGATGCAAGAAGGCCCTATTTGCTCTGCGAACTTAGGTTACAATAACTTTGTAAGACACCCGTGACATAGCCTAAGTATCGTTAATGATGCACATTTATCACTAATGTAGCTTCCTTGTTATGAGAATTTTTTTACAATGAAAGAGTGAAAGAATGAACACACGAACAAACGAATTAGACATACGGCATATTCATCGCATTCGAGAGCTGCTGAAAAGCGCTTTGTAAATGATATTTATCTTATATGAAATTCTGTGTTTTTATACAGAACTATGGTGAAATGAACGCAAGAGTGAGCGAAGAACGAATAAGTGAATAAAAGAACTAAATAATGAACGAACGAAGCAAAACATCACATCGTTGTGTATAGCAACCAAGACGAAGCAGGGCATAGTGCTCTATGCTAGCGTGGGAAGCAGCCATAGGTGTTACCGATCTCATTTTCTTAATCTCGGCATACAGGCGTTCAGTTCTCTCCTTCGCCTTCTCACCTTCCCACTCCCACTCACAGTGTACGGTCCGGGTGCTCATTCTAGCTGAGTTGAGTAGGAGCGCTGATGTAGCGGATGTCTCGAACCGAATATCTGTCCTGGCGGAAGGATTTGAACCCCGGACCTCTCGATTGATGGTCCAGAACGCTAACCACTACACAATCTTCCACAAAAGGGATGGGATATTTAATGCTTACCCAATGTGGCCGAGTCCTCGATCACTTGACGAACGGAGTTTCGGACTGTTCCAAAGAGACCTTGGAGCTCTGGCTTCAGACCGTCCAACAGAATTGCCAGAACAGCTGGACACAAGTGGTCAAGTACTAGATGACCCACTTGACCGTCATTCTGCGTACTTCCGGACTGATCCTAAAAAAATATATGCACCCATCCATTACACACCAGAAAAAATACCCACACTAAATGTCTGAATTCTGCACAAGTAGAGTATTTTCTGTGGTTATCAGCAGTGGGTAGAAGTAGAGTAGAAGTCAAACGTATGGGGAAATGTAGTTGATTAATCCCGGAGCTTTTAAATCACCTTCGTGCTACATAAATTAAAGTTTAAACAAATGTAAGTAAAATTGAATTTAGTTAAGGCATGTTAACTTAAAGTATAAATTAAAGTAAAGCCCCACAATGTTGTAACACCCCCAGAATGTATATAGTAACACCAAAATGGATCTACTAATGTATTTTCAATGGAGGTAGTCTGAATTGAATTTGTGGAGAGCTGGGAAGCAGTGTGAACAACTGGAGTGAAAATCCTATGGGATAATGTCTCTTGAGTGGAGAACAATTTGAACCAGATGGAAAAGTCTCATGGATGATGAACGACATATGGACTCACTGGAAGATGGGAAAATGGCCCAAACTGGTGGAGAAATGATTTATGGGTATACGCGATAACCTGTATTTTCGAAGTCCTAGTCATAGGTTGAAATGTCTTCGTCCACGTCGTATATTCAAAATTGTATTTTCAATGGGAAATGTTCAGAGCAAGTGGGAGGACAGAAGCTGTCCAATTCCAAGAAAATCGCACCTATAATGAACATCCTATCAAGTCTGATGCTGTTCATATATTCCCAATTGAACATTTTCTATGAAGGTCGTATTAGTCTCAGAGGCTATACGCAAGGCAACACGCAACAACCATTTAACCTAAGGTGTAGGCCTAATAGGCTTATGAATAATTATTGCTAAAACTGGATGAAAAAAGCAGCAATTGACCCATCTGCACCGCTATCATCATCATCAACGCCACAACCACAAGTTGTCCACAAAAACAATAACAGCAACAACAACAATGTATACCATCATCGGCTCCTGAACCAGACGTTTGGTGGCGATGGGGGCTAGTAAATTCCCTCAATTTTATCAGTCATTTTTCAGATCACATAGTCTAGGTCTTGTTATATCTTGGTTGACATTGTATATTCAGCGAATAACGACCCGGATATCAACGTGTTAGCTCTGCTCCGAAAGTGTTGACTTTCTCTGGCAGCAAGGATAATAGACATGCCATTGTGATTTATAAGGGCATTTATCTATCTGAACAACGGTGAGACCAGAGTCAGAGGCGCCAACAGAAATTCCGCTTCACTAGGTCGAGCACTCACACTCACAGGCCTCTAAGCAGGGGCCGCGATCTCAGAGGGGGAGGGGTCGAGTGGGACATGTCCCCCACCTTTTACAGAGAGGAGACAATTTATACGTGTGCCCCTCACATTTCCTACTCATCTCATTGGGTGTCCCCCACATGTCAAGCGATATCGCCGCCTCTGCCTCTACGCTCTACTTTAAAAGCATCCTTTCTGATTTAGTTGCAAAAATCGTTTACAATGCCGCCGTAAGTTAATTGCGAACCAGGCCCCTAAAGATCGTGGGGACTCCGGCCATTTAAAAACAAGCGTATAACGTATAATAGGCGCTTACTTAAAATTTATGTTATCATAGAACGGTTTGAAATTAAGCGAAAATTATTAATATCGTCATTGAAGAATATGCTTACTTTCCTTACTTATTTATAATACAGATCAACATGTTATCTATGCTGGACAAACGTTGGCACTTTGCCAAAGGTGAAGTTTCGTCATGATTGCGTCAGAGTATTGAAATTGTTAGTTGCTATGGTTGCGGCGTAGATCTTGAAGACGGTCGAATTCCGGATTTTTGCGAAATTATTCGTCGCGGTTCTTCCGAATTCTGCTTCGCCAGCTTCTGCTTCAATTGAATTTTCGTCGAGAAGTAGCAGGTAAACTTAACAAATTGCAAATCAACAATTTTCATGATCGAATTATATTCATTTTGGAGATTGAATTATCGAGCTTAAGCTATAGATTTTGATGCCATTATCTGTTATTTGCCATTTAAACCTGTCGATGATACTTTACAACTAGGCCTACTGGGGTAGGCCTAAAATAAAATTATTTTTGGTATTTTACTAAATGCCAAATTTAGCAAATTTCTCTCTATCCTTAGTTCTTCAGTTTTTATTACCCTCTTTTCTTTAACTTGGCTTGAGTAAAGTTTGTCATGATTAGACGTCGGTTCGTTGGTTCGTCGGAGTCCTTTCAACACTTTTTTCACCCTTGGATGACAACGCAATGTATCAATTTTTATGGACATATCTCACGAATTGAGAAAAAAATGAAAAGAAATGAGCAAAATTAAATATCGTTTACCCACTCGAACGAGTACTCATTGACGAGCTCCACTCTGGCAAGTGTACATCATAAATGATCTCTTAAGTATAAAAGGATCGATTGCGCCATCTACCTGATTACCAAAAGTCAATAAAAACCCATGTTTTTACCTTCACTTGTTCTTTTGTGTACGCTATCAATAATAAGTTAACTAAGCTGTCTAGTGTGATAATAGGCCTATCATTAATATGTTCGTATTCAAAAGGTCAATTTTCATTTTACCCTCATTACAGAGGTTAGGTAAGAAATCCTGACCATTTTTGAGATCCTTGGGTCACTGGATCCTTTAGTTTGTATTTGTCTATTTTGTAATCCTCTGACGCTGGTTACGACTTTTGAAGACCTGGTGCTAGGAACTTGCAGCATTGAATTCTATGAACCCATGACTGTTCCTCGGAGGTCTTTTTATTCTAGTCATAACCCAAGTATTTTCATGCAAGCAGCCATAACAAGACAGGCACTTTGAGCTTCAGAGTGCCAGACGATGCTCCAAGTTAACAAAAATAAGTTACTATTCTTGACCGGATATATACTTTACATTCTTTTACAATGTTTTATAGACTAAATTAAATTTACTCAATTAAAGCACTGTTTAGATTTATGCAACCCATCAGCAGGTTTATAAATTTTACAGGTCAGCGAATTCCGGCTGTTTTGGCACCGTCCATCCTGGCAGCTTCAGGCCAGAGAAGTCCGGCAGTTTTGGCACCGTCCATCCTGGCAGCCTCAAGTCAGAGAAGTCCGGCAGTTTTGGCACCGTCCATCCTGGCAGCCTCAGGCCAGAGAATTCCGGCAGTTTTGGCACCGTTCATCCTAAAAGAGGTGCTGTGGCATCTGACATGAAGCGCTACCTATTGTCTTCAAGCTGTCTTCGAGCTGTCTCCGGCTGCAATATTTCTATCGAGACCTGTCCGTGATAACGTTCACTGATTCAGATGACCGACTGTCCTGCAAGCGGCTAGGTTAGTTTTAGCTTTTATGAAGGTTTGCGATAAATCCCATAGATTGGTTGCTAATAAACTCGTCGGGTAGTATGGATGATGCTAATTAAGTAGCAAAATCTCGACCAGGATAATGAAACACAGAGCATTTTCTGTCTTGTCTGCCTGTGATGGGCCAAACGCGTCACATTTTCTCTGTAGGGCCCTGGCTTTGCATAATATGAAGTAGCGTACATTTGGGTAGTCCACTCATTACAAGTCTCTCAGGCAGTTTATTATTTCCCATTTTGAAATAGTACCCGTTACCTGACATAGTTGTCACTTGTCAGTCATTGAACGTTATAAGACTTTGCAATCAGAGGGCTAAAAGCAGATACTCTAAACAATATTCATTATGCTCTCAATCTCTCACTCACTTTAACCGTATTTCTCACTCTTAAGTATAATGCCTCTGCTGCGTCCATATTATTTCAGTTTCGATCTTACTTTCAGTCTCATATTTGTCTTACTTTTTCTCAACCAAACGACATATTTTCTTCATCGCAATGTACATTAACCATTTCTCTCTGAGTATGTCTACCTACTAATAATTTTCTCGATACACTTACATGTATCTATCTGTAATTCTATGTGCATCCTTATCTATCAATTGATGTATAGATCTGTTTATTCATGCATCTATAAATCGATCTAATATTTCTTTCTCAGTCTTATCTATCTATACATCTATCTGTCTATGTAGGCCTACCTATTGATCAATTCATTTATATTTATATGTGCATCTATTTACCTATTTATAAATCCATCTATTTCTCTATCTGTAATTTCTCTCTCTTCTCTAATCTATCTATCTTTAGCTGTCTGCTATTTATCTATCTCCGTTTATCATCTATGTCTCTCTCTATTAATCTATATCTGTCTATCTGTGTATCTATTGGTCTATCTATCTGTCTATCCAGTCTTTCTGTCTGTATCTGCCTTTTATATATATCCATCAATCTATCTCCATTAATCATCTATTTCTCTCTCTATCTCTTACACCCAATCACTAAGCCTGTCTTTTGTTTTTTTCTCAATATTCAAACTATATAATAAAAGTCTCTTTTTCACTCTTTCTCTATCGCTACAGTGTCCGTTCTCTCGCTTTCCGTTTTCTCTCATTCAGTATTACTCTCACGGACTTTGTTTTCGTTAATCATTGATTTATAGGCTTATGCATGCGTAGTCTGTAATTTCCGAACTTTCTCTGGCTATAGTATTTCATGTCCCTGATTTGCGTCTTTTCGCGTTTTACCCCAGCGCCGGCCAATAATGTTTGCCTTGCATTTCAATCCAAGTTAAAGCAAATAACTCAAAATTAAAATGTCTAAAATTGGCCTATTTGTGGGTGATGCCAAACTTGTGATGACATTCTACTGCCTGAGAGCTGCAATGAATGGCCTACGGAGACCTTTGCCAACACCTCCTCGTGGTGGTCTCTGGGCGTGCAGTTAATCCAACTTGACTGCATGGCGAAGATTGGCAGCAGCACGTTGCCATTCTCTGTCTGTTTTCAGGATTGTGTGCTGTGCTGTTACTGCTGTACTATCTGATGACCAAGCTAGCTCTTAATTTACAAACGGTGGCGACAATATCATATTCTGGTAAGCTTACTTCTAAGCGTGAACGTCTCGCAGCAAAGTTATCCACTATAATGACATTACTAGTAAGTTACTAATCAATAACCTGTACGGCTGCACCATTCAATAACTCAAACATCGCAACATTATTTGACTACTGGGTCCCATCAACACGCGTCTTCATGAGAATCTTGGCAGGGCAGGTATCTCACATAGTTTAAACAGAAACACGTACAACACAGGTCTAGCATGTAATATTCGACAGCTGCATTGAAAAACATTCTGAACAATCATGATCAATTTTTAGATCAAAGCTGAAGATCACATGATACTGCTTATCTTCAACAATGGCAATTAAATTCAAGACATCTGCATATATTGCACTTAGCACAGACAAGTCGCCATTTTGGCAGTTTCTTTGAAGGCACTAACAAACTAAATTTCAATGAACGTGGTCATGCTTCAATAAGAATAGTCATGGTTGGTAGTGTATCATTTTCACTTGTAAACACACTCTTCAATCTTGCCTATTGTAGCCAGATACAGTGAGAGTCCAAGGAGGACAAGACTGTTGGAAAGGAGGACAATTGAGGACATATTGAAAGTTTCACTCCGGAGTCGGAGAGTCTCCGAAATCCGAACTTACCCAAGAAAAGAAGTCACATTGGAACGCTGTATGAAATCAATAGAGGCTTTTAATAATAACGTTGTTAAGTATTTATTTTATTTAGGCAATCAAATCAATTGAACCTTATTGATCACACACAGTATTTCTCTGAGGTGTCAACTCTTCTTAGCAAATCCTCGTTACCAATAACATACGCCTAGAACTTCTCACAGGAAACGTCCGTCATATTGTACATTGTAAGAATGATTCCTTTCAACATGTGTGTAAAGTTGTTGAAAACTGCCATGAATTAATAGCCAATAACCCAATAGAACAAACAATTCTAATCTTGCTTCCCAGTTACTCAGTAAAATCCTGAACTACTTTCGTATCACCTGGATATTTGGTTTGATCTACTCTACTTCAGAAATTAATACAAGTTGCTCAACTGACAAATAGGTAATGTAAGTTGTCTGTCTACGCATGTGCGTATCTGTGTTCCAGTCTACTTGTATATGTGAATATATATATATATATATATATATATATATATATCGCTATCATCTGCAGTGCATAGACCTATGAACGGCAAATGATCTGCCAACAGAATCAAGCGATGTAGGTCGATCGATTTACGACAGGATGTATTAACAGTCTGGTAATGGCAAAGAGCTGATGGCGAAATAATTGAATGATAATGATGCTGATTATGACGACGACGACGATGATGATTGTGATGATGATGATGTTGTTGTTGTTAATGATGATGATGATGGGGGTGGTGGTGGTGGTGGTTGTGACGATAATGATAATTATGCCGATGATGACAATGACGATGACGACACAGAGTTGTCCGCGGGTCGGGTCAACCCGCGAGTCGGGTCACGAATAACCGAAGATTAGGCGGGTGGGTCTGGTCAAGATCTTGGAGGGTAGGTTTGGGTAGGGTTCCAGACCCGGACCAATTTCAACCCACCGATTTTTGCAGAACTTAATTTTCAACTCTGCTTTTCATAATGATTCGTTACGGTTTACATCTTCTTTGCATGCATTCATTGGCAAGAGATCCTCAAAGCACCTGAGTGAGAAAAGAACAGCAGAAGACACCCCAAAGGTATCGCAATGTTGTCGATGGAACATGATACGCGCGATACACGTCTGAGACAAATAATCGGGCGCCTTTTAATTGCCCGATTCGTTGACTCCTTGTGCAAGAACAAGCCTGATATTAAAATATCCTACATAAGCCAGCATCGCTTTAGCGAACCATGGTCCACATCGGACCCTGGTGATAAATAGTTACAATCAACTAAATTGAATATGGCGAAGAAATTAGAGCGAAAACTTAGGGAACACCGGATTTTTTCCTGTTAGCACCGAAATCAGTTGAAGCTGTGGAATGGAAAGGTTCCTCACGAATTAAAAACAACCCCAAAAGGCCAAAGGATTGATTGCAAGCGTATGAGTTATATGAGGGTGCAACTCCGAAGCATGAGGGCCGGACTCTTATGTACCTAATAATATCTGGAGTTCTTTTGCATATATTTATGCAGAAAGTAAGTTCATATTAGTAAAATTAACACTAAAAGCGGGTCGGAGCTGATTGGGTCCGGTCATGCAAAAATCGGGTCGGGTCGGGTCCATTTAAAATCATTCGGGTTGGGTCGGGTCAAGAAAATTGGACCCAGTGACAACTCTGTGACGACGACAATGACGAAAATGCCGACGACGTACGACGACGACGATAATAAATATAATAATTATTACTATTAGGTCTATTACAATCATTATTATAATAACTTCGGTTTAACAATAGCAATTAAATTATGTATAATAATAAACTGACTATTAATATAGATCGATAATGACGCTGAAGGAAAGTGCTCTGTACATAGCTCAACAACAATTTTTATTCAATGACAGTCGTAATCCAGAGAGATCGTTATGTGGTTTATATGTCTCTCCAGAGCTGGAGAATTCTTCTCGTGGTCGGATGAGACCGTTACAAGCCTTGTACTATTCAGTCATATTTATTCCGCTTAGAAAGAGAGAGAAGTGGACAGAAATGTAGTGGATAAAAACAGCAGCAGAGAAAGAGATAGACAGAGAGAGAGAGAGAGAGAGAGAGAGAGAGAGAGAGAGAGAGACAGACAGACAGACAGACAGACAGACAGACAGACAGACAGAGAGGGATCTCTACACCCATGAAAAGACATTTACGCCTTCGACGGGTTGTACGAAAGTTCTATATGAATATTTGCTCTTCCGTAGTATGTATACTACTATGCATAGACCTATATATATATATATACACATATATATATATATGTGTATGTATGTATGTATGTATGTATGTATGTATGTATGTATGTATGTATGTATGTATGTAAGTATGTATGTATGTATGTATGTATGTATGTATGTATGTATGTATGTATGTATGTATGCATGTATGTATGTATGTATGTATGTATGTATGTATGTATGTATGTATGTAAGTATGTATGTATGTATGTATGTATGTATGTATGTATGTATGTATGTATGTATGTATGTATGCATGCATGCATGTATGTATGTATGTATGTATGTATGTATGTATGTATGTATGTATGTATGTATGTATGTATGTATGTATGTATGTATGTATGTATGTATGTATGCATGTATGTATGTATGTATGTATGTATGTATGTATGTATGTATGTATGTAAGTATGTATGTATGTATGTATGTATGTATGTATGTATGTATGTATGTATGTATGTATGCATGCATGCATGCATGTATGTATGTATGTATGTATGTATGTATGTATGTATGTATGTATGTATGTATGTATGTATGTATGTATGTATGTATGTATGTATGTATGTATGTAAGTATGTATGTATGTATGTATGCATGTATGTATGTATGTATGTATGTATGTATGTATGTATGTATGTATGTATGTATGTATGCATGTATGTATGTATGTATGTATGTATGTATGTATGTATGTATGTATGTATGTATGTATGTATGTATGTATGTAAGTATGTATGTATGTATGTATGTATGTATGTATGTATGTAAGTATGTATGTATGTATGCATGTATGTATGTATGTATGTATGTATGTATGTATGTATGTATGTATGCATGTATGTATGTATGTATGTATGTATGTATGTATGTATGTATGTATGTATGTATGTATGTAAGTATGTATGTATGTATGCATGTATGTATGTATGTATGTATGTATGTATGTATGTATGTATGTATGTATGCATGTATGTATGTATGTATGTATGTATGTATGTATGTATGTATGTATGTATGTATGTAAGTATGTATGTATGTATGCATGTATGTATGTATGTATGTATGTATGTATGTATGTATGTATGTATGTATGTAAGTATGTATGTATGTATGCATGTATGTATGTATGTATGTATGTATGTATGTATGTATGTATGTATGTATGTATGTATGTATGTATGTATGTATGTAAGTATGTATGTATGTATGTATGTATGTATGTATGTATGTATGTAAGTATGTATGTATGTATGCATGTATGTATGTATGTATGTATGTATGTATGTATGTATGTATGTATGTATGTATGTATGCATGTATGTATGTATGTATGTATGTATGTATGTATGTATGTATGTATGTATGTATGTATGTATGTAAGTATGTATGTATGTATGCATGCATGTATGTATGTATGTATGTATGTATGTATGTATGTATGTATGTATGCATGTATGTATGTATGTATGTATGTATGTATGTATGTATGTATGTAAGTATGTATGTATGTATGCATGTATGTATGTATGTATGTATGTATGTATGTATGTATGTATGTATGTATGTATGTATGTATGTATGTATGTATGTATGTATGTATGCATGCATGTAGGGATGTATGTATGCATGTATGTATGTATGTATGCATGTATGTATGTATGTATGTATGTATGTATGTATGTATGTATGTATGTATGTATGTATGTATGTATGTATGTATGTATGTATGTATGTATGCATGCATGCATGTAGGGATGTATGTATGCATGTATGTATGCATGCATGCATGTATGTATGTATGTATGTATGTATGTATGTATGTATGTCTGTATGTCTGTATGTATGTATGTATGTATGTAAGTATGTATGTATGTATGCATGTATGTATGTATGTATGTATGTATGTATGTATGTATGTATGTATGTATGTATGTATGTATGTATGTATGTATGTATGTATGTAAGTATGTATGTATGTATGCATGTATGTATGTATGTATGTATGTATGTATGTATGTATGTATGTATGTATGTATGTATGTATGTATGCATGCATGCATGTAGGGATGTATGTATGCATGTATGTATGCATGCATGCATGTATGTATGTATGTATGTATGTATGTATGTATGTCTGTATGTCTGTATGTATGTATGTATGTATGTATGTATGTATGTAAGTATGTATGTATGCATGTATGTATGTATGTATGTATGTATGTATGTATGTATGTATGTATGTATGTATGTATGTATGTATGCATGCATGCATGTAGGGATGTATGTATGCATGTATGTATGCATGCATGCATGTATGTATGTATGTATGTATGTATGTATGTATGTATGTATGTATGTATGTATGTATGTATGTATGTATGTATGTATGTATGTATGTATGTATGTATGTATGTATGTATGTATGTATGTATGTATGTGGATGCGTATGCGTGTTTCTTTCTATATATTAGATGCTGTACATCTCCTTTAGCCTCAGTCGTACTGTAGACAGTGTAGAGGAACTCCAGCCGCTTAGATTCAACCTTTGAGCGATAAGATAATCAACCTCGATAAAGGAATTTTGATACAGCATATAAATGTATAGACTCACTCGATGCTCAGAGCCTTACGTGAAAGCAACTACTTTTAAACCGAGATCGATTGACAGAGACAGACAGATATACTGAAATAGTCATACGGGGAGACAGATGTAGCTGGTCAGACAGAGAGGCAGAGAAATATAATGATCGAGTGAGTAAGTGACTGAATGAAACAGAGACAGGGAGATAGAGAGACAAACAGAGAGACAGAAAGATGTTTTTTATTTCCGCGAGACTCTAGTGCCATTGAGTCAAAGGGCGGATGCAAGGGCACGTCTGCAAGAGCCATTTCTATCTGAAGGGCAGAAAATATTTTACTTGAATAGGTCGTTCATGTATGCTGATCTACCTTGCACATTACTCTCTCTCTCTCTCTCTCTCTCCGTCTCTCTCTTTCTCTCGCTCTTTCTTTCTGTCTCTCTCTTTATTTCTCTCTTTCTGTCTCTCTCTGTATTTCTCTATGTCTCTCTCTTGCACACACACACATACGCGCAGGCACGCACCCTCTCTCTCTCTCTTGCTCTCTCTTTCTCTGTCTCACTCTCTCCAATATCAGCTGGAACATGATGACTGTGGACCCTATATCCGTCCTTACTCAGTGTATTAGTTGCTTCGAAATCCGTATCATGATATGTTGTAATCGGAAACAATGCACTAAATGCAAGATTCGACGGAAAAGAAACGAAAGCAGACCACGGTTATCCTGGATAGACGATATAAAATTAGGAAATAACATCACTTGGACTAATGCTATTGACCTGACAACTAATGCTATTGACCTGACAAATACCCACTTCAAAAATGGGGATCAATTATTCGTACCCGTCGCCTCCAAGAGGCCAGCGCCAGTTGCTGATGATGTTGATGGCCACCATCAACATCTTCGGCTACTGGCGCCAGTTGGTATTAGTGATGATGATGATGACGACGACGACGACGATGATTTAAATATACTGTAATACTTTCTACAATTCCCTAATAATCAGTTCGATAAGAAACTTTGATGTGATATCATGTGATTACCTTAAAGGAGCGGTTCCGATCAAAATGGCGTAGCAACGCATCAACAGATTTCATCGTGTTCAGTAAAAGATCTAAAATCATTTACTAAAAGAATTAAATTCGTGTTCAGTAAAAGATCTAAACAATTTCGTAATTAATATACATGTAAAGTGTTTTTTAATAATTAAAAGGCAACAGCTATGAAGGTTCGAGTAGCTTGGCAATTGTTTATTCTATCTCACTAATGCAAAAGCTGTATTCATCGATTCATAGGCTTAATTTCGCTCGATGCTGAGAGACATTTGGTGAAATTAAGCATGCAGAGAAAATGCAGTTGAATTCTCTTGTGTACAGAATTGAAGATTTCAATTGATTGATTGTTTGATTAACTGGAAACTTTGGTCTAAAGAGAAATGTCACAACTGGCGATTCTTCAGCATCAACGTATGTCTTTTAAGGTCAATCTTCCAGATACTGACCCCGATGCGGCGTGGTTCTTTTGCATGTGACAGTGGGGCTATTTTATGTAAGTCTAACTAATTAACAAGTAGAACGATAATAACAATGCCACCTAAATAGGATAAGGACATGCCTGCTTTCTTTGTTGATGCAGACATCGAGGGTTTGCAGTCGTTACTTGAGTCGGTGTCTGATGAAATCAAGAAATCGACAGGTGGTCGATCATCAGCAGGACTTGTTGCTTCATGATCAGAATCCCAGGCACCTACTTTATCAACACAACAGAAACTCATCGTCACGTTAAACAGATTCAGAAGAATTTAGAAGAAAAACAAGGAGGAGAGCAGTCCTTTAAGCTAGCCCTGAGGCAGTCATGGGTACGCATTCATTTTCTTACACCTCGGAATACACGAAGGCGGCGAGTGACCAATGCTCTTACATATCGTCGCGTCATTACACAGACAGTGTACGATCGGCGTACTCATTGTAGTTGCATCGGCTGGAGAATGCAGGTGGAGTATAGAAATCTCGGAAGAACATTTCTGTTCTGGTGGGGATTTGAACCCTCGACCTCTCGATTGACAGTCCAACGCGCTAACCAATATACCATCGGGCATCCCTTTGTGTCAACAGGGTTGCTTCTTTGCCTCATGAAACGTCATGACAATGGAATTCGACCAGGAATTTTTAATGAATAATGGGACTGTATGGCTACAGTGGTTTCGCTTAAAGTGACCACCGATTGATGACGTGTGCATTACTATAACGGTGCTATATAAATCACAATATCAGAATAAAACATCTATTGTATTACACTGTCTTTAAATAGACACGATAATTATGAGTGCGTTTGGGATGAATTCTCACAAATGCGACATGTAAATGCGATTACACACTTACAATCTTAAAAAAAACTAATGTAGGCTCTTGCGTATAGTTCTTCTCAAATCCACATAAATATACCTGAAGATGGTTTGAAAATTTATGCTAAGCATAATTCATTGACAGCTAGACTCACAAGTATTCATGCAAGTCAATCCAGGTTTTCAGCGTGTGCAGAATTTAGCCAATTGTTGGATCGGTAGGCTGGACGTGGTTTTCTCAGGTAGATGCAGTTTAATTGAACTTGTAATTTAATTCTTTTCGATCGCGTTTATTCGATGTACTATGTACAGCAAAGTGCGATAAGCAATTGGTTAATGAAGATTATACCTACTTGCTAAAGCTTACCTACCTACGAAGCCATATTGTATATTTGTTATGCCAAAAGAATGAAGGTATATATAATGCAATCAAACAGATTTTGACTATAGTGTGAAGATTTCTATGGTGCCGCTACCTTAATGCTCTAAACCTAAATCCATGGCAGTACAGGTGTACTTGTACTAAAGTAGCCTTCTCAAGGGACAGCACAACAGGTTTTTATTGCAGACATAGTAATCGCAATAACTAAACTTCTAAAGCGCCACTCGAAAGCCAAGCGCAGGGCATGAGCTTATTCACAAGCGCTGCGTCAAATGCCCACGCCCTCCAAACTCAGATCTATTACAGGTATTTTAAAAATTAGCAAGGTCTCTGAGTAGAGGATCTAGAGATAGATTGAGTGAGTATTGTACTCATTGTTTCGGACCATTATTATTAAGATTACGTTCTGAAATACTCACCGATGACATCTCTATGAAGTTTCTCTTGGTCAACGGAGGCAACTCTAATCGCCTTTGAAGCCTTGAATTGAGACGCTGCTTCTTCGGTGGATCCGGGTCTGAACTGAACACCGTTCTCCAAGATGCTGACGTTCTTACTTGCCCTCGGTATCTGAATATTTTCTTTCTCTCTTAAACCATGTGTATCCATTCGTTTGCGTTTTTCTTCATTGAATTCCATGTATACGGGTTTAAGGATATTGGTGTTTGCACGTTGTTCACAGAGTTCTTGCTCTCTTACGTTAGAGTTTTTCAGTTGTTGTCGTCGTCTTTCGTTACTATCGATCACAATACGACTGTTGTCGCAATTGGCCAGCGTCGTTTCACTACCAGAATGGTCAGCTGTATTGAACCAGAGGTTTGTCTGGATCCTACCATCCGAGACTACACCTCTTTCTACATCCCACTGACAGGGTCTTCTGCTCTTACTAAACTTAACAGTATAAAGTGCATTGTTCGTAGTGTCAGTATTTTCGTTATAGCCAGACCTAATTGGTTCACGTGTCATGTCGCCAATATCGATACCTGAGTTTCCCTTGTCCAAAACGATGTTCCCAAATCTCGACTTTTCAGCGAGGTCATTTGTATCACACGCAGCCTTTTTACTGTCTATGTTGTCCGCGCTTGAAACAATAATTTTAGGCGCAGTGGTTAACGGATTCCTTGTCTTAGAATCAACAATAATGAAGGGAAGACTGTGCTGAGAAGTTTGTTTCTCATCTTCAAGCTGCACAGTTCTAATGTTGCACGTGTTGCACACCTTTACAACAAGACGTTTGTTCGTCCGATCGTCATCAAATGACTCGTCCCCTTTCGAATCGAATTCCTTGCCACTCCTTGAAATGCTTCTTGCCCCAGACATTTGCTCCACAGCCAAATTCCAAGGTTTTGCCAACTGGCTCTGCACTTTCAAGGTCGATTTCCGATCGTTCCACGTTCCATAGCCGTCGTCAAAATACGCCATTCCTGGATCGATTCCAGACGAGGTTGAACTGTGTACGCTGAACACAGAATCTGAATACCTTGTCCCACTCAACGTCGGACGGAGCCGAGAGGAATTTCCACGTATTCCTGCACCCGAAAGAGAGCCCTTTCCAGGTGAACATACCACGCTGTCACGTCCATGTGCATCCTGTTGTAAGTGTGAGGATTCATAATACATAACGACCTTTTTATCTAAAGCGTCAACCGATTCAGTTTCTGTTTTTGAACAGATTCTCATATTTTGTTTATCGACTCTGTCCGCGCTTCGTGCAGACTTCCTAAGAAATCCAAGATCCGGTAACGGTCGCATCAGTGATTGAATCGCAAAAGAGTCCGTTGCGTTGTGCCAACCGCCCGTTCGTTTCGACAGCTTCGGAAGCGTGTGTGTCTCCTGCAACTGTTGCCCTTTTCTCTCGTCTTTCAATGACTTTGCATTCGCGTCGTTAGGCCAACAATTCGTCGAGTTCTCCGTTAAACTTGATACTGGAACAACAACGGATTGTTGACAAGAGGAAGAAATTGTCGAGTTCAGGGAATCCCAACGTTCAGCGGATGGTGTGCCATTTTCGTCTTGCACTCCACGGCCTTGAAACATGTGATTCACCGTTTCATTCAATTGCTGGTGGTTCTCCACGGCGTGATCATTGGACACAAGGGAATCTTCCAACAGGCGGCTATGACCAGTAGTCGAATGCAGATGGGATTCCCTTAGGGCCTCTCTCAGAATTTCTGGTAGTTCAACACCTAAAATCACCATCGAGTCAACGCTGTCCCCGACGCTCGCAAGTCCTTCGAACTGATGTTCTTCGGAGGCGAACGGAGTCTGAACCATATCCGAATCTTGAATACTTTGACTGTCATTGAACGAAAGATCCTTCGTCACGCTGTCGTAACCGTCGTCCTTGCTTGACGGTGACGAAACCGATTCTTCCCTCTTGGGTGAAGTCAGACATCTCGGTGTGTCGCGATAGTTGGGCCATTCCTCCGTTGACCGGATATCGTCACTGCCTGAAGAACCGTCGCCATGACGATATGACGTCATCAAGGACCTCCACGTTGTCATGCCAGCCGACAAAGGCACCTGTGATTGGCTACCGTGTAAAACGCTAGCATCATCGACAACCATAGATTCGTTACAACTCGTGAATCTATTCGTCAAACCGAGTTGAGACCCACTGCTCTGCATAAAACCAGTTTCTAAGGAATCGACGGTTTCGTGCGCCCTCTTAAGTCCATCTTCCAAGACACCTGGATCGTGGCAAATTTTTCTGTCAAGTCTTGCCCACGTGACTAAACGATTGCCGTCATGTTGATCCGATTCTTCGCTGCTGCTTGATGTCTTGATATCATTAACATCCGGCTTCTTGTTTAAGCTCTTCATACATCCGGTTCCTACTTCCGCCCACGTGGTCAGTCTCGCTTTCGGTCTGTCGTAATTCATTCCCTGTGCCAAGGAATCCGACGACCTGTCTACATCCTCCTCGGATCTAACCATGTCTACACTAAGCTCATCGCCTTCCCCCGAAATTCCACACCCACGCAGAATGCGTGAATCTGTACCCCAGTAGGTCTCACTGCCACCCTCAGAACCACTGCTGTTCACCCTCATCTCATCCATATCGACCTCGCTGTCCGATAAATCAATCACCGTTCGATATGGGGATAGTATCGTTTCTCCTTCAGAACACTGACTGGTGCTGACTCCATCTGATGTCGAGTAGAGTAGCAATGAATCGTCTAGTGGTGCCACCTGGCCATCGGTGAGGTTCGCATCGAATGGAACTGCAAAGTCTTCGTCGTAGTAGAATTCATTTGTTGCGGCGTTGGATACAGAGAAGCCGATAATATCCGAAGATGACTCGGGTTTCTTCGGGTCGACGGTGATTTCGTAATACGTGAGTTTATCCGTCTGAAAAAAACAATTCATTATGTCAGCATTTCAATCCACACCAATCCATCCATCCGTCCGTCCGTCCGTCCGTCCGTCCGTCCGTCCGTCCGTCCGTCCGTCCGTCCGTCCGTCCGTCCGTCCGTCCGTCCGTCCGTCCGTCCGTCCGTCCGTCCGTCCGTCCGTCCGTCCGTCCGTCCGTCCATCCATCCATCCATCCACGCATCCACTCAACCACCCAACCACCCACCAATCCCATTCCATCCCATCTGTATGTGCGTGCATGCATACATACATACATACATACATACATACATACATATATAGAACATAGAAGTACGGTTCAAATAAAACATATTAGAAGAGCAAAAAACGTGTCAAAACATAACAAAAATAGAACATCAGAGCACGAATAAAAAAGAACAGAATAGAACACGGAAGAAAGGATCAAAACAGAGCAGATAAGAACACAAGAGAGCAGATCAAAACAGAACTTAATGGAACACGGAAGAATGGATCAAAACAGAGCAAAATAGAACACAAGAGATCGGATCAAAACAGAACAGATTAGAACAAAAGAGAGCAGATAAGCAACAGAGCAGGTTAGAAAAGAGTTATTCTCAATAATGGACACTCTCTGTTCATACCCCGATGAAAAACCGTTCCTTCCTTTTCGCCATCTTGCTCAGCAGCCGAGGGCATTCCAACCGACACTGCCAGAACTTCTCTCCAAGACCGCTCAACCGACTCTCTTAATAGCCAATCCGTAGTAGGCTACTCAGCCACTCTTCAGCGGTCAGTTACGATAATCTGTCCAACTGTTATACCGATAATAAAACAGACAAAGGCCTATTATATACGCAAGTCTACAACCACTTTAGAAGCAATTCAATGCAGTCTACTATCTTTAAAACTGTCGTTAATCCGCTCGAATTGACCTGTGACGCACGCACTGCCGCTCAGCCAAATACATCTCCAGTCGAGAGTTAGGGCCTACACGTATGATAACGTATGCAAAGAGATGTGTGCAGCAGTACGGACTAACCAAAATAAACGTCTACGTACGTACGTAGCCCCATGCATGGAATCCATTAGGAAGTAAACGCTGCCAGCATAACTCACGCCCATTTTCTCTGTTTCTGCCTGTCTGTGTTTCTGTCTGTGTCTCTGTCTGTGTTTATGTCTGGGGTGTGTGTATGTGTATATGTCGCTGTCCCTCTATCTGTCTCTGTCTCTGTGCCTTATCTGTCTCTGTCTCTATCTTGTTCTGTCTGTCTCTCCTTTTCTATCTCACATTCTCTCTGTCTGTCTGTGTCTGTTGTCTGTCTGTCTCTCTGTCTGTCTGTGTCTATCTGTCTCTCTCTCTTTCTCGTACATTGCCTGGCTGCTGAACATTCACCAGCAGCTGCAGTAGCAGTGCTTCGTCGATGCACTGGCTGAGAACAAACCGTTTCGGCTGAGATATTAATAGGACGAGTGCGTTAGCGGTTGGCGTCTGGCACAGGCGTTGGCCCGAGAAGGCGCCACAGACAACCATCAAAACAAAACAACTGTAATCAAGTAAACGTATAATATATATTATATATAATGAGCATGCTGTACAAATGTAGGCCTATATAATCCTTTAAAATGTGAATTGAATAATATATTTATATATTTAACTTTATAAATGTTCATCCAATATTTTATATGTATAGTCAGTACATCTTTCTATGTATTCATCCAAATATATATATATGTACCATGAATATATATATATATATATGTTGTATATATATATATATGTTGTATATATATATATGTTGTATATATATTGTATTATATTAATGCAATAAACTTGCTCAAGATGTGACGCTGAGAACGGCAGCCGTAAACTTGACCTAGCATCCAGTGAAAAGGTGAAAGAAAGGGTAGATGAAGGTATTCAAACATTAATATAGCGCCCCTTAGAGTTACCAATCAGAAGCGCTCCCAACTCCAGCCCGAAAAACGCTAAGTTTTGCAATCTTGCATATTACGATCATCTTCAAAGTGGGACAAGCAAACGGCAGAAGAAAGTAGGGAATTCCAACAGAATAAGGACAAACCGATAATTAGGGGTCATTAACGGTTCAGCTCGATGTGCATAAGTAATAAAAAAATTGGTAATGGTGCCATTATTGCTCATAAATGACGAAGCAAAGTTATGATACATAATTGTCCATTTACGCATTTCCATAATAAATATTTTTATAGCAATAGCATGCCACTTTGCAGACTATACTTTTTACTGTTTATATTACACAGGCCTAATCAAAATCTTCATCATCTGACTTTTATATATTTATCGAAAAGTTCAGACTTGAGCCTCTACTGGACAATCTGTACGATTCGACGCAGCGCTCGTGAATAAGTTGGTGCCCTGCGTTCTTTGGCTTCAGCGTGGCCTATAGCTTTGCTAAGTTTACAAGCATGATCTACGACAGTCAATCGATTTCGTTCAAGATATTGCTAAGTCTTCCTTTACTCATGCACAACTACTTAGACCTCCTACCCCTGCTGTGTCATCACCTAGCCCAGCGTTCTTCAGTCTTTTCACGCATGCGGACCGGCGAAAAGAGAATAAATATTTTGCCGACCGGCTGACGACCAAAATAGAAATAATTACCAATGTAGAATGAAGATAGTATTTTATTTATTAAATGCATAGAGATATAAACTTACAACTTTTAGTTAGTGCAACATCCGCTGCTGATTATTTGTTAGAAGATGTGATATACATGGCTGCAGCTTTGTTTCTGAGAGGCGAAGCGCCGAATTAACATCCATTCGCTGTCTCTGTTTGGTTTCTATTGCTGACATGACTGAAAAAGTTTTTCCATCACGTTATTTAATCTTTCAATAAATTCCAGTGGCTTATAAGTATAATCTCCATGCTTCGAATGCAACTGACGAGCAAGTTTGGAAGGTTGAAATTCATAGCTTCATTTGACCGAATTTCAGAACATGCAACACACAAAGACCGTGGCCATGGTTCACTGGAGGGCTACAATGTAACCAAACTATTAATAATCCTTATCGTACTGCATAACAAAGTAACTTTTTCTTTTTTGGTTGGTGTTGCACATTCAGAAATATCAACATATTTCTTTTGTCTTGGTTTCTACTAAATTTTAAGCAATAATGCTTGGCACAGTTCAATTCATGAGCTTCGCCTACGTGGGTCCCATAAGCTGGAACAGCCTTCCCTTCCTCATCGGACTCGCCTGCTCCCTCCCTCCCCCTCTCTTCCCTGCAGCATTCCGGAAGCGTTTGAAGACTTATCATTTCTCTCTTTAGCTTTGGGTTGATCGTGAGCGCATTTGATTTGAGTCGGGCTATATAAGTGCTCCATTACATTACATTAGATTACATTATTATTATTATTTTTTATGCCCTGAGGTACATCTGTGGCGGACAGGCCACAAGGCTTGAATAAAGGAATTTTTATAAATAATCGGCTCGCCATAGCGCTTAATCTAACGTGTATTTTCTTACAGTGTTGGTATAGGAGGGAGGACCGATCGGCGGTTTTTAGTTTACTGCATAGCTTGCAGACGCATGAATTGGCTTGAGTATAGCCTGACATACGGTGCATCGCTATATGTGTGGAGCAGTGGTTCGTACTGCTTCATACGTAGAGTAGTTCTCGTACCGCTCTAGAGATCGTGTTGCCATATAAATACGACCTCTAGTGACAGCCGCTCTCGCGGTCAGGCCGGTGCTGCTTTTCGCTGATCTGGCGGGGTGGGCCCCTCTGCCGTCGATCGCAAGACGGACCGTGTCCTGATCGTAGGAGTCAACAGGCTGACTGACAGAGAAAGACCGATCGTGAGAAATGCTCACAGGTCTGGGTGTCGTTCGAGAGTGCGTAGAGACCCGACCGTTAGAAATAAATGAATGACAGTTCTGTACGGGAAAACGAGGAAGAGGTGACTCCGTCGGCGGCCGTGAGAAATAGAGATCGGGTAAAGCCCCGAGGAACCGAACGATTATATCGAGAGAGGCCTCGTTGGCCGTTGATACAATATGCCGGGCAAATCCCAAGCGGAGTCGATCGAAATTAGCGAGACAGATTACGGCGATCGTTGAGACAATATACGGCAAAAATTCCCCAGTGAACACGTTGGTTAAAAGACGGGGAGGGGGCCCCGTGAAGCCGTTGGAAACAGACCGAGAGAGCTTCCGGTGAAGCCGTTGACACATACTGGGAAACATAAATACGTTCGATAAATACGGGGAGGGTGATCCCATTGGTGCGTTCGATAAATACAGGGAAAGTTCCCTTTGGTGCCTAAAACCCAATCACATGCGTGCGTCTCCGCAAAGTCTTTTCCCGTTTACGGTTTTCCGTAAATATCTATTCTTGGCTACCTAACGTGGTCATACTTACTCCCCTCGTTTACCAGCGCTCTGTTGAATTACGTGTCTGATCGCAATGTCTTTGGTCGCGGTTTCCCCCGCGTATCTTTACTTAAGTTACTAAACGTAATATCTGTACTTGCGGTGTCCCCGCAGTATGTCTTCTTACGGTCTTTCGATAAATATTCTTGTTGGTTACTTATGTCGGTCACAGTTACTTTTCTGGTTTTCCAGACATCTATTCGGTTCAATGTATAGTTGCAATATCTTGACTGGCGGTTTCTCCGCAAAGCTTCCACTTGCAGGACTAGCCGCAGAATCTCTTCTTGCAGAATCTTCTTTCCACATAATATCTTTTCGAAGACTTCCTCGAAAGATCTGTCCGTGATTCGTTCCAGTGTATAAGAAAGTACAATTGCATCAGAGAAAAAAGTGATTATAATAATACAGGTCTGTGTGAAACATGGAGGTAGCGTGGTGACACTTACCTCAGGTGCCTGTCAGAGAATCGAGCCTAAGGACTGCGAAACGAGGCTTGTGAGAGTTGGTGCATTACCGTTGGTCAGAGCTCTACGTGACGAGTATCTAGATGATCCTACGATGAGAGGAATAGGTGCAGTCCATGAGAGTTATAGACATGTGAGAGTTTGGGTTATCGGATACTAAAGTATATGACAGATGATGCAGGCCAAGAAATATACTTGTTGGCTACTTAGTTCGGTCACAGCTACTCCTGCCGGTTTCCAGCAGGTTGTCGGAGACGTGAAAATTCGGGTGACCGCAATCGTAGAAGTTCTGGTGACCGCGATTGAGAAAGTTCTGGTGGCTGCAAGAGATACAAGCCAGGTAGATTCCTGGAGAAGCAACTGTACAGACAGAGAGATGCCGGTGGAGCGTTGGCACATACGGGGAAAGTTCTCCAGTGTATAAACTTGGCTACCTAACGTGGTCATAGTTACTCCCTTGGGTATCCAGCAGTACTTGGGTTGTCGTAGACCGTGGAAGTTCATGTGACCGTGATAGATACAGACTGGATAAGTCCCAGAATTAGCGATCGCATATAGTCAGAGAGGCCCCGGTGGCCGAGAGTGGTACAGACCGTGAATGAGTTCGGGTGGCCGTTCAATAGAAATACCGGGAAATTCCCGAAGGACCCGCTGAAATTACACGTGGAGGGTGAACACGCTAGAAGAGCACGTTACAAACAAGAGAAAACACTGGTGCCGATTCATACCTTCAAGTTACAACTCAAATAACTCTGCATGATGGTTTTATGGTCTTTAGATAAATACTCTTGTTTGTTACCTATGTTGGTCATAGTTACTCCTCCCGGTTTCCCGAAGGCTCAGAATATATTATGGTGTTGGCGGACAATTGCCAACGCAGAGGACGGTCAATCGTGTACATGATAACTTACGCGTGTGAGGCCGGTATGTCACACACGGAAATGAACCAAGAGGCACGTGAAAGGCTGGGTTGTCCGATACCCAAGTATGAAGCAGATGAACGCAGTCGTGAAAGTCTGGGCAGTCGGAAATGAACCAAGAGGCAGACGTGAAAGTCTGGGCAGTCGGAAACCCAGGTTAAAGATAATAAGCAGACCAAAAATTGATCAATACGTAAATATTCCTGTTGGCTATCTACGTTGGTCACAGATACTCCCCCCGTTTTCCCGAAGTGTATCTCTACTTGTGTGTCTGATCGAATTGATCGATACGAGTACGTTTGGGTAGTGGGTACCCAGTTGAATACATATTTGCTTGTCGTCACACACAGTTTCGAGAGCCGAGTGAAGTGCGAGGCCGGGCCCCTTCCTGCGTAGGTCGGATCGAAGATCTGTGTGTAGATAGCGAAGGTTATAGACAGAAGACCTTCATTATCAGAGTCCGTGAAAACCATGCTAGTGTCATTTTATCTAAGCAGAATATATCAGTGTTGGTGAGTAACTGCTAACACAGAAGACGGGAACTTATTCCGTCAATTGTGGTGCATGATAAAATATACGTGTGCGGCCGTTATGCTATACACGGAAATAGACCGAGAGATACGTGTTGAGCAGAAGGCGTGATAGCTAAGTGTCTAGCATGCTATGACGAAGAGTTGTGAGACTATTAGTGTCTAGGACGACAGAGTTTAGAGAGTTGCGAACAGTAATGTCTAGGAGTACAAGACATTGAATTTAGCTACCGATAATTGTCTAGGCCGATATGACTAAGGGACTTGTTTCAAATATGTCTGAACCTCGTAACTTAAGAGAACGTTTGGTGTCCCTAATTGGCGATAGTTTCAGAGTCACAAGATGTTGAATGGTACGACATCAGGTAGAGAGGAAGCAGAGGCTAGTTAGTAGCTTGGAAGGTATGCAAGGCGAGGAAGACTCCTGCCGGTATGATTATGAACCCTCAGAACGTTGCCCATACTGGTGAAAGCGAACATCCTGGTAGATATAGAGAGCAACCATTTGGCATTGAGATTTGATAAGGAAGTGACTCGGGCGACTCCAGACTGGTCAGCGAGCTGGAGTCGGCTCTCGGGCGGCAGAACGCCACACATCGTTCCCCCATTATTATTATTATTATTATTATTATTATTATTATTATTATTATTATTATTATTATTATTATTATTATTATTATTATTATTATTATTATTATTATAAAAAGCCAAATAACCAAATAATCAACATGTTTGCAGCCCTGCAGTCCGTAGTCCTATACCTAGTCCTACTCTTAGCTGCAGTCTGTCTCGACCGGAAAAGTAATAATTTCTCGATCGCTGCGTCTATTTAGTGGACATAGGCCTACTTCAGAAATTCATTATTATTATTATTATTATTATTATTACTTTTATTATTATTAATATAACTGTTATAGGGTTTCGTCCACATCGGGCTGAACAAAATTATTATTATTTTCATTATTATTATTTTCATTATTATTATTATTATTATTATTATTATTATTATTATTATTTTTATTAATATTATTATTATATTATGCTGTTATCGCCCATGTGGGCGAGCTAGGTGAGTGGTGGCAATGTCCCGAAGAGGCAGCCCACGCTGAAGAACAACCGAGATACGTTGGAACAGAAATGATGTCTCCATTGGATCGTGGGTTGCAGCACTCGTTCGACTACCCAACTCTGAGATGAACTGCAGTCCTTCAATGCTCCAAGCGCCGCTGGATTCCAAGGAGAGGGCTACGAAGTCGTGGGTGTTGGTTATGGTGGAATACTTGGCCCTCTTCGTCTTAGCTGCGCGTTCGGCTGCTTCGCCAGCTCTGATAGATGTGTCGGCAAGATGTGACTTGGCGTAGGTGTCGGGCACTGTCACATCCCATGCCAGACATCGACCACGTGTCCAAGGAATGAGCGTGACGCCGTCCGGTCGCTTTCCATCTTCTCTTACCAAGCCGAGAGGTTCCTTTTGCGCTGGAATCTTCGCTCTGCCAAGAGCTCTCCAGATGACATCGTTCAACATGCTATGTCGTTGATGTTTTCCGCTGCCTCTTCTGCAAATTAGTCCATGAAGACCTTTTGCGTCGACGCTCTCTTGACATTGGTGACACAAGTGTGACTCGCAGAGCGTCGTTCCTAGCCTCAACCCGGCTGCAATTTGTACATCCTCGTTTGAGAGGCGCAGGTCTAGGGCAGTCACAGGGGGCGCTAGCATCCAGTCTCCAGAATGAGGTGCTCGTGAGGCCAGCAGGCGAGCACGGTCACATGGATTGTTATTGGACTCCAGCAGACTTTTCCATGCCTTGTCTGTGAATCGGAGGTCCCATTCTTTCTGGCGATGACTCGCTGATCCTGTTGGTGGTTCTGCATCTGTCAGGGTCTTCCAAGCGTTGAATGCTGAACTTGCAAGTTCATATGGTTATTATTATTATTATTATTATTATTATTATTATTATTATTATTATTATTATTATTATTATTATTATTATTATTATTATTACTTTTATTATTATTACTTTTATTATTATTACTTTTATTATTATTACTTTTATTATTATTACTTTTATTATTATTACTTTTATTATTATTAATATAACTGTTATAGGGTTTCGTCCACATCGGGCTGAACAAAATTATTATTATTATTATTTTCATTATTATTATTATTATTATTATTGTTGTTGTTGTTGTTGTTGTTGTTGTGTTTGTGTGCATGCGTGTGTGCGTGCGCGCGCGTGTGTGTTTGTAGTTATTACAAAATATATAACTGTACATCTTGGCCAATGTTGCAAATTATTATTCCTTTTAAATCTTAGATTTATTAGGTAACTTCCAAGTTCCAACATATTATTTATGAAGTGATGCGGGTCGCATGCGCAAATAACAAATCTAAAGTGTTTTCAGCATAATGACTCATAATAATATCTGTGGGACTGTAGAATGCAAGTCGCATTCAAGGAATTCAGCTGTAACCGTCTTAGGCCTAAGCAATGTAATGAATGACTATCATGGTCCTTCAAAACCATTGCTCGTGGGAACCCTGCTGTAAACTAGAAAGATGTTTGGACTTTGCATTGAGTGAGACATTGTACTACCGACCGTGGCTACGTACATTTCAGTGGACTAAGACAATTGGTTTCGATGTATAGCCTGCCTTATAAATAAGTTCACCCAATTCTCATGCAAGTAGGCCTATATATCAAGATACTTAATATAGCGCCTTTCGAACCAAGTTAGTCGCCTGGACATTTCTGCGGCATCGGCTGATACCACCTGCATTACAAGGCGCCAAATAAGATGCTTATTGATAATTTATGTAGCGCGTCTCCATAAAAGAAACTTTAGAAGGTTGTTCTAGCAACTAAAAACATGACGCAAAGCACATTTGTTAAGACTGATTTATATAGCCCTCTAGGTCAGAATAATCGGGGTGGCGATAAATTATTAAAGAAATATATAGATTTAGTTTAAGTATGAAAGTGGTTAGCTATTAAGCAATACAAGCCAACTGACTAACAGGCCCTATAGTATTCTACGATTATGATTATATATTCTTAAAATCCAGTTTGACATTAAAACAATAGGAAGATATTGGAAAACAGCCGGTAGAGCATAAAGGAACCAGAATTCTGATTAAGTAGGGTCAACATTTGCAAGGCAGCACATACGTCGACGAAGAACAGTTTGTCTTACAGCTGAACAAGTAGCAAAATATTAACTGTTGAAGTTGGTAAATATTCCTATACACGACCAACTGCATTCTCTTCGGAAACATTGAATTTTCTGGGCGTTCAAACTACTCGTTTACAGTTAGAAATAGTAATGGTGAAGCATACATTTTCTGGTTCGATTCTGAAGGTTGTGGTTAGTAATATTCTAAAATAGATTCATTAGGAAAACGTTTTTAAATATTGTTTTATTAACATGGCTGATAGGTTATAAATATAATTGCCAGTTCGTTTTCACTCATTCTATCTACTGCTCTTTGAGTCATAAATTATTTAACCAATTGATTAATTGAATCATTGGCTCATTATTTCGGTACTACTTTGATTCATGATTAACTAAGATTTAGCTAGTTCATTCAATCGTCCAAATTCATTTTTTTACATTAATTAGTGTAAATTGACATCCACTCACAATTAATTCATTCTTTCATTCATTATTAGCTCATTTGTTCGTTCGCTCGCATAAGCTCACCCAAATTATTCATTAAAATTCACTTTCAGTCATTTCAGTTCATACTCCAATCCATCCTCTTTCATTTGCATTAATTTTGATTCATTTCAAGGCATTTACAGTCGCTCTATTTCATTCTCATTCATTCATTTGTTCACAATTAATGCCTAAGCATTTTCATTTTCATTTCCATTCACTCCGTTTAATTTCAGTGCATCCCACTTCATTCTCTTTCCTTGAACAACTTTTTTTATTGAACCCGAAGTGCATAACATGGTTGAAGAACATGAGCTGCAAAAATGGTTGAGTACAATAGGGAGGATAAAGCCAATGACCTAAGTCCTAAGACGCCTAAGTCCCGTTAACAGGGCCACCAGTATAATAACAAACATTACGGCAGTTGTTAAATGATGCAGAGGTTATTTTTATCAACTCTTAACTAGTGAATTAATTAATTTTTTGTCAATAGTTAATTTCTCTTTCCTTCCCATTAATTCCCATTCTTTCATATTCATTCACGAGTCATATCGTTCATTCATTCATTCATTCATTCATTCGTTGAATCCTTAGCCACTCCTTCTTCAGCAGAGTGAAGTGGCTTCAGATTGAGGGTGATGTCGAGTGTGGAATATGTCTCCTTGCAGCACGGATTACTAGTCGCCTTTATGGCCGAGGTGTGCGTTTCGATCGACCATGGACACGTCTTGTTCAGATAATTACTGACGTCGATTCCCTCTCCATCCAACTCCATCGTCAAGGCCCACTGGTCGTACGTCCACGAGCCAAAACTGGAAATGAAACATCGACAGAATTACTTTTAAATGTCGTTTAGTTCATTTTTAGTGTAATGGTGGTGTGCGAGGTAATCTTCACGTAATAGAAATCTCTAGACACTAAAGCGCCACTTGAAGGCCAAGCGCAGACACCAGTCCTGTCTATTCGCGGGCCCTGCCTCAGATCAGAGAAGCTGTCCATAGGGACGTCCAGGTAGGTTACGGTCAAGTTCCAGTGTGCTTAGTGGGCCAGAGTAGCTGTTAAGGTTGGCGACGTTTGGCGAGAGTTGGAAAGCGGAGTATCGGATGAGTCAGGTTATGAATCCTTGAAGATATGACGCGAGTTTCGAATTGTTTGATAGAAGAGCTTGAGGCAGGTGATGGTGGGTGATTAATGGCAATGATGAAGGATGAATCAAAAGTTTGCGGAAAATGGATCGTTCCAGAGGCGTCATGCAGTGTAGGATATGGCTCAGAAAGAGCGATGATTGTGAATTTTACCCTGGCCATCAAAACTTAATTTAACTGTTAGGCCTTAACTAAATTAAGTTAACAAACTTAATTTAGCTCTCAAACTAAATTAAGGTATCAAACTTGATTTAGCTATTAAGCTAAATTAGGTAATCAAACTTAATATAGCTATTAAACTAAATTGAGTTATCAAACTTAATTTAGCTATTAAACCTACCTTAGATCACAGACTGGTTTATGGTCTTCAACGGCACAGAGTGTCTTGTAATGCGCTCTGGGTACCCAATAAATGGTTCCGTCCGATTCAATGACTACGTTTTCACTTGATCGCTCCTCTATTTCCAGGCTGTAAACATCAACAAACCGACAGAGTTATAGACCGAAATAATATGACGATTAGATGGGTCGACAAATATACACGTATGTTTACAGAAAGATCGACATATGCACAGACATCTAAATAGAAAGACATACACACATACAGACCTATGTGAGGACAAAAGGATATATAGAGAGAGCTAGAGAGAGACAGACAAGCAGACAAAGAGAGAGAGAGATAGAGCTAGAGAGTGAGAGACAAGCAGACACAAAGACAGACAGGTAGGCAAATATATGGATGGATGGATGGATCTGTAGATATCCGCATATTGGTGTACAGTATATACAAAGGTAGAATGCTGTACCTTAATCTTCACTTTGCACGAAAATGCGGAAATGCAATTTGTACATAAGGAAATACTTACTTGATGGATAGATAGATAGATAGATTGATAGCTTGACATATAGAAAAACGTACATTTATCTATCTATCTATCTATCTATCTATCTATCTATCTATCTATCTATCTATCTATCTATCTATCTATCTATCTATCTATCTATCTATCTATCTATCTATCTATCTGTCTATCTGTCTATCTGTCTATCTGTCTATCTGTCTATCTGTCTATCTGTCTATCTGTCTATCTGTCTAACTATCTATCTATCTATCTATCTATCTATCTATCTATCTATCTATCTATCTATCTATCTATCTATCTATCTATCTATCTATCTATCTATCTATCTATCTATCTATCTAGTTAACTATCTAGCTATCTAGCTATCTAGCTATCTAGCTATCTATCTATCTATCTATCTATCCATCTATCTATCTATCTATCTATCTATTCTAGAGTGCTATTAATCGAGCTAGCGTTAGTTGTCTTATTTTTGGTCGAATAAATTTATTTAAGTGATTGAATGATTGAAATGCCACATTAGGAAATTATTTTAGGTATTGATGGATACAGATTTTGTATCGTACGCGTTGTAGCAGTCAATGTCTGGCTTCCAGATGAGACCGGCTGGTACGTGCATCTTCTTTATTCCATCAAAGTCTTTTGGTCTCCAAGACAATCGGAAGTCGTTCCATGTCTGCAAATGCATTATTATCATTGCAAACTTCACAGTGGCGTCAATATAACATTTTCGCCTTAAAACTAAAAAGGTTATTACCATTATTGGTATTGTTATTATTGTTGTTATTATTAATGCTATTATTATTAATAATAATATAATTATAATTTTTTCCATGAGGTACTGAAGATTATTATTATTATTACTATAATAATAATAATTAATATTAATTAATTAAAATAATAATAATATTATTATTATTACTATAATAATAATAATAATAATAATAATAATAATTATTATTATTATTACTATTATTATTCGTAATATTATTAGGCCACTATTATTATTATTATTATTATTATTATTTTTTATCGTAGCGTACGCTTTATCGGTATTTATTTGGCCAAGTAAATTTATTTGATCATATTTCAATTTTATTTGATGTCAATATTGAGAATTTCTATCTAGTGCAAAATCATACACAAATGCTAATCTGAAGTGTAGTTATTCATTCCTTCAATTAGTACAATGTAGTAAGATATAGGCTAGAGATGTTTTATACCATGGTAGCCTATCTGTGTGTACGTGTGTCTGCCTGCTTGTCTTCCTGTGTGTCTGATTGTCCGCCTGTCTGTCTGTCTGTCATCAGATCACCAGTAGCGAGTGCGTGCGGGAAGAGGCGGAAGGAAAAAGTGGTTGATCGTTTTATACGCTTACATATCTTTCCCAGGCGTAAGTCGTCAGTTTCGCTTTGGCTGTATCAAATCGGGCACAGATGATCGACAGACCAAAGCGAAGGTCGATGATCCCAGACGGTTCCACGCTAGAATGGTAATCGCTCAAAAGGTCCTGAATCAGATGGTCTCTGGCCGATGGTCCAGTGCCGGATGCTTCCTGAAATAACGCATTCATGTTCACTAAATCAAGCATCATGATTGGTGTCGCATCTCGAAATTTTCACATTGCTACTGAGAAGGCCATCAGGGCGCCAATGTATTTAAGAGCACTGCCTTGTTTCAAAGAAGTAGAATATACACATTATACCCAGTAGAATTTTGAGTCATGCTTAATAGTGTAACCTGTGTAAAGATCTAAGCGTTAAGCAGCCGGAGATGCATGATTATAGATAGCGTAACATTTAGGCCCCACACCAGGGTCTGTATAATTAATGTGACATGTGCGCATGGCTTGTAATGCTTAGAGTGAACTACTCTGGTTCCTTCGTTGAAAGTTTCTGTGTAAGGATCTTTGACAAATCCTTCACGCACTATTGCTCATAGCTATCGATTCAGGCTATCTATTCTAACATACTCTGCTTTCCCCAATGCCGCTGTATATAGAATGCGTTATAACCCATAAATAGTGACCACCCCATTAAGGTCTATTAACTGTTCTCAGTCTGAGATCGGGTGTATGTGTTCATTTACAACCACACATGACTTAGAGTTTAGGCCTATATATGCGATATGCAGTTATTTTAATTGTTATGCCTATAAATATGGCCTACTTGTAAATACTAGGACTAAAGTCTCTTATATCCAGACACCGCGGGAATGTCTGTCCTGAAAGACAACACAATGTAAGTCCTAACCTTTTCAAAACCACTGCTGTTCTAAATAAAGTGTAAATAATAAAAGAACAATCTCATAAACCGCGAGGAATAGAACGCCAACATTATCCAATCAAAACTACGTTTGATTAGCAGCGAAAACATGTGCAAACAATGTAATCTAATCTAAACTTCAGAAATATAGGTTTGCAATGCAAAATATGAAAGTGTAGGATATATATGCCTTTATCTCCACGACTTAGCCTTTCTGTGACATTTCACCTAATGCATATTACCACTCCACCATCTTCCATTTTAACCTTAAGACTGCACCGTTTAGCCAGAAATGGGTTGGGGCGCTCTTCAAAAGATGGTCTTAAAGGGATGCCTAATAAAGGTAAGCGTTTAGACAAACCTCAGTGTTGAAGAGACCAGCAGCGATGCACGCGAAGAGCAATGCCGATAAACTACCCCTCACATAAAACATTCTTTCAGTTGATAGTAAAACCAAGAAGTAACTCAAGAAATTAAAGCAGTCTGAATACACCGAACTGGTGAACGAAATTTAAAAGCCTCAGATGTTCCACAGAAACTAAGAGGCTAAGAGCCAGTGGACTTCACACTTGAATACAAACCCAAGGGTCAGATGAGCATCTAATTTGGAATGAACATTAGTCTGCTTCGAGACACGAGCAGGTCAGGCATGTATACGGTTTCGGTGATCTTCGATTTCAGGAGGCCGCGGTCACATCGACTGCATGTTTAATGTCATGGATGATGAAATAGAGGCGAACGCATTGTTTTAGAATGTGTCGCATGGTATACAGATCAAGTGTGTGATCTCGGGTTTGGTAAATAACTCGAAGGTTCAGCACATAGGGCAGCAAACAAAACTCGACGTGGTTAACCCCGCTCCAACTGTTGCCTTAGTAGACCTCTGATTAGTTACCATACTTCAACCATTCTGGTTAATATCATCCCCCGCAAGGTTGATACTAGTCATTTTTTCGCTAGGCGACGACTTTGGTTAAATTACATGCATAGCGTAATGGACACCCTGCGTTGCTGCAGACAGTTAAATTCAATTTCTATAATAATTTGTCATCATTCATTCATACTCTGCTTGTAGTCATATGCCTACTGCGGTCTATCAGTTTGAAAATAAACGATGATCTTTATCTTTATCTTAACACTGCACGAGTTCAAGTTCAAATAATCATAACTTTCACAATTTTTATCTGACTTGTATAATAGTATGCTAATATTTAGTCAAATATTTGATTGTATAGGCCATTAGGCCTGTTTGTACCTACAATTATTTGAATCGTAATAAGTACGGGTCTAACTTTTTATTCATTATAATCATTCATTCGTTCAAATATTCATAATAGCGCCCTTTCAAGGTAACCATTCAATAATAATATGATAGGTATCACTCGTTCCTGAAAATATTTGTTTTTCAGGAAATGAGTGTACGTATTTGAGTAAAATATTATAGTAATGAGCAAATATTTAAGCATCTATGTAGATCTCTAATGTGTTAATTAGATCATGGATTTTTGGTGACAGTCTCTTGATCAGATACTACACTGCGAATCCTGAGCATCATCCTGGCTTAGGAACCAACAGCTAGAGAGGAACGTACAGTGAAGGAGAGAGTGAGAGGCACAGGTACAAGAGTCACAGGACAGAGTCACAGGAGGACAGAGGCAACACGGAGACAAGGGCGCAACTAGAGCATTTTCCTGGGGGTCTCATATTGCAGACGCCGATGGGGTGAAGCAACGTCCTGAAAGCACCTCAACCCCCTAAAAGTAGAAAAACTCATCGGAAATGTGTGCTCAAACACCCCTCGGCAAACCATAGTTGCGACTCTGCATGGAGATAGGGCATACGCTCCAGAGGCACGGTCAGTAGTTGGTTGGAAATGGAGACTCAAGAGACAGAGGCACGGTCAGTAGTTGGTTGGAAATGGAGACTCAAGAGAAGATGAAGCCAGGATACTGACACTGTGAAGTGAGTAATGCAAATAAAAATTGATATTCGTGAAGATATGAGCAGCAGTCTGCACGAGGGTGAAAAAATGCTCGGAATTTGAAGGAACGAACAGTCGCGAGGCAGACAAAGAATGGAGAGTAGTAATAAAAAGTAAAAAGCCTTCTCCGTCTGTTCGCCATAAAATTCTCTCTGGCAGTCTCTCATCTTCGTTTGCTTTTTTCAAAGCCTGCTTCTTCTCGTGGGGCCTTGCGCACTAGCAGCGCTTCTGAATGGCTCACCCTACTAGAGGCTAGAAGCGCTCTATAAATATATTAATGCAATGCAATACAATATAAAAAGAGAAGAATTAATTCATTAACTCGCACAGAGGAATCGGTTGGACAGGCATCGCGGAAGATGAACTTCCCTCATTAACCAGTTTGGCTTTGTGTAAGTTAAGGCTATAATTGACCGTAGCTCAACTTATAAAAAGCTGTTGAAGTATCAGTTGTCAAATCAGCTGCTGTACAAAAGTTTATAAGACTCTATTCATCAATTATTTAAAACATCAATCGACGTGTTGTTGGCTTCGAGACGGCGTAAAGCAGTAATGAACCCACGTAAAGACGTAGGCCCCCTAATAAGATAGGCGACTGAAAACCTTCGACTGGTTACAGCCGCCAATACTTATCAGTTATCACCGCTGCCACTAAAACTGGAAGAAGAAGACGAAGATAATAAATATTAGTAGCCTACGTGTATGGGCACAATTTGGGTAACCTTAAAATGGCTTTTAATTTTTGCTTGACAGTCACCATCAAATGGAACCTTGAGCAAAAGTACAGAGGAGTCGTAGAAGTTCTGGTTTTTGTAATTTGTTTCATGATGATGATGATGGTGTTGCGGTTGATGATGAAAATGATGATTATTACTTTTTATATTACTATTGTTGTATTTATTGTTATTATAAAATTTCTGTTTTACTGTATCATCCTATATTGTAACTAGCCTATACTGTATTGCATCTATATAAGTGCCTCTTGCAGTGGCGCTCCCAGGGCGAAGGGCCCAGAGGAAAGAAAGTTTCTTCAGACAGCAAAGAGGCACTTGGTTCATCAAGTAGTATAGGGACCAATGTGTCCAAAGAGGAAGATGGTTCCATTATGCAGTGCAAATGAAGGTAAATGCTAGTGTTTTAGCCATAGCAATCCTCATTCGCGTTCATGCCGGTCAAGCGTATAGTCGTAATAAAAGATTTATATTGTAGCCTACATACCCAAGGCAGACTAGTCAGAAAGGCCAAATATAATGTAGGCCTAATGTTTTGTGCTAGGACAAAGAGTTAAGATAGGCTAATTGCATGAGAAGCCAACCATCAAGGTTTACATGTGACATAAAGGTTCGGTTTATCTTCTTAAAGAGCTTAATTATTAAGCTAACTTGCTTTATTCTTCGTGTAATATCATTATTCGTGTTTGAATCTCAAAGATGTCGAGAACATAAAATGTAGTTTAGCATAGAAACATTGAAATGGTAGGCCCTATTGGAAAGAAACCAACAGACGCAAAAGGAACCAGAATCCTGTTTAAATAGGGTCAACATTTACGAGGCAGCAGAGAAGTCTAAGAGGAGCATTTTGTGTCATTAGCTGGACATGTAGCAAATGTTGACTATGGAAATTGTCACACATTTCCACAAAGGACCCACTGCGCACTCACCGTAAACATAGGAATTCCTGGACGTCTAAACACTTTATTCACGGGTAAAAAAATTTATTGAAGCAGAAATTGTCTGGTTCGAATCCAGGTGTAAAACAGTCTGAAGGTTATGGTGGGGTGGTGTTCAAAAACAGATAAATTAGTACAGCATTGTTTAATTGTTTAATTCATATTGTTTAACTAACTATTGCCTATTACGTCATTAATTAAGCTATCTAACCAATCTACTCATTGAATCATCGTCTGATTAGCTCGTAAATTCTTTAATTATGAATTAACTAACCATTCCCTAACAAGTTAGTTACTTATTTAGTTAATTAATTCATTCGCAATCAGTAATTCACATTAATCATGCTAACTAACATTTACCCCAAATCATTCATTCACTTAAGCATCCACTTGCTAATTTGTTCGTTCACTCGCATTAGTTCACTCCAATAATTCATGCCAATTAACTCTCATAAACATCCATTCACTTCCATTCACACCCGGTCACTCAATTGATTCTCGTTGTTTCCCATTCATTTTTCCATTCATTCCCATTTATTCCAATTCATTTCTATTCAATTCAATTTCCATTCATCTCCATTCATTAACGCATATTTTCGTTTGTCGCTCTTTCTTTCATTCATTTCTTTGTTGATTCCTTGGCCACTTCTTCTTCAGTGGGTTCATGTGGTTTCAGATTCAAGGTGATGTCGAGTGATCCATACGTCTCCTTGCAGCAAGGGTAAACTGTCGACTTTGTGACCGCAGCGTACTTCTCGACTGACCAAGGGCATGTCTTGTTCATGTAATTACTGACATCGACCCCTTCTCCTTCCAACTCCAATGACATCGCCCACTGATCGTACGTCCACGAACCAAAACTAGAATGTAACGACGACAGAATTTCTTAATTTCCGTTCATATCATACTGAATGGTGCTCGATGTACGCTGAGTCTCAATACTTCTAATATGAGGATGAGTCAGGGAATGAGTTCTTGAAGAGATGACACTGCAACTTTGAGTAGAAAACCCGAGGAGTAATAGGCAGAGGTGTAACAAGCGGGGTGCAGGGGGGCAGTTTCAAAACCAGAGGGGGGGGGGCAAAATCCCTCCCAGTTTTAGTGCTCAGTGCCCTCCCCCAAATCGGTTCTTTTTTATGTTTCTCCAATGGCTTTTTAAGGTGACTTTGGTTAAGATAATTTGTGCCCCTACCATTATTTAAATTTCTGGGGGGCAAAATTGAAAAAGTGAGGGGGCAAAGAAAAATTTTTTACGCTTCGCGCAATAGTATTTAAATTATGCCCCCCACTTTTCAAAACCTTGTTACACCTCAAGTAATAGGTATATATAACACTAAGGTAGATGCCTGGAAGACAATCAAGGCGAGTGGAACCCGAGTTAAGCAGTACCAGAGAAGCCAAACCAGGAAGAAAGTTGATGAAGAAGGAGGTTGTGATACAGATGCCAGTACAAATAATTGCCAATGTTCTCAGAAAGAACGGTGATCGTGAATCTTACCTTAGCTATTAAGTTTTATTTAGCAATCAAACTTACCTTAGATCGCAAACTGGTTTATGGTCTTCAACGGTGCACAGTGTCTTGTAATGCGCTCTGGGAACCCAATAAATAGTTCCGTCCGATTCAATGACTACGTTCTCACTTGATCTTTCCTCTATTTCTAGGCTGTAAACATGGAATAATTAGAAAGACAGAAATATATAGATAGAATTAGATCTAGAGACATATATAGGCCTATACATTGCAGCACAGAAGGCAATTAAAGTTCCATTTATGTGAAGAAGTACCAGTAGACCTATGCTAGGCCTACAGGTGCGCTTGTATAGTTAAATTCTACTTGTTGTTCTTGTTAACAATCCACTAAAATAAATTGCTTAGCAAAAAAAATAAGTTGACATGTTCATGGAAGAGGGCACGTACAGTACACTCGGTATAGGGCCCACAATATCCTAAGGTTAGCGCCAATAGATAGATAGATAAATATATAGATAGATAGATACACTGGGGGCACACAGATGGACAGACAGACAGACAGACAGATTGACCAATGCACAATCTACCGTTCTTGCCACCTACATTATATGTATGTTTCTTTATCTAATCCATCTATGTATCTGTGAGAATATCCATCTATCTATCGATCTATTGACTATTTATCCATCTATCAATCTACCTATATGACCAATGACTGAGTTGAACCTCAATGTACATTGAAAATGCGACATCAAAAATCTATTGGAAGTGCTACTGGTTACAAAGTTTGTATCGTACGCGTTGAAGCAGTCAATGTCTGGCTTCCAGATGAGACCGGCTGGCACGTGCATCTTCTTTATCCCATCAAAGTCTTTGGGACTCCAAGACAATCGAAAGTCGTTCCATGTCTGCAAATGCATTATTGTAATCGCAAACCTCATAATCAAGCCAACGTAAGATATCTGCTTTATAATATAGGTCTACGTCGAACAATTTTCCATCAGTTTTACAGTTACCATACGTCCATATAAAAATCTTCTGTATCGATATAGGCCCCTACTGCATTTTGTAGCACCATTTTAAGAAAGATAAAGGCACCAGTTAACGATCACTTTGAGTGAAATCGCAAGTAGGCCTATAGTACTAGGCCGACAAGACAGGATTAAGCCAAGGCCTACTAAGTAGCATGCTGGGTGTGCAGGCCAATTGATAAATTAAACCATGAATAAATATATATAAAGGCCTATAAATATAGCCATTGGGTTTCATAGTCAAAATATCAGTATGCTACAGAGGTGTGCGCGGGTGTGACCGCGTGTGTGTGTGTGTGTCCAGATAAACTCCTAAAGACACTGCGAAGAGCTGAATGTTAGAAGAAGCAGAAGGAATTGGCGGTTGGTCAATTAGGCTTACATATCTTTCCCATGCGTTTGTCGTAAGTTCTCCTGTAACTTTATCAAATCGGGCACATGTGAGCGACAGACCGAAGCGAAGGTCAATGATCCCCGACGGTTCCACGCTCGAATGGTAGTCCTGCAGAAGGTCCTGAATCAGATGGTCTCTGGCCGACGGGTCACTGCCTGATACATCCTTGAAAAACACATCCACTAATTCAAGCATCCAGTCATTATAATACTGTTATGGCACTTAGAAACTTCCAATACGCTGCTCACAAGCTTGAAACAGAGAACCAGCCTATTCAAGACCACTGCCTTGTTTCAAATAGTTTTACAGATAAACTAAGAGAAGGGCCAGTCCGACCTCTTCTATAACCTCTGCCGTTCTAAATTAAATGCAAGTGTGATGAAAAGACGATCTGGCAAATCGCACTTGAGGAGTAAAACGTAAATATAATCCAGTTAAAAAACGTCTAGGTAGTAACAAAACAATAATTATGCTAGCAGTTAAATTTAATACGTACGTGGCCTATGATAAAGCAATGTAGGCTAGGAAAGCAAAATACGAAAGTGTAATCTGTAGGCCATCTAGGCCGAGTAGGCTATGTCCTCGCGAAGTGGAATGAGTTTTCTGTAGCCCTTCTCATAATAGACCCTACCTAGACGTCACTCCACCATATTCTAATCAATCCCTACCTTAATTGAAACTGATCCATTTAGCCGGAGTAGCGTTGGTAGCGCTCCTGAATAGATGGGCTTCTAAGGAGTGCTTAATAAATGTGCCTGATGAATGTGAGCGTTTAGACATACCTGGAAGTTTAAGAGACCAGCAGCGATGCATGCGAAGAGCAATGCAGACGAGCTACCTCTGACGTAAAACATTCTTAACGTTAAGAATTATCGGCTGATAATTATAGACTAAGAAGAAATTGACGAAATTGAAACACAAATCTCAATACGCTGAACCGGTGAACGGATTTAAAGGCCCGCAGATGTGCCACAGAAACTAAAAGATGCTGGACTTCACACTTGGATACAAACAGTCGGCTGCGAGTCCAAACTGGAAGGAGCTTTGGCCTGCATCGAGACATGCGCAGCTCTGGTATATACGAGGTGATGCAAGATTTTCAGGAGGTCGAGAGTCACATACCCAGTGCATGTTTAATGTCATGGCTGATGCAATAGGGGCGAACTCATTGTCTAAAGACGTGTGGCATAGTATACAGCTAAAGTGTGTGATTTCTGGGTGCTGCAGATAATTCAAAGGGTAGTACAAAGGGCAGTGAACATCACCCGACATGGCTGGCCCGGGCCTGTTCCTTCTGTTGCCTCAGGAGGCTGCAGAGCAGTGTCCTCAGGGATTCAGCCCTTCTGGTTTAATTGCTTGTCGTCTCTCTCTTGTTCAACTTCTAACAGGCCTAATATTCACAACTTATACCTAAATGTCCATTTAAAATTTTCTAACAATTTTGGATTGGCCGATTTAATTAATTCTTATGGCTTCAATTAGAAAATATAACCTTTGTGCCCGTTTCATCTCAGTAGGCCAGACTGATTCCAGTGTTACATAAGAAAGAAGCTCGCGCAGTGTTATGAAGATCTATGTGAACTCTGTAAATTAAAGATCGTGTAAATTGAAATAGACAACGCTTGGCCGCATCCATATAACTATTACGTATGCCAAAACCCCATTTTCCCATAAGCTTACCCCTCTCTCCTGTTGCATCTCATGCATTTTGTGAACTCCTCCTCCATGCCCACCACCAACTAAGCTTCTCTAACTCCATTCTACAATTTTTTTGATAGCAAAAATGTTGTAACTGTTACGATGAAATAAAATACTACCAATAACTCACTTATAATTTAACAAGTTTTAATATCACATAAAATTGGTAAGGCAGCAATATATTCTGTGATTTTGTTATCAATTCTGATTTCAATATTCCATAACTTTACGTCTAAATAATCTGAGCAGAATTTACTAAAATTATTCAGATTTAAGTTGCATTTAAAAAAGATTAAATTACGTTTAATCAGTCTGTAAGGCTGTTTTCAGACATTAAAATAAATTGCGAACCCCTGCATCACATCTGAATCCTGATTATACATCCACAAACTTTGTCATAACCTCCGGCATGCGCATATGGGCATACGCAGTCACGTACCCCTATTTATGACATAAATTGGCTAACGTGGAAGTCACTTAAACTTTTCATTTTTCCAAACAGCAAGTGAAAATAATTGGAAATTTAAAGACATGCAGAAAATAATGATTAGCAAAACATTTGCAAATAGTTGCATTGTTCTCGTTTAAATCAATGATGTACCTACTCATTCTCTATCTCAATCAATCAATCAATCAAATCAATCAAAATTGTTTCATTGCAATCAATTGAAATAGATACAGCATTACAAAATGCACAAAATAGACTTGAAATTGACCATGCACATACTCACTCACTCATTTCACTCGCTCACTCATTTCACTCGCTCACTCACTCATTTCACTCATCTCGTTTGCGTGCTAACTCACTCAGTCATTTCACGCACTCACTTCACTTGCTCAGTCACTCACTCCATCCACATGAGCAGAGTCAGTCATAGTTTACTTTCACTCACTCACTAATACTTTCTCCCTACCAGGCACACCTAATGATACGCTAGAAGTTGAGCAACATAAAAACGACAGAAAACCTTCAGTCATTCCTTTGCACAGGGACCTTAAATGGCATGATTACCGCTCAAACGTGCTGATTTGGCGAAGGACCCAGCCTGATCAATTCAATGAAACTTGAGCAAGTTCGAGGCCTTATACGGTTGCTATAGAAAAACTGACACATTTACAATCATATCTTGCCTTATGGCCTTGACTGTTCATTTATCAATTAACTGATCGGGTGAGATCCTTCACCTTCGCTGTTCGTGTGAATAGGCGCCACGCCCTTTGAGGGTTCCTTGCACTGACCATAGTAGTCCGAAATCCGATTCCCTTGAACAAGTCAGCACCGGGAAGTGAGCCGCGATCTGCACGCACTCTAACACAGAGGCGCATGGGACATAGCCTACCTCCGAACCATTGTAGCCAATTGCGCCAGCTGTTACAACAGAATAACCTGGACATTTAAATTCAACTTAGATTCCTCACAGGAGTCCGAACAACAACATCTCTGGGCCAGTTATTTGTTCATAATTATCCACCTGGCATTTTAAGACAATGCTGCTGTGTGGCACCGTTAAATCTTTGGTTGTGAACAATCAGTAAATCACGGTGACGAAATCTACAGCCGCCAACACACTGCGAATATAACGCGATTTCAAAACCATTTCATTTTCGAGACATCAATTAATAAGAGTCAACAACAAAAACGATTGAACAGATAATAATTGTTAATAAAGTGTACAGTACATGACAGAGGCAGTCTAATCATCAGTCTTAACATACTATAAGGTGTGATGCTTAGCAATGGGTAATCCAAAAAGGGACATCTCCTACTGACTATGGATACCATTTTAGACAATGGATAGGTAGATGGCAACATATAATATATGTTTAGCAAACAACCGTATTCTTAGATAAGCAACAGCAAGCAGCAACTTAATCAAATAAGAAACAATGAGTGACAAGTAGATCATGTTAAAAATCACAAATTAAAAATTAAAGATACAGAACTTCTTGAGATTAGATGGAATGCAGTCTGCAAGGCAATAAAGCATGTATGAGCATCAAGACCTTAAATCCGACGTGGTTTGTGTATGACAGCACACCGTGGCATGGTTGCACCGCATTGGTTTGAATGGTGTTGTCCATTTCTTTTCCCTGCTTGGTCAATATAAGATGAAGAAGAATGAGGGTTTGCACAAAAGCAACATTTAAAAAAAATGTGGGTAATAAGCAAGGCAGAAACATCACAAGCAGTTTGTGGTCGTGAGAGTTTCACTGCAACACAGAGAAATATGAAATGCTCAACTGTCCAGATGCCAAAGTGTGTATTAGTTTAGTTCAACGATGCTGTGTGAGACAAAAATAATTATCTTTGCCTTCCTCCTTCATCATGGCTTGGGACTGGTCAAGGTTTGCATTGCATAAGGAGGCATATGGGATGCTGCGGTTAAACGGAAGCGTGTACTGTCTTTGACTCTGTGTTATTTGATGACAAATTCCGAGCATGACTGACGACATTGGACTTGGGTGTAGTTGCAGTTTGACGACACTTGTGTGATAGCAAAGCTCATTAGCGTCGCCCTCCTCCTTTATCCAGGCTTGGGACTGGCACTGTCAGAATGTAGGTAGTGGCGGAGTTACTTGGGTGTTGTCGACGATGTCAGTGAATTCAAACCGCTTTTGCCATTTCCACCATCTTCAGCAAGATACCAATCCTGGTCATTTGAAATATCGTGTGCGTTGACCTTCGTCAGTCACTTCTGCTTGGTGAGAACTTCGACTTTGTGAACTGTTCTCAAGTGTTTGGTCAGGTTGCCCTTAATGGCCGTGCAGTGATCACACATCTCACACTTCCAAGACTTTTCTACCTGAAGCGTATAAGCATCAACAAATGTAGAAACACCAAGAGATCACACCAAATTCAAGAAGAATAACAGAATAGCCATCCTCAGAGGGTAGTAAAGTAGAGGTATGAAAGAGACGAGACAGGCCATTTTTGGCCCACAGAGGAGCCTTATCTAAAGACAGCACAATGAGAATAAAAGGTCTAAATTGTCATTTTTTTCTGTGATGTCTTCAACTGATAATGTATTATCAGAATCACGTATTTTTCCTAGCCTAATTCAACTCCGAGATCCCTACCCCATTTTCCTCATGCGCCTTCGGCAATCTTGCCTGCCACTTGCTGGAAAATATCGCCACTGGCCCGACATTACAAAAATGTTTCACACAACTGCAGTAAAGAATATGACATTTCAGTTCCTATTGTATGATATGGATAAGATACATGCTCTTTAGGAAAGACAGAAATGGAGAAGCTCAAGGCATTTGAACTGCAGCTGTGGAGAAGTAAGTAAGTATATTGGCTGGATACTGGCCAGGATCAGCTAGAGTGACCACAACACAATAAAGAGGACTGATAAATTGGATTGGTCACACAACACGTGGACATTCGCTCTTGGTCAAAAGAAGAATTGAATGGAAGAAAACACCCAATCATATGGATTGGATGATGGATAAAGGTGACATCTGAGGATATAAAGAAATTAAGAAAATGGCACAACATAGAGAAGAGTGGCATCGTCATTTCATTCCTTGACCTGCCTATGGGCAAACACCGAAGAAGATAAATTTAGACATTAGTTGCCATAACTTTCTCTACATATTCGTATTGAACCACTCTTTCGACAGAAGCAGAAGATCAGTTCTTTAAGCTAATCTAAGAGGAAGTCATTGGTATGAACTTATGAAGCCTCCTCTTTCTTACTCTCGGCATGTAAGGGAAAGCTGCCCTCCTCATACTCAACCAACCGCGTACACCCAATGTACATGTTGTAGTCGAGTTTTTCTCTGGGTCGAGGTTGAACACAAAATCTTGGGTTGGGATTGTAATCACAACCTATCAACTGACATCCCATCCCAGCATAATAATCAACTATCGAGATACCTCAATCATTAGTGTGAATTTTAACATAAACTAATCTAGATCATCTTTAACCAGCGAAATGCCCATGTCTGTGCCAAACTTTAAGAAACAGTTGATGTTTACTTGTCAGACGATGATTATCTCACCTTGTGCGTGTGTTCCATTCGAATATGTTCACTGAGCTTATGATTATTGAATTCAGAATGGTTGCAGGCATTGAACGTGCAATGAACTCGACGAGAACCTACAGCCTGTTGTCTTATTACACGAGTTAGCAAGAACCTACTTGATGCAATGCGCACTCCTAATTGCAGACAGCAAACAAATCAAAAGATAATGGAACACAGTAGTCAATGTTAAAGGAAAAGCAGGCATGGGCATATTTTTGAGTTCTGTGGTTCAACCCCTACCCATAATAAACAATTGAAAAAAAACTCTCAACTGTTTAGAACGGACCCGTACTCAGCGACCAAAGTGGCAAGTCTCCCGAAATTGTTTCCTGCTAAGCCCTTGATAACAGGTATTAAATTGCTTACTTGTGAATGCTCCTTTCGTCAAAGACATGAATGAGCCTATGGATGCATTTTCTGGTCAAGCAAACATGTGCAAATGTTAGTCACACAAACAACTGGACAACTTTACAGAATGGCTAACAATGAAAATCGGTTAAGCTTATTCTCAAAGACGATTAAGGATAAAAAGTCTCAAGCACTTCTTTGTTCATATTGTTCGTATATGAGGTCAGATGACCTTCTCCATCCGTGCCTGAACTTAACCCTTGTAGTGGTGTATCGTCAGGGAAACCATCATAGCTCAGTCGATTAAAGGACTAGGTGGAGTCCGTAATAACTAAATAGATGCAAGAGTGAATACATGTATTTATGCAGTGATGTCATGGACATAAGCTCTAGATATCCATGCACACATCACAGAACACTACGTTCATAAAAGCTGACACTGTGTACCTCTTATGCCCACAGTGCCTACCAGAATATAAAAACATTCTGTCACCCAATGTGCTATCAGTTTTACTATAACAAAAGTTAACAGTATGGGTCTAGTAACTGTTTATGCAACAGTCGCAGAAAGCACCTCAAAGTATCTTCAAGGTGCTATATAAAATGCTCGATTATATTACCTTGCTATGAAATTCACAGTGCCACACAAAAGCTGTGTCAGAGAAATCGGCCTATCTATCAGCGTTGTATAAAATCAAGCTTGCAATAGTCAAAATTATTGTGTCTATTCCAGTGCCAGGCAAGAATAAGTAACAGACTTCTGTGAATATATGTTTATAACCAGTAGACACAAAGTTTCTGACCATTACAATGTCGTCTTTCATGATTGCGAAGTTCTGCGAGGTCAATAAATTTGCTGTGACATGTTGAACATTCATGCTTTTTCTCTCCTAAGAAAGCACAATATAGGTCATCACATCCAACTATACCACATTGTTAGAGGGGAAGTAAGTAATTATATTCTTCATTAAAAAAATTGTTAATCGTATTTTCCTGTACAGACATCCAATAAACTCAGCTAAAACGTATTTAACACAAACACTGCATTTAAAAAGTACGGAAAACTAACGACTTGAACACCCCAACCAACAGAACATAACAGATTTTAACTTCCACAATGCGCTCGAATTGACATTTTCGCAGTAACCGTTTTTAATCAACTCGTCAACATTGTAAAGCCATAGTCTGCACTTGTCTTATATGTCTTATTATCAACCAACTTGACCAGTGACCACACATCAATTACTCTCACAAAGTACACAATAATCAATGCAAGCAATGTGCTAAGCCTGCCATCAGCGTATTATATGCAGCTATGCACGTGTTACTGAAGTTCCTCACATACCAACATGCCTTCGCAGGTGCCTCCTCAGGTGAGACTTGACGAGCGTCTGCCAATCACAGTGCACACACCTGTGGCTGTAATCAACACCCAATGAAAAACATTGATCGTACCAATACCTGGCGTTGGACACGCCACTCCCTCATCAGATACTTAGAATACTGTAGAAGCAATCAGATTAAACACCTGCAATGCCAGCCTGCTTGATTTATCTCAACTTCTCGTCATGAAACGCAGCCGATGCTATATTAAATTCAAACCATATAGATATTGAATTTCATATATTCTGATCCCATTCTAAGTTTGAGTTGAACTCAATATAACATTTGCAACTTAAATTTGTTTAATTATAAAGTGTTGCTTTTCTGTTAATTGTGCCACCCACAAACCCCAGGACTAATTGGTCCTACAGCAAATTTTTCACCAATCGAATCGTAACGTCCACATTTCTAAGTCCTACTCTGAAGCCAAGCACAGGCAACTAGCTCATTTTCATTTTGTCAGAGGGGCTGTACGGCGTATCACATACTCACATCTCTCGTGAAGGAGGACAGATGCCGTGTAGCAAGAACTGATGACCTGCAAGCGCTACACGTGCGCCTGGAAACCAAAGCAAACAGCTCACCATCTCTTGTTAAAATTATGTTAAAATTATATGTATAATGCAATGGACGCCTTGCATGGCTGCCGACAGTTAAATTCGACTCCTGCAATAACTTATCATCATTCGTTTATACTGTTCTTGTAATCACACTGCAGTTTGCGAGTTTGAAAATAAAATAAAATTATTCTTATTATGACTAATTTATGGTGCTCCTCCTAACTTCGATTACAAGCACAGATATCCTGTATTCTTAAGAATGATGTCACAGCTTTTGTAGATTTTATTCAGCTCACATACAGTACACCTTCTCCAACATTGATTGTGCTATGGCATCACATAAGTTGTTGCATTAACATTATTACTGTATTCAAAAACTGCATGTCGCTTTTCAACTTCCCAAGATCAATGATCGGTTTGACTATAAAGTGTTGCTTTTCTGTGAAACGTGTCACCCACTGACCACAGGGCTAATTGGTCCTCCAGCAAATGAAGGCTACTTGTATGGTTGATATTTTATTGAATGCCAGTCCATCTGGGCAGTTGGACTGGCATTCAATAAAATATCACCCATGTAAATCAAACTCAATAGCAGCTATGTGATAACAAACAAGTTTACCTTTAGCGACATCTTTGAACCCAAGCTGGTTCCACAGTCACCACAGTTGAATAGCTCTCTGTCACGGGTCTTGTGGAGTTTCATGTGACGGACGAGCCTTGAGCCGCGCTCCGCATTCCTCACACATGAATGGCTTCTCGGTCCTACGTCGGTTCATGTGCAGGCTCAACAGCTTCGGCTACAGGGTCTGATGGCCGCATCCAGTAACCTGGCCAAAAAAACATTGTATATTAATTAAATTCTGTTTTAACCGGTGCTAACCAGTTTGAACCGGTTTCAACCGGCTAAATCCGGTCACCGCTGGTTAAAATCAGTCAGAATCGGTTCAATCCGGTTTTAACCGGTTTTAACTGGTCCTAACCACTTGTAACCGGTTCTGAGAGATCTAAACCGGTTTCAACCGGTTGTCACCGGTTCTGACCGGTTCTAACCTCTTTAAACCGGTTAAAACCGGTCCTGACCGGTCCTGACCGGTTTTAACCGGTTCTAACCGGTCTTGAGCGGTAAATCCGGTTTGAACCGATTCTGACCGGTTGCAACCGGTTGTGACTAGTTCTTACCGTTTTTAACTGGTTCTCATCGGTTCTGATCTGTCTTAATCGGTTCTAACCTATTTGAACCTGTCCTGACGGGTTTTAGCCGGTTCTGACTGGTTGTAACTGGTTGTGACCGGTTCTAACCGGTCTTAACCGGATCTAATCGATTCAAACTGATTCTAACTGGTCAGAACCGGTTCTGACAGGTTTTAACCGGTTGTGACCAGTTTTTAGCAATTATAACTAGTTTTATCCGGTTCTGACCGGTTTCAACAGGTTTTGACCGGTTTTAACCCGTTTTAACCCGTTTTAACCGGTTTCAACCGGTTCTGACCGGTTCTAACTGGTTTAAACCGGGTAAGGCCGGTTGTAACCGGTCACAACCTGTTACAACCGGTTAGAACCGGGTTTTAATCGGTATGAACAGGTTTTAACCGGTTGTTACCGGATTCAAGCTGTTTAAACCGGTTTTAACCGGTTTTAACCGCGGTCAGAAATGGTCAGAACCGGTTTATACCGGTTAGAACCGGTTAGAAACGGCTAATACCGGTTTATCGCGGTCATCCGACGTTCACCTGTTGCCTCCCATCGCCACAGAGAGGTCTTTAGAATGTCTTCAACAGACCAAGGTACTTGACGACACAGGATAGCGCTCTGAGTTCTCCTCCGCCATTTAAGCAACGCTATTCTGGATGTCATTGTTCATTGAAGGACAGACTGTTAAAGACATTGAAGCTATATGACCGATAATGACCGATAGATAACTTCAGGTCTTCCAACGGCTCTGAAGGAACAATACCAGAACTATTGCTCCCTGAAAAAGCAGAAACTCAGATGCTGGATAATTGAAACCCGTTGGAAGCGATCCTCATAGGAACGTCCTATGATTGATCGTCCGTATGAGCGAAAGTCCTATGAGCGATCGTTCTATGGGCTAACGTCCTACTACCCTAGAAGAACATGCCCATGTTAAGACACGACGATTAAAGTTTGGCGGACATCATTGAACTGGCTGCGACAGAACAATCATCATCATTCCATGTATACTTGCTGATTCCTGTATTAACTCCTATCTGTTTACTAGCACTTAGCCTATTTACATTAAACTTAGGCCTATATATAGATGTCCATTGCTGACCGAACCGCTCGTGTTTCGTCTGCATGGCGTGTCAGACAGTAAGCCAACGCGACAGATTATATATACTAGCTGTTAACCCGTGAAGAATCACGGGTCGGAAATATAATAGCTCACGATTCAACCCGTTTCCTCCCATCGCACAGAAAGACTACAACCTGCGCCTCGAAGGCAACGAAATTCAGCGGTCGTCGTAGGCCTACTGTTTACTCGTGAAACGTCCTCTGAACAATATTATTTACACCCGTATATTAGTAGCATAACGCGATTCAACCGATTCAAAATCGAGTTTTCGTCTAAAAGTGTGCATTTCATGTTAATAACTGTAAATATGCTTAGATTACACAATGTCTTTAATTTTAATAAGTGCAAATATAGTTACACAGACGTGAATAAAACGTTTTTGAAACTCGAATCGGACATACTCAGACATGCTGTTTAACTAACTAATTCGTAAACAACTTGCCTATGTAGGTCAGCAGCACCGCTTGCGAGTGGTCCAATCACGCGCTGTCCAATCATGCGCCTTGAATCAGACAGACACACGTAGGTCACGTGATTTAGGTAATTGCATACATATATATATATATCTTTCAGGATTGAATTAATACCACATAGAGAGGGGTCTGCCGACACGAAATCATACTTCCTCTCTTTGTCGCACCTCTTAAATTGCAGGTCGTAGAATACCCCTGGGGGTGCGTGCACCCCATTTTTGGAAGCTATGGCCTACTGTCATGACATATAAGATCATTTGAAAAGATAGCACATGAGCTGTGATTTGAAAGTCCCTCGAGATCACGTAATCTTCACATGGTTCGGAAAATAGTTTACACTGCTGATAGCATGCCAGTGTGGAAGTAAGGTGTACTCTATCTAGTCTAGGCAGAAGAAACTCTAGACTACGTCATAACTAGTTACGCACCATAGCATACGCTATACGGTTATACCTCGAGTCATGATGTACCCTAGAGCAAGAATTACATGGCAGACATTCAGGCATAACGTATACACTCTGCTCAGGTGACTTGTGCCCTAGAGTCCGCCCTACCTAAGGAACATGGTGAGATCCAACACAAACGCTAAACTGCCCTGCATTGCAATGCACATTTCGACCACTAAGCGGAATGTAAATTCCGTGTGCGCTCGGTCTATACGCAGGGCAGTTAATTCCAAAAACAGCGAGAATGCCCGTCAGCACAAATCCGGTGCCCTCTCCCTCGACTGCTCGCTGGCCACTCCTATGTCCCTCCCTCCTTCCATATCTTCACTTTGCTTCTGCATCCTATTCCTCCTGCCTCTTCTTTCCAGCATGAATGGATGGACTACTTGTAGCGTGCATGCATGCTCGCGTGCCTCAAGTTCTGCTCAGCCTCCTCATCAACCGCCGCATCATCAGCAGCTTGCGTAGCATCGCTGCTCGTCCGGGACAAATGGCGGTAGAAAGTGCATGGCTGGCCCGGAGAATTATTAGTCTCGTATCTTCCTCAGATTAAGGCGGAAGCATCTCTAGCACCCGATCGTAGACTCGTCTGCGGACTCTTTACTCTGACCGTGTATATGCCCAGCAGCAGCAGCCCAGACGAATGTGAGTTCAGTCAATGTCTTCTTTTCTAACCAGGCTTTCTTCAAATCATGTGAATTAGTATATTGAACGAAACTAACTACGATTATGACTGCTAATCTAATGGAATGATTTATTGGGGCAATGGGAGTAGAGAACTAAAGAACAGGGTAAGCACCAGTGGGAAGAGCAGTACTGTACATGAAGTAACAGCGAGTCATATTCAACTATACCCCATGAGGTCGACTAGTCCTTCCATTCGCTAGTCAGCGGCATTGGTTGACTTAGAAGCAGGACGTGAGGGGCGACTTGCATGACTGCCACAGTCAAATTCGATACCAGTTAGGCCCTATAACTTGTGATCGCCCGTTCATACTGTACTTGAAGGCAAAGAGCGTCGTATGGCTCAAGCAGCAAATGTTGATTAAGTTGTTTGTTATAATTGCGCAATTAATACGATATGCTGGGCATCAATCGATAGGGAAAGACGAAAGTGAGAGCACAATCAAAAGTCATATGCCGAGGCTAAGAAATTGAAGTCAGTTGGAGAGCGGTCGAGTTTTGCTGTCAGATCATATACATGTAGGTCCTATGTACCCGAACTCTGAAAGTGCATGGCTGGCCCGGAGTGCTGTAAGATCATGCACCATAAACTTGCGATCTGGGTGCTCAGTCGAGAAACCAACTGAACAATGCATGATAGATGTCACATATACTTAATAAAGGGAACCCTGCATGAGAGAAAGAATACCATAGGAAAATTGCATCGTATCTGGACATTTATAGAGCGCATCTCGCAGCATTGGCCATTCGGAGAAGCGTTCAGTGCAAAAGTCATAGGGAAAGAGAAATGTCTATTAGCAAAGGGCGACGTACAAGAGTTTGAAAAAAATCAGTGACAGTCCTATGACACTTGCATATAACAGTAGAATCTTGTCTAACCATTTTATGCAGATCTCTGATATGAATAAATAAAATTTTCCACGTGAAATATAGTTAATTATGAAGCTTACCCAAGCACCTGCTGAGCGGCACATTTGGCAGTGACCATTGTGGGGAATTTGTGCCCGTATGTGTCAGCCTTCAGAGTTGAGTTGATTTCTCGTATGTCGAGTTTTCCCACTTAATGTGGCGTAATCAAACACGTTGGAATTAGCAAACAACTATACCGAACTATGTTTTGACTGCATATATAACATAACATTATATATGCATGACGCCTTCTTCATGTTTATTAGAAGCCCTCTCTATGGACCTACCTATAAAATTTTCCAGAAACGCTCCACACGCTAACTCCACTATAATATTTCTCTGAGGCGCTATAAATTCATGTATACGGCTAGTCATAAGAGAGTTGAGAAAAGATGTAATTAAAGCGCTATTTATGTAGTGCTGAAGCTATGTAGTACTGTTTGGCACTGTGCAACAATGTGAAGCTGTGTGTAGCAATATGTAGCACTTTTTCACCAGACTACTACCATGAACGCATGCGCAGGACACGTGGACGTGTTCTTTAGACGGCAGTAGGCAGAGGGAAATGGTTTGCGATAGTGTACCATCGATAGATGTTGCAATTCCATGAGATAGACAGACATACAGATAGATAGATGAGCATGCAAACAGGCAAGCAGACAGACAGACACACAGGGTAGCAAAAAAAGAGGCAAATAGATGAGCAGGAGGGGAGATAGGAAGAACACAAAGAAAGAAAGAGACACTGTCAATGGCAGAGAAAGAGACGGAGACAAGACAGAGGCACCAAATAGATGGAGAGCAGGGAGATAGGAAGAGGTAAGAGAAGGCCAGAAAGTGTGAGAATAAGAGAGACAGACGCACAGAGAGAGCGAGACAGATAGAGAGAGCGAGAGAGAGAGAGAGTTGTGAAAGAGACAGACAGAGAGCGAGAAAGAGTGACATTCCTGGCATGTTTGCATGGCGTGCTCTATATTGGCTCCTCCACAGTCCCGTCTTGGACTCGTACATAGCAATCGCAAGCCGTGGATAATACAGGGCATGCCACGCCGCATGCCTACCGACCGACCAGCTTCCTAGGCCCCTCGCCCGGCTGCCGAACGCCTGCTTTGCGGAGCCAACCCGTCTCGCAGGTAAAGTTCCGCGTATGTATACTACCAGATGATGGTAGGCGCCTAGAACAAGCTATTGCACCGGTGTGACGACAAATGAAACACAGGCGAATAACGGTCCTACAAATGATGTGCTTGCCTCACGTGAAAATGGCGTGGACATTGCTCAAATGGAAAATCAGTTGCCGGTACTCCGATACTGTTGTCTATCTTGTTCTGTGACGGTCACGTCTCCTCGGAGCACAAGTTGCTTGAATGATTTGAACGATTGCTTGGCCTTAATTTTAACACTTACTAGAATAAAATTCTATTTTATTTTATTGTGGCAGCGCATTTAATGTTGTATAATATTAATGTTCGTATAAAATTGTGAATCAGGATCAAATTTTATTTGATTAGTAACTGTTGTAATTTTATACTTTTATATCTATATTTTTCATTATTTTATGTATCAAAAGAATTTTGATATTTTTGGTGCCATAAAATTCGCCTCACTGTGTTAGGGGCAAAATATGGCTGAATTGGACAGAGGCGTCAATACCCCTCTGAGTGATGAATGCAAATCCTCGGTCCCAAGTGTCAGGAAGGCAATATATTCCCCTAAGACCAAACAATTATCCCCCTACCTGAAATTAGAGGCATTGTCTCCGGACGCCTTATCCCTGGAACTGGAACCGGTTTTCTCTGTTGGCAATTCAGCACCACACCGGCTTCTTGCAAGCAAGCAAGACAACAAATAGGCTCCCCTATGCATGCAAGAGTATGTATGCATGCCAAAGTCACGGGTTAGAGGGATGGTCGGATGGGTGGATGGATGAACGCTGGTATCAGACGTGCACCTTTAAATATACGGGTTCCCTTGGTCTAGACTGGCTGTGGCCACAGACGCTGTACCTAGCGATAAACATACTGCGTGCTCACCAGACTCTATAAACTTAGTAGTTCGCTTGCTGCCTATACGCTCCGAAGTAGAGTAGGGAGAGGGAGAAGAAGAAGAAGAAGAAAAAGAGGAAGAAGGTAGGCCTATTTCTGTGGCGCTATATTCTCAGAAGAAATTCATCGCGTTGCGATCCAGTGCTTGTTGGCTTGGAAACGACTTACAAACAACAGGTGTTTGAGAAAAGCGCGCGTATAGTTTGAGATGAACCGCGCGCCAGCGTCGTCGGAAGGGTAAACCCAGCCCTAGGCGTCAACGAATCTACAGAGGAACCTTTGTGCTGGTGAATATGTTCGGGGTACGAATGCCGAAGTTTATAGAGTGAGTGGCGGACGGTTCTGCGAGCGGTTCTTCCTTTCTGACGGGAGAAGGTGGAGGTATCATCTCGAGTCATGAGAGTTACGCAATCGTGTATCTTAGCGTTTGATCCGAACCGGTGAAATAGCTGGCCCGGTGGTTATCGTCGAGCATAGGCCTCATTCGACGTTGCCAGTTGCTTACCACTGCTGCAGCGGCTGTTCTTGCTGCCGATGATGCTCCGCTGAAGTCCGATCTGCGATATTATTAGGCTCTCTGTGAGTAGAGTGTTTGCATTGGGCCTCCTCTTTCGGCCGCGTTCACCGACAACACGTCTCCTGGCTGCTCGCGGCGTCTTCTTCCGGAAAAGCTGTTGCGAAGGAGGCAGCGAGCGCCTCATCGGCTGCTGCTGCTGGAGGTGCTGCTGCCGCCGCCAGCATCCCAGTCGTAGGGATGATGACGATCAGCGAGCGGTGCCGATATCATCATCATCGCCGAATACAAGCGTATGTTGCAACTACGTCGAAGTCCGCTGGCCTAGCCACCGTTGCTGCTGACACAGTGCCAGCTTATCGTGGAGTAATTATCCCTAGCAGGTCTCCCGGAGACGTCATACTATTCACCCTTCATCTCCTCTTCCTCCTCTTCTTCTTCTTCGTCATCTTCTTCCTCCCTCTTCTTCGCTCTCGTCTGTCGCCGTTACCGCCGCCATGTCTGAGGACGATCTACCGGAAGTACTTTTCCGTGCCCGGCTGTACCGCATGGAGAGGGACACTCCTTGGGGGTTTCGACTCCAGGGAGGAGTGGAGTTTAACAAACCGTTGACGCTTCTGAAGGTAAGCATCGATAGGGTCATAAAATTCGCACCCATTTGGGGTTCGTTCACCTGTAGTGGGGTATCATAAAGATATTAAGGGTTGTTAGCAGTTTGTGCGATGCACCCAAGCGATGTGCTGGACAGATGCGCTTTGGGGTCAAGGCTAATTGGGTTCGCTGAGGGGCTGAATGATAAACAGAGTGGTATCGATATTGTCGACAGTGACCTTAAGATCGCGTATGGATAGACGTTGCCTTAAGAATTTGCGTATGGTGCATTGCTTGCAGCAGGGTGTCAGCACTTATTGTTGGCTAACAGTTGCATAGTAGCCCCCGCTTGACACACACTTCTTCAAAGACTAGTCTTGTTGTCACCAAAATAGAAGGAGGTTCCCGATGTGGCGTCGCCAGGGCTTCGAGGTTGTGGGAAAAAGTCCCTAGCGACTAGGGAGTCTGGGGAGCGTCGTAAGCTCCTCTGCAAAATTTTAGCATTTGATGCCAAACGGAATGCATTTTGACCTTTTTGGGCTCTTGTTTACCTCATATTTTTACTATTATTTTGAAATAAAAGTACCCAAATCATCTCGATGTGTGAAAAAATGAGCCTATTTTATATATAATGCAGCTGAGAATTTAGAGGCTAGAAGACGTTTAGACGTTTGGGCGTTCGCACTCGAAGCATTGGAAGTTGCAGTGTCTTTCTAAACTTCAACTGCAAGCCACAGTTAGATTATTAAAAGCGAGGAAAGTTACGTCTTAAAGTAAAACTAGCCTTGCAGCCCAGCTTATCTGAAAATGCATTTCTGTGTATGCTTGTTTGCAAAATAGGTGGTGTATACAGAGGCGTCGCCAGAACTTGGAGGCTGGGGAGCAAAGAGCCCTTAGGAGTAGCTAGAGGGCTTTTCTATCGGGGTCTCCTGCGCAATTTTTACCATTTGATGCTAAGTGGCCTACATTTTCAACTGTAACTTCGAAATAAAGGTACCTTAATCATCTTGATTTGTGACAAAGTTTGACTATAGTATATGCAGAGGACCTTAATTGTGAAATGTCAAATTAAAAATCACATAAGATACCACCCCCACCTCCAACATAAAAAAATCCTCGGATTTGCACGAATTCCAGGACCCAGCCTGGGCCGGTATGGGTGGGGCAGCTGCCCCATTTCCACTTTGGTGACGCTAACGGGTTCCCGTAATCATGAATTCCTTAGAGTAGGTTACCTAATTATACCGGCAGATTATGCTATAATGGATATTTACTTCCACGGTTTACTGGCTCCAAGATTACCGGACAACGACTGGTATATTGGATTTGCACTGAGGTATCAGAAACGCCCTAAAAGGTAATCGCGTACACATCTTTTAAACGTGTACCAACAAATCTATATAATATAATGCTCACCCGCGAAATTTTGAGTTTCGTAAGTATCTTTGTAATAGTTATACTCACCTATAATGGCCCATCGTTGGGTTGTAACATGGCCTCTAAGGGTCACTGCTTGGAGAGAATCCCCTACAATATTCATATGGGCCCAAATGTTAGGCCAGCTAGAGATTCACAAGGCGCATTGATTAGAAAATTGATGGTAATATCACCTTATTAAGAATGACGGTATCAGGGAGGCCCTTATAGGTCACTTGCTAAAATGCCCAGAGGGTAATAATGATAAATGCCTTAGGCCCAGCTGGTATTGGTATATATGCGCTCATAAGGCTGATGTAGACACTGCATGACTGTGTTGCAACGCAAGTCTGGGAAGTAAACATCGTGAAGGCAACGACACCCATCTCCATCACAGTCAGAAAGCGTAGAGGACAAGAACCACCGCAGAGGACGAGGACCGCCCAAGAGGATGAGGACCACCGATGAGGACAAGGACCACCCAGGAGGACGAGGACCACCGATGAGGACAAGGACCACCCAGGAGGACGAGGACCACGGAAGAGGTCTAGACCATCGAAGAGGACAAGACGAGAGAGAGAGAGAGAGAGACAGAGAAAGAGAGAGAAAGAGCTAGACAGACAGACAGAGAGTCGTGTAGGTTGGGCAGAAAACAATGGGCATGGTACAGTGACAGTACATTGTGAAGCGATGCGCTCGTGAATAAGCTGTTGCCCTGCGTTTCTATTTTGAATGGCGCTTCAAAAGTTTGGAGATTACGATTACAATTACATGAATTGTAAACACTGTTCGAAATGGTCACTTGCAGTATGGGCTCATTGGTGTTCATTGCCTCTCCTCAGCTCAAAACTGGACCGAATCTGGGATAAGCAGCCTCACACCAAGCCCACCGTCGTCGTCGTCGGCAGAGGTTCCTATTTTAAACACAGGTTGTCATGGCGATGTCTGCTATATATGCAAGCAAGCACAACGGAGAATATATTTCCTACAGCTTGTTTTCGTGGGTGATTCACCGCCATTTTTACAGGACTATTCGCCGCTCAGCAAACAGAGATAATCTGTTTAGAAAGGCAAAGCGAGGCTGAATATAAACAACGGATCAGAAGTTATTATTATGTAGAAAGGATTTCTCCATTCTCCACTGAGAATATCGTATATATATCGTATATATATATATATCGTGTATATACATAGTTGTATGTAAATATGTGTGAATATATGTGTGTGACTGTGTATATATGTATAGTTGTACATATATATATATATAATACATATATATATATATATATATAATATGCGTAACCTTGGTCTCATCTTTTTCGAACATTTTTAGCCGATCAGGTAAATCTACATAACCCTTTCTGTACCCATCGATTATGGATCCTGTTTTGCTTCTTCCTCTGACGTCATTTCTAAAACCTCCTACGGCGTCAAACAGACGATGCCGTCTTTAAAGATTAATTTTAAGACATGTTAAGGCGAGACGAGATATGGCCGATTGGCCAGTCCAATAGAGTAATCTTTCATTATTTCATATCACTTTAGATATTCAATGTAGGTCTACCAGATAGCTGCATGTCCGTTTGTTTGAGAACCAATTAACGATTTTAACAAACTATTTACGGAATGCATGTATTTATCTCTGTCTCTCTCTCTGTCTCTCTCTCTGTCTCTCTGTCTGTCTGTCTCTCTCCCTCTCTCTCTGTCTGTGTCTATCTGTCTGTCTGTGTCTGTATGTGTCTCTGTCTCTGTGTGTGTCTCTGTCTCTCTGTCTCTTTGTGTGTGTGTATGTGTGCGTGTGTGGTTGATTGCGAGCGTGTGTGCATGTCTGTATACGTGTATGTATGTATGACATGTGTAAATGTAAATGCAATGTATGTATGCATGTATGTATGTAGACATCAGACCACTTATATTTCGAGATTTATTTAAGTTACAAGAGCACAGTGGAAAGGTTGTAATATAGCGGAGTTTATAAATGGAAGAAAGGGACAGAAATAGTTTGGGAATGGTAGTCGAAGAGTGAGTATGCTACGCGCATTCATTCATTCATTCGCTCGTTCATTCGTTCGTTCATTCATTCATTCATTCATTCATTCATTCAATCACTCACTCATTCACTCACTCATTCATTCATTTATTCAGAGCGTTTATGTAGCGCCCAATCTGCTGGTAAGTTATCACAAACTAGCCCCGACGAAAGACGAGTTTTAAAATGTTGTTGATAACTGAATGGTATTCCTAATATTGCCTAAGTTTTTCTTGGTCAGACGAACACGCAACTCACTCCATCGGCTTCCTTCATGCCCAGCACTGTATACAATTCAAGGGTTCGCTGTACCTGTTTGGGAAATGGGTTTGTCCATTATATCACTTGCGACAGACGTCTTTATGTTGGCTGGACGCAGAACATTTTTATCAACGACCCAATGACAGAAATAGTTTTTACGTACAGCTCGATTGCAAGGTCATAATGACCTTCCATGGATGGACAGTGCCCTCGGAAAGGTACCCATATGGACCTGCATCATCGCTTAGCAAGCACTGGACAATTACAGGGCCGGTGAATAAGCTAGTCTCCCAGGCGTGGCTTTTGTGGGCGCTGAGAAATTTTCGAGGATTTACATTACATTACATTACAGGGAGAAACTGGGACACTCAACGTGATCATGCAAATATTGATTGAGACGAACACTAATCGTTGATGGGAACAAGAAACAATCTCTTATTGTGATGCAAGAACCTGGGCGATATCCAACTTCCCAGCCAACTCGCTTTAAAAATTTACTTTTAGTCGAAGTTCTCCCAGAATTCAAGGTCTGACACTTACGCTTTGCACCTTTACATTAATTTTTTATTTGGGATACAGAGCTTCCTTGTAGAGTTTGTACTCCCCACAAAGAGTGGTAAAGTGGTCCGCGCAGGGTAGGTAGGGTATGCAAGTTCATTATTTATCAGCGAATGCAGTTGCTACCACTTTCACCGAGGTCAGACGTTGATCGCAATAGGTTATCTCGACGCTATAATTATGTGACCCGAATGAGTCACTAAAGACGTGCCTTCAAATAAGCTTCGCTGTCAACATTAGTCATCTGCAGACGTATAGCCTTGTGTTGAAGGATATTTTGATAGGTCACACAAACGACCGAAGTGTATGATTAACTTTCTTTTACCCATCGCAAGGCTTTGCAATCTGTTGACAATACTTCGTGAATCTCAACTCAAACCTCTGACGGAGAGAACTCAGACTTTCATAACGGCTTGTTCGATGATGGAATAACCCACCTCATTAAGGTTATGAGGACTTTATTATTCAGCCCCAAGTCTCTGACTATAGGCCTATTCTCTGCAGAACGCAATCCCGTTTGAATACCCAAATACAGGATAGTAATTTCCGTGTAAGTTTAGACGGTGCGTTATTGCCTGGAGGCTTGCATGCTGAAGTATCAACCGAGAGGTCGGGATTTAAATCCCAACAGGGAAGAAATTTGTTCAGTGATCTCTACTTCGCATTTGTCCTCTAGCCATTTCCGCTTTAATGAGTACGTTGACAGTATTGTAATGTAATATAACGTAGCGTACTGTAATGTAATATAACGTAGCGTACTGTAATGTACACTGATGCTGGCAAGATGAGATGGCGACGGAATTAAGGACTGGCCAATCGCCCGTATATGCGTAGGCTAAGAAAGCGAACTCCACCGCTGCTCGCGTTCTGACAGTGCCAGACCCAGGCCCGGAGAATGGAGGAGGGCGACACCAAATCATCTTCGATATGGAACGGTGTTGTTAGAAATTCAACGGCCTAGGCGGACTGCATGCTCTTCCCTCTCATCTACGTGTCATCGTGCAGTAATGGTGTGGCATGTTTTGAACTGAACATTGAAAGAAATCTGTTCAGGCCTCATTTCGAGTTTGGCGACATCTTTCATCAACATGCTAATTGGTACACACGTTATGATCTGTTCAAAGTGGCAATTAGTAAGTAAATTCGTTGGTGATTACCATTATGCTCAACACAACACTGGACCAAATTTGGGGCGCGCAACCTGATCGTGCTCCAAGAGTGTAATGTAGTGTAATTCTACGAAAATTTCTCAGCGTCCAAAATGTCTTGGTGCTATATCAGTTAAAGTTCGCATTTGCCGAGCTGCTCCGGTGCCAGGTCAAAATCCTGATAGAGCAAGCAGAGGAGACAGTATGGCGCTACGGTAGCAGTATACAATATGCATATTAACCGTCTAGATTGCAGATGTATAGGGTCTTTGATCTGGTGACCGCTCATTTCGTCACAATTCATTTTCGTCGCATTTCATTTCAGGTTAAGTATCCTGAGGGTCGTTTAGGGTCAGGGTTAGGGTTATGTCATTTTTAAAATGCGACGAAATAAACTGCGACAAAATGAACTGCGATATAATGAAATGCGACGAAATCAACGGGAACCTTTGATCTAATAGCTAATGCATGAATAGTTCTTCACAATCATAATGTCTGACGAGATAAGTCAAATGCGGATTATTGGTGATATTGCTCTCATGCCCAATACGACATTTAATCAAATTCTGGCCATCCATACCTCACTCCAAATCCAATGGCATCCGGCAATGGTACCTATTTCAAACTTAATTTTATTTGACTTAGTTGCTTATTAATGACAATGTTTCTAAATGAAAATGACTAACGTCCCCCTCCTCCTCTTCTGCCCATGCTTTGGACTGACAAAAACCCAGGTTGCGATTAAAATGTCTGGTTTATGGGCAAGACGAGAAGTGTGTTTCCTATGAGGAGTTTTGTAGTGCATGTATCAAACTCTGGAGAATCCGTTGAAATACATTACAACAGGTTACGATGTTTATAGCTAAGGAGGTATTCGGCTGCATATATCCACTGCTTAATTCATTGTCTAGGATATGTTTAGAAAGCAAGCAGCTGTGTCGAATGGTATGCTGCTGCTGAAGATGTTGCGAATGGGCTTAAAGGTTACCAGCATCATATGTTCGCATGGCTGAGGTAAGAGGAGGTATAAGGCAAGGTGCAATTTGGCTAGGTAAAGAAAGTAGCCAAAAATTGTGTAATGTAATGTAATTGAGCATTATATTGCATGCATTTAAAATATCTACTCGGCGCTGGCCTAAATGATTTTAAATGTCACATGATCAAATATAATAGGCTATATAACTGCAAAACTGATATGCATTATTTATAAGGTGAGGTTGATGAATTAAGGTAATGTACTTTAAGTCTGGTATGCTAAATTGAAGCAATACAAGGTACAATAAGGCATGATAGATAAAGCAGGTAAGTCAAGGCAGGGTAGATGATGAGAGGCAATTTATCTTAATATATGATGTAGGCCTAATGCAAGGGAAGGAAGGCTACGTAAATTATGCTAATGTAAGGTTTATTAAGAAAATGTGTCAACATTAGTCTTCTAAGTCATGATCTGGGGATTGAGTGAAGTAAAAGGTCTTCAAATAATATCATCTTAATAACCAACATCGCATCAAAGATATGGCAGAGTTCATTTTGCGTTGGGGCATTAAAGCATGTTTTATTTTGTTCAAATGTCTAGTCCTTCAATAAAATCATCAATGTTTGTCGCACATAGGAAAGAGGTAGTTGAAAACTGGAGTAAAATCTTCACTGAATTAACTTCTAAGATGGCATGAATGCTCTTTGATAGTTGATTTCCAATTCCAGAATTTATTAATCCACGGGAAATGATGATACCTCTGACGATGGTCCACGGAATCCGGTGGAGTTCAGCGGAACTCTCACAGGGTAACTGCTTACTAATGTAAATGCAATGTAATATAATCCAATGTAAATCTCTGAAATGTATCGGCACCATGTCATGAAGACCAGCTTGATACCGGCGCTATATAAAAATCAAGGCTGCACAGGCCAGGAGGTTTAGTTCGTTCTATAGGCACATAGTCATAAATTGCAATGTCAAGTTTATTTTAATGCTTTGCGATAGGCTGCCTCAAGATCCAGGAGCCGTTTCAGTTTAACGACACTGTGGTAACAGATTATTAGCGACGTCTTATTAACGACATTGTTATAGCAAAACGCATTAGCGAAACCCTCCTCTTTTACCCTGCTTTCGGACTGGCACTGCCAGAGTGCGAGCAGTGGAGTAGTCGGCGTGATCTATGACATCGATGGCAATTATATAGCGGTTACCCATGATGCATTTAATGAACGTTGAAAGTCTTAGAATTAGTTTCACTCGCTTTTATATTCTTCGCACGGGCTAAGTAATACTATCGCCAATACTTGTGCAGTCAGCCATATTCCGCATAGTTTCTGTTACAATAAACTAGTCGAATGTCATGTCATGGCTGTCTACTAAAAGATCATAGAATATGAAAAACTAGAAGTCATGAACCTACAGATTTGTACATTCTGCTCTCTCTCTAGGTTTACGCTGGTGCTGTTACAGTAGTTCAACCCTATTATATCCATTGCGCGGATCGTGTGTAGGCCTGCAACAGAAACCTGTGGTCCTTTGTGTTCTCCATCTAGAAATACAGAGTACATTGTACATAAAGAGGTCATTTTAGTCGAATTTGCTTTTCGTAGGTAGATTGATGTTGAACTCCAAATTCCCGACCATAGGCCTATATCGAATCTCCGATAGCCTTATGCTGGATATAGTAAGAGTTTTCCCAGTTTTATTGCTCTAGCACCAAATGAAGATGAATGTTTAAAGTACACCCTGTGCCCATCACAACATGTTTATTAGGAGGCCAAGCGGAGCAAGAAGCCCAGGAATGTTAACTGAGCCTTCGTGATGCATCAGAAGCCCGAGCTGGACCCAGGATGTTGACTGTTGAAGACATGCCGCTGATGGAGAAGTTCTGGCACCACGAGGAGTAGTGGCATCATTAGAATTGCGAACTTATCTTTTGAGGCAGAGAACGCGGCGAGGTTTGGCTTTCAAATGTCAATGTATGGATGGACGGTTCAACGGGAGAACATTACCCGCGCGTCACTCACCACCTGCGAGCGGACCTACCTGTAACTACCTGCAGATATCATCATAAGCGTATGATCGGACCCATCTGGACTGGATAGGCTCCATGTGGGAGTGGCATCGAATACAGACCCATACGGGCTTTCTTTGAGGGGTGCCTGACCTGTAGCCCAGTGATGGTCCCGTGCATGACACAATACAGATATGCGGCAATGAAGCTAACATGCATCACGCTATCTATAAGTAATCAATAGTATACGCGGTGGTAATGTAATGTAATATAATGTAATTTAATGGAGCACTTATGTAGCGCCACTCGAATCAGAGGCGTTAACGACTTAGCACAAAGCTAAAGAGAAAACAAATGAAAATAAAAACATTATTTTGTCCGTTAGCTTTTTAAAAAAATCAAAAAAAATGGAATTTTTTTTGTTTTTTGTTTTTTAAAATATATATTTTTAATTTCCTGATATTACTTTTATATTATTAATTGTGTATTATTCAGTCGGAAATCAAGCTAAATAAATTATGTAAACACGTTGGAGCTCTTTTTCATGCTGTGCTTGATGTTTTTTATAACAAAACTGTTGTGACAAGATCCAAAAGAAAACTAAAAACCAAAAAACTAAATAAGACCAAAAAACCCAAAAATCCAGAAAACAAACTTTTGATTTTGTAAAAATCTTGGTTTTTGCACTCCTGGTTTTTCGGGACCGTCTTTTATTGACTTTTGGTAATCTGATAGATGGTGCAATCGATCCTATTAAAACAGATCTTCCTTAATAGAAGCTGGATTGATGAAAATTATCAGGCTTAAATGGAAGCTGGATCGACCAAATGGCGAAAAATGCATACTAGTGAAAAACTGACGGGGGAAAACGTGCACTGCCGAAAAATTGATGGCGAAAAATTGATGGCGGAAAACCAGTGCATTCATACATACATCCTATTTTAAACACGGTCATGCATGATTGCTTAATGCGAAGATCTATTTTAATTGATCCAGCTTAGTTAGAAGCTGGACGCAATAAAATGATCAGGTTTAAATGGAAGCTGTAACGATAAAAACATATCATCTTAAATAAAAGCTGGATTGATGAAAATCCTCAGGCTTAAATAGAAGCTGGATCGATGATAAGAATTACGTTTAAATAGAAGGTCCATGAGATGAAAAATCCTGTTTAAGTCGAAGCTTAAATGGAAGCTGGATCGATGAAATGGCGAGAAAATTGCGGGGAAAAGTGTACTGGCGAAAAAATTGATGGCGAAAAATTTACCTATAACTGAACGCAATAGGTAATTAAGTATGTATGCAAGTTGTGCGTGTTTATTACACAGTAAGCATGTAAGCAAGCATACAAAGAGACCTTCATGTATATTCAATTGAAGGATCTTTGACTGCATACATATAATCTATATCTGTATACATTATACACACATACATAGCCTACATGTATACAATGTATGCCAGTGCACGTTTTTGTGTGGCATGGTGGCCGATCGGTTAGAGCGTAACGTTCAGTGTGCCCTGAGCGAGCGGGTTCGACCCTCGTCCGAGGCGTCAGTCACTGTGTAGGGACCTTAGGCAAGTCCGTTGCGCACAATTGCTCTGCAGTACAACTGTAATTGCACCATCGAGGCTTGTGTATGCACTTCTGAGCAAAATGTTGAAGGGCGATATAAAATTTCGGTAATAAATAAATAAATAAATAAATGTAACATACATTTAGGTTAGTTTAGCTCTCTTCAAGCTAATATTCGTTGTTCAGTCTGAACCTAGTTATGATTTATTTTTGCACAATTGCCTTCTCCAGATCTAAGCATCCGCTTTGACTATTGACTCTAAAGTCTTTATTTCTGTTTTATTTGCCCTGATCTTATAAATCATTTAGATGGCCCTACCTAGCGGGATAATAATAGTCCTTTCTGGGTACCCTGTTGTTGCTTGTTCTTAGATTTAGGCTTAGTTCCTCCCACCTAAATTTGTTGCTGATTGATGGAAAATTATTGTCATTTCTGTTTTGCTTTCAATGGCTTCAATGAAATGAATTGAATTGAATACGTCCGTCCGCAGTCAATACACATATTTACGCACACATACATATGGATATAGAAATATATGCCTGCTTCTGTTTGTTTTTCTCTACTTCAACTCATCCTTATCTATTAACTCTACTACCTAATCCATCTTATGATCCGTTTGCTGATATGAACTGAAGATTAACCGGAGTATATTCCGAGAGTTCCAGCTACTGAAACCAGATCCACTCGTAGCACAGGCTCATCTATTCTGCGTCTTTGTTACGCCCTCTATCGCCGACTCTATTACGCAACACGGTGCAACCGTTATTACGTGCTTCTATACATTATTATGAATGTATGCTCGTGGGTTGTGTTAATGAGTATGTGTGTGTGTGTGTGGGTGGTTGGGTGGGTGGATGGGTGTTAAGTTGAAACATTCAACTCTGGTCAGTGGTCATCCACAGCACATTAAATCAGTTCTTTTCCCCAACAATACTTAAAATCAGTTTATTTTTCTTATGACTAATTGAAATCAATTCTTTCCCCAAAAATACTTAACATCAATTTCTTATTAGAAATAATTGAAATCAATTCTTTTCTCCAAAAATACTTAAAATCAGTTTTCTCTCAGAAATATTTAAAATCAGTAATTTTCTCCCCAAATACTTAAAATTAGTTTTCTCTTATAAGTACTTAAAGTCAGTTATTTTCCTCTGAGCTAATGAGCCAAGTCATCTAATTGTCTTTCTTCACTCATGCACAATGATTTTAATCGCTGGAATTGTCTATTGGAATGCCATAATAAGCCTGTTCCCATTATCTGTTAGCAATGCTCCGTAACCTATATAGTTACATTCTCAAATTAAGACTTTAGCTTTAAGCGATATACTTAGCCTCATCTCTGTCTTGATCTGATTCACAGCTGTAATCGCTGATGGTTAATGTCATTTGGTGTTCGGTGGTTCTGTGTTAAGGTCATTCCGGACAGCATCGCGTCTAAGGTGGGTCTGAATGCTGGCGACATCCTCGTTCGATTGGCTGGTCAGTCGGCGGAATCAATGACTCATCGAAACGCTCAGCAGGCCATCGTCAACTCCGGAAACTCACTAGAAATCATCGTCGAAAGGTCTTTCAGGCATTAGTTATTAACAACTCAAGTGGCACAATTATGATATTAGTCAAGATGACTTAGCATTACTTCATTTTATATAGCATGGCAGGCATAGCACAACATCGCGTATAAACGAGGGGCTATATTTTCTTATCCGCATAGTTCGCTTTGTCCTATAGGGTCCACTATGACATTATTGATGAGTTCTCTGCCCGAAGGCAGGTCTATTGATTTTACGTCACCTGGGGATGAGATGAGGCAGGTAGTTGCCCGTTACCTTCCTCCCAGACAATTATGGGGAAACAACTTGTCCAAGGTTGCTACGAAGTGGCTTGAGGTTGGTTCGAACCTGCGACCCTTCGGTTGCAAGGAACAGAACGTACCGTTAAGCCACCGCGTCCCATTTTGATACTCGTCCTAATACTGTTCTTTTCAGCCGTGCTGGGCTAGGAACATCCTGAATAGTAACCTTGAATGGGCGCTATGCAAATCTTAGGGATCAATGGATGAATAAAGAATTTAACTATGTAGACTAGTTGCTAATCTCCTCCTTTGAAGTCTCATCTGGCCACCGGGTAAATCGACATCCTAACGCAATGAACTTCTGACCTGACATGTGTCCCGATTAACGCTTGGCTTTAGATCCGCATTATTTGGTTAACCGTTACTCTACAGTCCTAAGGTGGCTGGGCTGGGAGCGCTCCTGAGTAGGATTTCAGTCGGGGCGCTATATAATTGCCCTGAATGAATGGATGGATGAATGAATCGGTCAATCAATCATTCATTCATTCATTCAATCATTCAGTCAGTCAGTCAATTAATCAATCAACCAGTCAGTCAATCAATCGATCAATCAAGTTACCAATGAATGAATGAATGAATGAATGAATGAATGAATGAATGAATGAATGAATGAATGAATGAATGAATGAATGAATGAATGAATGAATGAATGAATGAATGAATGAACTGCAATTCCAACTGCAGATAAAGCGCACCATTTGAAAACAATTGATGCTGAACTACACTTGGAGTTACATCCGATCAATTAGTTTCGTAAAAGTCTTCCTCTTATTTATTACGTGTGCTTTCAAACACACATATTTCTGTAAGAGTGTCAGACGCCGGTTTTGGCGAGGTGCCAGCGAGGAATTGAGTATAGGGAAAAACGCATACGTCTCCACTTGTAATTCATCCTTTTTCATGACAGGAAAACTGGTTGAGCAGGGTTGAGAGAGGTCTTGTTCATATGTACCTGTGTGTATATATTTTGTACACATGTATTTAGTCATGTATGCTTATATCCATGTATGTATGGTTGTGTATACATGTACATATGTATATATGTGTATCAATGTATATATGTATAAAATTGAATATATATGAGTGTACTTCTATATGTCTGTGTATACATGCAAAATTTGGATGCATTATCTATGCATGCATGCATACACGATGCATACAGATTTATCCACATGATATCTGCATGTATGGGCATGTGTGCGTGTTTGTACGTATGTATATGTGTATGTATGCCCGTGTATGTGTATATGTACATGATGTGTATACATTTTTCAATATTGCGCCTTAAAAATACCTCACCATGGCTTTTTGTGGCTCAAAACTTGGCTAATGTTAGCATAGTTTGAATTGTGGCTCTGCTTTGCGCTGTGCATCCTTCGAATCATCCCGGAACACACAACTTAGTTCTATCGAGGAACATAAAACGAGCTATTTACGTGTAACATCAATATCAATCATCTTTCATTATATTTGTGATAAGACATCGAAAAATGTGAGAAGATAAATTTAAGATTATATGTCATTAACGCTTAGAGTGCTGATTCATTTATTCTGGACACCTACCCGCGCCTCAGCGTGGTGAAATAGTGGATTAGGATAACCTCTGCTGAGGCTGTACCGTCAGTTGTAAAGACTTTGGCCGAAGCACCACCTAGTAAGAAGTGATAACGGCTGAAAAAGCGGACTAACGTGGGAGGAAGCCGCCTTGGATGCTAGACAGTATCAGAGTCAATCTCAAGCCTGGAACTCCCCTCATGGAGCAAGTGTGAGGGTCTACTGGTCTTCGACCCATGGACCACGATGATGGTGATGGTGGTGTGGTGGTGGGGATGATGATGATAATGCAAATACTGTTAATGATGATGATGATGACATAGCGCCCCTTAAAAAATCTAAGGTACTCAGATGCGCTCCCAGCCCAACCGACAAGTGAGACCAGTAGAATAGTGGCTATCTAGAAAGTGCAATGTGGCGTGTTTTGCCTTTTCTAACACACAGTAATGTAGCTGTTGTTGTTTCCATGTGTAATGTACAGAGCTGACGTCACCTGTTCGTCATCTCCTTCCATTGGTTCAGCGTTTTCGGACAAAGGTCAACTGGCCATCAACGACCTCAATTCGGAGACGACGTGCACTGGCGAAAAGGATGACCTCAAGGCAGGAGGTCACAGAGGAAGTACGTCAGAGGAGACAGTTGATTCCAGCATAGAGGTATGTATACATATATATATATCAAAGCACTTGACATAGCGCATTTTTTATGCACAAGGCATCAACCGATGGTGCGTAAAAACAGAACGGTAATAAGGTTAATGTGATAAATATCCTCGTTTAACTTATGAGTGACAAACCGCAGCATGATTACAAGTATAGTATGAACGGATGATGACAAATTATTACAGGAGTCACATTTGACTGTCGGAAACTATGCAAGGCGCCCATCAAATTGTGCGTCTGATTTAACCAGCGCCGACGCCTAGCGAAAGAAAGACTAGTTAACCGTAGGGGTGGCGTGACTTGAACTCGCTTCCTCTGTTCTGCGTCCCAGTGTGTTATCCATTAGCATGTATGTGGTAATGGCCTGATCAATTCCGATTGCAAGGAGAGAAGTGACTAGAAAGAAGCGACTGAGAGGCGTCGGATTTGATGGATGGATGTAGAGAGAAAGGGATGCGAGAGTAGGAAGAATGCAGAGTCTGTCGGACATCTGAGGGGAGATGGTAGATCCATGGGCTACAAGTGACTCAGCTGGATGACTGATTCAGATGAGTCTCGATACCAACACTCTTACCTGGTATGCCACACGAGCACTATGGCTTCTCCATTGCCATCCTGTTCTACCATTTCCGCATCTCCAACATCATTTGTCGTCCTAGCAACATGTTTGAATAGACACGCTTACCTATTACCTACACAGGCAAATGCACACACATACAAATATGTATTATATACATTAGGCCTATTTTTAGCTTTCGCGAATAAGCTGGTGCCCCGTGCTTGGCCTTCGAATGGCGCCTTAGAAGTTTGAAAATTACGATTATATTATTCATAATTTTAAAAGACCATTTGTGGAGTCGTTAACGGCATAAATATAAATAAATAGGTGTGTTCATATCAAAATTATTCAGATTCTCTTCTAAGTTACATCCTATGTGAAGTTCGATCTACAGATCATTGGTGTGAAAGCTCACTGACGTCGGGTCAGTGGCAGTACTTAACCAGCAATGTAAAAATTAATATTAGCTTGTACAAAATCAGAACGAAGTCTGTTAGGACATCATACCCGTGGCTATCTCATTGCTCGCGTAAGAGATTGTTCCTCTTCTAATATCTTCTAATAATCTCCTTCTAATATTGTCCCAAACAGCGGCGGTGTAAGAAATTGAAGTATAGGATTCATTGTGATATGCCCAAATGGACTAAATTCAATTCGTTCAGTTGTCTTGTTCAATGACTTCATTATATTTAGTTCGTGTTTTTTGGGTGGTGTGTGTACACCGTGAGTTATTTTGAGTATATGACTAAGTTTGCGCTTATTTTTTGACCGTCAGACGACGCCAGCGCTAACCTTATGAATATGAATCGAGATAAGAAGCAGCTGTTATGAATAGAATGGACCCTTAAGAAAGGATCCCTGATTGTTATGGGTTTTTCTTATCGTTCAGTGAAGGCTTATATAAATAGGAATGCATGACCAATGCTGGAGATCCCCAAATGGCACTCCGCTTCTTCCTATGTTGAAATCCTTCACTTCATCTTCTTTCTCCTCCTCTTCTTTTTCCTCCACATCTTTCTCCTCCTCTTCTTTTTCCTCCACATCTTTCTCCTCCTCTTCTTTTTCCTCCACATCTTTCTCCTCCTCTTCTTTTTCCTCCACATCTTTCTCCTCCTCTTCTTTTTCCTCCACATCTTTCTCCTCCTCTTCTTTTTCCTCCACATCTTTCTCCTCCTCTTCTTTTTCCTCCACATCTTTCTCCTCCTCTTCTTTTTCCTCCACATCTTTCTCCTCCTCTTCTTTTTCCTCCACATCTTTCTCCTCCTCTTCTTACTCCTCCATTTCTTTCTCGTTGTCCTATTGTTTCGTACGTTACTCAGTGCCCTAGTCTTTTATACATATCTTTCAAAATGGCCACCTTACGGATCTCATCTTCTCTTGTTTCTTCAGCATCATCATCTTCATCACCACCGTTGCCACCGCCACCACCACCACCATCATCATCATCATCATCGTCGTCGTCGTCATCGTCATCGTCGTCATCATCGTCGTCGTCGCCATCGTCATAATCACCATAATAATCATCAGCATCAGCCTCAATCCTCATCATCAACATCAACATCATCATCATCATCATCATCGTCATCATCTCATCGTCGTAGTCGTAGTCGTAATCGTCGTAGTCGTCATAGGCGTCGTCAGCAGCAGCAGCATCATCTTTTACTATGTTTAACTTCAAAATCCTTAACTATTTTAGCATATCTTGTTCCTTCACAGTGCCAAAATGCATGGCATGCATTTTTTTTATACTGCAACCGTGCTCCAATATTTATACTGAGTTAATAAGGTGCTCACTTGATCTTGGTCACTAATATATTTTTCCTCCATTTTTACAGTGCTTCCGTGACTCTCTCATTTTTGTGTTAATTCTGCTTTAATCCCCCCTCATCCTGCTTTTTCTCATATTTCTCAGCTTCCGTCTCCTCCTCATATTGCGTAGCTACCGCGATGCCTCACACAGCTTCATCACATTATTCTTATTCACCTCACGCAACCGAGGTTCTTGCTATACCCCCTACGTCTTTTCCATCTTGTTAGTTTGTCTTTCGTCGTCTGTCTCGCATCCCTTATGCTGCTTTTCTTCCACTTTTCCCTCTTCACTTCCATCAGGCCCTTTGCCTCTCCTTCAACTTTCACCCTACTTTCAGTAGCTGAGCGGGATAACACAGAAAGTAGATGATTCACTAGATAAAAGTTGATCGTCGTTGACTTACTTCTTCCAATATTATTTTTTGCTCTACATCTCTTCGCATTTATCATACGCAGCTTCTGTTGAAGTATCGGAGTAGGCCCGTGTGACAGTGTGATAAGTATCTGATTCAGTAAATAATATTTCCTGAATTATATACTTGTCACACTGTCACATACTCAGATGCTTCACCTAATATTATTTACTAGGTGAGTCATCCACATTCTCTTTCAATTGTTCCGCTCCTACCTTCCTCACAATCATACGCTGATGCTTTTGAGGGATCTGTGTGTACGATGGTGCAATAACTAAGTATATGATTCAGAAGATTAAAGTGGGTGGTTCAGCTACTTCTTCTCCCTCTTTTCCATCTCCTTCTTTTCCTCCACGTTGTCCTTGTAGCTTTCCTCTCTTAATCTCGGCCTCATTCTTTGTCTACAAACCGTTTCAGTTTAGCGACACGTTGTGATACCGAAGATCATCAACGTCGCCCTACTCCTTCGTGCAGGCTTGGGACTGGCACTGGCAGAGTACGAGAGGTGGCGAACTTCTTCTGCTACTCTCTTTTTCCTAGTTTCCCTCATCTGCTTCTGATTCCATCTGGTTCCTTCGTATTCCCCCTATTGTCTTTGATATAATTAAGCGTCTCGCCTCTAACTCATTATCTCTCAACCGTCTTTATTTCAGTCCATTTCTCGTTCCACCCTTCACGTAAACTTTCCTTCTCTGTCTCCTTCTGTACCTCTTTGTTTCTTTACAACTTCTTTCATTTCTCTTTTCCTTCCTCCTCTTCATATTAGACGCATTGTCTTCCTCCTCTACTCATGAGGCTACTCTTTTCTCATCCGCTTCTGCGCTTCCTTTTCCACTCATTCCCTCCTCTCCCCTCCGTTAACCTTCATTTTCCTCTCTTCGCTGCCTCTTTTGCTTCTGCTAACCCAAAGCCATACTTATCTTTCTCTTCTCCTCCATCAACTCTTCCTCATCTCCCCTTTATTCGTCCTTTTTCGGATGCACTCAGATCGAAAACCATTCATCGCCTGACGTTCCAGTTTCTCTGCCTCGGCCTACCAAACTGGGTAAACGACATCTCTGTTTTCGTCTCCTCTGTCGTCGTAACCATCATCACCTTTATGCCTGAGATGCACTTATTCTCAAAGCACCTTCATTTAAACCAGAAAGAGAAGAAGATTGAGACCCATTGCGGCTCCTTTCTTTCAGCAGCTCTTTCCATTCCTTAGGTCGCAGGTCCACCGACTGTAATTCCTGGCACCTAGGCAAAGCAGTCTAAGAAGTTCCTGGCACCTGGGCAGAGTAGGCTAAGAAGTCCAAACGCCTTGACAGGGAAGTCTCAGAATTCCGGGGCTCTAGGCAGGGTAGTCTAAGAAATTCTAGGCCCCTAAGCAGAGTAGTCTTAGAAGTCCGGGCCTTCAGGCAAGGCAGTCTCAGAAATCTGGGCCTCTAGGCTGGGCAGTAGGCAGTCACGGTCTCTGAACAATCTTTAGGCTCTATGAGGTAATAGTGTGTGTGCACTCTTATTATTATACTCGCCGGGCCCCTGGACATCTGCCCACTGACCCTTCTCGGCGAGCTGGGTAGCTCATCCTGCCCGCCTATCTTCGTCTCTCTTCTGCTCTTTGCGTGGTTACGTGCGTCTCCTGTGTCATTCCTTGTCCCTCTCATTCTTATCGTTATCTTTCTCTGCACTTCCTCAGATTTGCTTGCACCTTCATCTTCATCTTCGCCGTCTCGTCTATCTCCCCTTCCTCCTCCTCTTACTCCATTCTATCTTTCACCTCTATTTTCTTCTCCAATCCATCCTCCTCATTCTCCTCCACCTCATTCTCTTCTTTCTCTTCTTCCTCCTGCTTCTCCTACTGCTCATCACCCTTCTCCTTCCTCACTCCTTCCTCAACAATTCCAAGCAGCCGCCTATAGCTCGATCGCTGGATGTGTGCCGCTTTCGTTGTTGCTGCAGCAATCGGTTAAACAGCCTCCAGCCGCAGCAGCCCTTAAAGGGATGCGGGATAGAGTTACTGAGCGGCCGCAGCGGTGCTAGGATGCGCCGAGAAGTCTTCTCGTACGTGATGGTTGTAATCGCCGCCAGCGGGGCGAGCATTCAATGCACGTCAAATTAAGTCCTTTAGTTGAGTCGTTCAGATGGGTGATGCTCTGACTTCAAGACACCCTTCGAGACAGCAACACTCTTATTCACTGCTAAACGATTCCTAAGCGCCACTGTTCCAGTCGCTGGGTGGCTTCAGTGCGTCGCTGATAACAAGAAGAGCACGAGTTCGATGGTCCACTCATTGGGTTCCTGTGTAGCGTTCCTTAGATCTTCACATGGAACTGAGTTTGATCTTAATTGTCTGTCGATCGATTTGGTTTTGACTGAGCGCCAGTGAACATGACGTTTTCCGAATGTCACCTACTGCGACGCTATTCAATTCAATTCAATTTAGTTTATTGCAGCCATTGAAACCAAAAAGAAATACAAAGTATCTTTTCATCAATCAGCAACAACAGGGGACCCTGAAAGGACAATCAATAGTTAGGGCCACCTAAGTGGCTATGGAAATGTAGAGATCACGATAATCTTGTTTTCTCTTGATAATTTTGACCTCTTCAATTGTTTTTCATTTCATTGTTTCCTTTTTCGCAATTATTTGTGTTTACAATTGTTCATTTGACAATTGACTATTTTACATCCTATTCTAATGTATTGTTACGGATATGTTCATTGGCGACGAGTGAGCTAAGATCATCTTAGCTAGCCATCGAATACGTGTCCTTGTACATGCACTAGACCTTCGGCCACATAATTAATTCTAGTTCGACTGAAGATATCATCATCTCTTTCGAATTAAACAGCCGTGCCCTGATTGGTGTTCGTCTTTCAATCTGCCCAGAGCTTTTCCGAGAAGATCCTAAATGAGATTCCGAAGGCGACGACAACGAACGAGAATGACGTCAGTCGGAGGAAGACCTCAGTCCCTCCTCAGATCCAGCTGGAACAGCATCCAAGCCCCACATCTGCCGCGCCACCGACGGTCATTCCAGACAGCCCTACAGGGACGACAGCGACTACGAACAACGGTGATGCGTCGCCGCCTGTCGAAAAGATTCAAACACCACCGTCACCGATGTCATCTTCATCGTCTGGCTCCGCATCCGTGATACACGGCAGGAGGGAGTCCCAAGGCGAGAGCAACAGCGAGGGGAAGGATGGGAAGCAGGATATGGAAAACGATGGGGGCAGTGTGGGCATTGCAGCACCTGCATTGGAGAAGGTTGGAGATGGAAAGGACGAGAATGCGGCGGGTGAGAGGTTGAAAATTACAGTTACAGATCAGAGGCTGAAGATGACGGATGAGCGGCTGAAGATGACAACGGCGGATGAGCGAATGAATATGACGACGGATGAGCGGCTGAAGTTGGCGATGGCGGATGAGAGGTTGAAGATGACAATGGCGGATGAGCGGCTGAAGATGACGACGGATGAGCGGCTGAAGATGACAATGGCGGACGAGCGGCTGAAGATGACAATGGCGGATGAGCGGCTGAAGATGGCGACAGATGCTTCGACTGTGACAACTGTTCTGACAGATCACAACGACAACATTCCATTAGATCATCTAGAGGCTCAAAACAGGTCGACCAGCACTCTCGTCGTTTTTAACCTGTCCTACTCGTTTTGCTCTTGCTCTTTTTCTTATTAGTGCTCGTTTACATTTGTTGCTTTGTTGGTCTTCTTCTTTTTATTCTTCCTCTTATTTCTCTTCTTGTTTTGTTCTTGTTCTTCTTGTTCTTGTTCTCCTTGTTCTTGTTCTTCTTGGTCTTCTTAGTATCATAGTTGTCATTATTTTCTTCTGCCTGTTATTCGAAATCTTCTTTGCTCTAATACACACCTTCATCCCATTCTTCTAGACAGACTAGTTTCTATTTTGACAATAACTTTTTTAATTGACCCATTCTTCACCAATTAATTTAATCAATAATTATCTAGACTTCGTCCATTTTGATCAAGTCAAGTTTAATGCAATGGAATCTGATATCCGTCTTCGTAATTACTACAACACCAAATCGATGGTCTTTATGTTTCGACGAACAGCATTATTAACTAAAATTGTTGGTTTTGTTATTTTCTTTGTGGTCAGTTTCCCAGTCCGAGCGCTTCTTAAGACCAGCGCCTTGACGTCCGAACTGGGCGATGAATCTTCGGAAGGGGCCGACGATCAATCGAGCGAGTTCTCCGACGACGTTTCCGTCATCGAGGTCCAGGCGGACGGCGTGAGGGAAGGAGTTGGAGCGATGGACGTGGAAGAGGAAACGATGCCCGACACGGACGCCCTCTTCTACCAGGACGAGACGGAATATCGAGAGATCTCTCTGCTCAACTTCGATGACCGATTTTTCGAGACCTCGACGACACGGTCTGGGTCGACGTCAGCGGAACCCGACCCCGAAAGCGAAATGAATCGGATGAGGGCCTGCTTCTATTTCCCTTCCTTGGTCTCCGCCGAGAATAGGGGAGAACCGACGACTGCAGCTACGGTCACCGTGCAGTCGTCAACGGTTACCTCAGACGTATGGGGTCCCGGAGGGACGGCCGACAAGATTTCCAGGGACTTTTCGCAGACCGCTCCTTGGAGGGTGTCTAAGGGGACGACGCCCAGAAAAACCGAAGACTTGAGCCCAACGAGCCAGGGCAACGCGCAGCAGATGTCCTGGAATGACGCTAAGTCCCATCCAATCGTATCGTCCTATATTCTCAACGATCCGGGCCACAGCGGACCCGAGAACGTCATTTACATACCGATCTCGATATTTGGAAAGCAGCTGAAGCTCGGCTCTCAGTACACTTTTCAGCGGAAAGACCCCGTAGCTACTACCACGACGACGGCGTCTGCAGCCGTGGCATTGAGCCCGGTCTCCAGTCCTCCTATGTCTCTTACCCTCATGGGCAGACGATCGGAGGACCGGCATGCCCAGCGCATCGAGCAACCCCCCATGGATCAGCCGCCACCGCTGCCGCTGCCGCCGTCGTCGCCCATCGTGGTGCGATCGTCTGATCCCGGCCACACGACGCACACTGTCAGCGTTGCCATCGCGACCTCTAGCACCGCCGTCACCATGGCCACGGCTAGAGTCTACATCGCACCGCCGGTGATGTCGCCGTCAAAGTCGGTCTCGGTCGGTCACGGCGAGGCAACGGTCACGGTCGCAGCACAGGCATCGCCGTTGCCGTCAGCGTCTTCGTCGGAACCTCGGAGGCTTTCGAACGAGATCCTGCCCGACCTCCAGGACATTCCTCTGCCACCGGTGAGGGACATCGTCGCCGACCTGAACAGTCGCCTGGAGAAGGTGGCCGAGCGATACGAGACATCGACGGCGGCCGCGGCATTTCAGGTCCCTCTTCCTTCCACGGAACTGGGAACTAGCTTCGCCAAACCGGAGCGGAGACGCTCCTCTTCCGGATCGGACAGCGAGAAGGAGATCATCATCGACACACCGCCGTTCAGTCAGGACACAACGACGACGGTCCGTCTACGAGAACGACTCCTGGGCGACCAGGGCCCGCCCGTTAGCACCTACCGCAGCGTCGTCTACCGGGGAACGCCCCTCTCGCCCAAGTCCATCCGGCGATTCAGTCTCCCCGGCGGAGCGCTGACCGTCAAGGACAGCGTCCAGAGACGGGTGCGATTCGCGGAACCTCCCGAGTCGTCGGTGATCGAGATCGAAGGTCGACAGCGACGTTGGCCAACGGGTGAAAGAATTCGCTCGGCTGTGGGTGACAGAGTAATCATCGGGATGCGGGAAGACGATGCAAGTGCCATTGCTGCTGATGCGGACTACGTTTCTGTGTCCAGCTTGGCTGAAAAGCTCGACCGCATCGAGTTGGAGAACGCCCTGGCATCGGCCGCCATGAAGCGGTCTCGTCCCTTTCAGCCGCAGGTGTCCAATCTTCTTGCGTCGCATTCGGCACACGCGGACATCCGGCCGTCGTCTCCGGGCAGAAGCTCTGGTCTCGTTGGTCGCCCAACCGCGTGGAAGCTGGAACCTATCCAGGAGAGGGTGATCAACATTCAGACACTGCAATCGTCCGACACGAGGAGAGCAGACGAGAGACAAATCCGAATCGGGTCTCAGAAGACACCTCCGCCCAGCGGTTCTCTTCGCTGCACGTCCGATCTCGGTGGTGGATTTTCAGTGTCGATTGGCCCCGGATCCGGTGGGCAACTGAGTCTGTCCGTTCAACAGCATCACCCCAATCACCCCAACCAACACGGGAATCGACAGGGGTATCCTCCTACTAAGGTCAATTTCGTTCTACCCTCTTCGAGTGAGCTCGGTAAGCCCGATCAGTTCTCGTATTCGGTCTCTACTGGAGGTATGACCAGGGAGCCGCTTAAGTACACGCTTCCACCGACCTACGAGGAATCGGTTCGAGCAATGGCCAGCGGAAAGCATCCCAGAAGTTCCAGCCTTGACGATGCCAAGCAGATATCAATGGCCGCTGCTGCTGCTCATGCGGCGGCCTATCCCCCGAGAATCTCAGAGCTCCGAGCCGAGTCGCAGATGGCGTCCGGAAACTACCCCCCGCAGCAGCCTGGACTCAGGATTATGAGGGCGCAGTCCCCCACGTTGTCCACTTCGTCACATCCTGGATGGGTGATTTCGTCCATGCCCTCCCACCAGGATCGGGACACACGTCGAGGGGGATACAGTCAGACGGTCCAGGTAGACACTGATTCCAGACAGCGGAGTCGGGTCGCCGCAGCCGCCCCAGCCGCCCAGCCACCTCCCCCGTCGCCATCATTTGCTCTTCCCGTGTATCACGCGAGGTCTGGGGCTCTGTCATCCGCGGACTTAGTTGGGTACCATTCGACGCAGGAGACGGGACCGCAGCGACAAGACCGCCTGATGCGCATCATGAACCAGCCAACGCATGCTGCTGGGATGCGACAACAGGCGGTCTCGGACGAGATGCCCCGACCAGACATTGCAGCCAGGTTCTATCGGAGTGGCTCGCCTCTGATTCTCTCGCCAACCGGTTTCTCCAATCCCGGATCGGCCAAGTCTGTACAGGGTAGGACTAAAAACGTACACATGCATGTGAAAATACATGGATGTCTTTTGCGATCATATTGCAACGAAATGATTGAGTGAAATCATTAGCCGCCAGTGGACTCCAAGCCACTTGAGGGCCTTCTGTAGTAGAAAATACATTTGAATTAAGACACTACTGCGGCTGATATTTGACATATCTCCAGATGTTGTAGGTCTTAGAAAACAAACGCATTAATGGTTATCTGAGATTGTCTAACAGGGCAGCTAGCTTATTAATTTAATTAAGGATGTAAAATGTCTTACATGTCCCAATTTGTCAACGATTATCCTTTGACTCATATTTCTTAGAGATGAAGGATCACGCATTGTAGAAATCAGGAACAATATTTACTGCATAGATCGTCGAAATGTTTAACCTCTGATCGATTGATAGTGTCTTGCAGGTTTATAGACAATCGTAATCGTAGTCTACAAACTTCTAAAACGCCGCTCAAAAGCCAAGCGCAAGGTGACAGCTCATTCATGAGAGCTATGTCGAATCAGGAGGGTTGGCAGATGGATAGGCATGACGAAATGATACCCTGACAACAGCGGTATAAACTTAGGCCATCTGGGTCGCCTCGTGGCACCTGCACAGACGAAATATCCTTTACATCAATGCGCAATTAATTGTTGATATATTACCAAATTTATAAATGTGATTTACCCAACGCTGCTGTACAAAGGCACTCAATGCACTATCCACTTACTTCACAGTCCGGTCATGTTTACGTGTGCAAGGTTTGGTTTAATTCAGCTCAAGGTCTGAATACATTTGTGTGATTGCTACGTGTAGTGAAATGAGAGTTAAAGTCAAAAACTTTATCCATATTTCATCAAACCGTCTCTTTGATCTAACGAATGACGTTTAGAAGTGATTTCATTAGTCAGTCAGTCAGTAACTAAGTAAGTAAGTATATAAGTAAGTCACTAAGTAAGTAAGTAAGTAAGTACGTAGGTCATTCAGTCAGTCAGTCAGTTAGTCATCATCATCAGTCTCTTATTAAAGCGCTTACTGCCAGTTAATATCTGTGCTTTCTGTCCATAGTTGGTGGTCGCTCCTTCAGCCCAGTGTCTTCTCCCTCAATCCCCGATCGTCGATGGGCGCCATCGCATCGCTTCCCAGACAACCTAGGCCAAGCACCTAGCCCTCTGAAGGAGCGGCGTTGGCCCTCGTCGCCCCCTCGACCTTTGGCCCCCTCAGCTCAACAGCCCTTCGTTCATGAACAACCCAGACAGCTGGCTCCAACACCTTCGATGGGGCGACCTTTTCCAGAGGCAGCTGGTGCCCTCGCTGCTGCGCAGAAGTTGCCGGGAATTTTCGCTCTGCTTGACAAGTAAGTGGCTTTCTACCGAATCTAATACTAACACTGACAGAGTACGGACACGGTAGCCGATTGGTTGCAATGCTCGTATTCAGAAGGATGGCGTTTAGGGATCTTAGGCTTGCTCAGCGCCTTCGATTGATGCCGATACCGATATCATCATCATCATCATCATCATCATCATCATCATCATCGTCATCGTCATCGTCGTCGTCGTCGTCGTCGTCGTCGTCATCGTCATCGTCATCGTCGTCGTCGTCGTCGTCGTCGTCGTCGTCGTCGTCGTCGTCATCGTCGTCAACATCATCATTGGAATCGGTATCGGCATCAGCACCACTACCATCATCATCATCATCATCATCATCATCATCATCATCATCATCATCATCGTCGTCGTCGTCGTCATCGTAGTCGTCGTCAACATCATCATCGGAATCGGTATCGGCATCAGCACCACTACCATCAACATCAACATCATCATCATCATCGTCATCGTCATCGTCATCATTGTTATCGTCATCGTCGTCGTCGTCGCAGTCGTCGTCATCATCATCATCATCATCATCGTTACCTCCTGCAGTCAGCCGTTTGGCGTCGACTATCCTTCATTGATTTCATTCAGTTCTTAAATCTGTTGCTGCTTTTCTCGTGCTCATCTCATGTCTTTGCTCATATTCTCTGCCCAGCTCTCACTTTACTTCCCTCTAATTCCAATCCTCCAAGCATTTCCCTGCTGTCAATGGATCTGTTTCGCGTCGGTTCCAACCATCTCCCATATTGCCTCACCCTCAACACACGTTACTGCTCCTTCCCCAACTGCCCATACCATTCGTCTTCCCGTTAATTCCATCCACAAGCCGTACCCTGCTGATGCATGCACTTGGACATATATGCGTTTATCTCGTTCACTGCCACGCGTCGGCCCGTGTATAAGTCGAAGCCGAATGGATGGATCGTCCGAAAGAGGAAAAAAAAACTTTTAGCCAAGTTATTTATACATAATCCATCTGCTGTGCTTCACCGAGATATTGTTCGTTCAATATTCATTCGTTTGGTGGCTACTGTGTGCATACCATTATTCGTTCTGCATTCATTCGTTAAGGAGCTTCATCAATTTGAGCTCCTTGTACTCTGGCGTACGAGTTTTCTTTTCAACTGACGCTGTATAAATTCTTGGTGAATTATCTTGTACTGCTTTGTCCCTTTGCGTTACATCATTCGGAATGTGTGCCTATTTTTCAGAACATTCACGGACAAAGTCATGCAGTGGGAAGGAGGAAACAGGTAAGAAGTTACAACGAGAAATCAGCGGCGATATCATAATATATTATCAGGCGTGTGTGGGCCTATGTCAAGCTTTGGACTAACATATAATCCCAGCTCAAGTCCGTCATCGAATACCCTTAAACTGTTGGTCTCAAGGTCTGCTGCTGTTTGGGGTGATCTTTTAGGGCTTGTTGTTGTGTAGGAAGTGGTTATTGACTGTGTACTACAATTAGAGTCTAAAGATACGTTAGTTACACTACTTATTTTGGTGGACTCCGTATACACATACAAGCACACACACACACACACACACACACACACACACACTCATGTATAGTTTTCGCCTCGAACTTAAAACGGACTCTGCAAAAAAATAATCCAAGTCAGTTGTCACATAAAGCTGTCGGACCCACCTTGTGGAACAAACTCCGTCTAGAACTATTTTTTTAATCGACGCCTTCCACCTGGAACACACTCCTCTTAAGAGATGTGACTGTTGCCAATGAGTAATGCACCTTTGTTTAACGGTTTGCTTATGACTGATTTGTATCGGCGTGGTTGGGCTGAGAGCACCACCGAGTATATATACTTCTTGAGGGGGCGCTGTGTAAATGTCAAATGAATGAAAGAAAGAAAGGAAGAAAGGAAGGAAGGACGGACGAACGAATGAATATGTTTTCGCAGGTTTACTAAGTCTACTTTCAAATGAACTTCACGTTCTCACGTGAACTCCTAATTATTTTATTTCGCTAATTTTTTTAAAGCTATAGCACTCACCTTCTTACTCCTACTGTAACTCCAATTACTGTTGGAGGACAACGGCTATTGGGGCTCAGACTCCGTTAGGTTTCTCCCATTGAATCATATCTTGTTGTTCATTTTCAAGCTATTTGGTTTACATCAGTTACATTCAATAAAGGCTTGGTTATTGTAGATATCTTTAATGGGCGCTATATAAATGTCCGATTACATTACATTACGTACATGCGTGCGTGTGTGCTCAAATGCATACCTACGTACGCTCCTACACACGTACATTGGCCTGCAGACATTTTGCTTTGGTCGAGTACTAGTCTAGTAGTAATTCTACCTTGCAGTGTTCTTCTGATTTAGATCGGGTGGTGGTCTACAACAGAGTGAGACTTATAAACTTGTCAGAGAGATGGACGATGCGAGGAAACAGGACAAGCAGTGATACACACACGTACAGACGAAACCACCCGAACAACCACAGGACTCCAGAGACCCAAACGGTCAACCCGGTCCGGACTTGGATGATACCACCCCCAGAGAGTCAGTCGTCCAGTACATGACCCGGTAAGCAACCCTCTGTTGCGAGGAGCAAGAGACCCAAACCAGGCTTACAGTTTACTGTACGCGCCGTCTGCTCAAGCCATTTCAAGTTTCAAACGCGAAAGGGAAAGCTGCGAGGAAACTAACCCTCCGTCGTATTACACACATTCTCCTGCTGTACACCCACTTGTTACTCCGCTCTACAATACGCCATGGAAAGGTATGAAGTAAAGACACCTATTTGCGAATATTACGGGGAATGGTTGAAGTGCCTTCCAGAATAATGACGTAAACGCATACAGCGACGTTTGAGCTGAATCTCTTTCGCCTTGCAGTTGTTGGAGATGGTATAATAGCGGACGCGTTTTTGGCGTATATAGCCTTCCCAGAAATGAAATAATAATGTTTTGGCGTCGCTATGGCTTAGGATATGTCCATGAAGTCTTGGACTAATGTATAATTATAGTCAAACGTTTGTTACGATCGACCGGGTTTTAGCTGAAACTTTGTGCGCAAAGCGTGGCTTCTTTAAGCGATGATGAATAGTCGCTAATGTTGCTGCTACCGTTGGAAAGTTCATTGTATGATTTTTGGCTAGACGCCAAGTTCCTATCAAGCCGAGTTTATTTTTTCAAAGCGTTATTAACTCTGAGTAGATATATTATAATAACTTCTATGTGTATATATAAAATAAATTGATGTTATTAATTTATAATAACTTATATGTATATATAAAATAATTTGCCATCTATTTATAATTGATATATATATATATATATAACTCTTGTGTATAAATATAACTTCTGATATATACATATGAACCATAGAACGATTTATATTATAACTAGGGTGCAACAAGTGATATGTGTGGCGTTTTCATGGTTTCGTTTTGCAAATATAGAAACCTGTTGGTGCGTTTATCTGTTCTAGGTGCTATATAAATGGCAATAAATCAATGAAACTTAATAGAGCGCCCGGCCCCTTCAAGGTATCTACTCAGAGTAAAGAGTAGAAAATAGATGGAGGTTTTTGGCAGTCTTTGGTAGACCATTCCATGTGGCTGGACACCACTGCAAATGACGAAGTGCGGTCGAAGGGGACAGGTCAGTTCCTCAAGCAGCGGTTCGGAGAGAGCATCGACTGACATTGGCAGTGACTGGTCGACAGACTCGACACAGCTCCTGATGGTAGATAGGGAGTGTGACAAAGGCAGCGCCAAGCTATGGCAGAAACCCTATACGCAACACATTGTATAGTTAGAAAATGAAGAGGTCCATTTTGAAATGTTTGATATGATATAGGCCCATCCAACGACGGATTGTTCTTGCGGCTGCTTAAGAGGATCTTACGACTCTATAGCATGAAAGTGACATTCTTCCTACAGGGAAGCATTTTCCACCATGTTTTCCATCAGGTCCATCTCTAATCTAACGATTAATTGAAGCGAAATACTGCGATTGTGGTTTGAACCAAAAGAATTGAATCAGAGGAAAGTATTTTGTCAGAGGTCAACTCGTTCAAATGCATATGGGGAACATTCGACGTTCAAATATTGACTGGAAAACAAAAGTACTTGTGACTAGGATGCACAAAGTAGTTATAAGATGCTGAAAACAATGAATAAAAGTTAGAATTTAATTATGCTTTCACTTTGGACCCTGCATCACCTGGTCACCACCATCATCATAATAACATAAACTAGTTGCTGTATCAATGAGTCATGAATGAATCCCTGTAGTTAACAAGTAAGAATATTGGATTTAATTGGTTCTACGGAAGCCAACAGCACAAGTGAGGCATTTTTCGAACAAGATCTATTACTTAATCTGCTCGTACGCTTTTCCGTCTTGTTTGCGCACATCACCAGTACACAACGGTGCACACAGTTCATTTCTTGCATATAGGCTAACTGCAAAAGCCTACACTCGTCAAATGACTCACAGAAATCATTGCTAGCTGTTGGTGACACCAAATCATAATTCACACAACACAATACAGATCCTCCGCCTGCCTTATCGGACAGAATCATTACTCCTCGTTAGTTATTGGTTTCACCAAATCCGTGATTCCTGTCGGAGACATTTAATCCAAGGGCAATTGAGCTGCCGTGTGGCTGATCAAGATAAGTAGAGGGTACTTTCTGTTTTAGAAGTATACACCCAAGTTACGCATTAATTAGTAGGTTTAGCCTACACAAAGGCCGACAGTTGCTCAGTGGCTGACCAAGGTCAATTTTTAATAGGTTATACCTGATTCATGACCGAGATCCCTACAGGACTCGGCGTAGGCAATACCTCCTCTTGACCCGTGCGGGTACACCCCCTCAAAACCTTCCATTGTAACCAACCGCACAAATCACCCTACTCTCCAGTCTTTAGTTCGAGTTCGCCCATAGCACTATAGGAGGGAGTGGCTTGGTTCCTGGGAATAATGGCCGTATTCTCCTTATCGCAGGGACTTCCGAGATCGTTCGGGGCACCCGGGTCCCCCCTGAAACGGGACATCAGCTTCCGGTGAAGCCAGAGGCGGAACTGGTAGATGCCGTACATGAGGATCTGAGCGAAGACGCAGAGGATGAGTCCGAGGAGGCAGGTGATGGCTGATCCGAGGGGGTTGCGCCAGTCGAGGACGTAGTAGGCGTAGGGCTGGCCGTTGGGTCCCATTCCGTCGTTGATGAAGTAGACTGCGTTGAAGATGACGTAGATGATTCCGAGGGACAGGGAGTAGATGGAGTGCAGGACTCGGATGGGAATGGCGTTAGCGAACATGTCGACGACGACGAAGACTGTGTTCAGGGTGTGTTTCAGCTGGCTCATCGTCGTCGTCAAGAAACCTATGGACGTATTCAGGCGGTATATAATGAGACATGCTGTATAGTAATGTAATCTAATCAAATATCCGTACGGCTTTTATGGATGTCATGAAGACTAAGAAGGTATGCAGGCGGTATATAAAGCGGTACAGTATTGTAATGTAATCTGATCTTATTATTCGAGCAATTCTATACAGCGTCTCTTCAAGATTGCCTGCTCAGGGACGATATCCATTTGTCTCATCGAGATCTTCAAGAAACCTATGCACGTTTCCAGACGGTAATGCGACCTGCTCTATACAGTAATGTAATCTAATAATTACAGCAGTTTTATATATTGCACCTTCAAGATTGCCTTCTCAGGAGCGATATCAATTTGACCCTTAGATGCTAGGAAGCCTGCAGTCGCATTGAGGCAGTAATGCGATATGTTGTACAGTAATGTAATCTAATGTAATATTCATTTGGCTTTCAGATGTTAGGACGCGTACAGTCGCATTCAAGCGGTAATGCGACTTGATTCGCTGTTATGTAATGTAATATCCGTTTGGCTCTTTTATATAGGCCTATTGCAGGAAGAATACCCGGTACAGTCGCATTCAGGCGGTAATGCGACTTCATTTACAGTAGGCCTAATGTGACATAATGTGACCATATATTTAAAACGAATTAAACGAAGAGAAATGTCCATTATGGAAGTTATTTTCTCTGTTATGTTAACAATACTGAGTTCATTTCGGCAGGTAGCGCTACAGTATAATTGCAATTCCTAACACGGTTTTAAAAACGATATGAACATCTCCTTTCAAATGTGCGTAAAATTAATAACACACAGTAAGTCTCATCGCCAAAGATTGATGCTCGTTGATTGCATAATGCCGCTATGTAAATAGAGATCTACAGTCCAAATGGAGGACTAACTCTAGGATAAATATACCCTTAAACGCATCTTGCGATAAACTCGTGAACAGTGGCGTCAATCCCCCTCTGAGTGATGGAGGCAAACCCCCGGTTCAAAGTGCTATTAAGGCAAGATATTCCCCTCTAAGACTCAAAAAATATCCCCCTACCTGAAATTGGAGGCAATTGTATCCGGACCCCCCTCTCTGGACGCCCCTGCTCGAGAAAGTATAATACTGATCAGTTACGTCAAAAGAGGAACACTAACTGCCTGTGTCAAGATTTTTAATATTCAAATTTTCGAAATGCCTGTCATTGTAAGTGGAAAGAAATGCTGCAGAGTATAGTTTTGTGCATTTGCAACATTATTTGTCTTGGGTGACTTTTCTCATTAAAATCAATATAGCTTTCCTTTTCCTCCTATCAAATCAATAACTCGTTCTACTTTCCATTTCCATTAGGTCAATATAGCATAATTAATCGTTTCCTTTTCTTTTCCTTTTCCCTCAAATCGATATTATCAATTGTTTTTAATTTTCCTTCAAATCAGTATATTCAATCGTCCTACTATCATCTTCCATATCAATATAGTCAATCGCTTTCCATTTATTTTCCGTTAACTCAATACAGTTAATTGTTTTCCATTTCTTATAGGCCTATTTCAAATTAACCTAGCGCATCGTTTTCCTTCACACATCAAATTCCTTCCTCGTCAAAGTCAAGAACAGACAGGTTTGTCGACTCTGCCAGAACAATGATTACGTTTAATCAATAAATGGTTTGATGAGCGAATAAATGAATAAACAGACAAACAACATTGATTCATTTGGAACAACCCTTTCATTAAATACTCATGCCATTGCAAGTCAAAAACACGCACACTTTCTGTTCCCAAATTCGCTTCTGTTTATATAGACATGCGGTTGTGAAATAAGAGCATATGGTACGAAACACAGGCGTTACATGAATGTTTGCATAGTTGCAAATAATAGATTATACTAAAAATGTACAGATGAAATTCGTTTGCCGAAATCGCAATCGTAGGGGGCCTAATATCCGAACTTTTTAAGCGCCACTTGAAAGCCAAGCGCAGGGCACCAGCTTATTCACGAGAGCTACGTCGAATCAGAGTAGGGTGACTACACGTTCCAAATTGGCCGGGACAATCCCGGAATTGATCAAAATGTCCCGCGTCCCGGGTAGATCCATTCCGGGACAACGTAACGTCCCGGAATGGTGTTTCTATGATCAAACATGTAGAAGTTGCCATTTTAATTTTCCAATTATTTGACAGTAGCAATAACATCCAGTGCCGAAGTTAGTCTTCTTGTCACCCATCGGGCTTAGCTTTTCAGGACACCCCTTTCAAACTGCGAAAATGACTAAAACATGTTAAATCTGTGTAACCTAACCACCTCATTTGGAGGCCTCTAAAACGATATTAGCCTACATTCTCCAATAGATGCTAATAATTTTATGTCTAATCGTAATCTTAGTGGTCAACTTCAAACTTATAAAGTGCCACGCGAAAGCCAAGCGCAGGGCACCAAATATTAACGAGCGCCTCGTCAAGTCAGAGACAATAGAAATAACATCCAGTGTCGAAGTTGGTCTCCTTGTCGCCCTCGGGATTAGCTTTTCAGGACACGAGGTCCATGAGGGCAGTCCAAAATCCGAATGAGGTTCGATTCCGGCTGCCCGAGGTTGAGAGGATGTTTAGTAGGTGCTAATGTGAATTCTTTAAAGAATTGGATGGTGGTGGAACAAATGAGGTGGTGTAGGAATTCTGGAAGAGATCAGACTTCAGTTGTGAGTGGAAAGTTCGAGAGATGATTGAAGATTCTGGGGTTGGTAACGGTCGCTGAATGACCATCACAATGGAGGAACCGAAAAATTCGAGAGGTTGATCAGGTGCGTTTGAGAGACGTGGTGCAGCGTTGGATACGGCTCTGTTGGAAAACTTGAGATAAGAAGTGACCGGGAGTCGAGAGAGACTAAGACAGGAGGTTGATCGGGTAGAACGAGTTGACTGTATGGCGAAGAGTTCACGAACACATTTGAACTTGCAGTAGGACCATGGTAGGAAGTTGTAGGTTGGTGATGGGATTTGTGGTGGATTCACTGTGTGATTTTTAGCCAACGTCGTCGTCATTTTAGGATAGGAGTGACATGCTAGTGACATGATGCTACCTGGAATTCTGGTAGTAGGTTGGTTTAGTAAGTTTTGGATAAGTTGCAGTCGCTTGAGGTGTGTGGATTTGAGGTCTATCTACATCTTCGCCAAAGTGCTGCACTCTGCTAGTATTGGCTATAATTTTCAAAATGATTAACTTAGGTGATCATGTGCACGTGACATGTTTCTTTGCGAAATTATAGTTTTCAATCGAAAAACTTCAAATAGTTGCTTTTAGGAAAAAAAATTTGAAATGGATTTCAGTTGAGTTACTACGCAAGTAGGCCTATGGCGCTCATCCCAATGAACCCAGCTCCCAATTGAATTTGCTTTAGATTGGAGAAACTGTGGTGCCCGGAATGGCAGAAATGAAATGTGGTCACCCTAAATCAGAGGGGTTGTGGTGATGTTTCGACGTTTCATTTTAAGCAGCAGCTCAACGAGTAACGAAACAAAGAACATTGTTCAGGTTTCCATTCGGTGAGGCCGCTTCTTATCTGCCGCTACAAGCTCAAAACGTCGTTATACATGTGGACATAATGTCCAGCAACAGAGGAAGTGTTTACTCGACAGGCATAAGATTCTGAAGAGCCTTGTAAACAAGAGGCTCAGACAGGAAAGACGATTAAATGATTTACTCATCCAGAAGTGCCCTAGCAACGAGATCGCGGCCATTAAAATGAGGCAAAGGTCAAATGCTTAATTCATCAACGGGTGAATATTAATCGATAGGCCAGCGATGATTAAACCTACGTAATTTTTTTTGGAATGACGAATGTTAATGGCTAGGATTCTTGAACGTTTAGAGATAATTTTGGATAAACCTTCTCCGACGCTAGATTGAGATGCACACACGCATAAATACACATACACACACACACACACAAACGCACACACACACACACACAAATAAACACACGCAAAATATACCCAGACACCACACACACTCACACACATATACACACACACACGCACACACTCTTAGCACACATACATAAATACACACATAACTACACACGCAAACGGCACACACACATACACACACAAACGCATACACACACACACACACACACACATACACACACAAACGCATACACACATAAATACAAGCACGCACACAAACACATACACGCAAGCAACCGCGTCTTATATATGTACTTCTTCCTGTCTTTTTATGTTGCTGTGTCAGCGTGTTTACCTACCCGCTCCGTCGATGATGGCAATAAAAGCCCAGTAGGAGATCGATACAACGATCGAAGTGTTGCAGGAAATATTGTAGACCACCCACTGCGCCGATAGTCCGCCCCCAATCGTCTTAACTCTCAGCTCTACAACAGAGATCAAAGGACGCCGACGATGAAAGATAGATTCATGATAAATACAGCAATTACGCCCACTGTTATATATATATATATATATACTATGTATAGGCCATTGGCTGGTGAAGCCCTTTAAAAGCAACGCGGGTCAATGTTCGTACGATGGATCTCGCCCACTACTGGTTCTCAGGGAATGCCAGTCCCAAGCTTGGATAAAGGAGGAGGGCGAAGCCAGTGATCTTTGATATCACAGTGTCGTTAACTGAAGCTATTACTGCAGTTATTTGTGAACTAATTTATCCGTTCATTGGCTAAAATACTCTTTAGGGTGAGCTACTTTTCCATGGTCGCCATACTCAGTGGCCTCAGATAGATTCTAACCTGCGACCCTCCACTCACAAGGCAAAGAAAATACCACTACAGCACTGCGTCGCGTATGATGCTGGCCGTGTAATTGTAATTTCAGTTGTTAATAGAAACTTATATAGCGCCGTGTGTATAGTAAACTATTCAAAGGATGCATCTGAGCTTCAATAGCAAGCAAGAATATGTGCAGAAAACAAAAGCATCCGCAAGCCCAGTAGCGCACGCTAAACTCCAGTCAACAGATTTGCGGAAAGAGCTGACGATATGTCGACAACGACAATGGTAATTATATTCATCACGTGATCAGCATCACCGCGGTCGTCATGGTAACAATATTCACCATGTTAATTTGCCTGGATACTTAGTCACATGGTTGCTAAGGAGGAATTCGATTAACTGCAAGGGGCTTCCATCAGGAAATCTTATCTGTCCGCACCATTAGAATATTTTCCGTTTTACTTGTTTCAACTCGTTCTCCACCACAGAATTAATAGGCTGTTCCGATGAGGCGCTGTGAAATCGCAATCACATGTAGTCTTCGTGTCTAAGAATCGCTCTACATCAATATGCGGAATTGGTTGTGAGAGTTGAACACAATTCAAATGTATGCGATGGTTGTCTGTATACGTATATATATATATATATATATATATAATTTTTATATATAAATGAATGCAGGTGGATTATGACATTGGAAATAAATGTATGGATGTATGGCAAGTAGATATGTAATTTACGTATCAATGTACATGTATGTATCTATATGTAGGCTAAATGTGATGTATGCATATTGTATACCTACGAGTGTATTTAGGTATGTTTCTATGTATGCAAGTGTTTATGCATCATTGGTATGTATCATTACAACACTAAGAAATAGATGTATGTATGTGATGTATACGTATGCATGCATATAATATTGTAGGATTATTATTGCTCAGCGATGACCACGACTATACGCTTGTACCTAATTATCAGATAACTTTATCATCGGATAGCGATCTGGCTACATTAGTCTTTGGAGCCTCCAGACATGATTCTTAATCATCCACAGCATTCGCATACACATATGACATATGTGACATAAGTTGTTTCTGCTCAATAACGCATTAAAAAATATTCTATATGCATCAAATGATTGGAGGCGTTTAAGTTGTGGTTATGGCGAATGATGGAAAGAGTCAGTTGGACGGAACGCACGACAAATGAAGAGGACTAAAGATATGAATAATTAGAAGCAGACAGAGGAAATGACTGGGCCATATATTGAGGGATTATTTTTTCTCTCTCTCTACCTCCCAACCTCTGTCTCTCTGTCACTCTATCTCTCTGTCTCTGTCGCTCTTCTCTCTCCTCCTCTCCTCTCTCTCCTCCTCTCCTATCTCTCCTATCTCTCTTCTCTCTCGTCTCTCTCTCTGTCTGTTTCTGTCTCTCCTAGGAACTATAATCTAGGGAAGAGTGGAGGAGAAGAGGCAAGAAGACAAGGAATGATGTTATTGGACCTGATGATGAAAGAGGGTTACAACGAGTTGAAGGTAAGATCCGAAAAACGTGATGAATGGCGACATTGGACGTACGAACCTGCTTAAGAAGGAAGATGTTCAAAAGAAGATGCATCGCATATTGCTTAGCGTATCATCTGGAAACAGACTTCTATGCACTATGCTCCTTCTCCTTCATTCAATGTCAACATTGATGATGCTCAAATCTCTATTTCATGTAGCATTCTGTCATGCGACTCATCGTTACGGCTGTCTTTGATGAGTTATTATTTTCATCCAACAAACTCCACCCTATACCCACCAATAACTGAATCTTGTTGCTACTCGGAACTCTACTGCAACCCTTAAAAATTGATTGGTTTAAACTCATTGAAGCTGAGCGGCTCAATGGCTGAGATGGTAGACGTTGCTCATAACTCAGGCGTCTCTTCAATTCTACCCTATATCACTCTGGTCATGTAAACAGTGTTTAAAAGCCATGTTTATTCGTGACATACGCAAGATTAAGCATAATGTAAACAAAATAACACTAAGCACAGATCCATGAACCCTTAAGGGTTCTTATTTTTCTTTATTGCCCCGTCCCTTAGAATTATCTGTAAAGCTAAAAGATCCTTTTGTGTAGCTTCTTCGTTTCTTTGCTTCTTATGTAATAACTCTGTACAACAACTTTCGGGATCAATAAAAATATTCAATTGATTGGTATATATATATATATATATATCATTCACTATGTATTCCTGCCTGCAAACATGTTTCTGCATGGTAAATGCATTGGTTTCCAGATGCGTATACAGTATACGCCTATTGCAACTCACATCTCTCTGATATCAATAAGTCAAATATTCCGAAACTGCAGAGAGTTCAGAACCTTTTGACTAGTCATAACTAAACAAAATAACACTATATATTGCCAAATGTAACCGCTGTACCATGATGTTTGCATGATTAGCTTCCTGTTCAGCCAAGAATGAGTTTGATTGTACCAGCTATTATATTGTATTCCGTGTATTGTGTCAAATCGCAGTCATTTACAGACTAACTAAACGTTGCTTTAGAAGATTAATATAGGCCTGTTGTTCCGGATATTTCTGTTCGTGTCGGGTGAGGTAAGAGCAGTTAAGCTAGCGTTGTCTAGTTGTCTAATTCATCATCATTGACAGTTTACAGAAACTTTCGCACCAGGTATTGTCACCTTAATCAACATATTCCAAAGCAGACGTCATATTAATATATAGATTTATATAATTATTTTCCTAAATATGTACAAAGAGGTGATCGATAGCTCGTAATCGACGTTCTTCCGACTTAAAATAAGAAATCAAAGAACAATTTTTCTGTAGCGGGGCAATCTCGCAAAATGTCAAGACCATTTGCATCCATTCCTCCCTCCCTCCCTCCCTCGCTTCCTCCCTCCCTTCCTCCATTCATATAATGGGTTCAATAAATTGCTTTAGAGACGTCAATGTTCACAAAGGAAGCATTGGACTGCCCTTCAATTGAATAACGCTGTCCTTTTCAATGCAAATTGGCTTATATCACAATATAGATCATAGATATAAGTCTCTGTGACCGTGTGTGTGCTTGCGTGTCTGTGTGCGCGCGTGTCGAGATGCGAGCGTGAGTGTGTGTGTATGGCTGGCTGTGTAGGTATTTGTGTGTGTAGGTGTGCATGTGTGCGTATTTCTGGCTGTGTGTATGTTTGCGGTAGGGTTGTCGACATGACCCGGTGTGAGTAGGCTGTCAGAAACGTCTGACAGCGTGGCAGACAGCGGCATTCATTGTCGGTGCAATTCTACCGACGCTGCCGTCATTTGCCTTTCAGATGCCTCAGAGGAGGATGCTCTGGCGGGATGCGGACATGACCTTTCTGCTGCTGCTGCGGATGTTGAAGGCAATCGATTACAGACCCAATCAAACTGATGGAGCATACACACACGGCAGCATCACCTCTAGCAACAGGACCAGCATCATTATCAGCAGAAGCAGCAACAGTACCAGTTGCTGCAACAGACCATCGTGACCATCAACACCATTATTATAATTATCTTACCATCGCCATAGTCATGATGGTAATGCCTTCACTTCTAAGGCGTCTCATTCCAATTAATCAATTTTTCAATCAATAAATTTTGCTTATTTGTAGCCACAACAAGCAGTTGAGTTTGCTCATGGTAAGAATAAAGGATATCGATTATAAAACTAAAGGCTATAAGGGGAGCCCGAAAGGGATCGAAATCCCGCTAGGGAGGGACATCCGAGCAGCAGAAGAGAAAAATCGACGTATCAATATTGCTTTTATATCGTTATCGCATACACTATGATGATCATCATCATCATCATCACCATATAAATTTGATTTTAATCACAGTTATTTTTTTATTGTTTCATCATCATTGTACAAAACCAGGAAACGAAAATCCTGTTAACAGCATACAACACAATTTATTTAGTTACATACCATTACTTGAAGTTGGGAATTACGTTTTTATTATAATTGCCGTCTATGGTGTGTGTTAGCACAGAGTTGCAAAGAAAAAATTATAGGCCTAATGAAAATTCTTAAGAGGCCAAGGTCCCGCTAGCAGGGTCACTCAAATACGGAGATGAAATTAAATAGTGGTGGATGACGAATTGGGTATATTAAACAATAGAAGGTGGCACGCATCAATATAATCATGCAGTGTGCAAATACACGACAATACTTACTTGAACTCACATGTACGTTACCTTAGGATAGGATTTTTATCAAGAATGAGCCTGCAGTTTTATCTTAAATCGATGTTCTAATCGTACTGTAGAAAACACGGCATTGAACCACTACTATATTCCGATTTCGTACAGGGCCTACAGCACACTTGGCTTGCACAACATACATGTACCTTAGCTGTACCAGGGTTCACAACAGTTTTGCTAAATTCTGAAAGATACTCAGTAGAAATTACATTTAACGTCATAATATGTTAGCGCAGAGAGCGCCTCTGAGTAGATATCTTATCTTGAAGAGGCGCTATATAAGTGTTCGATGACATCGCATTGCATGTTGGCTCACCTTTATCGTCGTATACAGCACACTTGGCTCGCAAATAGTAGAAGATGGTAGAAATTGCCATGATGATGCAATTGATACAGAGGCAGAAGAGGCTCCAGTTGGTCGCAAAGACCAGCCAGATGGCGTAGTTGAAGCTGTACCATCGCCCGGCCTCATCGAAGAAGTCACCGAAAGCCCAGGCGATCAAAAGAAAAGCCACCAACAGACGATAGATGACGTATGTGATCGATATATGACCAAATGTCCACTGCAACAGTCGGCAAAAGAACAGGGCTTAAATTAGCCATAATCTCTGTATTTGGCAATCTCGTCAAAATATTCCTCGATCTCATTACTGTATCCCTCTGGACCACTTTGCGGTAGCCTATTCTTCTATAGCTCTCCAATATATTCCAAAATCTTTTCACAATATTCCTCAATCTCTTCGCTATATTCTTAAATCTTTTTGCAATATTATTCTTCATATTTTCATTACATCCCTTGATCGGTCTATTATATTCTTATATCTCTTCACAATGTTTTTAAATCTCTTCACTATGTTCCTCAATATCATCACTATTAAAACGATACGGAGGACGAATGGATTGATAGACGGACGTGTGGTTGGATGGATGGGTTTATGGACAGGTGGAAGAAGGAAAGGAATGAAGGAAGGAGGACTAGACGGACTTACTATGATTGATCTTGGACAACAGTGGATGGATCGATCGTGGAAAGAGGAAGGGAGTGGGAGATGGATGGAGATACGGGAGATAATGTTGTTTTGGCTCACAGCTTAAAATTAAAACACGATCCCATTTCCACTGTAAGCAATAAGGGAAACAAAGGACCAAGTGACGGTATAATCACTGATTGTTTAACTCTATAGAATCCCACGAGACCTTCTTGACCCCGGGGTGACACGATTTAGTTCAGAAGCCAAGAAAAGTTAAAACTTAAAATTGAACCCTACATTTATTTTAAGCCGCGAGCCAAACAACATTATTGTTGTCCATGATCAATCATAGTAAGTCCGTCTAGTCCTCCTGCCTTCATTCCTTTCCTACTTCCACCTGTCCATAAACCCATCCATCCAACCACACGTCCGTCTGTCAATCCATTCGTCCTCCGTTCCTTCCCGCCTCCGTTCCTTCCTTCCTTCGTCGCTTCCATCCACCCATCCATCTTTCTTCCCTTCCTTCCTTCCGTCCATTGTGTCTGAATTCTTGCAGAAAGACGTTTAGTTCTTTTTCTACAGACTGCACTGTTTGACCGAATTGAAGTCCCAGGTGGTTGAATAAGCCTTTAACGATCTCTTCGTCCGATTCAGGGATTTAGCAACAACTCCCATGAGCTATGGATGGCACCAGAATCCGTCCAAGACTATGGTCTCTTTTCTTCAGTAAAACATCGAAAACAACGAAATAGACTGATGTAGCCAGATAGAACATTCATACATGTATACAATGTATAAGCACAAATTGTCTGCTACAGAAGCACAAACTCAGCACTCTGCGCTGACAGTTGAGACATTATTACACACCAAAATAGGAGTTACAAGCGACAATACTGCTTTAACTGTCGTAAATTATACAGACACAGACTAAGGCTAAACCTTTTGAGTAATTGTCAAAGGTCTAAGTTTGGCTGCCATATAAACCACAGTGGCTTGCATCGGACTACAATCGATGCATTGCAAATTGAGATATTATGTCAGACAAAGACAAATTGAGTTAGGGTATAATGTAAGATAAATGGGTAGGATAATATAATATAATATAATTATTACACTGCAAGCGCCGCTTGTGGCTGTTCGTAGAAGTCAGCTCTGTTCTTTCTCGGCGTTTCCTTCCTGCTGACTTCCTATTGAAATTGTTAGGCGCCCAAACAGTGGGATGGCCGTGTTTACGGCGCCTTATAAATCGTTATTATTATTATTATTATTATTATTATTATTAAGGCATAGGCTAAGTCAGATTTTTAAGGCACGGATAGGAAAATGCAGGTAAATTAATGACAGGTGGGATAGGGCAACTTGTAAGGACATGATTTCTCTTCCTATTCCAATCATATAACATAACCAAAGTCACTATCATTGCTATAAACTGTTTTATTTCTCCCCATCCTAGTGGGGTCCAACCCTAGTCTCCGATAACCAGCGCCTAAAAAAACCATAACAAGAGTCTCAATTAGGAACGAAACTATGTCAAAACTTATCACACGCCGTCTGGAAAATTTAATATCAGTCCCCCAGCTAGACATAAATACAGTCAAGAGAATGCGGCATGTGACATAGATCAAGTTAACTAAAATTAATGTTTGTTCGGTGAAAATACTCCGTAAATAACTCGATCTCGTTTTCTATATCTGATACCCACGCACACCGTCTCATGCATATGAATTATTTGTGTCGTAATTTGAGATTATTAAAACGTCTTCATTTGAATAAGATAAATCGAGAAGATGGCTTCTGGCGTTACTGTTGGATTACACTTTAAAAAACTAATGGTCTGGTCTCTTATTTCAGTCGTGTGTTTGTATTTCCGTTTTTAAGTCATAAAGCAACAGTTACTGCATGATGATTGTTACTCCAATCATCCGAGCAATGTTTGTTTGAAAGATGTTCCGTTGTTGCGGACACTAAAATTGTTTAATCCAGCGCACAGAGCGATACTGATTTGCTTTGATCTACTAGCGGCACTATCTAAATTTGATAATACAGTAAAAAAACGTTCATCGATATGTTAATTAGTCAATTAGTCAAATCAAACAATCAATCAGTCGGTCGATCAATGTATCAATCAATCTATCAAACGAAGCTTGTATGACGCACCATCATGATCCCAACTCAGAGACGTAGTAGCTTCAGTTAAACGACACTGTATGATGACAAAGATCATTAGCGCCGCCCTGCTCTCTTATCCAGGCTTGTGACTGGCACGACGCGAGTAATGGACTTGCAGAGAGACAGAGAGACACAGAGTGACAGAGACAGAGACAGGGACAGAGTGACAAACACAGATACAGAAAGAGAGAAAGAGATACAAAAGTTAACGTCCATCGATGCATTGCTTGTTCACTGACGGAAACAGCTCTGCGAAGTACTGAAGTAATCAACGATTCAATCAATCAACCAACCCATCACGCCATTCCATTCCTCCAAGGCATTTATTCAGCGCCTCCATACCTATTCCTAGTTCCGAGCCATGCTCATTATGCAATGCAATTTATTCCTGGAAGCCATACCTCACCTTCATGGCTCCACAAAGCTATTGCTCGCTCTCATATAAAAGCCGGAGCCACAAAGACTAGAATGGCTGCCATCGGAAAAGGAGGAATCAGCAACGACAGCTGGTTGGACGGAATTAGATCGTCCCATAGAAGCAATTACACGTCCAGCCGCAATGCATAGAAATGGGGAAGACGAGCGGTAATAGTCCAACGGAAATAAGTTCTATAGAATCACTTTAGGATCTTTTGATATCAAAGTACCCTTAGGATGTGAGGGCGACTTTATCGGCATTTAGACGCGTTCTAAAGATTCGTTCAGGTTGTTTCTGTTCCAGTGGTAATGGTAATTGAAAATTTATATAGCACACCTACAGCAAGTGTGGTTAATGACCCACTGACTAAAATCGGATTAGGTTTATATTTAGTAAGATCAGACGTCAACGTGTTAAAAATGATCAAAAGCACTGTTGCATCGATTCTAGAAACTAGACAAAAGGTGCTTGTTCTTATTAGCAAAGATTTTTCCGCGGATAAGTTCTTAAATAGACTATTCTTTACGTACTAACTCACTCGCTCGCTAGCTAATTCACCAACTCAGCCACCCACCCACTCGCCCGCCCGCTCACTCAATGACTAAATATAAAAAATAGATTACCCTAATAAATCAGACCAGACAACCACTCATGATCAACCCACGCTCTCACTCACCCCTCACTCATTTGCCTACCAAATTCGCCTTCTCACTCACCCACTCACCCACTCACTCACTCACACATTCACTCACTCACTCACTCAGTCACTCATCCATTCATTCATTCACTCAAAACACCTACCAACCGACTCACTCATTCGCTCATCATCCGGAGACGCCTCAAGACTTTGTTGTTCCCTGGTTCAGAAGCACAGACGCCCGTTAAGGGCGCTGCTGATTTGAGCAACTCTATATAAATGTTCAATTACATCGCCCAACATACTCATCAACATTCAAAACACTCACTAACCCCATTCATAACGACCATGCCACATAAATCACAAGGCACAGCTGAGACCAGAACATCAAGCAAGTCACAGAGAAACTCCTTCAGCAACGACAGCCCACAACGTCGCCAATACTAACACTGTACTCATCAGAAATGATTTGAGGGATGGGTAATGTGCGTGTGCTGCACGCCTATAAGAGTCCGCACGCAATGCGGTTTAACACGGCGGCTTCTGCCACCACAGCTGGCTACCATGCACCGTCTTTTCCATATTGATTTCTTGCAAGCCCCTATTCGTCCGTTTTTCTCTCACTAAATGAATTCTGTGCAGGACAGCAGGGAGTGCCAGAGACAGCGCTTCTCCTCTCTGCTGTAACGGATAACGCATGCATCTGCGCATGCTTAGACTGGTACCTGCCAGGCTTCAGACGATGGTACAGCAGCAGTCAATTCCATGCAACAAGTGACATCCCTTTAAACCAATTGCTAAGGCACTAAGTAACTCCTCCACCACATGCACTCTGGCAGCGCAAGTCACAAGCCTGGTTAAAAGAGGAGGGCGACGCTAATGATCTTTGCTATCACATAGTGTCGTTAACCTGCAAATATACCACCACCACCACCACCACCACCACCACCACCACCACCACTGACAGGCATTGTTACCATATGCATATGCACTCTCGCATATAAGACTAATTAAATCTAATGAGTGAGCAATGTATGAGTACTGTTCTTCTTCCGGCACATGTATGGTAATGCAATGTAATGTGCTGTAATATAGTGTAATGTAATCAAGCATTCACATAGCGCCCTAGTATTAGCAGCGCTCTCAACGGGCGTCCGTGCTTTTGCAAGGGAAACGGGAAAGTCTTAAAGCGTCTCCGAAACTGGCAAGGTGAGACGGTCAGCAATGTCTATGTATGCAATGCATGTAGACGCTTTGCTATTGCGCCATTCAGTTTACTGAAAAAGCGCTACTTAAATGATGCTAATTGTCGTTAGACACAATTAGTAAATCATTGAATGAACTGTGGTGGGATAACGAGCGGAGTCACCACAAACAAGCCCCGCAGATACGTAGAACTGAACCGACCAATTCTCCTCCAGATCTGATGGTAATCGGAGTTCCTTGTCTACACTCTACAGACAGACAACGTTCTCAGCGCACGGGCTTCTGCGTCAGGCAGTCCCTCGTATCGGGTCTGTGGGGGCATGGAGACATTATTAGCAAATGGCCGTAGAATGCCAGCAACGATCCGTGAACTCAACTAACCTTTGACGCAGTCTACAGTGGGCAAATTGACAGCCTGCAGACGGTCGAGTCCACCAACAGGTCGATGAGACCTCATCAGACATCGGTTCTTAACCTTTATTGTACTGCGACCACCTGAGAATATTTCCAAAGTTGTGACGACTCCCAACTATAAAATCGATAGGGTAACTGCCTTCAACGCATTTTACTGCCATGCATTTCACTTCTTGCCATTTGATAATACAGAGACTTCAAGCGTAATAGCATAATCACTGATCAATCATTATTGACCGAATAATTTATAATTTTTTAAAATAATTTTACTACCTTCGGTCCCTCTGCATTATAGGATCTCATCCATTCCGCACTGGGCCTCTACTCGCTGATCTGCTGGTTGTTCTCAATTACTCTCATGCGCTCTGCCATGGCGCAATCCAGTAGCTTGGCTTACGTGGGTCTCATTGGCTGGAACAGCCTCCAATACCTCTTCGAGAGGATCTTTCACGACAACCAGGACAACGTATGACGTCATGTATTATTTCATCAGCAGATGAAATATATCTTCTTATTTTCTTACTTTCAGAAAAATGATTTTAAATTATTTATTTAGGCCTACAGAAGCAAAAAACCTTTACAGGAATGTTACTAGTGTCAAGCTACAAGCCAGCACACTGCTGTTATTTTCAATGACAAACAGTTTTGTTAATACTCGAAGGAATTTAACCAACCGTATAAAATGGTCCATTTGGAAACAATTTTTCAATTCCAACTGTCAACATAAATCTATGAAGATATCCAGTCTCGTGTCGCTAGCGAACAACTTGTTGAACGCTATGGCAACGCCGCGTTTCATACAAATCGTAATCGTAATCCCAGCATTTCTATAGCGCCCACAAAAGCCAAGTCGCGGTAACCATCTTATTCACAGGCGCTTAATCAAAACAGAATCGATAGGCAGCGGGTCAAAATCCAGAGTCAGACAGTCAGACGGCTAAGCGTATGGTGTTTGGAGTTAAAACAGCGAGGAAGGTAGGGCGCAGGGCGACGATTCAGGATAGGATTTGTGAAAAAGCAATGTTTTCAGCTTTGAGTGGAAACCTATGGTGAAATGATACGCAGCACACCCGCAAAATCTTTCTCGTCTATTTCAATGCTAATTTACTATGTTTGGACAGTGCATATTTCTTATAGAAATATAGAAGTCTTCGCTGTCATTCACCTACAGGTGATTAGCATATGTATTGTACGGGATGGATTTCCCACTTGCTTATTCCATATATATATTAGATTAGAAATAAGATTAGATATTAGATTAGAGACGGGATTAGAGAATCGATTACAGATTCAATTAGAGTTAGAATTAGTATCGATTAGGTACTAGATTAGAGATTAGATTAGAGATAGGATCAGAGATTAGAGATTAGATTAGAGATAGGATTAGAGATTAGATTTGATGAGAGTGGTCATGTCTTATGTCCTGGTTTAAGATTTCGTGATATACTTCCGATCAATTTAATGATTCAATTTTCTGGTCTGATGGCCAACAATTTCCGTCGCTTTATCGCCAAGACTATAGCCATCTAAGTGTGTACGCGTGTCCTCGTCTAGATGTACGGCTGGATGCGTATGTGTGGCTGGCTGTCGATCTGCGTGCGTCCTATTGTCTGACTGCGTTTGATATATGTGAACATTGCAGAGTATGCATTGCATGTCTCTCTCTCTCTCTCTCTCTCTCTCTCTCTCTCTCTCTCTCTCTCTCTCTCTCAAATGTTGCACACACACACTCACGATTAATTTGCACACACTGTAATACTGTATCCAAAAATTAGAGTGAACATTGACTGTACGACATCAGTGTATAAGTTTTGAATCTAATACCTACGTCTCATCAAATCTAAACTCTAATTCTATCTGTAATCTAATCTCTAATCTAATCTCTAATCTAATCTCTAATCTAATCTCTAATCTAATCTCTAATCTAATATCTAATCCTAGCTCTAATTGAATCTGTAATCGATTCTCTAATCCCATCTCTAATCTAATCTCTAATCTTGTTTCTAATCTAATACATATATATATATATGGACTACTCAAGTGGGAAATCCATCCCGTACACAAGCACAAGCACAGACGCCGGCTGAGAGCGCTGCAGAATCGAGGGCGCTATATGAATGCTTGATTACATTGCACTATATATTACACTATACATTACCGTTATATACGGTCCGTGAGCCGGATCTCAGTCGGTGTGGCACGGACTTAAATGGGTAGGGATGAGGGAGAGTACCTCACCCGACCAATTCGTTGCGAAATGTGTATGGTCCTTGTCACACGGTTTCTCCACAAAACTGGACATTTACATTTATTTTAATCGATCTACAAGAATTTCCAGCGTCGCTGATTAATAATGTCTACGTTAGTGGTTCCGTCTATATATGTTCGGCAGCCTACCTACGCTGATGACATGTCTAATCCGATTCCAAGCTCCTCCACTGCTCGCACCCTGTCATTACTAGCCCCAAAGCCTGAATATAGAAGGAGGGCGACGGTAATGATCTCTGTTTTCACACAGTATCGTAAACTGGAACTACTACTACTGTATTTCTCTCATTCAACTTCTACTGAAAGGAATCGTTATGCTCTATCAACCTCTACCAAGGCCTGTCTTTTAGGCTGCTTTCTCTGTTTTGTGCTGCCATGACTCAATTGAATGCAAGGCCGACTGGCGGATGCTGTTCCGCAATTACATCAAGTAATAACTGTTTAATTGCATTGCCAAATGATCTTGAAGCACCTGATATGCGGAGCTTATAGGGTATTTCGGTTGAGGCGGATGTACGACAGGCTCGATAGCATAGATCCAAACAGACGGACGGACAGACAAACAGACTGATAGACCCTCAGATACAAGGACAGATACAAAAATTACACATACATTGAGAGGCAGGCAGACAGACAGATAAATGGATTGGCAAAAAGGTAAGTAAACAAACAGATGAATAGAGAGAAGGACACAGATAGATAGACAGATAGACAGAGAGAGAGAAAGCCATGGTTCACACCTTTGTCAAATGAAAACCACATCTGATAGTCTATGTTAATAAGTTCAGATAACTTAACAAAAGGCCCATATTTAAAAGTGTCTTAGAGCAGATGATGCATACATCGCATTGTTCGTAATTGGAATCAGCTTTCTATTCATTTGCAATTTTTAATTCTTCCCAGCTAAATACTGGTTCACTGTTCATCTTAATAATTTTTTGTTGAGTCGAGAATTTTTTTTTGCGCACACTTACTTCTTGTGTGCGCTGGCTCTACACCCATGCGCACAGCTTAGAGAGAACATTGGTCGTATAGTACATGACATGAATAGAAAACACTTGGGATCAAATAAGTAGGAATGTTCAATGTCCCAGAGTGGAACGCCAAGCAGAATAGGTACATCTCTGCCGGAGATGGATGAATCCCAATGTCATGAACACGTAATCAGTTCATCGAAGGGCTTATTCTTGTTTTCCCGACTGTATACGCCGGTATCTAAGTATCATAATCATCATCATCGTCAGACCTGACGATACCCATATTAGGCGATGTGTAGGCCTACGAATAAATGAGCTCGTGTCCTTGACTCCTTGGTCGTTTGTCATGTCCAATGTCCATTGCTCCCCTTAGCGTTAGTCGAGGTTAGGCAGTATGGATATTTTGCCTAGAGGTAGAGTTTGGTTAAAGGGTTTAATGTTTTAAGACATCTTAATTCAACCCCGGAGAATGACGTCATCTTTTCACTCATATCATTTATCTGATACAGGGCGGTTCTTCAACTGCCTCCCAAAGACCTAAAGAAAGCGTTCTTGTGAGTTTCAGGTATCTTCATTGTGACTTTTAGCAACATTATACTCCTGCTGGTATTTCTCATTCCAACAGAAATTTGTCTCCGATGTATACGCGAAGAAAGAGCGTAATGCTGCTACAATATTGTTGTCACAATTCATTAATTCTGTGCGAATTTGCTCATAATTGACCTATTCTTCTTTCCATTCAACAGTCTATCTATTAACTTCTTTAAAATTAAATTATTTGTCAACTAATTCCTCCAATTGTTATTTTGTTAAACATCCTCTTCATCTATATCTCGTCATAAGTCTATCCATTAACCTCTTTCTCGACTGGCTCATCGATTAGTAAACCACCTGTCAATCAAAAGTCTTGAAAGAAACTGTTCAACACGTTCACCATTCAATCGGTCTTATAAAATCAAATCTGCCTCTATCCGTTAATTCACCTCCGAATCAATCTTTTCAAACTGTTCCGAAACACTTCTACCATATGTCCATCGACCTGTTATTCCACCTGTCCATCAACCTCCTCAGTCACCTTTTCATCAATATTTTCAAACTATCTTTCAAGTTGTTAAACTTCCCGGTCAGGATTGAATATAATATTTACAAAACCACCTGTTTATCGAACACTGCCTTTGTTAATCCACCTGCCAATCAACAGTCTTTCATTAGCTCTCCCGTGCACAACCCGCTTTCTGTCTGTCCGACACTGTCCCTCAACATGTAATCAACCTCTAACTGTAAATTAAACCGTTCATCTAATAAGTCATCTATGTATTAATCCACCGGTAAATGAGGCTTCCCAAACTATAACTAAAACTGTTCATCCATATAATTCCAAATTATACCTTCAATCTTTTCTACTTGTTCACCAGATGTTCATCCTCTTGTCAACAAACTGTTCGTTTACCTCTTTACCTGTTGATTCATTTGCACATTCATCTGTCATATGTTAACTCATAATATGAGTTAACGTGAACCAATAGGTTCATGACGGTTCATGAGGTTTGTAAATATTATATTAAATTTTTAATATATTATGTTGATGCATATGTTAATTTTTATCTGTTAATTCACCTTTTCATTCACCTGCTCATTCATCTGTCATAGGCTTGTTCATTCATATATTAATTCACCTATCAATTTATCTGTTAATTCACCTGTTCAACCATTCGTTCAACCATCTATTCAACCATCTGTTCAACCAACTTTTAGCCAATAGTTCGTCAATCTGTTAACCAAACGTTCATTCATCTGTTCACCATATGTTCATTCACCTGTTCACTCACCTGTTCACTCGTCTATTTATTCATCAATTCATCCACCAATTCATCCACAAATTCATCTACCAATTCATCCACAAATTAATTCACCAATTCATCCACCAATTCATTCAACAATTCATTAACCTGTCAACAAACCTACCCCTCAGTCTCTTCACCCACCCAACAACCTCCTACCTGTGAGTCGACGAACAGTTCCGTCCTCTCCCCAGTGGGACAGATGTTGGTCAGCGTCAGTTCCTTGTTGAGGAAGTCGGAACACGATTGCTCTCCCACTACCCTATCTTCCGTCATTTCGGGGAGGGGGCGTGAGCCAGACGCTACCGCCGATGCTCCCTCCTGCATCAGCATCTATTCATCAAGCCTGAAAAGATACATTGTTCTTCCTAAACTTGGTAAATTAAGAATGATATTAATTTCATTGCTTGTGAACGGCTAGACGGTTGAAATGAGAATTGCAAAAATATGTAACATCAGACACAAGCACTCATCTATTTATTTATTCTGAAAATTTATTTTGCACCCCTTCAAGATATCTGCTCAATAGTTTCTAAACAACGTTTTGGGTAGTGCCAGTTCCACAGCTGGATAAGGGAGGAGGGCTATACGCCATTCTCCAGGGCTGAATTAAGATGTCCTAAAACAATGAACCCTTTAACCAAACTCTGCCTCTAGGCAAAATATCCATACTGCCATTATGACCAGTTAGTGCTAGTCCTCTGCCTGTACAAAGAGGAGGGCTTCGCTAATCCTCCTCCTCCTCCTCCTTATAATACAGCGCCACGAGCAATAAACCATGCACATCACACAATACACATAATTATTATCATCTTGTACACATCTATATTGCTTTCAACTGTGCACAATAATTGGTAAGTTGCCCCAACGTTAATGCTTTTCAAACCAGCGTATACTTGTCTGCATTCAATAGTAAACCTCCTCATCATGCAAATAGGTTTATTATTAACCCAATCCGCAAATTTATGTAGCGCCCCTTTGAGGTTCCTACTCTGTAGGAACGCTGCGAATACAGACACGGCTGAAAAGAGTGGCATCAAGGGTACAGTAGCTACGTAAGCAGGCAAATGTGCGTCGTTTTGGTTTCAAGGTTCAACAACTTCGGGCAACATTAATTTTGTATCAATCTACTCAGCTGAACGACGAGCAAAATTTATGGGGCTTGTAAATCAGGACACTTAAATTGGTGGATGGGTTTTTAAGTGGATAACAGCCATTGGTCATAATCGTGTATCTGATAATTATTAATGAGCCAGATGAGCCCACGTATTTTATCTCTCTCAACGACGATTTTCATTTACGAACGAATTCCCCAAAGGGCGATGGAGGAATGGAAGACCTGAATTACTGTTTTTCTGAATTGTCTGAGGTTAGAACAACGGAGTCTTCCGACCAATCCTCTAAATATATACATGGAGCCTCTATGTCACTCATCCCATATCTCTCTGTCGGTCTGCCTTTGTCTGTCTGTCTGTCAGTTTGTCTGTCTGTCCGTCTGTCCGTTCGTCCGTTCGGCTGTGTGTGTAGGTGAGTGCATACGTACGTACCTGTGGGTGTGTCTATCTCTCTCTTGCAATCTCGCGCCCAATTTTGATTTCACTCTCACTCGCTGTAACTCGTTTTTCGGATCCGTTTTTATAAGTTATCCTTATCTCTGGATATTAAATTGCTTATTAGGTCAGGACCCTGATAATATTTATATGCGTTCTTATAATATTAATCGTGCTCTAATTCAGCAATGAAAGCGATTTGTCTTGAACGCTATATAATAAAACACACCTTCAAGAAATCTATTAATTTTGGCCAATAAAAAAAATATTTAGCAAAGAGAACGTCACCCGCGTCCTTTGCGCAGGCTTGTGCTATGAATTGATGCTTCTAATATTTTATTAGTCTAATAACTTCTAGTAATTACTACAATTTCGTAATCGTCATCATTATCATCACTATCGCCATTATCGGCATGAGGCCCTGACGCTAACAATTTTACGGTGATGCGTATTCAAACAATTTATCATATTCATTGGTTTATCAGATCACGTATTCACCCAGTGTTCGGCAATTACTCTAATAAATATCATTATAATTTAGCTGTCATTTATCCAGCGCGTGTATAATTTAGAGAGCTTTGATGTAAATACAAAATATTGGCCTCCATAATGCGTGCATATCACTAGAACTTAACTAGATTTTCCTTGGAAATTATTCCGCTGCACATCTGGCACTGACAGTTACGAATCTTACACGATTATTTCGTGATTTTATTGATGCAAAAGTTCTCTAATGAGCCTCGGCTGAAGCAGTCTAGTATACAACAATATCATAATGCCAAAGTCAACATTTCTACAGCACCCATGAACTCGAAGCAGCGAAGTCGGGGAACCAGCTTATTCACAGGCGCTCAATAGAACAAAAATCGACGGGCAGAGGGTCAAGATCCAGAGAGTCAGACCGACAGTCAGACGCTTAAGGTGGATGGTGTTTAGAGTCTAAACAGCGAGGGATATAGAGGGAATATAAGGAAATTAGAATTGGATTTTTTTAAACAGTGTGAAAGAGTGAAAGCCCTTTGGGGAGATGAGCGAAATGGGAGGTTTTGGTGAGTTCGTATATCGATTTAGACATTTGTCCTAACACTGGGGGAGTTTGTTCCAAAGAGGCTGGAAAGGGTTGAACGAAATGGTTGGACCGTGAAAAAATGACGCAAGTCTTTAAGAGCTGGGAGGATTGGAGATGAAGTGTGTTGCAGTTGAGCGATGTGCCTCTATATTGAATTCGATCAAGTATTTTGCGATCAAGTACTTTGAGCCAGTGGGGTGATTTGAGGACAGAAGTGATTTGATGGTGCTCCGTTGACAGCACGGACGAACGAAGCCTGATTGGCTTATGTCATCAATGGACGAATTCTATGGTCCTTGCCACTGGACCAACAATATCACAGAACTTCCTGTTTACTTTCCAGCGATTACGATAGCAGATTACTCCGCTTGGCGACAGAGACGTGTGTATTTGTGTGTGTGTGTACCTGTGCGCGTAAACAGCCTTTTTTCCCAGGGTAGTTGCACCCAGTCGATCCATGACTGTGTGATTATTGACCAAATTGTCGACTTGTCGCACCGTCAAAAACCGTTAGCCCGGTCAATACTAGAGGCAGGAGAGAGAGTCATCAGAGAGAGATAGATAGACAGAGAGAGAGAGACAAATGATTAGAGGCAGAAAGAGAGAAATAGTGACAGAGAGAGAACAGGAGAGAGAGCTAGAGTTACAGAAAACAGAGGGAGAGCGACAGAGAGCAGACAGAGACAGACAGAGACAGACAGAGACAGACAGAGACAGACAGAGACAGACAGAGACAGACAGAGACAGACAGAGATAGGTCATTGGCGATTAGAGGGGCGAACGGATGATTATTGTGATCATATTAAGGTAATCGGAGGATTAGCATGACTAGACATGTTATAAGATGAGACGATTAGTGCAGGTAATCTGATAGTTAGCATGATTAGTATTTCACATTCTTTCGCTTGTTTTAAGCTGCTTACTTTACGATGATCGACTGATCGGGTCCTCGTCGAAATCCACACATTATATAATGGCGCAAATTTATTCACAGAAAGGAAACAATTCGTCAATCAATAAAAACAGGACCAATTTTCCTAATCGAGTATTCCCGAAATAATGCAACAACGTTGAAACGCTTCGTCATAATACATGGGATGTATACATATCCTAAATATTAGGTTCATCCTTTGAATTGATTGCCTCAACAATCATCTTCTGTTTACAATAAGTCAGTTGTTTGAGACAGCTATAGCCGTTCAAACAATGTTCTTGGCGCTCTTGGGACTTAACCGATGGACGCTGTATAAGTTTGTTATATACAATACATACGTGCACAATTTAAGTATACATACCTGCATATGTACATACATATGTCCATACGTACACACACATGCATACTAGGGTGGTCACATTATTAATAGGAAATTTTCAGCTTAATTTGTTTACTTTCACCAACCCGCCATTTGGTTCTAATTGGTTTAAAACTAATGCAGCCGATAAATTGTCCAGATTGGACACTGTTTAGAACTTGCACAACGCATTTAAAGCTGTTTAGGATTTTAAAAATAATCGTCGTAGTTTCGTGTATACGTAGACCTATATTTGACTTGAGTTTATGGATATGTGAATAGCTTTTAACAGAAACACTGTACGATTCTACCTAACACATCTGCCAAGTAAATTAAGCAATGCCATTGTTTTTACTGGTTGCATAGGCCTACTATATATCTTATAAGCAATTTAGAGGTAACTGAGACGTGAATCTCTTGCACCAATGACCACTGGCCATAAATTTACCATCGCATACAGCAATGGCTACGCTGGCTGACGACTCTGCCGAGTCTGACATCAATAGCAAACATCGTTGTGGTTTCCGATTCTGAGCCTGATCAGTCACAGCCAGCTAGCCCATCAGAACCATCACTAAATATTCCTTGTCAGCCAGCACGAGCAGTGTTGTGACTTGTGAAGTTGCTACTGCACTGGATCGGACGGCCACCAGTAATCGTAATGCTACACGCATAATTATTTGTCTGCCATAGCTTCAACAAACCAGCTTGGACAAAGTGTCAACAAGTTGATCGTCAGTCGTGGTACGATTCAGCTGGCAAGAATGAAACACCGTGAAGCCTTCACTGCAGAAATAAAGACGACGTTTCACCTGGCTGTGCCGCCTATTCTTCATTAGGTTGAAAAGATGAAAAGCTTCACAGGTAATGGTAGAGGTCACATCGACAGGCTTCCAACTGTGGTCTTGGGACAAGATGTCAAAAAGCTGGTGTCAGTTCCAAAGCTTCATGACGAAACAGAACTTGCCATGACTCAGACTGTGGTTCATACTGTCGATAAAATTTAATGGGGGTTACGTGATCAAATAAGGGACTATGTTTTGACATGACTGCCTCTAACACTGGAGTGCGCGCGAGACAGAATTTGGACATGAAACCTTCCCTTTCACCATCGTATTTATTTGAAATAATATTGGAAAAGTATTCAGCCTGAATGATGTTTCAAATCTTCAAACATGGAACTGTTAGTCATTTTCATGATTAATGGCCTCACATTAGTAAAACGGCCTTTACGTTCTGTTTTTGTGTTATACGTGTTCGTATTACATGTATTTGATAAAGAATTAAGGGGTCACACTTGGATGGCGTTGTGCAAGTCCTAAATATTAATATTTTAAATTATTTTCTAGTAAAACTTTTTGTGTGATGTTACTGTATAGAATGAAGCCAATTGGACCCTTGGAGAACAGTTAGTTTCAAACTTTTACTGTTAATGACTACCTTAATGCATACATACGAACGAGCATACACATACATACATACATGCGTGCGTATACGTACGTTCATACATACACACATGCATATACATGACTAAATACATCATACATACATACATACGTACATGCATACATACATACATACATACATACATACATGCATACATACATACATGCATAAATACATACATACATGCTATGCATGGATGCTTGTACAACTGCCTATACACGCATACTGTTGCATTATATCCTTTAGCCATCATAGCTGCTGTGTATACGATTAGGCCTATCCATCGCTATAGACGCGATTCCCAATGAAAACACGTCGTTAATACATTAACATCATCATCACAGTAACTGAAAGGCAACAACGCCATCGAATATGTGATTACAACAACAACGAATGATGATCATCATTGGATCTCACCTCCTACGTCCACATATCGACGTCGTCGTCGTCGTTCTAGCGACTGGCCGCAGTAAACAGCGCTAGACCCGGATTCCGCCTCAGCATCGCAAAGGCATCGAATGCGGATCCAACGACTTCATGCGGCCAGTCGCTGGCGCCGGATGTGAAAAGAAATTATACCCACGGGAAATCTATTCCCCAGCATACCGTAACGGGTTTAATGTATAATCTTTCGAGAGGCTCTCATAAGGCGCTATATAAATACCCTAATACACACATGCATGAGATTTTCCAACATGGACCATGGAGTGGCTGCATGGGGAACCTAATAGTTGAATGACTGGTTTTGTCAAGACTGAATGTGGACTGAAAATTGGAGTGGCCACCGTGGGAGCTACACATTCTGTTGGTGGGGTACTGACCAATCCTGGCCCCACTGTTGAGACGCAACTGGCTCTGTGGTGTAATGGCTAGTGCGGTGGACTGTCAATTGAAAGGTCGTGGATCAGATTCCCCGCCAGAAATTTGGTGGGTGTTTGGCGAGGGAGAGGACTGGCCACCTGAACACATGTGCCGAGGCTAAGAAATGCGAAGTCGCTATTACTTCATAACCACGATTAATTTAGGATTAGCTTAATGGGCCCCTCCTCATCTTCCACTTCCTTCCTCCTCGTTTTATTCCTCCTCCTCGTCCTCCTTTTCCTCTCATCCTTCTCCTGTCTTATTCTTCTCCCGTGATAGACTCGCTATTCATCGCTCGTTTCTCTATTTTACCGAATCGGCTTCCAATATCTTCCTCTGGCGTCCTCTCTGAAAATCTGCAACAGCTCCTTTATTCCAAAAAATAACTTTTCTGTTGATAACGCTTCGCTCTGGAGCATCAGGGTTTTTGCTGCTTTACTCGCCGAAGCAAGCGTTACAACTAACCATCGCCATCAACGATGGGCGCATATTAAGACGGATATGCTTGCATTCTATTAAATGCAACCCTCAGATTTAACCGAAAAATGGAAGTGCTCGCAAGAACTGCGGAGATCGCAGATTCAATTAATTTCCATTTTCACTTCGACCCTTTCAAGGCAACAGCAGGTTCAAAATAAAACATAATCATTCAAACTAAATCAGTACATGCCGTCTTCAACTGAATAGTAATTGACCTTACTTACTTCGTGAGCTAAAATACAGTCCGCGTGTTATAATCCAAGCGTGATTTAAGCCGGTCTTAGTTTATCCTTTGACAGACCTTGCGCTACACCGATGCCAGCTCGTCTAAAGCCAGCACGCAGCCCGGCTCCGTTCTCGGTGTCAACGTCAACATTTGCGCTACTTCAGAATGGGAAAAACACCAGCTTAATTATACGGTAATATTGTCGGCCAACGTCAAATCTCGCTGAGCCGAGTTGGAGGGCCCGAAGGCAGAGGCGGGCCCCGATCGGAACGTTAGACAGCGATGGACCGCGTAATCGTCTCGTAGCTTCCTCTGTTGTCTCGCAGGCAGATCTGCCAATATAACGGGCTACGTGTCCTGAATGCCAATGACACTAACAGTCTGGTTGTGTAGTTGTAGTACAATGGCTTACGACTGGAAGTGGTCGCTCGTGAGGCGTTCGTATGCACACAGACATCCATTCAACCAGGTCTTATTTGACACTGGCGTACGTTGTCAGTTTTTGGCAGCGACCGATTACGGAACGACCAATCGGAGAAATTTGCTCCTGTAGGACCGGGGAGGTTTCAATTAGATAGGATCGGTGTACGGGAGTTTGTGCCAGGGTAGGAGGAGCACCTTGGGCAATTGAGCGTTTTGCAAATTGTTGTGATGGGTATAGGAGTGACGGAGAAGTGTAAGGGCGGTATGTTTAACCTCTTTCTTCAGCTTGACCTGGGTTGGGAGCGCCTCTTAGTAGGAATCATCAATAGGTGCTATATAAATTCTGATTTTTTGGATTGCGTAAATCTCCTACTTGTTCCAGGTTGGATTCTGTATCCACCGACGCTTTCACTGCCAATTCTTCTATCACATATCTTTACCGCTGTTGTTTCGTGCACATCCGTGATTTCTGTAAAATCCGCTTTGTGCTCGGATTCAATACTTTGTTTTCGCTATATCCATTATCCATAGATAGTCCGTGCGAATTGTCTGCGTTCTTGACCCCTTTGGATTTTCTCTTGGCACCGATTCTTATTCTATACCTGCCTATTGATTTTATTTTGACTAAGCGCCTGTTAATGAGCTGGTTCTAATTATATACGAGTAAAAACAGTGACTTTGGCTTAATTATAAACGCCATTGAGTCAACAGTGTTTGACGTGTACAAGCAATTCGCGACTCTCTTCATCCTACTTATCAACACTTGATTACAAAGCTGCCGGTGTAATAGCTGTGTGTACAATCGTGTACTTAATAATTGGTCACTTCAAATGCCACTGATTAAGATTCTTCAGTCGTGCCGTGTCAACATCTCAGCTCAAATAAAACGTATGCACTTTTCTATATCTCGTCGACTCAGTTACCAATACCCCGCCCAATTTTTGATCTGCTCCTTAATCCAACGTGCACCAGCTTTTTGGAACGAACTCCCAAACGACTCGCAACTTGTCTCTTCCTCGTCTCTCTTCAATCAACCTCACCTTTCCTCTGCCTGCCACTCTTTTGCAACAATTGACGCAAGATATTATAGACGTAGCGGCGTGTTCTCCTAGCCTGAAATAGCCAAGGATGTGGATTATGGGTCGTTATGGTGGCACTACAATGTTTGGGAGGTTCACTTTTACATCATAGGCCTACAGTGGCTGATTGGTAATAGAGCGGTCGGCCCGTAACGCGGATGGTGCGGGTTTGATCCTCGTCCGAGGAGTTACTGTGTTGGGACCTTGAGCAAGTCCCTTACGCACAATTGCTGTGCACTTCTGAACTGATTGTAAGAATGGCGATATCAAATTACAGTTGTATTGTATGTATTTACCTAAGTATTCTAAGTGAAGTATACGTGTGCAATACTTTATTGTTAGTAATATAGTGAGCCTACTTATATAATATTATTGTGCACATATCTAATTATAGCCTACTATTCAGTAAAACGTCCGTTATCGCACGCAGGTCTACACTTACAGCTGCATGAGCGCCGTCGTAATTGCATGACTCTTGACGCCCTACTTCAAGCGCAGCAGCACTCCTCCAACGTTTCTAGTCACATCAAATAATTACACTTAACTGTGTTAATTACGTGAATAACTATGTGGCGAACAGGCCACAAGGCTCGAACGAATGATTTATTTAAATTATCGGTTCGCCATAGCGTTGTTTTAACGTGTATTTTTTTACAGTGTTGCGCCTTGCAAGGGCGTAAGATCATAGGAGGGAGGACCGATCGGCGGTTTTTAGTTCATTGCATAGCTTGTAGACGCATGAATTGGCTTGAGTATAGCCTGACATACGGTGCATCGCTATATGTGTGGAGCAGTGGTTCGTACTGCTTCATACGTAGAGTAGTTCTCGTACCGCTCCAGAGATCGTGTTGCCATATAAATACGACCTCTAGTGACAGCCGCTCTCGCGGTCAGACCGGTGCTGATTTTCGCTGATCTGGTGGGGTGGAACCCTCTGCCGTCGATCGCAAGACGGACCGTGCCTTGATCGTAGGAGTCAACAGGCTGACTGACAGAGGAAAGACTGATCGTGAGAAATGCTCACAGGTCTGGGTGCCGTTCGAGAGTGCGTAGAGACCCGATCGTCGAAAATAAATGAATGACAGTTCTGTACGGGAATACGGGGAAGATGGTGATCCGTCGGTGGCCGTTAGAAATAGAGATCGGGTAAAGCCCCAAGGAACCGAACGTCTACATCGAGAGAGGCCTCGTTGGCCGTTGATACAATATGCCGGGCAAATCCCAAGCGGAGTCGATCGAAATTAGCGAGACAGATTACGGCGATCGTTGAGACAATATACGGCAAAAATTCCCCAGTGAACACGTTGGTTAAAAGACGGGGAGGGGGCCCCGTGAAGCCGTTGGAAACAGACCGAGAGAGCTTCCGGTGAAGCCGTTGACACATACTGGGAAACATAAATACGTTCGATAAATACGGGGAGGTTGATCCCATTGGTGCGTTCGATAAATACAGGGAAAGTTCCCTTTGGTGCCTAAAACCTGATCACATGCGGGCGTCTCCACAAAGTCTTTTCCCGTTTACGGTTTTCCGTAAATATTTATACTTGGCTACCTAACGTGGTCATCCTTACTCCCCTCATTTACCAGCAATCTGTTGATTTGCGTGTCTGATCGCAATGTCTTTGGTCACGGTTTCCCCGCGTATCTTTACTTAAGTTACTAAACGTAATATCTGTACTTGCGGTGTCCCCGCAGTATGTCTTCTTGATTGTCTTACGGTCTTTCGGTAAATACATTTTTGTGGCTACCTATGTTGGTCATACTTACTCCTCTCGTTTTACCAGAAATCTATTAACTTGTGTGTCTAGTTGCAATATCGTGGCTCGCTATTTCCCCGCGAGGCTTCTACTTGCCGGACTAGCCGCAGAAATTCTTCTTGTAGATCTAACTACATAATCTGTTGGGGGACTTCCTCGACAGAGCTGCCCCTGGTTCGTTCCAGTGTATAAGAGAGTACAATTGCTTCAGAGAAAGAAGTGATTATAATAATACAGGTCTGTGTGAAATATAGAGGTAACGTGGTGACACTTACCTCAAGTGCCTGTGAGAGAATCGTGTCTGATGACTCAGAAACGAAGTTTACGAGAGTTGGTGCATTACCGTTGGTCAGAGCTCTGGGTGACAAGTACAAAAATAATCCTACGACGGGAGGAATAAATGCAGTCGATGAGAGTGACAGACATGTGAGAGTCTGGGTGATCGGATACAAAAGTATATGACAGATGAAAGCCGGCCGAGAAATATACTAGTTGGCTACCTAGTTCGGTCAAAGCTACTCCAGCCGGTTTCCAGCAGGTTATCGGAGACGAGAAATTTGGGTGACCGAGATCGAGCAAATTGGGGTGGCCGAGATTAGAAAGTTCGGGTAGGCCGCAAGAGAGACAAGCCGGGTAGATTCCCGGAGTAGCAGCCGTACATACCGAGAGAGCTGCCGGTGAAGCCGTTGACACATACTGGGAAACATTATGCCATACACGGAAATAGTTCGAGAAATACGTATTGAGCAGAAGGCGTGATAGCTGTGTCTAGCCTGATATGACGAAAAGCTGTGAGACTGGTAGTGTCTAGGACGACAGAGTTTACAGAGTTGCGAACAGTAATGTCTGAGATTACAAGACGTTGAAATTAGCTACCGATTATTGTCTAAGTCGATATGACTTAGGAACTTGTCTCAAGTATATCATTCTGAACCACGTAACTTAAGAGAACATTTGGTGTCCCTCATTGGCGATAGTTTCAGAGTCACAAGATGCTGAATGGTACGACATCAGGTAGAGAGGAAGAAGAGGCTAGTAGCTTGGAAGGTATGCAAGGCGAGGAAGACTCCTGCCGGTATGATTATGAACCCTGTTTTGAGTACGGCCATCCTCAGAACGTTGTCCATCCGGCGACCGCGGAATAGGCAGAATCAGACCTCGTGACTAATTTGAACAGTGTTACCTTTCTTGGAGAAGAGGCCCATTCTTAATCTTGCCTGGTGAGAGTGATCATCCTGGTAGATATAGAGAGCAACCATTTGGCACTGAGATTTGATAAGGAAGTGACTCGGGCGACTCCAGACGTGTCAGTGAGCTGGAGTCGACACCATCCGAACGCTAGGCAGGCGCTCGGGTGGCAGAACGCCACAACTAGACCTTCATGACCCGCGTGTTTATGTCATTATTGGGCGAGTCTATCGAAAGACAGGGAAGGATATGAAGGCTTATGTGCTATGAGGCCCATGGTCTACAAATCGCCGCGTTAAAAGAATTGGGAGAAGTGAACGTGTAGGCCTACAACTGTACATCTTTGTAGCTCTCACGAAATGGCGCTTTCAACGTCTGTTATACAACCCCTTCCAGTGAATACTGCTCTAAATCAGCGGCAGGATTGCACGCCATTTCGCGCCCGTGAATAATCTGGTGCCCTGTGTTAAGCTTTCAAGTGGCGCTTTAGACATATGAAATTATGATTAGAGTCAATTTCACGGGTCCTATATATTCATAATTTCCTAACACTGTTAATTCGGATAAATAGCATAGTTTAGATTTTTAAATTTGCTTTGGCAAACGAAAAATATTATCTTTAGTTCCTCGTCAGGTTGATGTATAATTCCTTAATGTGAGTCATTATGCAATTTTTCTCACATACAAAGACTTAGAGATGCTCCCAACCAGCCTCGGACAAAGAAAACAGTTTCACATGTTTATTTAATGCACAACTGAAGGCCTTCCCCTAAAAAACAAAACATCCTTCAGTTTGAACATCCCAATATTTCTCCTCCAAATTCAACATCTTCTTTCACTCTCCTCTGCTACATACATTTTCAAGCAATCCGATTCTGCGCCCCAACATGACCATCATCGTCATCGATTACCACCGTATAGAACCAAGCTGTCTCCTCGGCGTTTCACCTCCTCGGACTTTGACCAAGCACCGGAACTAAACTAGAAGCGTGGCTCTTGCGGAGTTAATTTGGTATGGCACCGGCGAATAAGCTGGTTTACCAAACGTGGCTTTTGGGGGCGCTGAGAAATTGTCCAAGATATACATTGCATTATCATTGAACCATCATTACTCGTCGGTTACTACACACAGTGCCAGATCCACACCTGGATAAAGGAGGAGGGTGACGCTAATGATTCCAGTTAACAGCGCACACACATCAAATAAAGACGGACTTAGACACTAGACAGAACCGTATGCAAAATAATGTTTCTACAGAAATGATAGGAAAAAACAAAACAGCAGACTATATTACATTACATTACATGGATGGCAAGACGCAGATTGATATGAGGTAGTTTTGTCATCAATGGCCCAACCAATGAAAAAGAACACGTTGAGGCAGTTGTTTGGACGTCTGTTATCGTATTCAAATGAGAGTGTTTACTCCAATCATTCTCGAGAGTATCTGTCTATATGAAAGCATCGAGAGTATGTGCACAGCGCATGCCTGCCTGCCTATCTATCTACTGTAACAGTGGTCCTATTCAGGGCCTGCTTTCAAGATGGCCTGCAATCATACTCAAGCAAGTATCTCGTCCATCATCTGCGCTTGCTTCTTTTATGGAGTTCTGCCGTTTCAACGACACTCAGCCAGCCGTCTCTACTCTGGGTCAATTCCGCCACTGTACACACTCTGGCAGTGCCAGTCCCATGCCTGGGAAAACGAGGAGGGCGACGCTAATTATTTTATTACAATCACAAGCAGTGTCTTTAAATTTAGACTACTACTAGTGTCTTTCCCACTACTTGCATTCACAGTGCTAGTTCAACGCTTGGATAAAGGAGGAGGGCGACGCTAATGATTTTTGTCATTACAGTGTCGTTACACTGAAACTACTACTACCAGCAGTGCACGTACAGTGCCAGTCCCACGCTTGGTATAAAGGAGGAGGGCAACGCTGATGATCTGTATATCCGAGTCAAGGCGCGACAGATCGACAACGAGATCGCAGCGCCTATCATCTCTGCGCTCACCTACGGCGTATGAACCGCCGTGGCCACTACGCGACACCACTCTGGTCGAGAAGATCCGAGACTCGGAGGATCCTCCCAGAAGAAGAATACTCGTCGAAAACCACATCCGAACCTACGACGGACAAGTTTCTATCTACACGGATGGATCGAGGAGCCCAGCAGGTAGGGCATCATGCTCGTTCTACGTACCCTCCTGTAGTCACCATGGAAGCTACCGGTTGATCGACGGCGCGTCGGTCCTGGCGGCGGAAATGGAGACCATAGTGAGGGCGGTAGAATGGGCGTCCACATCCAATACAACTAATATTGTCATCTTTTCAGATAGCCTTGGAGTAATACAAAGCCTGGAGCGCCAACAGTCTGGGGCTCGTCCACGGCAGCTCGCAGACTTCATGTGTGCTCTTGGTGACAAACGGACCGACGTCTCGGGTCCAGTGACGATCGTCTGGATACCTGGTCATCTTGGCATCGAGGGAAACGAGACTGCAGATGCTCTTTGCAAACAGGCTCTACGTCACGGCGAGGTGGACCTTCCCATGATGCTAGTATACCAGGAAGCTCGGAACATCTACAGGGATCCCTTCCTTCGCAAATGGCAATCAAAGTGGACCACCTCCGACACCGGTTCGGACTACCGAGCCATCGAACCGAGCGCCAGCCTAACCCGGAAGTACGCCGACCCAACCCGGAAGAAGGAAGTCGCCATCACCAGACTCCGGCTGGGCCACTGCCTTCTCAAAACCCAGCTGAAGCAGTGGAACCTCCATCCGACGGGAAGTTGTGACGAGTGCCGTGACGTCCAGGAAACGGTCCGCCACTTCCTACTGGAGTGCCCTGTGCAGGTGGGCCTCCAGGACGAACTAATCCGGAAGTGCGCGTGGGAAAACTAGATCTTCGACCTGCGAACCACTCTCACCCGACCAAGCTGCCAGGACATCGTGTAAAAATGGCTGGAAGTGTCCGGAAGAAGGCTGTAGAGAGTACTAAAACAACTACCCCGGCTAACCCAGGCGGTCCTAGCGCCTTTAAGCAAGGAAGGATACGTGATAACCCAGGCGGTCCTTGCGCCTTTAAGCAAGGAAGTATACGTGCTAACCCAGGCGGTCCATGCGCCTTTAAGCAAGGGAAGATACGTGCTAACCCAGGCGATCCTTGTGCCTTAAGCAAGGAAGGATACGTGATAACCCAGGCGGTCCTTGCGCCTTTAAGCAAGGAAGGATACCCGGATACCATGGCGGTTCTTGTGCCATAAAACAAGGAAAGCTAGCGCAAAAAAGGTAAAGCATTAAGCTCTCTCCACCTGCCCTCTAATGGTTGCCATGGAAACTGCCTGATGAGAAATGGCTCGTCAGTCTTGGCAGCAGAAATGGAGACCATGAAGAGGGCGAGACAAACCAGACATCCAAGCTAACACCTGTCTTGTTGTTGCCTTTCAGATTCCTCCAAGACCTGGACGGCGAAAGACAAACGCCAACACACCAACTAAAGACCGAAGAATCAAACACGAAGACACGAAGCCAGAAAATAAACATTGAACATTTATGTTAAAATTTACCTAAAATGCTAATTAATCTTACAAATCACATTGTATTGCAAATGCATAAAACAGAGATTGACGCATATCATCCTCGTTTTGGATGCGTCGTTAAATAAATTTATATCAGTCAGTGATGATCTTTAACTCACAGTTTCGTCAACATCGAGGATGCAGCGGACAGAATCCGTTTGAGAAAGACGATCCGAGTGGCTGACCTCTCCCCAGCGAGGAACTAATTTTAGCCGGAAGAAAAAGAAGTCTCATCAAACTAGAACTGCTACAACTGATATTCGGAGCGGGTCCCCATGCTGTGTGTAGCCAAAGTTTGAATGGGCGTAGTTCCCCTTCCTTGTTCACGGGCAGCGAGTGCGCCCAGCAGGCCTTCTCCATCCACTCTGAGGCCAGGATATCATTGCCCGCAGGTCTCTAACTGTCTCCTGCATGGTCAAGGTCAAAGCACACATCGTGTTCATAGTCGGAGGTCAATAAACTCCAATCATATTGTGCGGCTGTGAACTCTCGCGCTGGTTCATCCAAAATATCAAGATTCCGTGTATGGAGGCGATGGAAGAAGATCTGCGTGTCTGTGTGTCTGTCTAATTATGTGTCTACGTCTGTCTATCTATCTGTGTCTATCCGTCTATCCATCATTGTATCAGAAGTAACCTGATCCAAAGACATCCGTGCTGACTGGAATCATTGGTTGGTTCAACGTTTGTGAGTGGGCCCACCTCTGATGACTCTTTTCAGCATACTAGTTTTGCTAACATAAGTAACTTGTTTGTTCACTATAACATTTAACATCACTTAGACCAGTGCAGAGAGCGACTCTGAGTAGATATCTAGGAGGTCCGCTCTATAAATGCTCGATTACATTGCCATATATCTTAGGCTCGATGATCGATATTACTTACTTCTTTATAAACTAACTATACTTGGGATCTGGGAAAATTTTAAACTGGCGGTCGAGGATTTATCGACAGTCACAGATAAAGCAACCACCGCCTGGCGCTATAAAAATGCACAGATCCGATGTTTTCTTCAGATGGTTGATTGGAAATCGAGCAGTAAGTAAGATTAATTACCAAGCGAAGGCTTACATGAAATCCGTGGGACGCAGATGAGGACGAGCGATGCGGAAATAATGCACAAAGATTCCGATGGCAGATATACATGTATTTAATTTATATTGCCAGATATAAAGAGCATATAATATAATCGTATTAGACGCAAGATGGTTCCGAACTGGATGGCGGGCAATCCATCTACTTATTCTGATGCTTCGTGTGCTGCGTTTATTACAAGATTACAGGATGCATTACAAGGCACGATTAGTATGGTAGTCATAATCATAGGAAAACTTGGTTAGAAAAAAAATGTATATATATAAATATATATTTATATATGATTAGAAAGAAAATTATATATATATATAAATATATATATATATGATTACACGGACAACTTATCCAAGGTCGCTACGCAGCAACTTTAGGCAGATTCGAATTTGTAATCATCCGGTTGCAAGACAGAGAACATACCACTACACCACCGCGTTCTATGACAATGCGTATGTTTGAATACATCAATACATCATGAAATATTGTGGCGTTCTGCCGCCCGAGCGCCTGCCTAGCTCTCGGACGGTATCGACTCCAGCTCGCTGACACGTCTGGTGTCGCCCGAGTCACTTTCTTATCAAATCTCAATGCCAAATGGTTGCTCTCTATATCTACCAGGATGATCGCTCTCACCAGTATAGATTAAGGATGGGCCTCTTCTCTAAGAAAGGTAACACCATTCGAATTAGTCACGAGGTCTGACTCTGCCTATTCCGCGGTCGCCGGATGGGCAACGTTCTGAGGATGGCCGTACTCAAAACAGGGTTCATAATCATACTGGCAGGAGTCTTCCTCGTCTTGCATACCTTCCAAGCTACTACCCTCTTCTTCCTCTCTACCTGATGTCGTACCATTCAACATCTTGTGACTCTGAAACTATCGCCAATTAGGGACACCAAATGTTCTCTTAAGTTATGAGGATCAGATACAATTTAAACAAGTCCACAAGTTTATCGAACGGCCACCCGAACTCATACACGGTATGTACCATTCTCGGCCACCGGGGCCTCTCTGACTATATGCGATCGCTAGTCCTGAGACTCACCCACTCTGTATCTATCACGGCCACCCGAATGTTAACGATCTCGGCTACCCAAACTTCCACGGTCTCCGACAACCCAAGTGTTGCCGGAAAACCCCGGCAGTAACTATGACCACATTAGGTAGCCATGTATATATATTAACGAAACTGTACAGGGAAAAGAATATGCGAAATCACCCGCATCTATTGACGTATTCGGCAACAGTCACGACTGTTTGTTGTAATCGTCGAACTCATCAATGGGTTCACCTTCCCCGTATTCTATCGAACGTATCCACTGGAGAACTTTTCCCGTATGTGCCAACGCTCCACCGCCAGCTCTCTCAGTCTGTACGGTTGCTGCTCCGAGAATCTACCCGGCTTGTATCTCTTGCGGCCACCAGAAAATCTACGATTGCGGCCATTCGAATTTTCTCGATCTCTGCCACCCGAATTTTCACGCCTCCGAGAACCTGCTGGAAACCGGCTGGAGTAGCTATGACCGAACTAGGTAGCCAACAAGTATATTTCTCGGCCTGCTTGCATATGTCATAGACTTTAGTATCCGATCAGCTAGACTCTCACATGTCTGTAACTCTCATCGACTGCGTTCATTCCTCCCAGCGTAGGAATATATTTGTATTCGTTACCTAGAGCTCTGACCATCATTTGTGCACCAACTCTCGTAAACTTCGTTTCTGAGTCATCAGACTCGATTCTCTCACAGGCACCTGAGGTAAGTGTCACCACGTTACCTCTATATTTCACACAGACCTGTATTATTATAATCACTTCTTTCTCTGAAGCAATTGTACTCTCTTATACACTGGAACGAACCAGAGGCAGCTCTGTCGAGGAAGTCCCCCAACAGATTATGTAGTTAGATCTACAAGAAGAAATTCTGCGGCTAGTCCGGCAAGTAGAAGCCTCGCGGGGAAATAGCGAGCCACGATATTGCAACTAGACACACAAGTTAATAGATTTCAGGTAAAACGAGAGGAGTAAGTATGACCAACATAGGTAGCCACAAAAATGTATTTACCGAAAGACCGTAAGACAATCAAGAAGACATACTGCGGGGACACCGCAAGTGCAGATCTGACGTTTAGTAACTCAAGTAAAGATACGCGGGGAAACCGCGAGCAAAGACATTGCGATCAGACACGCAAATCAACAGATTGCTGGTAAACGGCGGGAGTAAGTATGAAAACGTTAGGTAGCCAAGTATAGAAATTAACGGGATACCGTAAAAGAGAAAAGACTTTGTGGAGACGCCCGCAATTGATGAGGTTTTCGGCACCAATGGGAACTTACCTGTATCGAACGCACTCAGACCTGTGAGCATTTCTCACGATCGATCTTTCCTCTGTCAGCGTGTTGACTCCTACGATCAGGGCACGGTCCCTCTTGCGATCGACGGCAGAGGGGCCCACCCCGCCAGATCAGCGACAAGCAGTACCGGTCTGACCGCGAGAGCGGCTGTCACTAGAGGTCGTATTTATATGGCAACACGATCTCTGAAGCGGTACGAGAACCACTCTACGTATGAAGCAGAACGAACCACTGCTTCTCATATATAGCAATTCACCGTATGTAAGGCTATACTCAACCCGATTTATGCGTCTGCAAGCTATGCACTGAACTAAAAACCGCCGATCGGTCCTCCCTCCTATACCAACACTGTAAGAAAATACACGTTAAAATAACGCTATGGCGAGCCGATTATTAAAATAACTAATTTATTCAAGTCTTGTGGCCTGTCCGCCACAATATGTCTATAAATAGATATGTAAATTTTTCCAACCGACGTTAATTCCGGTTTAACGACATTGTGTGATAACAAAGACCATTTGTTCGCCTTCCCTCTTTATCTAGGCTTGGGACTGGCACTATCGCGTGAAAACATTGGCGGGGTTCATACGACGTATATTTCTTTTGGTCCATTTATAGGTCTGACGATATACTTACGAATGATTCTCGTGAATAAAGTCCTCTTCATAGAAAAACTCTCGGAGTAGCGGACGTAAGTTCAAAGGCATTCCATCTTCCTTCTACACGATGGTCCTCAATCACACGGCGTCTATTGCGATACCATTTATAGCGCCGCGTTGACTTAGTTAATACATAATTTAAACAACTAACTTAATTACGACGACGTATTTCATACAATAGATTCATCACCATTGTCGTAAAGCGTAAACATACACAGATAAAAAAAACAATACGCAATTAGTTCAGTAATTGAATGGTCGAAAGAAATCGGTTGTTATGACAACGTCGAATGATAATCAGACAACGATTGCTTGAAAAAAAGAGAGTAACGGATTATGACAATAATCGGTCATTTGAGGTGGACGATTGTGTTTTAATTTGGAAACACAGTCGGCCGTTTCGATATTATGTAAAACTCTGCTATTACGCGAAGAGCGCATGTCTAAAGTAGTCGTCAAGATTTTAACTCGATTGTGAACGCTTTATAATTTGTTAACTCTTTTAAAAGTTGTATACTTTGCTAGATCTGTTATGTATAGTAAGAGACAGAGCGACGTTGTGAGTTACCAGAAATGCGCTGTATTGACCGTTCTCACACATACATGACACATAATAGGGTACACATAACCTATCATGAGGATAAAATTTGCCTCGTAACTGGATGATTGTTCTTGTTCTATTTGTGATATTTTTTTCTTCGAAGCTCTGTGTTACTCTGCGAATTTCGACATGAAATAATGAAATGGAATCATTTTGAAGGTTAATCAAGTTAATGAAAAGTTAATGAAACTAAGCAACTTTTATTTTAGTCTTGTGAAATTGCGTTTTCTTTAGAAGTCTTCCTGTGATTTTGGCGATGATGATATGAACACGGTTGAGGGGAAGAAAATAATGCGTGCGAGAATGATGATGATTTTTAGGAGAATAAAACTGATTATGAGGGAGGAGGAGGACTGTAATGATGATGATGAATTTGACGCTGACGATGAAATAAGTGGCAGCGGCGATAGTGATACTGCTTACTGCTGTTGATGATGATGTATAAGATGATGTTGACTACGACGACGATGATGAAGAATGTGAAGAAGATGACGATGACAGACTAATTATTAGGCAAAGCATTATACGCCTCAGTCATTTATTATCAGTAGTCCAATACTCTACTATTATTATCTCTTCACAACGATATAAGACAAGCAGAACAGTCCAAAGGTCACAATACAAGACAATTCTCTATCAAAGACAAAGACAGTTCTCTATTAAAGACCAAGACAATTCTCTATTAAAGACCAAGACAATTCTCTATCATAGACCACGACAATTTTCTATCAAAGACCAAGACAATTCTTCATGAAAGTCAGAGACAATTCTCTATTAAAGACAATTCTCTATGCAAGACCAAGACAATTCTCTATCAAAGACCACGACAATGCGTCATCAAAGACCAAGACAATTCTCTATCAAAACCAAGACAATTCTTTATCAAAGACCACGATAATTCTTCATCAGAGACCAAGACAATTCTCTATCAAAGAGAGGGTCGTAGAGTAGTGATGAACACACTGGGACGCAGCGCTTGAGGAACCGAGATCGAGACCCGTATCCTCCTAAGGTTGACGTCTTTCCGTCTTTCGCTAGGCGGTGGCGTTTGTAAATAATACAGATTATAGCGCAATGGGCGCCCTGCGTGGCCGCCAACAGTTAAATTCAACTCCTGTAATAACTCGTCATCATTAGTTCTTACAGCAATTGTCAACATATCGCGGTTCGTCAGTTTGAAATTAAAACGGATACTAAAAAAGCTCTTCGTGAGAGAATTCTGTTGTCTGAAGACAACTTGTTAAGTCGATTCATACTCACAGTTGGATGGAATGACTGACTACTCTTCAGGTCGACCTTCTGTTTGAACTTCAGGGCATTAAACAATTTTTTATGACAGTAATGCAATTAGTGATACTAGAAAGCAATATTTATAATAATAATTTTTATTTGATATTGTCATCATCATTATTGTAGTAGTTTTAGTAGCAGCAGCCGTGGTAGCAACATCAGCAACATCAGTAGCAGCACTATAGTTGTAGTGATAGTAGTATTAGTAGTATTACTATGTTAAGAATCTCTCGAATGGCTAACCGGTGCGTTTCAAAAGATAGTCAGTTTCTGTGCTGTTTTGTTGTCTATCCGAAGGCGACATAATTACATCTACGTCGGTATATCCGTCTCGCGTGTATAGCCTGTACACGCACTTGAACCGACCGACCACCTCATGTGCACAACAGCCTTCTTTGGGCTCGCGATTAATTGCTACGTCAGATAATCTATGGGTTCTTGTACTTGAGTCGAGAACATCTGCGGTAGTCAAACCACAGATTCTCATTTCTCTTCACGTAAACAAGCTTTAAATTCAGATTTTTCGGAAGGATCATGACATAAGAGATAAGTGAAATTCTGACATAGGCCCACGCATTGTGATGAAGGACGTCGGATAAGGCTTGCGCAATTCTATCAAAGCATATGCACATCAAGATAATTTTTTCATTTTTTATTTTGCGCTGTAAACCGTATTCGGAGAATATGTTTGTCCATTGCATTTAATGAATTTCAACTACAAAGTGAGGTTCGAACCCGGGATACAGGCCAAACCACCCTGTTCTTCTCAAACCAATTGGTAACCCTGTCTCCCCAAACTAATCGGCTATCCTGTCCCCCCGACCAATTGGCTATCGTGCTTCTCCCAGTAGTAGACCAGACGAAGATGGATATCCGTGGCAATGAGCCAGTGAGGCCCACCGTCTATCGGCAATCACAGCCTAACGGCATCGAATGAAGAATATTGTCAATATCATTTCATCATAGGTGCAATCAAGGATCCCATTCGCAATTCGTTCGCCAACTGACGTGGAGAGAGAGTCCATCGTAAATCCCTCGACGATTGCTCGTTGCTGCCCATCTGCCATTTTCAAGGGTCTCAGCGAGTAATTGCCTTATATTGGGCTCGTGTAGTGAGGATAGGTTCGGTTGTAGTGAAGGCTGGATTGAGTGGAGTGGTGGAAGGTTTGGGCGTAGTTAGGGATTGGATTGGGTTGTAGTGAAGGCTGGATTGGGTGGAGTGGTGGAAGGTTTGGTTATCGTTTGGATTGGGTTGGGTGCTGTGAAGGATGGGTTGAGAAATAGTGATGATTTGGTCGGATGCAGTGATGAATAGGTTGTGTCTAGTTATGGGTGGGTTGCATGTAAACGTTAATAATGTTCTGATTGTGAATAATCATACAGTGTCCAGTTAATTTGTCCATTTAAATTTGTCGATTGGCTGAAGTTATTTACTGTTTGACAACACTGTCATCGCAACAAAGATGATTTGCGTCGCCCTTCTCCTTTATCCAGATTTGACACAGCCAGAGTACGGTGGTAGTATAGAGTTCAAATCGCCGACGGTTAGTTGCTGTTTAACGATTCTGTCAAAACAGAGATGATTAAAGTCGCTCTTCTTCATTATCCGAAAATTTATTGCAAGAGAAACAGGAAATAAGGCAAGTTTGTACGGCGGGATGCCTGAAATTTGACATACAGCGTTTGTCATCCACATAGCCTATATCTTAATACCGTGCAAATATCACCTCCAACAGCCCATTACCAAGAATGTTACTCTCCCTTTTTCTACATGTCAGGCCACAAGAGCGTTCAGCAGAACAATTCATGTAACGTCAAAAGCGAAATGAACATGGCTGCATTGAGAGAGTTGAAATGATCACAATAGTCTAAGCATATGTTTTAAACTCTTAAACTCTGGTTGATGACATGCGAACTGACATCTCCTTAACAGACAAGGAATGACGGCACGCGGGATCTTCAAAACTACCAAACACCACAATTTTAACTTCTGTATTCAAAACACTTCATTGACTAAAAGTCCCTCAGCGCATCCGTTACAAACCGGTATCAATCGATCAATCAGTCTAGCCTATCAATTAGTCAGTCAATCAATCAATCAACCAATTAATCAATCAACCAATTAATCAATCAAGTAATCAATCGCTCACTCAATCACTAACTCACTCAATCAATCAATAAATCAATCAGTAGATCGATCAGTCGATCAATGAAACTTAATATAGCGCCAATATAGACTACTCACTCATCGACATATTTGGCAATGACAAAAACAATGGAGGTCATTCATTCGTGCACATCCTTGTCGAATGGCTTGCACCTGAACCGATGACAATGACGATGGCGATGACGATGATAATGACTAGCCATTAACTGAAGTATAATGAACGGTCATAGCTTTGCAGAAATGGCGTCGGCTCATGTGAGCCGAATTAACCTCACTTTACATTGTGGCCATTTTACACAGCAACATTCACCAGATGGCGATAGAGGAGCAGCACGCTGGAAATATCGATCGTATTTGCTTTAAAATTGTTTGGGCCGTAATAGAATGGTGATAAAAATAAGTTTGTGTAAAAATAAAATGATGGTCGTAACTTGACGGTCGAAAAGATGATGATAAAAATGATGGAGTCAAATCAAGAGGATGACCAAAACACGACGATAACCAAAATGCAATAGTGGTCGAAATTAGACGATGGGATAAATGTGATAGCCATAATGCGATGGTGAGCGAATTATTAAGATGGTCAGCGGAAAGACAGAGATTGAGATTTTGAGCTCGATTCAGACAAAGCTCGACAGATATGAAGACAAATACAGAAGAGACAAACACATATGCAGACAGCAAGAGATATATAGGGCCTGCAGGTTTCAGCCTCTGTCTGCGTCTCTGTCTGTCTCTCTGTCCCTGTCTCTCTAACTCATTTCTCGGCCTTTACAAAAAACGCACATGGAGGCTGCGGTGTGACAACCATATTTGATGACAAACGAATAATTATAATAATTGGCGGACTGCTCGTTTGATCCGATGCGGGTCACTAATGTTGGTCGGATGCTGTATTGCTCGCCTGTGTAGTAGTGCTAGTAGTGTGTAGGTAGGAACACGAGGTCTCGTTTGGTGATGTGGGTAGGAACTAGAGCCCTTTGGTGGTGGGGTTTTTGGGGGACTGGAGCTAGAGGGGAGGCCTGGGTTGCGGATCTTCCAAGATAGGCAAGATTTAGCCTTCTTGCGGTTTGACTTCTGGGATGGATGGGAACCTGAGACCTTGCGTTGTGGGGCTTCTTGGGTTGACAGGAGCACTAAAGAGGCCATGTGTGGTGGGGTTACTGGGGTGAACACCAGCCATAGGCCTTGTTTAGTAGGGATTATGGTTTGTTTGTATTAAATACGGGTCTAGGTGATTCCCCCCCCCGGACATTTCCCTCCGGAATTTCCCCCCGGCATTTCCCCCTAGGACAATTCCCCGGACATTTCCCCCATATGTAGGCCTAAGTCACATTTTCCCAAGGTCATATATTCTATACCAAAAAACATTACAGTTAGTTTTATTTCGGTCACAAATAAAAAACAATAGTATATAAACGTGCTATAAGGTGTAAAATTAGCAGTAAATAAGCTGGACCTACTCGAATTTATAGCAAAGGTTTCTAGTGTTACGCTTAAGTTCGGTGTATAAGCTACACAAAGAAATACTGTGTTCACAGACTAATGTTAAAAGCAATTGCTTTCAAGTAGTCTTTGAGATCGCGCTTATCGAAGTCTGCAACGATATTTGCGATTCTTGAAGAACAGTCTTTGTATTTCTTTTTTGGTTGCTGTGTAAAATGTCCGCCAAAGAGCTGGTTCAAGGCGACGTTGTTCAGACTCTGCTCTCGCTTAAGGATGCGAAGGAATCTCCAGATATTTGGGTGATGACAAGTGATGGCAGACTGCATCTTTCGATTCCAGCCCTCTACAGCATTGTTTGTACGTGGCAAGTCATTGGTGACGCGCGAGTGCACATTCCAAATGTTTTTGTCGAACACTGGAATTGCTCGACGATTACGCCGAAGACGACCGATGTAATTATCTTCGAAGTAATCGACGACAGCAGAGATTTCTTCAGGCAGTGAGTCCTGAAGTTTATTAATTAAGCAGTAAACAGTCTACCAATGTCCAGCATCAATCTTTCTAACATGGGTCAGTGATCAAAGGGGGGAAATCTCTGGGGGGAAATGTCCTACGGGGGGAATTGCCCGGGGGGAATGTCCGGGGGGAAATGTCCGGGGGGAAATGTCCGGGGGGAAATGTCCGGGGGGAAATGTCCGGGGGGAAATGTCCGGGGGGGAATGACCTGATCCCATTAAATACACCATAGACAGTTCCGTGCGTGTGCTGGTGCTTCTAATTAAGGCATATTTACTTACTAGCATAACTTCCCCTCATTAAGCCATCCACGTGATGATGCTCGAATTTATTGTATTGCTGACTACTCTTTGAAATGCATCTCCACAAAGCAATATTCCCAAGGCCGCTCAAGATCTTAGAGACATTTTGACATCCAGATTACCAGATTACTGACTGGCAATCATTGCGAATCTCCGCTATTTCATTTGGGACCCTATCGCTATAGGAATATCTAAAAAATAAATTTATTTAAATGCGGTCACTGCTACTACCACTACTTCCACCTCCCCCATTGCTACCCCTAACACAACTTCCCTACCACATCCACTACTTACATTGGTTTCCCTACTTTCGCCCACTACTACCACTATCACTACGTCCACTATTTCCCCTTCCAATAATACAACCACTGCTACTACCAGTTCTTCCACTTCCCTACTACTTCCACTACTACTACTGCTGATGCTGGGTTAATAAACAAATATAGCATCTGGAGAAAACATGGGATCTTTGTTGTAAAGCATCATAGGTTCTGATGTTGGTCGAGATTTTTATTATTGCCACAAAAATGTCGAATTTTAATGAGTAATGGTCACAGTAGTATTACTGTTAATTGCAGTTACAGGTAGCATTAAAGACATTTTAATCACGGTTATTTTAATAACCTTAATTTACATTTTATTTTAAATTGGCTATTTATTTAGAAATTTTAATTTCCTTCACTATAATATTTTCGCTAGCGCATAATCTTTGCGAGAAAAACGCGCATTAAATTAATCATTTACGACCAAATCATTTCTACTGCTGATAATGAACTTCATGACGGGTAAATCCCCCAGCGACCAGGGGCTTCCCCGACAACAAGAATCCTTGTGTCTCGGTTGCCATTGGAAGAAACGTAGTCGCAAAAGCATCTAAGCCGTGGTCACTGTGATTTCAGTGTACCATCCTATGGTGACCTCATTAAAGGCACACACTCGGAAGACGTAGGTCGCGTTTGGCGTAAGGTTGTCAATTCGAATCTCATCACGGAGCAAGAAATCCTGACCCTTGTCATCGTACTCAACGCGAAATCCGATCACCTCAGCTCCTCCATCCCGTTCCGGTGGAGACGCTTGATGGACGACCATTGTAGCATTAGACTCCGGTGGACCCGGGAAGGTGACTAATTCTAGCATTGCTCCCGTTTCCACATGTCCTAGTTTGTCCTACTTACCTTTGTCAGATCAGTGAAGCGGGCTGAAACTGATATCGCCAATGGATCCGTTGACCTGGAATCGATCCGTCGATGCGATCGACATCAAATATTCGTCCTTATAGAACTCGTAGAGCGGCGAACAAGGTCCGTTGGCTCTGCATGACATCTCAAAGTCGTCTCCCTGAACGCCCACCGAATATTCTGCCATCTTCAAGGTTATCTCTGGAGGATATTGAACGATGACTTCGATGTTTCGCTGAGCGAAGCGTCCGTCTTCGCTGATCTGCGCTCGACACGTATAGTTTCCGCTATCTTGCATCGAGATGAGGCTAAAGCGCACTCCGCCTGCGTCCTTTATGCGTCGGTTGCCGAAGCCGATCCTTTGTCCATTGAGTAGCCAGTTCACTTGCGGTGTTGGAATGGCGCCGACGTTGCATCGAATCAGGGCGGGTGTGTGTATTGCGAAGTACTGAATAGATGGTGCATCGTAAAACGTTATGTCTCTGGTAACAATGAGTTCGATGGCCCTCAGGTGAAATGTTCCGGAGTACTTGCCCTAGCAGTAGTACATTCCGGCGTCAGATTCTTGAATGTCAGCGACGTAGAGTTTCTTACGATCCTCATCTGTTGTCACGTAGACCCTGCCCGTTTCCGTGGTAACCTCGTTTTGTTCCGGTCTAGCCAATGTAGACTGTTGTTTGTTACCGCCTCTGAGCTGTTCTGTGTGACGTAACAGGTGAGCACCATTGATTTTCCCAAAGCCCTCGATAACGCTTCACCGGTTGACAACACTACCAGCCTCTGCCCTAACAGAACGTCCACAAAGAAGACGAAAGCGAAGACAATTGCATAATTTGGCGTCATGTCGGTAGAGTTCAACAGCCAAGCAAAACAATCAATATAATTATGGCCTGCAAAACAGACCTCATAGAGCCTGCGATTAATTGCTATGCTGCCAGATAATCTCTGGACTCTTGTACTTGAGTCGAAACACCTATTGTAGTCAAACCACAGATTCTCATTTATCTCCAAGTAAAAAGTTTCAACTTTATCTCTTCTGCCACATGGCATTCGTTTGAAAAAGTTAGAGTGAAAAATCAGATATAATAAGCCTACGCATTTTGTGAGGGGATGATAAATAAGTGAAAGAATCTGATGTTGTGATGCGAGTGACGTCATATAAGCAGTGATCTGATAATTATTTTATATAAATTATTATGAAGAGTTGTCGGATAAGACCAAGCATGTATTAATCAAAGAATACATTCAGTGCTCAGTGACGCTGGAATGTGATATGCGCATTATTTGAATACGAAAACCCAAGAATCTTATAATACGGCTTTATCACTCACTCGTTCAGAGTTCTTTTATAGCGCCCCTCCAAAGATGACCTACTCAGAGGCGCTCCCACTGACTCCCAGCCCAACTCCGGCGATTTAGAGCAGTTTTCAGTTGCCTGTAAAAGATGTATGCAGAGTCTCTAGCTAAAACAGCACGCAGATCTGACGGTGAGTCATTCCATATGATCTGCCGAATCACTGAACAAACGCGACGTCACGTCTATGAAGACTTACGCAAGCCAGGTTAAATAAAAGAGGGTTAAAATGGCATCGAAGTAGGCCTAAACGAGATGGACTCGGTAGAGGATCAAGTCTATGGAATAAAGTAGCCTGATTGTAAAGATTGCACTCGCTAGCAGGAATATATTGACTGATCACTGTTCGCATTCTGACACTACCAGTCCAAAGCCTGGTTAAAGGAGGGGGGCAACACCAAGTCATCATCGATATGGAACGATGTCGTTAAAATGTTTTTTTAAATATTGACTGACAAGCATAAAACAAACAAGAAGTTGCATCCTATGGATGGGTGTTGATTTTATGGTCTCGTATTGTAGGCCTCATTCATTATTAATAGGCATGCCAAGATATGTCCTTGTCTTTGTTAGGCTTTCGTCTTACAAGTTTTGCAGCTACACAAAATGCTCATTTAGACAAGCATAGAAAAAAATAGTTATATTATTTGGCCAATAATGAGCCAAAATCACGAAAACATGGAAATTCCAGAAAAGCGGTAAGTTATGGAGAAATTTCCAATGAAATTATTGCTTTCCAGGTCAACTTAGGTCCAATCACGCGCTTTTGCGCGGGAAATATCTAGGTCAACTTCAAATATTTAGGTAAAATTTTGTCCAATCACTCGTCTTAGATTCAACTTCTGTCCTATCACGCGCCTTAGAAGTGACTGACAAAGCACGTGACATAGGTAATTATGTGTGGCACAGTGGCCGATCGGTTAGAGCGGTCAGCCCATAACGTTCAGTTTGTGCTGAGCGAAGTGGGTTCGAGCCTCGTCCTGGGCGTCACTCTGTAGGGACCTTGAGCAAGTCTTTCGCGCACCATTGCTCTGCAGTGCAACTGAAATTGTGCCGTCGAGGCGTGTGTATGCACTTCTGAGCAAAAGATGTTTGAAGAAGGGCGGTATCAAATTTCGGTAATAATAATAATAATATATAGATTGATTGTTTGTTTGTGTTAAACTTGGCATGCACAGCTCTATGCGCATGCCAGCGCTTCTCATTTTGCCAGTGTTACTCATTAAAGCCTATTTACTTACTCACTCCTCATTACGCCAGCACCGTGATGAACTGATGATGCACGACTTGTTTTGCCATTGCCGAACTGACTACGAATCAATGCGAATGAGCAGCGAATCTGCGCCATAGGCAATTTTGGTCTCTGTCGCTATATAAACATTTTCAAAATAACTAGGCCCCAAAGTTTAAATAAATGCGCCGCTACAAGGCCTACTGCTACTACTATTACTTCCCCCGTTGCTGCTTTCACAATAGCAACAACTGCTGTTCCTGGGTTAATAAAAAAAACTCAATATCTAGAATAAATATGGGATGTTAATTGTAATGCATTATACATTCTGACTTCGGTCGATGTTTTTATTTTGTTTTAACGGAAGGAGAGCTGAATTTTAGCTAGCGATATTTTAGTAATAGTCATAATTAATAATGTTGTCAATTAATAGTTAATTAATAGTTAATTAATAGTTGTCAATTGCAGTTACAGTTAGCATTGAAGACATATTTTTAATCTCGGACATTTTAGTTTCGTGAAATTGTAGTAAATTTTGCACTATTTCAAACTGTCTTTATGATCTAGAAATTTTAAATTCTTTCGCTAATATTCTCGCTAGCGCAAAATTGTTAGTATGAATAACATTGTACTAAGTTAAATCATCTACGACCGAGCAATTTCTAATGCTGAACTTGAATTTCGTGAAACTCCAATGTCCAGGGATTATTCCAACACCAAGTACCTTTATCCCTCGGTGCACAATGCAAGAAACGTATAGTCTCAACATGGCATCTAGCGTCGAGGACTGACAGCCGTTGGTAGCCTAACTGGATAGAAGTTTCCATAGCCGACTTCATTCTTGGCATACACACGGAAGCTGTAGGACGTTTTTGGCCTCAGGTTGGTAATTCGAACCATATCACTAAGTGAGAACTCCTTCGACTTGTTCAAGTACACAACGAGGAATCCTATCACCTCAGAGCCTCCATCGTCTTCCGGTGGAATCGGTCGAAGGACGATCGCTGTGGGATACGATGCGACCAACTCCACATTCTTCGGAACATTCGGGGGAGTGGCTCTTAGGAGATATATTTCCGTTTCGATCTGTCCGAGTCTGTTGGTCGCTCGACAGACATACGGACCATAGATCCAGAACTGAGCGGCCACTTCGACGTGAACCTGTAGATGACTGGTCGATCCGAGGTTGAAGACGTGAAAAGTATCGTTGTTCGTGAGTACGATTCCGTTGTGAAGCCACTCAAAGGTTGCCTCTGGCTCTGACAATACCAAACAGGTCATGTTCCGCGTCTTGTTCGCCCATATGTACTGCACACCCGTTTGGTTTTCGTGGACTCGAGGCCGAAACTCTACTTTCAAGCTACCCGTGCGTTCGTCCGACCCAATCCTGTTGCGCGCTCGACAGGTGAAATTACCCGAATCGCTCGGGGTAGTGTTGGTTATGGTGACTACGAATAAACCATTATCTGGACGGCTCACTCTTACTCGACCATTGTCGCTATCTCCCAATTCGTAGTCGTGACTTGAGTCGGATCTGCGTAAGGTTAACTCCGGATGCGGGTCACCTTGGGAACGACATTCTAGTAAGGCTGTGCTCCATTCTTCCACGACTAATTCAGCCATCGGCTCAATACACGGAGGAACAAAGACTCTGAGTTGTCCGTTTGTCTTATCATTGCCAACGTCGTTGGACGCACGACACGTGTACCTGCCTGCGTCCAGCCTGTGCAGCGCGCGGAAATGGATGTCGCCAATGGAGCTGTTGATGTGGACTCGATCCGTCGACGTGATCGGCATCAAGCTGTCGTCCTTAAAGAACTCGTAGAGCGGCGCTGGAGTTCCGCTGGCCCTGCAGGACATCGTGAGTTCATGTCCCTGAGCGCCCTCCGACTCGTTTGTCAACTCATCGGTTATCTCTGGAGGAGCGTGAACGACGACGTGGATGATTCGATCTTCCAGACGTCCGTCCTCTCTGATCTCTGCTCGACACTTATAATTTCCACCGTCCGTTTCCCTGATGTCGTAGATGCGCAGACCGCCTGCCTCCTTGACGAATCGAAAGCCATAGCTTATTCTCTGTCCTTCGTAGTACCAGATCACTTGCGGAGTTGGAATGGCGCTGACGTTGCAGCGGATCAGGGCATCTGATTGGATTTTTGGATTCTGAACCAACGGTGCATCGTCAAACGTTATGTTTCTGATCACGATGAGTTCTATGCTCTTGTGTTTCCACTGGTTGAAGGTCTCGACCCAGCAGTTGTACATCCCTGCGTCGGATAGTCTGATGTTCATGATGTAGAGCTTCGCACGATCACTCTCTATTGTCACGTAGACTCTGCCCGTTTCCGCTGTGACGTCGCGGTTCCCGGAGTCGACCCATAATAAGCTGGTTACCGAGTAATCTCTGAACTGCGTTATTAAACAGCTGATCACCGTGGATGCGCCCTCCGCCTTTTTTATCGTATTATCGGCTGGCATAAGAATCAATTCCTGCCCCAGCAGAAAGTCCACACAAAAGACGAGAGCGAAGACAATTGTCCGATCTGACATCATAGTTGTAGAGTTCAACAGCCAACGAATGCAAAATTATTTCAACAAAGAAATTCTTTCTTTTATTGTCAAACAGTACCATGGCACGTACAACTTACCAACCACTTCATGTAGCCTACGCAATAACAGACTTCAGAGCACTCGAGAATAATTTTGTTGCCGTATTATCTCTGGATTTCTGTACTTGCGTCGAGAACACCTGTTGCCATCGAATCACAGATTCTAATTTCTCGCCAAGCAAAAGCGTTTTAATTTCTCACTATTCCTAACGAATGTGGTGCAAAAGATAGACCGAATAATCAGATATTGGCCTGCGAACTATTGCATGATAATATCAGACAAACCGAATAATCTGATACTGTGATGCGAGGGACGTCTGATAAGGGCGTCTGAGGTCTGATATATGAAATATTTTGATGATAATGTCAGATAAGACCATGAATTTATTCATTCAAGACTACTCTGTACTTAATGGCGCTCATCTGGTGTACGCATTGCTAAGAACGGATGTCAAATAAGCCTAAGAATCATTCGTTTGAGCTGATCAACTTTCTTTGACTCAGGATCTTTGTAAACGTCGAGAAACCAAATACTCTACAAGTTCTCAATAGGAGAGCGATTCGGAGAGTTTTGGTGGGCAATCCTTCGGCCTTATGCGTAACGAAAGTTTGTAGTCTAGTCACTTCGTCGTCACAGATGATTCATGACAGCGAGCACCATCCTGCTGAAATGCCCTAAGATCATTGTCAAAAAATAACCTTGGTTGCATAGCACTGCCGTTGTCTGGTTGTTTCTCGAGCCCTGGCTCCACGATATGCTCGGGAATTTTTGTAATGTTGCAGACTATATTGCGAGTTCAGTCAGGTACTGTTTGGCACAATGTGAAGGCTCGAAAATCCCCTGGCCGTCATCCCACCCAGCATCATCACTCACGGATTAAACTCATAGGTAAACAAAACACTAGACAAAGTCTTCCCCAGTCCAGTGTCCATGCTCCTATTTCTACTCAATTGAACGGCGTCAATAATGGGGATGTCACATCCAGGGAGAAGCAAGAAATGCACCTGAGGCGCTGCAGTGTACACTGTCACATCATTTAACGCAAGTTCGACTTATAATTTTTAGGGTTATATTTAATAATAATTATGTTAGTCGTGTAAACGGGGAACGGCCAATTCCTTAATATGTTAAAAAATATTTAACAGATCTGAATTATTTTGAATGTGATATTTAAGTTTGAAGTGTGCACAAAGGGAACTGCAAGATCACCTCGAGATGCAGAACGAAGATCCCTGCGGGCAACTAAACTCGAGGTGGGGTAATACTTCCCGCAAGCCGGCTGATGCGCTGCCTAACTGGCACTATCCGTGAAACTGTGAATTTTTCAATATGCTGAGAAAACGCTATATTTCTTCATGAGGGGCGATCTTCAACGCCAATAAGACGTTCGACGTTCATTCTGTTCACATTTTGCTCATTCTGTAGTTTCGCAACAAACGTGGCAGAGTGGGACGGAAAATTTGGACGGACCTTGCAAAGGCATTGTGCCAACCCTCGTCTGCGTTAGGCTATTTGCAATCCCTGATGTCGGATGGAAAAAGAGCGGCGCTTAGGCTATCCGTCGTCTCGCTGGCTTTCCAATAAACGTGTCCTCAAAGTAATTGAGCAGAGGATCGACATCTGGATGTCTCAAGTGAGTCAAGTCTGGTTAATTGGTCATACACTGATATCTTGTCAGCGGTTGATACATTTGCTAAGGCTACGAGCCTTTGTTTGTGCATAGCAAAGTCTGGCTCGTCGTTGCATTGCTTAGCGTAGTCAATTTCACATTACGGTAATGGTTTACGACTTTGCCTAAACGAGAACGACACAATAGAGGACCAGTTCTGTGAAACTAAGTGTCAGAAAAGACTGTACTCGCCAGCCTATATCATCATGACTCATGAGAAACATTGCAAGCAGACAATAAGTTACATCCTAATAAAAAATGAGTTCAGGGACGTCTTATGACAGCAATTGTCAGTGACGTATTACCACGTCGTTGACTCAGTGGTGGATGATGATTACCTATTCATCTACCTTCAAGGGTCTGGCCGGGTTCTTACCAGTTCTTGCGTGTCACGTATAACGGCGGTTTCCATGAATTAACTTCTCGACAGCATTACTAGGCTGTCACGGTGGGAGGAATCGGCAAGATATCGGATGACCTCGATTACTCAGCAGACCTCCTCTGAACTATTCGACCGTTGACCCAGGTTGAAATTCACAGCTGTCGGCTAAGATCTACCCATGTACGAGGAAGCCAGTGTAGGAGGCGACGAGTAGGACACCCGACCAAAAGCGGATCTAACTGGTTTTCTACCGTCGGCGTAAAGACGTGCTGTAAATAATAGTGTCATGAATAGACACCGTCGTGGAGATCAGACGCTATACCGGCCCCTTGGTGTAGGACCACAAAGGCCCTCTAATTGCGCGAAGGGTTTTAGGCATGCGTATATATAGTTGCTATACGTGGCAATCAGGATTACGTGTTAACCCTGGCGGTTCTTGCGCCTCTAAGCAAGGAAAGATAATGTTAACCCAGGCGGTCCTAGCGCCTTTATACAAGTTTGGATACCCGGATACCCTGGCGGCCCTTGTGCCGTTAAAAACAAGAAAAAAAAGCGCAAAAAGGTAAAGCATCAAGCTCTCTATTCCTGCCCTCTTATGGTTGCTGTGGAAACTGCCTGATGAGTAATGGCTCATCAGTCCTTGCAGCAGAAATGGAGACCATGAAGAGGGCAAGACATCTTGACATCCACGCTAAAAACCTGTCATGTTGTTGTTGTTTTTCAGATTCCTTCAGACCCGGACGACATAAGACAACGCCAACGGGTCGCGAACAAACTCCTCTGACAAAACCCCTCTGACAAAACCCTCTGACAAAACCTCCTCTAGGCCACAAACCTCTAAGCATAATTTTTTAAACTTTTTCTTAACTTTTATTATTTCGAAACGTGTGTATACTTTAAAGTCTGAGGTAAAGCATGTGTGATATGTGTCAAGTCTGATGCGGTCACTCAGTTATCGTCGTCCAATAGTTAAATAGCAAACAGTTAATTAGTGCCTTGGTCTTTTTGTTGTCAAAATATGATAGGTCTATGTACACTGAAGGCACCACTGTGCGTGAGTCATAGGCTATCTGTAACACGGCTTTTTCAGACGCGTCAGATGAGTCAATTCAGAGCGTATGTATGTTATCAGTGACACAATTTCTTATATAAGTTAGACCAGGGGCGTCAATCCCCCTCTAACTGATAGATGCAAACACAATGGTTCCATGTGTCAGGTTGTCAATATATTACTTAGGCTAAAAAAATACCCCTTCCCCTAACTGGACGCCTCTGAGTTACACTATAGCCGTACTGAGTGTCACCTGTAATGTTGTGCAGACTGTGTTAGTAGTGTCAGTTATTATGGTATGGCTTATAATTGCAGAAGCTAGGGCAAGAGGGGGGTTTTGTCCGGGGGGTTAATGTCCTGCCTAAAACAGGGCGGTTTATGTCAGATGGTTTTTGTCAGGGGGTTTATGTCAGAGGGTTTTTGTCAGGGGGTTTATGTCAGAGGGTTTTTGTCAGGAAGGTTTTGTCAGATGGTTTTTGTCAGGGGCTTTATGTCAGAGGCTTTTTGTCAGGAAGGTTTTGTCAGAGGGGTTTTGTCCTACACCCACGCCAACACAACATAATAAAACAAAGACGAAGAAACGAAGCCAGAAAATTAACACTGAACATTTATACAAAAATTAGCGTAAAGACTATGAACTTTATTAATGTAAACCATATTGTATTCTGTGTGCATATAACGGAGCCTCACGCATATCATCCTTGTTATGGATGTGTCGTAAAATAAAGTTATATTGGATAAGCATTCAGAATCCTTCGGACGGTGTGAAAGCTATGAACACCATTTTCAGCAACTGCCGTTTCGTCAACTTCTGTAATCATCGTTATCTCAGATGTACATTTTAATTTGTTTTACTGTTAAAGCTTTTTTAATCATCGCATTGGTCTGAAGTGAATCCGTCTGGAGCGGCCCAGACTTGATAATGCAACCAAGGAGGGAAGTCCATGACATAGGCATATTTACATCAATATGAGTTTTTAAATTGTTTTTCGTTTGCTTATTGTTTTTTGCATTTTTGCTTAAGGTACAAATTGAAATTTTTATATACACACAATGCACAGTGGCTGATCAAGTGGTACGTGATATCATTATTAGGAGGCATTACTAAGTATGCATGACCAAATCTGTGTGCAGTGCAATGTGAGTAATGCAGTTAGTATATTTAATAGACCTACCGTATTCAAGAAAGAAGAGTCAATTGTCGTCTTTTGGAGAATCCTACCATTGGTAATCTCACCAATGATTAATGCCACTTCCTTCTATAGACCCGTGATCCGGAGGATGTTAGTTGTAGCTAGATCCTATGAATGCGAGCTGATTATATAGTTTCTTGCCGTAATTCATCGTGACTATTCTTTCGTGATACTTGTATAGAGGGCGCTATTAATATGCTTATTTCTAGGCCTTTTTAGAGACTGAGCTTCATCTAAAGACAGATCATTGTATGATTCATCTGAACATCTGCGAAAATCAGATGTTTTACGGTACGTGACGTTTTGGCGCAGCCGTTTTGGCGCAGGACGTTTTGGCGCAGATGACTGATACAATAATATTGTATATTGTGTATTATATAAATATAATATATGTCAATCTACACTTCAGTGTCGTAAATTATTCCACATGGCAAATCAAGTTATGTCTCGGAAGCGTCGGTAGTAGAAGAGGCATCGCTGAAAAGAATTATGTTTGACTAGAAGCCGGATAAATGAAAAGGATACTGTTAAGCTGGGAGCTGGATTGACAAAAAGAATTGCGCTTATATGTAAGCTGGATTGATGAAAATTATCATGCTTAAACGGAAGCTGGATTGATGAAAAGAATCATGCTTAAATGGAAGCTGGGTTGATGAAATGACTCATGCTTAAATGAAAGCTGGATTGATGAAAACTAATGCCTTTTTATTGGAAGCGAGATTGATAAAAAAGATTGTGACCAAAAGGGTTCCACGGTGAGTAGAATTCTCATAACTATCCCGCTTCTATTCAAGCATTATGCTCTTCATCGTTCCAGTTCCCAGTTAAGAATAATTATTATCATCGAGCATGCTTCTTGTTACATTACATTATATATTGTATCACATATGCGCCGAAACGTCCTGCGCCAAAACGTCCTGCGCCAAAACGGCTGCGCCAAAACGGTCGCGCCATAACGGCTGCGCCAAAACGTCCTGCTACGGATGTTTTATCAGTCATTCTTTCATCCACTTTTTGCAGTGCTCAGTGATCCATTAAGGCGTGGATCTAAAAAGCAATTATAATGATTGGTCATTAGAAGTCGCTCAGTCCCTAAGGAAATTTTGGAGGCATAAATGTGTCAGATAACCGTAATGGTTACGTCAGAATATCTAAAGAGACCTCTATTTGCACACGAGCTCTGAGTCAAATCAGAAGGTGGTCTAGAGATATCAAAAACATATACGTATTACATACATGCATACATACATACATACATACATAGATACATACATACATACATACATACATACATACGTACATACAAACATACAAACATACATACATACTTGAATGCGTGCATGCGTACATGCCTACATCCCTACATACATACATACATACATACATACATACATACATACATACATACATACATGCATGCATACATGCATACATGCATACATGCATACATGCACACATGCACACATGCAAACATGCACACACATACACAGATACATACATGCACACATACATACATACATACATACATACACACATACATACATACATACAAACATACATACATACATACACGCATACACATACATACAAACATACATACATACATACATGCACACATGCACACACATACACACATACATACTTGCCCACATACATACATGTCCACATACATACATAGATACATACATACATACATACACATACATATAAACATACATACATACATATATACATACATGCATGCATGCATACATGCATACATGCACACATGCACACACATACACAGATACATACATGCACACATGCATACATACATGCACACATATATACATACATACACACATACATACATACATACAAACATACATACATACATACATGCATGAAGAGTTAGAAACCTTTTGTGGTGGCACTGGTGGGCTTTGTAGGGTGGACAGGAACTCCCTCACGTAAGTTCCTCTCGTTTTACTAATGACTGATTCGTACTATAAAAGAATCTCACGAACCTTATCCAATTTTGCGGCTACCCAATATCTTTAAACGCATTTGACTACCGGCAGAACTGTTCAAACATGCAGGGGAAACGACATTAGATTAAATACATCGAATATGCACTGTGATATGGGAAACAGGAGAGTGGCCGGAGGATTGGATGAACTCAATCTTCATCCCGATACCAAAGAAGGGGGATTTAATACAATGTAAAAGCTACAGGACCATAGCATTGGTCGCGCATGGTAGCAAAATTATGCTAAAAATCATACTAGAAAGGATAAGAACAAAAACGGAGTCCGAAATAACAGACGAACAAGCAGGATTCAGACGAGGAAGAGGAACACGCGATCAGATCACGAACCTAAGAATATTAATGTAGAAAATGAATGAACATCAACAACCATTATACAAGTGCTTCGTCGACTTCACAAAGGCTTTTGACAACATATCACACGAGCAATTATGGGTTTCAATGATTGAAATGGGATATCCTATACACATCATCAACTTGTTGACAAAGTTATATGGCAAACAAAAAGCAAAAGTGAGAGTAGCGGGAGGGATGTCAAATGAGTTCAGAGTAAGAAAAGGGGTTAGACAGGGGTGTGTAATGTCACCGTATTTATTTAACATCATGGCAGAAATGGTGATGAGAGAGGTATTGGATGGCTTGGAAGGAGGGGTACAAATAGGTGGAAGAAAATTGATGAACTTGAGATGTGCGGATGATATTGTACTGTTAGCAGAATCTGAAAAAGAGTTACAAGAAATATTCAATCGTCTGGATAACATCGGAAGTGAGAAAGATTTAATGATTAACATGGATAAAACCAAGACCATGACATTAAATGGTAAAACATGCAACATCATTTTGAAAGAGAGCACACTGGAGCAGGTGGATACGTTTCAATACTTGGGATCATTGATAATAGAAGATGCATAGTGTAGCAGAGAGATAAGAGGAAGGATGGCAAAAGGACAAAGTGTTCAGATAGGGATGAAGAAAATATGGAGGAGTCGCAGCATAAAGTTAACCACCAATGTGAGACAAATGAAAGCATTGGTATGGCCGGTGGTTACATATGGCTGCGAAAGTTGGACCATCAAGAAAAGAGATGAAGAAAGAATTGAAGCTTTTGAGATGAAATGCGTAAGACAGATTCTAATGGTATCATGGACTCAAAAAAACAAACGAGTGGGTATTGGAGAAAGGAGACATGGAACGAGAGCTACTTAATCTGATAAAAGGAGGAAATTAACATACTTTGGACATGTGATGAGAAAAGAGGGAAACTGTCTAGAAAAAGAAATCATGCAAGGCACAACACCGGGAGCAAGAAAATGAGGAAGACCAAAGACACGATGGATAGACAATGTGGAAAAATGGACCGGTAGACCACTTGACAACTTACTAAAGAAGACGAGAGACAGGAAGAGATGGAGAAGACTTATTCATGAAGCGACCAACCCTCGGATCGAGGATGGTTAAGACAAGACAAAACTACATGAGTAAGCCTACTATGATTATACATTTTGCGATTTTGTGCTAGTTTATTTGGGTTGCTATGGCTATAGAAACATTCTAAAAACAACTAAATTTCATCAAATACAACACTACCACTACCACTGGGTTAATTGATAACTCCAACACGAGGAGCGAACATAGGTTGTGAGTTGTAATGCATCTTCAAGCTGCAAAGTCGATCGAAATTTTAATTTATTAACGGAAATATACCGATGAATATTCAAATTTTCGCTAGTGCTTTCAATTAGTTCTGGTCATAGTTAATAAAATTGTCAATTGCAGTTACAGTTGTCACTTTTTTAAATTACACATATTCATTTCTTTAACGAATATTCTCCCTCGTATAATTTTAGCGAGAGAATAAAGCTGTTAAATTAACTGTTTGCAACCAAAACGTTTCTATTGCTGAACTTTAACTTCGTGATTGGAAACCCCAGTGATCGTGGATTTCGACGACACCAAATATCATGATGAAGAAGCATAGTCTCAAGAGCATCTAAGACTGAGGAACGTCAGTACGTCGTTCTCACACTGATATCAGTGGAGCGTCCACTGCCATACTCACTCTTCGCACGCACTCGGAAGACGTAGGTCGTATTAGGTGTGAGATTTTCAATTCGAATCTCATCACCGAGCAAGAACTGGTTATTCTTTTTCCCGTACTCAACTATAAATCCGATCACCGCTGTGCCTCCATTCTTTTCTGGTGGAGTCGCTCGAAGGACAACCGCCGTGGGATACGACGAAACCAAAGTCACCAGCCCCGGAGCAACCGGGTAGGTGGCTTTTTGGATAGTTAGTATATTTTCAATGTGTCCCAGTCTGTTGGTCGCTCGACACACGTACTGTCCGTAGATCCAGGGCTCGTCTCTCAATTGAACGTGAACCTGGAGATGGCTGGTCGCTCCGAGGCTGTAGACGTGATAAGTATCGTTGTTCGTGAGTACGATTCCGTTGCGAAGCCACTCAAAGGTTGCCTCTGGCTCTGACAATACCAGACAGGTCATGTTCCGCGTCCTTCCCCTCCAGATATATTGCACACCCGTCTGGTTTTCGTGAACTCGAGGCCGAAACGCCACTTTCAGGCTACACGTGCGTTCGTCCGACCCAATCCTGTTGCGCGCTCGACAGGTGAAATATCCCGAATCGCTCAAGGTGATGTTGGTTATGGAGACTACGAGTATACCACTGTCTGGACGGGTCACTCTTACTCGACCATTGCCGCTATCTCCCAGTTCGTAGTCGTGACTTGAGTCGGATCTGCGTAAGGTTAACTCCGGATGCGGGTCACCTTGGGAACGACATTCAATGAAGGCTGCATCTCTTTCGTCCACGACAAGCTCATTCATCGGCTCAATACACGGAGGAACAAAGACTCTGAGTTGTCCGTTTGTCTTATCATTGCCAACGTCGTTGGACGCACGACACGTGTACCTGCCTGCGTCCAGCCTGTGCAGCGCGATGAAATGGATGTCGCCATTGGAGCTGTTGATGTGGACTCGATCCGTCGACGTGATCGGCATCAAGCTGTCGTCCTTAAAGAACTCGTAGATCGGCGCTGGAGTTCCGCTGGCCCTGCAGGACATTGTAAGTTCATGTCCCTGAGCGCCTTCCGACTCGTTTTTCATCTGATCGGTTATCTCTGGAGGAACGTGAACGACGACGTGGATGTATCGCTTTTCGAAACGTCCGTCATCTCTGACTTCTGCTTTACACGTATAATTTCCGCCATCCGTCTCCCTGATGTCGTAGATGCGCAGGCCCTCTGCCTCCTTGACGAATCGAAAGCCGTAGTTTATTCTATCTCCTTCGTAGAACCAGTCCACTTCCGGAGTTGGAATGGCACTGACTTTGCAGCGGATCAGGGCGTCTGATTGGATTTTTGGATTCTGAACCAACGGTGCATCGTCAAACGTTATGTTTCTGGTCACGATGAGTTCTATGCTCTTACGGAGCCAGTCACCGTGGACTTTTGCCCAGCAGTGGTACTCTCCGGAGTCAGATAGTTGAATGTTCTTGATGTAGAGCTTCTTACGATACCTCTCTACTGACACGTAGATCCTGCCCGTTTCCTCTGTGACATCGATGTTTTGCTTGCCGGTCCAGATGACATTGGAACTGTCTGTACTCCACAATTCTGTGATCCGTGTTATAAAACAAGTGAGCACCGCACCTTGTCCCTCATTCCTTAACAATGTTTTATCGGCTGGCCTAAGAACCAGCTGCTGTCCTAGCAGAAAGTCCACACAAAAGACGAGACCGAAGACAATGGTCCGATCTGGCATCATGTCGGATGTAGAGTTCAATAGACAAGATATTTTCATCAAAGATATTCTCTCTCCCTTTGCCAAACAGTACCATGGCATGTACAGCTTACCAACCACTTCCTAGGCCTATATGGCCTGCGCAACAGACTTTATTGGCTCGAGTTCGATTGTGATAATGAAGATAATCTTTCGGTTCCTGTACGCGAGTCGAGAACACCTGTTGTTATCAATTCGCAGATTCTAATTTGTTTCCAAGTGAAAACATTTTGACTTCTCATTTCCCAACGAATACGACACAAGAGAAAGACCGAAAATCAGATATTGGCCTACGAATAATTGCAAAAGTATGTAAGATAAGCCAAGTTATCTGATGCTGTGATGCGAGGGACTTTAGATGTTCCTTGGGTCTGATATATAAATTATTATGATGAGATGTCAGAGAAGGCCAAGAATTTATTAATTCAAAAAGACTACTCAGTACTCAGTGGCGCTCAAGTGGTATACGCATTGCTTAGAACGGATGTTAGGTAAGCCTAAGGATCATTCGTTCAGAGTTCTATTATTGCCTCGTTCAATGGTGACCTACTCAGAGGCGCACCCGCTGGTACCCAGTCAAACTCCGACGATTTAGAACAGTTTTCAGATACATGTAACAGATGCACGAAGAGTCATCAGCTGATAGAGGACGCAGATCCATAAGATGGTCATTTCATAAGATCGGTCCAAGCACTGAAATGGCGTGACGTCTTTGAAATGTGGACAAGGGGAACTGCAAATTCACCCCGAGATGCAGAACGAAGATTTCTGCGAGCAGCGCAACTTGAGGTGGGTCAATGACTCACACAATAGATTGAGTGGTTCTCTAACTTTCACTACCAGACCCGTTGGAGCACGTCACGCGTATTGTGATCGGACAACACATAAAGCAGCGTAATCGCAAGCAAGATATTACGAGGCAAGTGGACCGAAAGACAGTTTTTTTCTACGACTCATTAAGTTCATTGTGTATATGGAGCGCTCTTTCAGCATATTCAAAAATCCGGAGTAGATATCTGGGGTCATCTATTTGATTTAGCGATAAATGTTTAATGCTTTCGAGGCGTGCGTAACCGAGAATGATATGGTAGAGGGTCATTGTCTGTGATACTAGGTATCAGATAGACTGCAATCGTTAGCCTACATAATGACCCAAGAGAAATATTAACAGACAAGCATGCAAACAGACAATAAGTTTATCCTAATAAAGAATGAGTTGAGGGAAGTCTTATGACAGCAATTATACCATTGCTGTGACGTCTTACCACATTGTTGACTCATTGGTGGATAACGTTTACCTACTCATCTACCTACAGGGATATGGCTAGTTTCTTAGTCCTAAAGGGTTGTTCCGTTTGACGCATCAGGGTGTTTTCGGTGATCTTATCGTTTGTCATTGCTTCTCGTCATCGGCAACACTACAACGCATTTTTACCTTAATACGAGTTTTAAAATTGTTTTTCGTTTTGCTTTTTTTGCCTTTCCATGTTTGCTTAAAGTACACATTGAAATTTTTATATGCACAAATTATTTGCAAAGTGGTAGGTCTACATGATATCATATTAATAAGAATTCCTAGATGTTTAATTATGTGCATGCCCAAAGTCTTGAAGTGTGATGCGGGTAATGCAGATAATATATTTCAAAAACCTATTATTTTGGAAGAGGCAATTGTCGTCTTCTGGAGAATCTTCCCATTGATGATCTCAGTGGTTCTTACCACCTCCTTCTGCAGACCGTTGATCTGGAGGATGTCGATTGTGGTTGAATCCTATGAAAGTGAGCTGATTTTATAGATTCCAACCACACTCCATCACGAAAATTCACTAAGAAGACCAATTTATATATATATATATATATATATGCCTAGACTAAAAAATAGCATCTTTTGTGGACAGCATGGTATTAGTCAAATGCATCCAAATCACAAGAATATGACAATTGCAGAAAAACGGTAGGTGATAAAAAACAATTTCCTATCAGATTCTTTGCTCTCCAGACTACTCAGAGACATCCTCTCACGTTTATTCAGTTTAATATGGTTGGAATCTTCATAAATGGGCTCTAAGTCAATTTTGTACACAGATCATTTTTGAATGGAATACTCGTTAATTCGTTTATGCTATATTATTTCCTCATGATCCTTCTTTTAATCGATATTCACTTAACATTCCATTTGCTCAATCGTTTGCACACAACATTATGTAGCGTTTCTCAATAATAGATGCCTAGCTCTTTGGAATTGTTGTGGTCGAAACAGGAAATGGTCAAAAGAGCTGATCGAGAGACCGCGATTTGACAGTTGAATTCAACTAAACTTATTTCTTTGCTGATTCTTAAGCGACTGTAAGAAGAACAGGCAACAGGTATTCACAAGACAAAGTCTATCAACAAATACTCCTACGATTTGGACAATGAGCGTGTAGAGAGAAAGCCAGTTAGTTGACCGAATCTCACACATTGCGCAACATGCGAAATTAAAATGAGAAACTAACAGAGGCAGACCGAGGCTAGACTATACAGATAATATTTATAAGGACATGACATCACTTGAAATAGCAATGAGGGAAGCAGTGGAAAGCTTCTGAGTAGATTACTTGAAGGGACGCTATATTAAATTCACATTGATTGATTGATTGACTGATTGATTGATTGACGATTGAGCAGGGACAATGGGTATCATCTGTCTGTGCACATCCTCGCTAAATGTCTTGCGCCAGAAATGACGACGAAGAACACTATTCATTAAATGAAGCATAAGGAAACCTTATTTATCAAAGAGAAGCGTATTATTTTCACCAGACATCATGGTTATTTTAAACCGCAGTATTCGCCAGATGTCGATAATGGAATGAAACTCGGGCAATTTATTATTTTTAGTTGATGGTTAATGCATGATGGGGTGAAAATGAGATGGTGATTGAAACAAGGTGTTCGATAAGGTTATGGTAAGAATTAAGATGATAGCCGCATTGCGACAAAACCAACAATTATGCGAGGATGTTCAAAAAACAATGGTCGAAAAAATGATGATAAAAACGATGACGGAATTAAGATTATGGTCAACGGGAAGATTGTATGAGAAGAGAAATTGGGATCAAGAGATGGATTCAGACAACGCTCATGATATCCAGCTACAGTTCAACAGCTCCAACACAGAGACCGACAATAGGGAGAGACACGCACAAATTCGGACACCAAACAGTCAAACACAGATGCAGACTGCAAGAGACAGACACAGACATAGACAACAATGAACAAACACAGATGCAGACAGCCAGAGACAGACACAGACAGAAAGAGACATACACATATAAAGACAACCTAGAGATGATGCATCACTCATTTAGCTCAGTCTTGATAACCAGCTAAAAGGTGAAGAATTCATCCGAATTCGAACTCTGAACACCCGAATACCGAATGAGAAATAACTATAGTCTACAGCTGGACAGTCTTTCTTCGATACACTAAATGATGTGCGATATGTCTTCTGGAGACATTGCAGCCATTGCAACGTTAAGGGATAAGAGGATTGCCGCGAATGTGATCAACAATCTATATTGATCGCAACGCTGCTGACGCCCGTCTCTTTGCCTGTGCTCTACACAAATCTTGTCATGCATGTCACATTAAGTGTACTCGATACACCACGCGGCCTCTGAATCATAAGTTCCCAACCGTGAACTCCGTCATAACATGCCTCCTTGCTAGAATGTCATGCTGAAAGCCTTTTATATGGGTATTTAAGCTATTCACTGTTACCTCTGCGACGTATCCTAATTCTCCTCCCCTATGCTTTCCCTCAATATTCAATAGCATCTCTCCCACAATTATTTGAGTAATTTATGAATTTGCGCTAGTCAGTTTGGGTCATAATTTTTTTTTCGCATTCAGCTTTGGTTTGCTATTATTTTCTTTTCATTGGAGGATAATCACGTTCGAAATTACTTACGTAACCTTTCCTGACTGGAGTGGACATGCACATTGACTTTATTATGGAAATAGGGATTAATGCTAGCTAGAGTATGTTGGTTATGGTCAATGGTCATGGTTAATAATAATTATTGTTAATTGCAGTTACAGTGTTCATTAAAGAAAATTTTATTTCGTTGATTTTAATCTCGTAATTTTGTTTTCATTAATTACGTTTAATTTTACTTCTTTTTTTAATTTAAAAATCAAAATTTCCTTAACGAATATTTTCGCTAGCATATAATCGCTCGCGAGAATAACACTGTGTAGAATTAATCATTTGCCACCGAAGCATTTCTATTTCTGATGGGCAAACCTCCAGTAGCTAAGGACAACTCCGACACCAAGAATCCTTATGGTTCGGTGCCCATTGGAAGAAACGTTGTCTCGACAGAATATCTACGATTGAGGAATGTCATCTGTAGTTACGCTGATTTCAGCATAGCGTCCACTGTCGACCTCATTCCTGGCACTCACTCTGAAGACATAGGTTGTGCTTGGTCTGAGATCTTTAATTCGAATCTCATCACCGAGAGAAAACTCTTGCACCTTGTCCTCGAACACGACACGAAATCCGATCACCTCCATGCCGCCAACCTCTTCCGGTGGAGTCGCTCTAAGGACAACCGCCGTGGGATACGATGTGACCAACTTCACCAGCCCCGGAGCATCCGGGGCACGACTCTTTGAAGACTTATCTCCGTTTCCATCTGTCCGAGCTTGTTGGTCGCTCGACAGACGTACGGACTATATATCCAGGACTGGTCGTTATATCTCACGTGAACCTGGAGATGGCTGGTCGATCCGAGGTTGTAGACGTGATAAGTTTCGTTGTTCGTGAGTACGACTCCTCTTTGAAGCCACTCAAAGGTTGCCTCTGGTTCGGAAGATACCCGACAGGTCATGTCCCTCGTCTTGTTTGTCCAGATGTACTGCAAATGCGTCTGGTTTTTGTAAAATCGAGGCAGAAATTCCACTTTAAAGCGACCGGTGCGTTCGTCAGACCCAATCCTGTTGCGCACTCTACAGACGAAACTTCCGGAATCGCTCGGGGTAGTGTTGGTTATGGAGATTAGGAATTGACCCTGTGCTGGACTGGTCACTACTACTCGACCGTTGTCGTTCTCTCCCAGTTCGTAGTCGTGACTCGCGCCCATTCTGCGAAAGGTCAACTCCGGAGACGGAACACCTTCTGAAAGACATTCAATGATGGCCGTTTTCCCTTCGACCACGATCACCTCTTTCAGTGACTCAACAGACGGAGCAACAAAGACTCGAAGTCTGCCGATGGATCTGACATTGCCAGCGTCGTTGTACGCACGACACGTGTACCTGCCCTGGTCCGTTCCGTCAAGTGGGCTGAAGCGAATGTCACCAATGGAGATGTCGACGTGGATTCGATCCGTCGACCTGATCGGCTCCGAGCTGCCGTCCTTAAAGAACTCGTAGAGCGGCGATGGAGCTCCGCTGGCCCTGCAGGACATCGTGAGTTCCTGTCCCTGAACGCCCTCCTTCTCGTCTGTCAACTGCTCGGTTATCTTTGGAGGAATGTGAACGACGACTTCGATGCTTCGCTGAGCTAAGCGTCCTTCGTCTTTGTCTTCCACTCGATACGTGTAGTTTCCGTTGTACTTCTCCTGAATGCCTTTGATCCGCAGGCCGTCCGCTTCCTTGATGAATCGGTCGTCATAGCGGATCTTTATTCCCTTGTAGAACCAGTCCACGTGTGGAGTTGGAATGGATGTTCCTATAGCCCTCGTAAGCGTATTACCTGTCGGCACCAGAACCACCTCCTGCCCTAGCAGAACGTCCACAAGGAAGACGAGTGCAAAGACAATAGTCCGATCTGGCATCACGTCGAAGGCAGAGTTAATTTAACAGCCAAGGAAGACAAAATTATTTCTGTAAAGAAATGCTATACTCCTATTGCAAAGCACGCATAGCCTACACGCAGCAGACTTCACAGGGCTTGAGATTAATCGCCATAACCGGATAATCTCTGTGTTTTTGTACTTGACTCGAGAACACCTGTTGTGATAACGCCACAAAATATAATTTTTGTCCAAGTGTGAAAGTCTAAAATTTTCATTTTTTCAAACGAACGTGACACAAAAAATTGGCCAAAGAATCTTAGCTAATGTAAGCCTAAGTAACGCCATGAGAAGATGTCAGATAGGCCGATGAATCTGATATTGTGACGAGATGGATGTCAGATAAACAAAGATCTGAAATCTGAATAATTGCGAAGGGATGTCAGATAAGGCCAAGAAATCATTGATTCATATCCAACATTTAAATAGCACAGTGGCGTCCAGATATATGGGGCTCTGGAGGCAACTGCCTCCAAATTCATGCAGAGGGGGATATTTTTGAGTGTTTTAGGGGAATATCCTGCCTTAATGGCACTTGGGACCGGGGGTGTTTGCCTACATTACTCAAGGGGGGATTGACGCCTCTGAACTAGCACGTATTCAAGAAAATAACTCAGCGGCGCTCAAACGCGTGATTAACGCATTATTTAGAATGGATGTCCGATGAGCCAAAAAATCTGTTTACGCATTATTATTCATTCGTATAAGGGTTCTTGTACTGTTCCCAACAAAGACGACTTACAGGATGCGTGTTAAAGGTGTATGCAGAATCCCCGTCAGACCATCAGTTAATAGATCTTGCCGATTTGAAGGAAGGCTATTCTATATGGTCTGCCCACACACTGAAAAGGCGCAAGTCGCGTCTTTGAAGTGAGCGCAAGGGTAACTACAGGTTCCCATCGTGATGCAGAAACAAAGATTTCGGCGGTGTCCCAAGCCTGTGGTGGGCAATAGCACCCGCAAGTGGGCTGGGGCGCTCCCTAACTGACGCCGCCAAGCGAATTTCCTGATCCCAAATTCAATACGTTGGGAAACAGGAAGCCGGTGTAGCACGTCACGCATATAATGAACGGGTGTCAGATATAGCAGCGTTATCGCTTTAACAATATTACAAAGAAAGTACACAGCAAGATCATTCGATGGAACTTGTGTATGTTCATGCGTTTAGTAATTTACATAGCGCATTTTCGGCATTTTCAAAAATACGCCAAGTCCTGGTAAGTCAATTTTAAATAACGATAATGGTTCCGAAGTGTGTCTAACCGAGGAGGACACGACAGAGAATCAGGTCTGTGAAACTAAGTATCAGAAAATATTACAATCGCTTGCTATTTGTTATAATGCCTCAAGAGATACGTTGACAGGCAGACAGACAGACAGACAGACAAATAGACCAAACGTTGCGTTCTATGAATGCGAGCTGATTTAATAGTTCTGCCGTAGTCCATCGTGATTCATGACTAAGCATACCTAAGCATGTCTAATCCTTTTCTAGGTGTTCATTGCATATCGTACCTTGACTTAAAAACAAGATACCTTGTTAGGGTCACATGTTGACAATATGAATCTAATTCACAAAATATGGCAATTACTGCAGGATAACGTTAGGTGATTGAAAAATTTCCAAAAAAATCCCATGCTCTCCAAACTGTTCAATGACATCCTTTCAAGTTTATTCAGTTCAATCTAGTTGCCACCGTAGTGCACCAATGCAGGGCAATGCAGGAATATGTTGAAACTAGCTCGCAACTGCTGATTCTCGTTAATAATTTAATTGTCTTTCGTTCGTATGTTCATTCTCTATTATTATCTCATCATCCCTCATTGTTTTATTGTTTATTTTTCTTTCTTTTTTCTTTTTCCGTTAAATTTGTTCGTTTACTTCTACAAAACACTAGTATATCGCCTTCAATAAAAGATGCGAAATAGTCTCTTTGGAAATTGTTGTTGAAAGCAGGCAATGATTGCAATTACTGCTGTTTGTTAGTTTAATCTCAATTCAATTCAATCAAATCAAATCAACTTTATTGCTTTCCCAAAAGAACACAGCAAAGCCAAAATAATGTTCAAAAAATAGCATATGCATAAGTTAACAAGTCATTAGAGAACTAGTTTGTGGAACATCACATCAGTAAGTAATGGGGATACCCCAAAGGAAAAAACCGTTCCGGTATCAGAGGTCGCCCAATTACATCAGTAAATACCACAGGAAGCAAATGTGTATAGCAATCTTACCTAACAACTAAGATAGCCAATTCAATAGATTCTACATCCTACATGTATGTCCTGATATTCATTCAAGGGTACCGGAAACAACTTCATCACATAATGCAGACATTAGAGACTGAGTATGCAGCCACAATTAAACAGACAAACTGGACTATGCTTTCAATAAGAAGTTCTTTTAACTTACACTTCAACAGTTGGAGCGTTGGTAGGTTGGTCAGTTCTAGTTTAACTATAACTTCTCTGCAGATGTTTAAAGACACCAGGTATTCAAAAAAGTCTGCGAGACATAGTTGTTCAACGTAGGTTCCCATTGTTTGGATATGTTGACAGAACAAATACCAGTTGACCGAATAACACACAATGCGCTACATGCAAGACAACACTGAAAATCAACATAGACCTGTTTGGTTGGGCTTTTGGGGTGGCAGAAGCTAGAGGCCATGTGTGGCGGCCACTGATCGAGCTCCTAGGGTGGAAAAGAGAAAAAAGGCCGGGTGTTGTAGGGCCTCAGAGTGGGCAGGAACTAGATGCCCTGAAGGAATTATCCGCCAGTGGTATAGGCCTAGTGCCTCCCTGGGATATTAACCTTTATCTACTAGACTACTACCTCTTTGGTTCACCTGAAGTATTTTTCTTTATCCACTCCCTCATTTGAGGCTCGTTGCAGCGCTGCTGACCAAGGTTCTTTATCTGCGTTCTACACAAATATTGTCATGTGTTGTATCAGTCGCTACCGCCCAAAAAGTTTTCTCGCTACAAAAGCGGCCCTGGAACTATGAGTTCCCAGCCGTCAGCTCCCTGTGTCTGGCAGTTTGTCTCAGAAATGCTTTCTTGGTGGTATGTCATAAAAGCCAGATCTGGCTATTTGGGAACTTCATATTTACCCTTTGCGACTCATCCTAACCCTCCACCCGTATCTTATCCTCGATATTCAATAACATCTCTCCCAAAAATTTTATTAAATTATTTCTTGATTTAAGCTTGCCATGTGAGTGCTTCTCATTAGAGAATATTTGTTTACCTACGTGTGTCAGTTCCCATCAGCGACACTAACACCGCTGACGATGCGCGAAATTTTATTAATGACTGATTCATGCACGAATATAGATTATCTCACTTTTGTGGCAGCCGACATTTTGACTACATGCTTACTATGACTACACATTTTTTCGAATTTGCGCAAGTCAATTTGGGCCAGAGTTCGGTTCGGTTCGGTTAGGGTTGGGCCGCGTCGGGCCGTGGTCACGAAATCTGTAGATTAGGCGGGTCGGGTCAAGGTCTCGGCGGGTCTGGTTTCAAACCTGGAACCGTTCGACCCACCAATCTTTTGCAGAGCTTAATTCTCAACTCTGTGCTATTCATAATGTTAATCAGCTACAATCAAATAAAATGTTTATGACGAAGGAATTCGCCCAGAAACGTAGGGTAACAGTGGGCCTAAATCTGTTCCTTTTTACACCAAACTCGGTTCTAGCTGACGTATGGAATAATTCTAATCAATTTATGAAAATAACGAAAGGTCAGCGGATTTATTACAAGCGTGTGAGTTAGCTGAAAATGCATCGCTGGGATATGCGCGCCAGACTCTTACGTACCCAAAAATATCCGGAATTTCTCTACATATATTTACGGAGAAAGTAAGTTTAGGCCAGAATAAATGGAATAGATGATGGGTATCATTTTTCTTCCCTGATACGTTCTAACAAATCAATATTATGATCATATATGCCGGTTTGACTGTGCTGCGTTTTTACGATACCATGTCAATGACTGGTTCGCTGCAAATAAGTTACCTTTGAATTTATCAAAAACTAGTTCGGGTTGAATTGGGTCGAGAGTTCTTTTATGAATTGGTCGGGTCATGAAAATTAGAGCTGTCTACAACTCAGATTTTGACCGCAATCGCTATAGAAACATTTACAAAATAACTAAATGTTATTAAATGAGCAATTACTACTACTACTACTACTACTACTACTACTACTACTACTACTACTACTACTACTACTACTACTACTACTACTACTACTACTTCCGCTATCACTACTTCTACTGCTACCACTTCCAATGCAAATACAGATTGGTTAATTGACAAATCCATCATCTGTAGTGCGCTTATTAATTTGCTAGTTGTGATGCATTTCACGTACTAATGATGGTCGACATTTTTATTTATTTAACGAATATGTAACGATGAATTCCACTAGTGTTTTGTTATGGTCATAGTTAACTTAATTGCAGTTATAGTTATCATTAGACAACTGTTAATTTCGTTAATTGTAACTTCCTATTTTAACTTATAAATGTTCAATTTCTTTAACGAACATTCACGCTGGCGAATAAATGCTAGCGAGAATAACTACGTATTAAATGAACTTTTTACGTCCCAAATATTTCTATTGCTGAACTTTAACTTCGTGATTAAGAACTCCAAGTGATCGGGGATCTGGTCGACATCATTGCAAACATCCTGATGCATCGGTGCCCCATTGCAAGAAACATAGTCGCAGCAGCATCTAAGATTGAGCAGCAGTCGACACGTTGATTGAAATGAAGTTTCCAGGACCGACCGCATTGAAGGCACGCACTCGGAAGCTGTAGCTCGTGTTTGGCCTCAGGTTGCCAATTCGAATCACATCACGGACATTGAACTCCTTTGTCTTGTTACCATACTCAACGCGAAATCCGCTCACCTCAACGCCACCATCCACTTCCGGTGGAGTCACTCGAAGAGCAACCGCTGTGGGATACGATCGGACCAACACCACCCGCCTCGGAAGACTCGGATTGATGCCTCTCGTAAGATGTTTTTCCGTTTCCACATATCCGAATCTGTTGGTCGCTCGACAGACATACGGACCATAGATCCAGTAATGGTCAATATTTCGAACGTGAACCTGGAGATGACTGGTCTCTCCGAGGTTGTAGACGTGAAAAGTATCGTTGTTCGTGAGTACGATTCCGTTGTGAAGCCATTCAATTGTTGCCTCTGGCTCTGACGATACCCGACAGGTCATGTTCTGAGTTTTGTTCTCCCAGATGTAATGCACATTTGTCTGGTTTACGTAGAATCGAGGCTTAAACTCCACTATCAACCAACCGGTGCGCTCATCCGAACCAACACTGTTGCGCACTCGACAGGCGAAAGTTCCGGAATCGCTCGGGGTAGTGTTGGTTATGGTGACCACGAGTTGACCACTTGCTGGACTGGTCACGACTATTCTACCATTGTCGTTATCTCCCATTTCGAGGTCGCGACTCGAGTCCATTCTGCGGAAGGTCATCTCCGGTGTCGGGTCACTGTGGGAACGACATTTCAGGATTGCTCTGCTACATTCGGACACGACCAAATCGTTCAGCGGTTCAATACACGGAGGAACTAAAACTCGAAGTCTTCCGACGGTTGTGACATTGCCAGCGAGGTTGTACGCGCGACACGTGTACCTGCCCTTGTCTGGTCCGTCAAGAGGGCTGAAACTAATGACGCCAGCGGAGCTATTGACCTGGATTCGATCCGACGATACTATCGACTCCGAACTGTTGTCCTTAAAGAACTCGTAAAGCGGTGAGGGAGTTCCAAAGGCCCTGCAGGACATCGTGAGGTTCTGTCCCTGAGCGCCCTCTGAATATTCTGCCATCTGCCTGGTCAGCTCTGGAGGAATGTGAACGAAGACTTCGATGTTTCGTTCAGCGTACCGTCCGTCTTCGTCGATCTCTGCTCGACACGTGTAGTTTCCGCTATCTATCGGGCCGACAATGGGGATGCGCAGGCCGCGTGCATCCGTAAAGTGTCGGTCAGTGTCTTTGCGGAACCTTCGCCCTTCGTATAACCAGGTCACTCGCGGAGTTGGAATGGCGCTGACGTTGCATAGAATCAGGGCGGTTGAGTACACTGTGAAATTCTGAACAGATGGGGCGTAGTCAAACGTTATGTCTTTGATGACGATGAGTTTGATGTTCTTTTCGTACCAGCAGTCGGTTCTGTCGCATAGGCCTACACAACGGTACCAACCGGCGTCAGATTCTTGGATTCTGGTGACGTAGAGTTTCAGGCGATCCCCTTGTATTGTCACGTAGACCCTGCCCGTTTTCGCTGTTACCATTTCGTATCTCGCGTTCTTCCAGTGTATAGTGATATTGTCGGGTATCAACTCAGCGGTGGTCAGATTGACGTAACAGCTGAGCACCATGGATTTTCCCAAAGCCCTCAAAAGCGTCTGACCTGCCGGCATCAGAACCAGTTCCTGTCCTGAGAGAACGTCCACAAGAAAGACAAGAGCGAAGACAATGGACCGATCTGGCATCATGTCGGCAGAGTTCAACAGCCAAGCAAAACAAAATTTAATTTCGTCCAAGAAATGTTCTTTCCGATTGTCGGACAGTGCCGTGTATAACGTAGCAACCATCTCATATATAACCTGCAAACCAGAGTTCATAGAGCTTGCGATTAATTGCTTTTCTGCGAGATAATCTCGGGGTTCTTGCACTTGAGCCGAGAACACCTGGACCCATATGCATAGCATTGTAATAGCCTATTCGCTGAATAAGGCTTACAGCCAAAGTAACTATTCTCCGAATAGGCTGTCGTCTTCGTTGAGCGAGAAATAACCGTGGAGTAGTTGCATCTGACATAACGTTCGCGAGACTATGCTTGACGCTGGGTTTACGGTAATGATTTCACTGGGTAATGATAATTACGCATGCGCAAAGATTTTTATAGCGCCTAATTAAGATTGCAATGGCTAACATACAAAGTCTTAAATCACATTTTCTGGAAATCAATAAAATTAATTAATTACACATGCATGTTACATTACAAAAAGCTCATCAAATTAATGTCAAAGTAAACTAGATGGCATTTTTTAATGAAATTAATTATTACTGCATGGCCAAAGGCAAAAAGCTTCTACTCGGCAAATCGGCACATCATGTGCCACATCGCCAGCCATTTTGTCACAATAGCCTATTCGCTGAATAAGGCTTACAGCCAAAGTAACTGTTCTCCGAATAGGCTGCCGCCGTCGTTGCTATGCATGAGCGAGAAATAACCGAAATAAAAGCTTAGTAGTGTTTTGTCATGGTGAAAATGGAAGGCATAATAAAATGTATTATCTTCCGTAGATCTAGAGGATTGCGGTGATCTAGAATCATCTAAAAGCATCATAAACTTCGTCGAATGCGACGAATCATAACAATGGTCGCCATTTTGGTTAGAGTCCTATTTTGGAATAACGGACTTACACCTAAGGTCAACCAGTAGTAAATTTATGTCCAGCGTAACGCACAATTCCAGCCTCATGTAGTTTTACTCGTTACGCCGGCGTAGACCAGTTTTATGTCAGAGGTAAGAGTTACACCCTGGCTATTCCAAGCCCATGTATATGGGTCCTGTTGTAGTCAAATCACAGATTCTAACTTCTCTCCAAGCTAACGGTTTTCATTTTCAGTTTTCCAACTGAATGTGACAAGAGAGATAAACCGAAGAATCTGATATAAGCTTGCGAATTATTGCGAGGTGGTATCAGATAAGCCGAAGAATCTGATGTTGTTATGCGAAGGACGTCAGGTATGGCAGAGATCTGATGCATGAATTTTTATTAAGGGATATCAGATAAGGGAAAGAATTTATTTATTCAAGAAAACTAATCAGTGGCTCTCGAATGTCATATATTCATTATTATGAGGGCATGTCAGATAAGCCAAAGAATCTGATAAAACCCTATTATTTATTCATTCAATGTTATTTTTCAGCGCCCGTTCAAAGATAACCAACTCAGAAGCGTCCCAGCTCTACACCAGTTTTCAGGTGCTGTAAAAGGTGCATCCATCCAGAGTTTAGAGCTAAGAGAGGATGGAGATCTGTTAAGTAAGGTTATTCCATACGGTCGGCCAAGCCACTGAAAAAACATGACCGTGCGTCGTGGAAGTGGGAGCAAAGTTAACTACAAGTTCACCTCGAGATGCAGAAGCGAATATCTCTACGGGCAGCCAAGACTGAAATGGGGGCAACAAAGCTCTAGCAAGTAGGCTAGGGCTATTTCTAGCGTTCACCACCAGACCCAGACCGAGATCTATCCTAAATTCATTGCGCATGAGCAACACAAGCTCAATGTAGCACGTGACGCTTATTACGAATGGACGTCAAATTAAGCAGCGTAATCGCTTGCACAATAATTATGACAACTATTAACAAGGAAATTATCCAGCAGATCATTTTAGGGTCATGTGTCTAGGCATTCATATGGCGCTTCTTCGGCAGATTAAAAAATTCGCCAAGTCTGAATTAATCTATTTTATATCGGACGATAATGGTTTGTAAAAGTGTGCTTAACCGAGAAAGACGCGATAAATGGATGATCAGGTCTTTGAGACTAAGCATCTGACTGACTTGTTGGCCTATAAAATACAATAATGCCTAAAGAGATATATTGACTTACAGACAGAAAGCACACTACAGACAAAATGTTACATCATATGAATACGAGTTGATTTCATAATTTCCTGTCGAAGTTCATCACGACTGAGCACGTCCAGGCATGTCTATGCCGTTGATAGATTTTCATTGGATGTTGTGAAACTACACCAATAGTTCGTCCAGGCATACCTGAAGAAATAATTACCCATTTTTGTGTGTGCAACATATTTGTTGAATGAACCTAAATAATGAAGTTATGACAGCCTCAGAAAACGGTAGATAATAAAACAATTTCCAATGAGATCTTTTATTTTCCAGACTATTCAAAGACATCCGTTAAAGTTAAAAAAAATTCAATCTAGTTTCTTTAGTTGAGCAATCATCCTCGGCAACACAGGGATCCTTTGAATCGTACTCACAATCGCTGTTATGCATAGTGATTTAAAAAAAAATTGTATTCTCGTTAAATCATTTATTCTCCATCGTTCGAACCTTAATTTATTTTTATATCCTCATGATCCTTCTTTCCTTTATTCTCTGCCTTCCTTTATTCAGTTTTTATTCCATTTGCTCGGTCGTTCGTACAGTGCATTTATATAGCGCTGATTCATATTGTAGCTGATAAATTAGCTTTTTAGATTTATTGTGGTCGAATGGAGGCAATGATAAAAACTGCTGAGAGGCCGAAAGTTGAGAGTTAAATTATTTCTATATTTCTTCGCTGATTTGTCTAGGGACCGTCTACGTGAACTAAAGGTTCAAATCGCAAGTAAATAGAGAGAGTTTGGATTGGATACTATTCATTCCATGAAGGAGCGTTTTATTTCACAGTTGGAGAATGGAGAGGCATAATGTTTGAAATGTTTCAAGATATTGTTACCAAACACTTTTTAAAATGTAATGATTCTGCCAGAGCCTTTCATCTTGAGGAATTCATAACAAATGTTATATTCATATTTTCTCCATTTGCCTTCGTTCTACTATGTAGTTTATAGTCATAATTACTTTTTGATAATTATAATAAAATTTGTATGACATTCTAGACATCTGGTTTTTCGGGGATGTAGAGCCTAGTGACGTCATACTTGAGTCGGTCATGACATTTGTGACGACGTGCGACGAGGGAAGGGAGTCAATAATTGTCAAAAAATCGAATGACGTCACTTATGGACGGCCCCTTATGCGACAGTACGAAGAACATGCATCAGGTATTCAAACAAGTCTGCTAGAAAAAGTCGTTCAAGTAAGACTCCGATGGTTTGGACGTGGAGAGAGAATGCCAGTTGGCAGAATCCCATGGAATACGATGCACTACATGGAATATTCAAATCTTAAAGAAATAGAGGTAAAACAAAACGATGCTGGATAGGTAATATCGATAACGACGTGACATCACTTGGAAAAACACTGACTAGAGCAATGACTTTGGCAAATGACCGAGAACAAAGGAGGTCATTTATTCGTGCACATCCCCGTCTAGTGGCTTACGCCAGGAATTGACGATGGTGACGACGACCCCTCCCCCAAGTGATGGAGGGAAATCCCCGGTCTCCAGTGTTAGTAAGGTAAGATGTTCCCCCTAAGACTAAAATATTATCCCCCACCTGAAATTGGAGGCATTTGCCTCCAGATCCCCCACCCCCTATGTGGACGCCCCTGATGACGACGAGGAAAATTAGTGATTTACTGAAGCAAAAGAAATGGTCATCGGTTTCCAGAAATGGTTTGTTCTAGATCTGGCTATATCTTCACCCTTACCCCTGATGCTTATCCTAATTCCCTATGCTCCCCTCGTAAATCAATATCATCTCTCTTGCAATTTTTGCTTAGTTTTAATAACATAATCGTTAGTTTTTATTCGACTAGTGCTTCTCGTTGAAGGATAAATTCACGTTCTTACTTACTTGCCTAACATTACCTCTTTGCACCAGCACCGCCGATGAAGCGCGAATAATTTGTGACTGATTCGTACTTGATATATACCTCCATACATGGTAATAGTTGAAGAAACTCCGTCACTGTTCGCGCTCTCACAGTGTCAGTCCCAAACCTTGATAAAGAAGGAGGGCAACGCTAACGATCTTTCCTGTCATACAGTGTGGTTCAATCGAAAGTACTAATATGCGTAGTTAGCGGTTTTGGTTTGAGTAATTGTCGCAGTTGCAGTCATACCTGTTGCTAGGTTAGAGTTGCCATGGGAAGTTCTGTGCGTTTGCCAGCGCTTCTGCTTAATGAATATTCATTTACTTACTTACGTTACTTTTTAGATATAGTTATAGTTGCTAAGGGGTCGAATCTAACTGTTGGCAGCCATGCAAGGCAACATTACGTTACGCATTTCATGGCAACAAATGCAATCGCCAAGCAAAAGAAGGACTAGTTAACGTTACGGAAGATAGGGGCATGGAATTCTAATGCTCTACGGCTCCCCAATTATGAGTTCAAGACATCAATATTCTATGTTGCGGTCTGACCATGTTGCCTTTTTCGGACATCAGAATTTGATGGTAAAAAAAATTGGTAAAATTAGAACTAGAGGGTCGAGTCGGGTCGAGTCTGGTCCTGCTCTTCATGGGTCGGGTCAAGTCAGATATTTGACTTCAGAAATAGCGTGGGGTACATTTTGGATGGGTCGGGTCGTATCATGACAATTAGACCCATTTTGAACTCTGTGGCGGATAAGCCATAGAATCTGATGTTGTGACGCGAAAGACTTTAGATAAGCAGAGATCAGATATAATAATATGAAATAATAATATTTTTACAAAAAGATGTCAGATAATGCACTACATGGACGATTCGATGGACAAAGCAGACCATGACTATGTTGGATAGATAATATAAATTGAAAGAATTTTAGTTATTTCGAAATCATAAGTAAAGTCAAGAAAGCAAACCAACTCAGTGATTTTGTAAGACACTAATTATGTTTCCAAACAACTCTGCTGGACAAGTCATTCAAAGAAGACTCCGATGGTTTGGACAAGTGGGTAAAGATTGGTTATGGTTTTGGTTATGGTTATGTCAGCTGAAGGAATCACATACAACGCACAACAAGCAAGCTTTAACTGTAAAGGTTGTATAATGTATAAATTATGTGCCCAGTTTATATAGCCAAAAGAGCAAGCAGATCTGAAGGAAGGTTATGCCATGTATTACGTCCCAACCACTGAGCCATGTTGGATAGATAATCTAAATAAAGACAAGAATCCCTTGCAATAGAACTGAGGGAGCTGACCTTAACAAATTACCAATGACAATGAATGTCATTTATTCCTGCATATCCTATCACATGATGCGCCATAAATTAAAGAGAACCGATTATTATCCTCCCCACACATTGTGGTTATTATAAACAGCCTAATTCGCCAGATGGCGATAGTTGTACAGAACACCGATATATATTTTTAGTGTTGGTTTGAAAATGGTTCGGACATGGTGAATCCCGTAAAAAGATGATAGTAAAAATAAGATGGGGTCAAAATAAGATCATGGCTGAAACAAGATGGTCGAAAAGATGATCTTGAACTGATATGGTCGAATTGAGATTATGGCTTTAAGACGACAAGACCAAAATAAGATGAAGATCAAAATAAGATGATAGACGAAACAAGATGGCCGAAAAGATGATGAAATAAACGATGATGGTCAGCATAAGATGGTGGAGAAAATATGCTGGTGACCGTATTAAGATGACGGTCAACGGATGATTGTTGGAAGACATAGATAGAGATAAAGAGACCGTTTCAGACAAAGTCCATGATATCCATCTACAGATCAACAGATATAAAGACCACCAGAGAACAGCACAGAGATCGAGACAGAGAAAGACAAGTGCAGATACAAACAGGATGAGACAAGCACATAAACAAACACAGATACTGACAGCAATAGATCAATACGGATACATGCAACCACAGACACAGGCAGCAGGTGATAATAATACGTCACTCATTTGGCTAAATCTTATCTTCTGTGCAGGACCATTTGCAAATTATCTGTTGGGTTTTTTAGGCAAGGGCCGCCAATTTTGCAAAATTAATATAAATCATTCTTTGCAAATTCATAAATGAAACAATGTCGGCTTATTTTTTAATTCATATTAATCCTAGCAACTTTCTAAATAAATATTCAAACCACTGATCATTTATTCGTTGACTGACAGTGGTAGTTAATAAAATATATAAATCATATATGTAATATTAATACTTAAGTGAAAAACGCAAAAAAGCAACCTAAAATAAAAAAGAGCAAATGACCTCATTTTAACCGCCACTACAATATTATGGGTCAAAGGGTCGCCAAAATGTAGCTTTGCTTAGTGCCTCCAAATGTCTAGAGACGGGATTGCTTCAATGAATTATCCTAATTCGAAACCTGAACGCCAGCGAAAATCAAATGTTTCATCAGTCAACCTTTCGTACATTCCCCTGTAAAGATCATTCTTGGCAACAATATATAATATGCCTCGTTTTGATGTGCTTACTAAAATGTGCCTTATAAACGTCCTACCGTATACATACGCGCTAGTCAATATAGATCTTAGCATTAAAACAGAACAAGTCTGGCTTCGATACGCCAAATTATGTTGGACCTGTCTTCTGGAGCCAAGCCAGCCATTTCAACATTTAGGGATCAGAGGATTGCAGCGAATGTGATCAATAATTTTTCTGTATGGCTAGTGATTCTTTGAAAATGACTATCGAGGGGATGCAGTGACGAAACGAGCTGAGAGGATGCAGTCTGGGTTTGAAACCGAATTCTGATTATCTGTTTGCTCCGTTCAGACGGAAAGCCCTGGACAGGCGTTCGGATAACCTCCCTCTGCTATTTATTTTGATTAGTTTATGTATAGTTGAAAAAACAGCAAAAATGTATTTAGTAACTTTAGTGAAAATGAATGATTCATCAGAAGATTATTATTTAAATTTACCAATGTGACAGGTTTTAAAGTAAGAGACTGAGTTCTCTAGAAACTCATCATCTTTTTTCCACTCTTCACTTCATTTGTCTTCTTTGGCCATGATTGGAGTGAGTTGATTTATTGAAGAGGCGCAATATCAAGTTTCATTGATAGTTTGATTGAGTCTTAACCTTTGTAACCCAGCCATAGTTTTGTTGAATTTGTTCAGTTCCCGGAAGTTTCTCAAGAGACTGAACTGATAATTTCCTTGTTGTTTTGTGCTTGCCTATTATAAGACCAGTCGTTAAATGAAGCACAGGGCGCGCTCATAGCTTTGCTAGCAGCAATAAATCAAAAAAAATTCAAAATGCCTTTATTTATCTGGTCTGCAATTTGCCGCATTCGAACGAGTCATGTTTGCTACGCTTACAACCCAGTCAAATGGGGAGAAGTGACTGATCCTTCTTCAGTCAGCTGTGATGCTGTAGGCACATTCGTATCACACGGTCGACGTCTGTTCGCAAATACGCTTCGATGGCCAACTATTGGCTCTTCACCTCGTTGACGAAAGTCCTTGAGACTGACTGAAAACGAACTGCATACGTTGCCAGAAGAATAGCTGAGTTTGCGTCGACAAGAACTTCACGGTTAAGACCACTCGAGACTCTGCTCTCAGTCTTCATCTGCGGTTCCACCAACCCATATGGACTCCGGACATGCGTCAACTTTAAACGGTAGACGGTCATACAGGGTTAGGGTTAGGGTTAGGGTCCTCTGACAAAAGTTACCCCGGACAAAATCACTCTGGCTAGGAGATTATCCCCAGACAACGATATGAATAATCAAAGCCCCAGGCTTTGATATGATACATAGGTCGCGACATCTTCCTACAACCCAATGCAACAACTTTGTATTCATGATGACTTATAATGGGTTGATTATGTATAATAACAGTACGAAAAAACGAACGCATTTATATAAGAAGGAAAAATTTAACGATTTAAAAAATTAAATGAAATAAATTTGTCAATTGCGAATGTTGAGCACAATCCGCGCAGCGTGTCCTCAATCAACCTTCTATTAGGAAATTTAACTGCCATTTAGAGCTCCAAAATTCTAAGACGCCACTCTCGCAAAGCGCAGCTCCCTAGTCTATTCGTGTTAGAAGGATTGTACGGTTGCTAGAGTCGGGTGGAATAAGTCTCCAAGAGTTGAATCACGCTACAATAAATAGGAAAGTGTGGAAAGATGTGTTCAGAAAGGCATCAGTGTACGTATACGGGTTATGAGCCCATGGTTGTTGTTTGTTTGATTAATTGGTTGGTTGGTGGTTGATTGATTGGTTAATTGATTGATTGTGACAATGGTCAGTCTTCTACCTTCAACATCTTCAAGGCGAGTCTTTGCACCCACTGTTTCAATATTGGGCACCCCAGTTACTAGATTGTTAAGTCCCTTTAAGCGGCATAGTCTATACTGTGTTACAAGGCTGTAGCAATTTAACTTTCATCAGCATCATCATCATCGGTATGAACAAATTAAGAGTCTGGCGAGTAGCCATCGCATTCAGATTGGTGCCAGTTCAGAGAATCGTGCAGATCCGGTTCCTGGCTTCGGCGACATAGACAGCCACAGGATCCGCCTTTAGGGCTCAAAATTTCACGGGCATGAAATAATAGGATTTTTTTTAAAGAACACAGATTTTATGACAATACAAGAGAGCAATGATTGAATTCACTTAGTTATATAAAAAATAGTTCGAGGCATTTGGATGTGTTCAGTGCATGTGTACCTGTCTGACCCCATATTTCTCACATTTTACTGTTCGTGCACCAGCGGTTGGGCGACGATGGGCACTCTTATAGATGACTGTCTAGGGATTCAAATAATAAATGATGTCCTCCTCCTGAACTTTGTTGGCCGATCTCTGCATGCCTGCGTGAGACTAACAGCGGAGGGCTCCTCCAACTACGTTTAAGCTTATCTGACGACTTTCATAGCGCTGTTTTCGTAATTTCGAAGACGTCAGTTTAAAATGAAGATCGTTCGCTAGTTTTAAAGATGGTTACAGCATTCGAGGATGACGAATAGATGAGGTCATCTCGAGTTAAGAGACTGTAGCAATTTATACAATGTCTGAAGCAGTGGAAATAAATGTGGCCTCAGAAGTCTTGTCTAGACACTCAATGATTCACTGCTGAGCTCTCAAATAAATATGATGATAGCATATTACATTGGTCTATGCATTGCTCTTACCACAATGCTTGCGCCCATACATGCGCACATTGTGGTCTCTGTTCACTAAGCCCTTCCAAGCTGCAGTCAATAATAAGTTTAGTATTTCAGAATCAAACCAGCATGACTTTTTAACAGTTTAAAGGACAGTCAATTTCTTATTTTATGTCACAACAGTTCGACGATGAAGACATGGCCGTCGTGGTCACATTGATGTCCGCTTCTACCAGCCACTACAGTCAAGAGCTCAGTTCCTCGCAAGCAGGGCTTGTGCCGGGATGGGAGTGACCGAGACCTGACGGCGCGTATTTCCGTCGCCAAACAGTGTGTCAGTAGGTGGCGGATAATTGCATAAGCCTATACTTCCGCTTCCGCCACTTCCGCGCATGCGCAGTCCTGTCTGCCAGTTCGTTTCTATCGGGCTTCCGGTCGCAAATATGAGCCTCGACCGTTTCGAAATAGCTCACGTGCCCTTCCTCTGCTCCCCCGCATGATACGGCCGATGACAATCAGTTTGCCCTAAGTTCAGCTTCCCCGAGTAGTCATCCTGACCCCCTCGGCGTGCCACGCAAGCGGCTTCAGCCTCCCTGACCGCTCGCAGGGCCGACCAACCGACGCCCGGGCGATTGGTCGTCCATTGGTGCCCACCGGGAAGGTCCGCTGTCAAATTGAGACAAGGTAAAAACGGTTCCTGGTGTGTGATATGTGATCGCAATACGGTGTGGCGAATATCGAAGCGACCTGTTGCATCTGATGTCAAAGTATGATGGGAAATAAGAGTTTAGTAATGGGAAATACGGGTGAGATCTCTCTTGCCAAAATTGACTTAGGTAAGAGTCTAGGTAAGAGTTTATTAAGGCGCGATATAAGTGATAGTTGTATTGCATTGTATTCTCTGTCGCTTGTGTGACTTCGTTCTCCAAACAAACTTACACTTGCTGAATATTTTTACCCTTCCCCTTATAGACTGGTCCCTCTGTAGCACTGAATGATCTTCCGGTCATCGATCTGACTAAGGCTTGGTGTTGGCGCGCCATCGTTTGATGCATTGAACATTTGACACCGACTCGGTAGAACCTATAAATTGCGATTTGATGACCAATTAAACATATGCGTATAATCGAACATTTATACAGCGGCCTTCGAGATATCTACTCACAGGAGCTCTCTGCGCTAACGTATACGGTGTAAATTGTAATTACTGGCGATTATTTTACATTATAAATTACATTTATTTCTAATTTAAAGAAAAATGATTTTTCCGTCTGAAGGTCGCGAGAAGGTTCCCGTGCCATCGGAACTACTCTAGCCTGCCTGGTCTTCATTTGGCGTCACACCGGTCGTGGATGTTTGCAGTGTTTGTCGGATCCATCGGACGGTAATTAGACGACAGGCGTCGCCACTGAAGCAGTTTCTTGTTTCGAGCGTCAACAGCAGCAATGGACCCAGTGGCGATTCAAGTGTGCGCTGCGTTTGTGCCGTGCAAGCCGGTGATACGAACGGGGCTAACACGACGATCGTACCGTGGTGGACCCCTCGTCTTAATATAATATGTACGACAAGGCAATGTGATCTACTTGGTCTAAATATTATATATATACGACCAGGGCATAATGTTTTTATAATGTTGCCTTAATGATAATGATCTACAACGTATGAATAATGAATATGAGGTCGATAATACGGGGCTGTGGCATTAAATCAAAGAAGATATTACGTAACCTCTTAGACGTTTGGTTATTGGGGTCATACCTGGTTGATATTTCTACCTGCATCTATTGCCGTTTGGGTTTGCTATTTCATGGCCAGTACATGGTCTAATGGTTAGAGTGTTGGCAGGGGCGACGATCCCGAGGGTCGAGTGGTAGAAGTCCCCACCTTTTACAGAGGGCGACAACTAACGCGTGTGTCCCCCACATTTTCTACTCCTCTCATTGGGTACCCCCCCTCCCTATCTGTCAAGCGAGTTCAGATCCTACGTGTTGGACCACCAGCCAAAGGGTCGGGGTTCAAACCCCCGTCAGGGCAAGAAATCTTAATCGAATTTTCTGCTCCATCTGCAAGCCCTAGCATATAAGCGATGATGAGTTCACTGAACGTAAATTGTCGAGTGATTGAGTGCCGTTATATGTCAAGGAAATTTGTTTAGACGGCAACGGCCTTTATTGCCAAAAGTCATCGCTAAACTCTGGATCCAATCCACCATGGAAGCTTGGTTGGATGATGAGATGGCGTTGGAGTGGAGTGGTCATCCGCATTCATATGCCGAGGCTAAGAAATAGGAGGTGTCTAACGGTTGCTTCTAGGGGAGTCTAGGCTCTTTATGACCTACAGTATGAATAGAGAAACTATGGCAGCTTTGACCAAGCTCTTTCTACGATATTCCAACATATTGAAGATGTTCTGTTTCATCTTTCATTGAGAGACGACCGTTGTCGTGTTCTAAGCACTATTCAGAAAGACCGCTCTCTAAGACTTGTGAAATCAGTTTCAAGTCCCAAACTCTATCAATACCTACATATTAAACCGCATATTCGCCCGCGAACAAACTTAGTAAACGTCAGGCCCCGTACAAATTTGAGGGAAAATTGACTGCATGCATCGTTCGCCCAATTGTGTTCAGATATCGTTCAAGCATACCAGCAAATAGCAATGCCTCGCCTCTAGCACTGTTGTCCAGGCTATGTTCGTGCTCTCACCTCCGCCAGGCAGTCTCGTTACTAGACCCCTCAGTTATGGAATGACCCCCTTTGACGCTCGACTCCCTTCTTATAACCATTTCTCACGCATTCCTCTCTGATCTCAAGACGACTTCATTTGGCCGCGTTGGGTATTGGAGCGTTTCTGAGTGATCCCTTAAAGAGTCGCTGCACAAATTCTCATTAAGAATGAATGAGTTTGCCGAGAACGCGCTGTAGATTCAACGAATTTGGATAACTTAAATTAAGTGCTTATAGACCTGTTATAATTCCTTGTGTGCCAGATCAAAATAAACAGACAGACAGGCAGATGCGCAGGCAGGCCGACCAGAGCGACCAAAAGGGCATCCTATAGGCCTAGTAATCATCAAAGTTAGTCGTTGTCACAAGCATCTGTCTGTTGCTCTGTCTTTGTTAAATAAAAATACATATCTAAGTGAATATTTTCCATTTGTTCATCCTTCAGAAGCAATCTGTCTCTGCCTCACTAGTCGTCTGCGTATCACGTGATTTGGTCAGGTATAGCGAGCCATCGGTTGATAATACTAAATTATATATATGGCTATATAGAGACGTCTTCATCTAGTAGGCTAGAGACAGCTTGTAGTCATCATCACCACAGTCTTATAGGTGATTATGGTGATGATGACGATGCTCCAGCGTAATCATCATCATCATCATCATCATCATCATCATCATCATAGTCATCATCGTAATACTCATGATAATATTCATCACCGTCATCATCACTCTCGCGTCATCATCATCGCACTGTGTGTCTAAGTTTTTTGCAAAATGGACAATAACAATCAGAGAACATGTTAAGACATCCTTTCGTTTTAATAAATGTTTCAACAATGCATTGCTTTTCAAACACGAACAGTTTTTACAAAGCCAACTCCTTCGTCAAAGACAGTCGTATGATAATTTTATAAACCGCTATAAATCGATAAACCGTTATAGATCGATCCGATTAACAAGTAGAATTACCGCGTCTTCAACGCAAACAACCATCGTTCGTGAGTTCGACTGTATATATCTTATTTAATACCCTGATGTGAACATTTTCATCTGACCGGGGTTCATATAGAATAACATGCGCAAGTAATACAGAAGTCTGCGTTTGTCCAATATCAGTGTCACTGATAAACAAAATTATTGATCTTAAATGTAAAATTGCTAGATGTGCTGCTAATTTAGTGTGGAGTGACCTGCTGCTTGACTCCGAATTCTCCGGCCCTGCCTTCGATGACATACCACCTGTCACATTCTTTGAAGTCTTTAATCTTCTCAAAAGCATGATTCCTAAATCATCAGCATTGGACTTCATACTTACACATACATCACTCATCGTCTCTTGTTCTGATGTATTCTCTCACCTCATTGCTCACTTGGCCAACCTATCTTTTGCTGGGGGGTGCATTCCTTCATGCTTCAAATCTGCTTTAGTCACGCCTTTACTTAGAAAGCCTGACCTTGACACTAGCAATTTGTCTAACTTCAGACCTATCTCCAACCTCAATAACATTTCCAAGATCCCTGAACGTCTTTTTCTTATGCGTATCAAGAGACACATTACTTCCTCTCCCAACTTCAGTCCCTACCAGTCAGCATATCGCGAAGGCTACTCCACTGAAACTGCTCTTGTCTCTACACTGGATTACATCTTCTCATCTACTGACAATGGTAAAGCCTGCCTCTCTGTGTGTCTTGACCTTAGTGCAGCCTTTGACACTGTAGACCACCAGTTACTCCTGGCAAGACTTGCAAAAAGCTTTGGTGTCTCTGGGACTGCCTTACACTGGTTAGCTTCATACCTGGTTGACCGCAATCAGCAGGTGGGCATTGGATCTGCTCGGTCGGAGCCCACACTTTGCACTGCTGGAGTGCCACAAGGATCTGTCCTTGGCCCTTTACTATTTACAGTCTTTACTTCCCCAATCAGTAGTATAGCTAAGCACTTTGGAATTCAATTACAACAGTATGCAGATGATACTCAGCTTCATATTGCTCTGTCACACACTGATCAGTCTGGTAAACTAAAACTGGAAGAATGCCTCTCATCCAGATATGCATTTTTCTGTTTCAATGGTTTGGCCATAAATCCAGACAAGTCTGAAGCAATTTTATTTGGCTCATGTCAACGCCTGCGTTCTTTCCCTATGCTCTCTAGCATTTAACTGGCTGGCACTACTGTGCCGCTTTCAGACTCTGTTAAAACACTTGGGGTTACCCTCGACAGCAAGTTCACATTTCGACCTTACATAACAAGCCTTTGTAAATCTTGTTTTTACCACATCAGGGCAATACGTCACATAAGGTCGGCTCTAACTCAAAATATGTCTGAAACTATAGCCTGCTCACTTGTCTCCTCTCGCCTCGATTATGCTAATTTTCACTTTTTGTCGGTCTCTCAGACCTTGAACTCAAAAGGCTTCAACGTATCCAAAATACGTTAGCTCGAGTAGTGCTACGTGTCCCACTACGAACATGCTCCTCTGCCCTACTCCACCAGCTGCATTGGCTCCCTGTTGAATTTAGAATCAAATTTAAGTTAGCTTGTTTGGCCTACAAAACCATCATCACCAGTACACCTGCCTATATTCATGCTCTACTAACTCCTTACATTTCTCCTCGTTGCTTACGATCATCAAGTACGGGTCTTTTAGTTGAACCACGATGCAGAACAGTTATGGGCTCTCGTGCATTTCATGTCTCGGCTTTTAGGGAATGGAATCGACTGCCACTCTCTCTTCGTAGCTCAAATTCACTTCCTTCCTTCAAAAAGCGACTCAAAACTCACTATTTCTCATCAGCTTTCAAGGATTTGGAAATCTAATTCCATCTTCTCCTGGCGACTGACTATCCGCGCCTCAGATTCACATTTAGGTGTGACCTTGTGGGCGTTACAAATTTAATAATAATAATAATAAATAGCCTGATACACACATACATACATAGAGATTGCTACTTGCATAATAAAATGTAATGGCAGAGGCGCTATGTAAGTGCTCCATTACATTACATTATATCACATTACATGTGTGTGTATGTACTGGTGTACCGGGTATGCATGCATGTGCATAAGTGTGTAGGGGTTCCATTTTACGAAATTCATGAATGTAGGACAATTAATATAATGCATGCTATACGCCTCGAAGAATCGCTCTAAAATCCAGAGAATTGGACAACAGCTGTTCGCATGTTCTGCTTCTGTCCTACAGAAATTAACTAATCACGATTACGGATTACAGTCTCATGGTTGTGTAATGATTAGTCAGAATCGAGTGTGGTCCGAAAGTGATAAAAATCATTTCAACAGTTATCGCAAAATAGACCTCAGTGACACACGTAATCGCTATCTCCAAACTTCTAAAATGCCAGTATGAACCAAGACGCAGAGCACCAGCTTATTCACGAGCGCTAAGTTGGCTACCAGCGCTTCGTCTCGAGTTCAGTGGATGCGGCTCTTTAGGTTGGGGCGATAACACATCGTTTGAAGCCCAGGATTAAATCAGGAAGGTTCAACAATGTGAGATGTGACGAACAATGCCAGTAATAAAACCACCAGTACGACAATTTGATGGGTGCACTACCCGAAGCCCCTTCTGTATCCACAATTACTGCGGCTATCTATCGTCGCTATTTAGGAACGATGTACCTTCACCCAACTGGCTCTTTGATCCTAACTGGGCGTGCTTCTGTTTCTGCCCGTAGTAATAAGGTTCACCCTCGGGGCTCATCGCACTGGAAGCCTCTCTGATTACCTGGGAGAGGAGCTATAGACACCTTACATACAATGCGATACAATACAATATTTCTCGTTCCAGTCATCATTCTTGACGTAAAAAATTATTTGTCTGATTAACATTTATTGCACTTTGCTACACACGAGATCAGTGAATCTAAATCCGAGGCGCGAAGAACTGTCTGAGAGCAACTTGTCCAGTGTCATTTCACGGATCCGCTCAGCTGGCTCGAAGCGGCAATCGTTGGATGACACGACCAGAGTGCCACCGAATGGACAACGCGGTAAGTGAATTCAAATCCTGGTTGCGATGACAGGGTACAACTGCGGCACCCCACTTTGTCCAATTCCAATCGCCAGTCATCCTTTTAGTTCACCCTCCGCAGCGGGTAGCCCACACCAGCGACGACGTCATCCACCCTCTATTCTCGCTGGACTAGGTCGTACGCATGTGTGCATATATTTGCATAAATTACCCCGATCCGACGGTATCGGCACGTCGCCAGGGGGCTATTCGGAGCACCGCAGTACGGGTCGCGTGGAATCGACGTGGGATGGGGCAAGAACCGTTGGCGGGACGGCGGGTGGGAGAATCGGGGACGGTGGAAGCTGAGAGGGAAGAGGGAGTGGTGGCGGGGATATGAGTTGGGTCGGAGGAGGGGATGATGTTCCGCTTTCGTACGATGAGGAACCGTCTTCGTCTGCGGAATGGTCAACGGCTGAGCATCTCTCTGTTCTGGATGGGGATGAGGAGTCGGTGCCAGCGCAGGTTGCTGAGGATGGAGGCGAGGGATGCTTCTCCTCCTTCATCCGTTTCTTCTGCTTCATCCGACGGTTTTGGAACCAGATCTTCACCTGAGTAAAAGAAGCGAGTGAGCGAGCGGTGAGTGAGTAAGGTGTTGAGTAAGTTATCTATATTAGAGTGAGAAAAGCAACAACGACTTAGGACGACTATGCATGAAGAAATTGTTGCGCGATATTATCAGAGAAGAAACCATTCAAGGTTATTATCTCTATATATAAAGAAGAGATTATGTACCGTCTGTCTGTGTGTCCGGCTATGCATTTGCAGGGTTTTAGAGCTATTGACTCGAAACCTTCGCCGTTCGCTCTGGAAACACCTGGGACACCCAGTAGATGGGTTGGTGAACCCCGCGGCCGCCGTCTTCCTGCTCTCCAGGGAAAAAACCTGTCTTAACCCGTGCAACGCCGGGTTCCCCAGCTAGTTAACAATATAGAAGGCATAACTCAAAGCACAGGAATTGGAGAAGAGGTGAAGGAAATGGAGGTGGCGCAGAAGGTAAAGCAGGATACGGAGGAGGAAGTGGATAAGGAGGAGTATGTGGAGAAGGGCGAGGAGCAAAAGGAGAAGTATTTGGAGAAGGGGAGGAAGAGGAAGAGGAGGAATAGGTGGAGAATTAGAAGGAGAAAAAAAGACGGTGGAGAAGGGCGAGAAGGAAAAGGAGGAGTACGTGGAGAAGGATGAGAAAAGGAGGATTAGGTGCAGAAGGTAGAGGAGTAGTAGTTGGAGAATGGCAAGAAGAAGGAGGAATATGTGGGGGAAAAGGAGAAGGAGGAGTCGGTGAAGAAGGGCGAGGAGGAGAAGGTGGAGTATATATGGAGAAGGAGGAGGAGGAATAAGTAGAGAAGGAAGAGAAGGAAGGGTCGATGGAGAAGGGCGCGGAGGAGAAGGAGGAGTATGTGAAGGAGGAGTTGAAGTCGGTATAGAGGGAGAAGGAGAAGGAGGATTTGTAGGTCTTGAAGAAGGTGTAGGTGTTGAAGGAGAATGAGAAGAAAGGACTGCCGAGGATCTTCTCAGCGGCATGCTTCTCCTTGTAACGAAATTGGTTGGGGCGAAATTTCAACAGCAATTTCTGACTCAAAGAGGATTTGAACCCCAAACTACCGGTTAATAGTCTAGCACCATAACAATTAGACCAATGCAGAAATTCGAAAGTCATCCTCCTTCTTCCTCACCCCTTCTCCTCCTTCTTCTCCTCCATCATTTCCTCCTCCTCTTCCTTCTACTCCTCTTCCCCTTTCCCTCCTTCTTCCACGTTCTCCTTTTTCATCTTTTTTCGTCTGCATCAGTGATTGATAGTGCACAAATTCGAACCTCCCCTCCATTCTCTTTTTCTCCTCCTCCTTCTCCCCTCCTTCTTTGTCTACTGCAGTGTCTAAAAGTGACCTAATTCTAACATCCTCCTCCTTCTTTTCCCTCTTCCTCTTCCTCCTCTTCCTCCTCCTCCTCCTTCTTCTACCTCTCCTTCTCCACTTCTTCTGCTCCTCCTCCTCCTCCTCTTCCTCTTCCTCCTCCTTCTTCTTCTACCTCTCCTTCTCCTTTTCTTCTACGCCTCCTTCTCTTCCTCCAACCCCTTCATCTTCTTCTATTGTCTAATAGTCCTGCAATTCGAACCTGTGTTTCGTTGAGACCGAGTACAGAGGCGATTTCGATCCTTCGAGCCCTCGTTAGGTATCGGTTGAAGTGAAACTCTTTCTCCAACTCCGTCAATTGCTTATTGGTAAAGTTTGTGCGACCGAGGTTCGGCGCCGACGTATGATGACTCAGGCCTGGTCCAATAACTGCTCCACCTCCTCCTCCTATTCCTCCACCACCTCCTCCGCCGCCTGTGTAGATGTAGTCGAAGGATTTGCCTATAAAGAATCAACCGAGATAGAGAACCAGTGGGAGGAAGGGATACTGAGAAAGACGGAGCCAAATGAAAAAAGTACGGAGATGGAAATCATATAAAAACGTGAAAGAGAGAGACATAGACAGACAGATAGACAGAGAGAGAGAGAGAGACAGAGAGAGAGACAGAGAGAGAGAGAAAGACAGAGAGACAAGAGAGAGCGAGAGGGAGAGAGAGAGAGAGAGAGAGAGAGAGAGAAGGCAAAAGGGAGCGACGCAATGCGACGCACAGACAGACAGACAGGCATTAATGAGAATAATCACAGTGAAATAAGTACGTTTCTTAAGTTCTATTCTATGTGGAGATCGAAACATATTAGGCCCATAGAATAGTAACTAGTTAACCAATTATTGCACGGTAGCACATTATTATAGACAATGTTCGCTCAAAGCAATACAAATCCTGGAATTATAAATCAGCGTAATAATAAATGCTTTGGGCCCTATGTATCAATTTCTGATAACCCCTCATTCACCTTATCCACTCTTGGTAGCTTGAACTCTCCTTCAGATAATCAGGAGGCAGGATGAACTTGATGAACTTGTAGGCGATTTAATCGAATACACGCTAGGATTTCAGATGACCCTCAAAGCTTTATTTATCTTTATTGAGATGCTTACATCAAAGCAACTGCATAATCACGAATAACCTGCCTCTATCATTTGTTTGGATACCCATGAGCCTATAATCCTGCACGTATATAAATACTTGTACAATTCTCTTCTGATATGTTCGATTCTACTCTGTTCTAATCAAATTACGTTATGTTCTATTCCGTTCTATTCTGCTCTGTTTACTTCTATTGTACTGTGTCATATTCTATCATGTTCTATTCAGTTCTAATTTATTCTATTTTATTCTGTTTACTATGTTCTAGTGTGTTCTCTTCTGCGCTGTTCTGTTCTACTCTGCGAGTATGTTCAAATTCAATAACGCTGTATTTTATTCCGTTCTATCTAATTCTTTTGTACCTAGTTACCGTCTATTCAGTTCTAACCTGTTCTATTCTATTCTGTATCGTTTCTGGTCCTCCTACCTGCGACTGTCTTCGGGTGACTCCGTCTGACCGTCAACCACTTGAAAGTCGCCTGCGGTGGTGGGGTCGTCTGATGATGAGGATCGAAGCTGCAAGGGTCAAGGTCGTTTCCAGGGACCAAGGATGACGACGTCGAAGCGGAAGTAGTATAGTACCCTGACATGGAGTGGCCACCTGAGTGACCAGCGAGCAGTCCGATCCCGTCCATCTGTTCGGACCCCGTATGGTAGTAGGACGAGTAGCACTGGGGCACGGGGCCCCGGCGGGCGTTTCCCAGGTGGTAGCCCTCCCTTATGGGGCTCAGGTCCTCCTGTGCCGCGGCGTAGTAGACCGAATGATACTGTCGAGCGCAGGACCCATTAGACCCATCATAGTAGAGGCCGCTGCCCGTGGAATGCGTAGGGGCGGCTGGAGCCTCGACGGAATGGAGTTCTGAAGCGGCGAGGTCGTACGCAGGCTGTTGCAGCCGACAAGGTTGCTGCTGCAAGTGATGAGGATGTTGGATGGGATGCTGTCGGGTCAGAGACGCTTCTGGCAACTGCGCGGCATACGCGTATGGATTCGCTGACGTGCGTTCGTAGTAGGAGTGGCCCTCACTGGGGTAGGGTCCGTGTCCATACCCCTGCCCGTCTAGGCTGCAGACCATGTATTGCGACTCGTTCATCGTTTCTCCCACTCGCCCGTCGAGCCACTCCTCGTTCACGGCGTTCCAGACGACAAATCAACCACGTTGACACCTCTCGACTGGATCGACTGGTCCTTAGGCCATCGGTCGAGCGGTGAGCTTTATACGCGGCGGCGCTACAACAAAGCAACTAAGAGATTAGCCGCAATTAGCCGGGGAGATAGAGAGGTAGAGAGACCACCCGCGCGTCGGCGTCTATTGGTCAATAAAGACCACCGCTGACAGGGGACAAAGCAGGCGGTGACGCGCTCGAGATGAAACGCCTCGAGATTAGGATGAGGATACTTTCCAGGGCTGCTGAGACGAAGGGTGCGGATGAGAGGAGAAGGGGCGATGTGCACTTCGGCTCGAAGACATCGGTGCGTGTCGCTGCCGTTTGGCCTCCTCCTCTTTTCCTCACTTCTAAAGATCAAAGATAGATTTCTTGAGGACGTAATAAAATCGTATGTAATAAGCGACGATGTTATGAAGTTCCCTCTAAGGAAACCTGTCGATGCTCTTCATGGATAGAGGGATGCTGGGAGACAAGTGATGGGACAGAATGGAAGTGGAAGGAAGAGACTGAAAGAGGAGAAGGAGGAGGAAGAGGAGGAGAAAGGAGGAGGGGAAGAGGAGGAAGAAGAGGAGGAGACGGAGGAGGAAGAGGAGGAGGAAGCGGATGAGTGGAAAGAAGAAGAGGGAGGAGGACGGGAGCAGAAGAAGGAGGGGTAATAGGTTGAGGAGGAGGAAGAGGAGGAAGAGGAGGATAAGGTGAAGGAAGGGTAGGAGGCGGAAG
>OY365808.1:52941106-53016106 GCA_959347315.1 Bimastos eiseni | reverse complement strand
TACATATATAGAAAAATATAAGCATAGATACTTTTTACAGGGCGCTATATAAATGTTAAAATGAACGAATGAATCATTGAACGAATACACACATGCACACGCGTACATACAAACAGAAAAATATTCACACATACGAACTAAACATATATGCACCCTTATAGTCATGCATGACGCATCTACGTGCATGTATACTTATATGCACATACAGGCTAACAGCAACACGTACAAACACGCATACATACAGGCATACAGGCAGAAAGATATGCAAGATACTCCATGCAAATAATCCCGCACATGAATGCACAAATAACTGAGAGCGGCATAAACAGATATAGACGAACAGACAGACAGACAGACAGACAGATTGACACAGACGACCAGACATGCTGATACACAGACGGACAGAGAGAGACAGAGCTAGACAGAGAGACAGACGGTGCGTTTCTTTCTTCCTATCACCTAATCAGGCTAATGTAGTTCGACGCTTCGTCCGGTCATTGAGCGTGTACAAACAGAAAACGCACCCGAGCGAAATATGGTGGCGAAGGAAGAAGGAAGGAAGGAAGGAGGGATGATACGAGGAGAGCGGTGGTGGTGGGAAGAGGGAGGGAGGGAGGGAGCGCTGGGATTGCATCTCCATCCATCGACTCCATTGGCATGCTCCTCCCCATTCCTCCTCCATTCATTTCCCTCCACCTCAGTCTCCATTGCAAGAATCAATAAATGCAATCTTTATAATTGGCTTCTTCTTTCCATCAGCGGCACTCGAATGCAAACCATATATAACAATGCAAGTGCAGACAAATTCCCATATATATATATATATATATATATATATATATATATATATATTTGCCAATGTGGAAACACAGGCACACATACACACACCGTACACGCACATACATAATTATATATATATATATGTTTGTATATAACTATGTATATACATCAGCATGCAAGGGTACATGCGGTATTCTGAACATTATTGTTGCATAATTGGATTGATATTCTTGACACCAATTGATACAATGTAGTTTGGAAATATTTCCACAGCTAATCTTTCAATGAATAATAGACTGTGAATAAAGAGACAAAACTATATCTGATCTACGATAATTTAATATGATTACTACGTCAAATCGTACCCCAATCGATGCTTATATAAATTCATTTATCAAAGCAACTGCATCGTAATAGACCAATTGATTCGTCGACTAACAATCTTGTCTGACATTTCACCATTTATAACTTTTACCCACTTATTAATTCCTTAAAAGGATATGCAGTTTTTATAACTATATCTGTTGGTCATTATGTTTTTAACTACAGCTGGAAAATGCTGATCAGAAAATAAATCTTGAAGATATTCTTTCCACTAATCAAGTTTTGAATTGTCACATTTGGAGGATAAAGTAAAATAACATCAATTGTATGGCAACCAAATAAATTCAGAATTCAAAACAGACACTGACAAAACACTGACAAAATGCACGTTTAAAGCAAAGACTTATCGTATTCATAAATTATATCCTCGATGATAATCATAATTAGCACGGATTCGGTACATAAGAGCATTACTGGGTTGGATCGGCGGCGCTCCTGAATGAGCACATAATTTTGAAGTGGCGCTATAAATAAATCTGTTAAATTGATGTATAATACTAATTATAGAAATAATTATACAATATTCAGCAGTTCAGTCCGTCAAATATATATATATATATGTATATAATATATATATATATATGTATATAATATATATATATATATATATATATATATATATATATATATTTGACGGACTGAACTACTGAATATTGTATAATTTTATTTATATATATATATCAGATGTATATGATAGTATGCATATAACATTCATATTAGCTAATATAAACTATATATAAACTATTTGATTTGTAATAGAAATTAAATAGAAGTTAATTTGCCTGCCATCCGAATTTCGGTGCACGATTAACAATTTTTAATAAACTCAAATTAATGGAATAATGATAATAACATTACTTTCTAGGTTTAACAGATTAAAACTGATCGCAGATAGCCACTTCCGCATACTTCTGCATAAGATATTCAATTATTCATGCAGCAACTCATGCATATTCAAGACACATGCATATAGGCATATTAGCATAAAAACCATCAAGACGATAATTTTTATTCATTTCACACGAACACGTTCTAATGATGCGCAGATATGTGGAACAAATAAGCGTCATCATTTTCCTTATATAGTCACACAAATATACAAACATATATATATATGTATATAATATATATATACATACAGGCTAATGGGTGCTATAAATATATATATGGCATACAATAATAAGTAGACGCTGAAATATATTTGTTATACATGCATATATATATATATATATATATATATATAGCAAATATATGCATGGCCTATAAATGTTATATTAACTATGTATCGGCATATACCAATATCTGATATATTATGAGTTACTAAGCATTACACGTCGTGTATTGAATTTTCATCTGTGAAAGATTATCATAATCGTAATCGTAAAACGTAATCTCAAAATTTCTACAGCGCCCACAGAAGATTAATATATTAACCTATCACTAATTTGGCTTGGATGAGCTCAAATTAAATGATCTCCAATGTCACCGATTCCTCATCAAGCCCACGGATCTATTTTGCGTTAGTCCTTGTGATGCCAGGTCATCATTCATATTACCAATACAGCGTAGTCTTGGTCTTTCTTATTACTTTTTCCATTCAAATCGTCCATGTAGTGCATTGTGTAATATTCGATCAGCGCGCATTCTCTCTCTCTCTCTCTCTGTCTCTGTCTCTGTCTGTCTGTCTGTCTGTCTGTCTCTCTCTCTCTCTCTCTCTTCATCGTAGCCTTAGTTGAACGACTTTTTCTATATAAGGGAGTCGTCTGAATACCTAATCATCTTAATGATTGCCTGATGTCGTCTTTTCTTATTTGCTGCTCTGTTGAAACGCTTGCGAACTTCCGTACACAACTCATTTTCTCCCATCTTTCTCTCGCATTATCCTCACAGCATTGCATAGCACTATTAGCACAGTATATATATACATATGAGTATATATATATGAGTATATATATGAGTATATATATATATATATGAGTATATATATATGAGTATATATATATATATGAGTATATATATATATATGAGTATATATATATATACACAATATATATGACACTTGATATGCTCCTTGCATAGTACAATATATAAGCAATATATATATATATATATATATATACATGTTGTATATACAATACGACGCCTGAGCATGCGTTGCGTATACGTGTCCTGGTTATCCAATTACGGGTGCCTGTCATGAGCAATGCATCTCAGTCGATGACTTTGTTCATGGACTAAAAGACAGCGCATGAAAAGCAGAACTGATCAGACAGACAGACAGGCAGCCAGACAGACAGACAAACAAACAGACAGATGGACAGACAGACAGACAGACAGATAGGAAGACAAGCACATATACATGTAGACAAACAGTGACACACACAGACAACTATAGACACCCAGATACGACGGCTAGATAAATAAATGCACGGGAACATTAAATATACACAGAGGCATGCAGACGGTCATACGGACAGACACATACGGACGAAGAGACGGACGCGCGCGCACAAAGAGAGAGAAAGAGAAAGAGAGAGAGAGACAGACACACAGACGGACAGACAGAAAGAGACAGAGAGAGACAGAGAGAGAGAGAGAGAGGTCCGATGACGAAGCCTTGATATCTTTTCTTCGTCCATCGTTGCGTCGTTCGAGTGAAGATGGGATCGATAGTAATAATGAAGGTAATAGAGAGGGATTTGATGGCTTAGTGAAGGGTATACAACACACGAGGAGCAGAAGGATGAGGGGAAAGAGATTGGGAAGAAGGAGAGAGGAAGGAGGAAGACGATTGAAGGATGGAGATAAGGCATACGAGGAGAAGGAGGAGGAAACGGATAGGGAGGATGGGAAGAGGAAGGGATTGAAGGGAGAAAGTTAACGGAAGAGGATAAGGCATAAGAGGAGAAGAATAGGGAAAAATAGGGAGGGAGAGGGATAGGAATAAGAAGAAGAAAATTGAATGAACGGAATAAGGCAGACGAAGATGAGGAAACGATTTGGGAGGAAGATAAGGGGAATGATGGAAAGGAGGGGAATTGAAGAAAGGGGGTTAAAGAGCACGAGTTGGAGGCCAGGAAGAGACGCAAAGAATGGGAAAATGAAGGATTGGGATCAGTGTACATAGGAGTAAGGACGACGGTGGGTTGAAGATTATGAGGAGTTGGAGAAGAATTGGGTTAGAGGCGAACGGAGAAGAAAGAATTGAGGATGGAAGAGAAGGAAGAGAAGGAGGAGAAGGAGGTCGGATATTGGAATAATGCCCGATGGGTGATGGGTCCTTATCTGAAGGATCAATCTCCAATATAATAATAATAATGGAGCTAAACAAAAGCCATGTCAGAATAGAGACACGATAATGAAATAGGCAGAGGGACAGGCAGGTGGTCAGAGAGACGAACTGGGGCAGATGAGGCGGGTAACAGACGGAAGGGCTCCTGAAGGGTAAGATCGGATATTATGGAGATCAAATGAAATGATTGCCTGCTGCCCTCTTTGTAGCCAGATACGACGGCGCATATACGAGTTGACGGCTGCAGCTAATTTCATTAACACGACAAAGACGGTAGGAACGACACAGCCACACAGCAGCACGCACGAGGACACACGCACAAACAGATAAACATACAGCGACACTACCAGTCATACTGACACAGATACTCATTGGTCAGAGCACTTGGCCTGCATTGCGAAGGGCAAGGGTTCGATCCTCGTCTGATGCAATTGCATGTTTGGGAACCTAGAGCAAGACCTTCACTCAGATTAATTAATTATTGCTCCTAGCTGTTAATGCTATGTAAGTGCGCTTCTTAACTTTGGAAGGTGGGCACTATAAATGTATAGCTGTGCTTGGATACTTACTAAAAACCCAGCATACAACCATGGAAACACACCTACACACACACACACACACTTATATTAACGTACAGGCAGATGCATGGAAAGTATTGGAATACAATTATCACTGTGAAATCTGGTGGACTAATAATGAGCCGAACACAGGAAGACGATGAATTTAATTGTTCCTCTGAAAGATTATTATGATGATGACGACGACGGTGATTGTTTACAACGACAAAATTATTATCGACATCATGGTGAAACAAAAGCCTCGACCTTCCTTGTAAATGCTTCTGAAAAATATATTGATGATGATGATGACGATGGCTATGACAACAACCAGCGCTTAGTATGATGACAATGGTCTTGACCGTAACGATGACTACGAAAACGACGCTTATAATGAGATGTAATTGATGATGAAGATGATGATTATAACTGTGACGATGATATATTGATGATGATGATGATGTGTTATTGTTGTTGTCGTTGTTGCCGATGATGGTTATGAAATATTGTTGTTGTTGTTGATGATGAGGATGAGGATGAGGATGATGATGATGATGATGATGATGATGATGAAGGTGCAAATGTGTTGCTGTTAATGAAGATGATGATGCAATAATGATGATGATGTATTGATGATTACAAGATGATTTTGTAGTGATGACGACGACCGACGACAATAGCGAAGAATTGGAAGTCATCGATGATGAAACTGTTAAGCCCAGTATAACACTCAGAATAATGATGACGACGACAAACGCGAGTAACTGAGAGATGATAAGTGAGCCAGCAGTAGTAGTTGTTAATGTAACAATGGCCTCGCACTGGAGACGTATAGTACCCCACCCTAGAAATTACCCTCGATCTTCAAGTTATCCAGAATTGCCAAATGAGGAGACTAGTTGTTAATGTAACAATGGCCTCGCACTGGAGACGTATAATACCCCATCCTAGAAATGACCCTCGATCTTCAAGTTTTCCTGGATTAACAAATGAGGAGACTGGGTAGATTGAAGGGAGGGTCAAAGCCGAGCAGATGGCCGCTTCGTACGGGCTCACGACCTCGCCAGGGACGCCTTCAGGGACGCCTTCAGCCGGGGGCGGGTTCTAGCAGCATGATCCGTGTCACCTCCGGCGTCAGGAAGGGGGAAACGGGAAGAGTGGGGTGGAAGAGGGCGTGTGAGTTCACGCTGGTACCACCTGCCAACTGAACAAAATACCAAACAAAGCTAATCTACAGAAATCAGTTGCATTCATTAACGAATCTTCATTCGTATTCTTCAAATGTGACTTTAATATAACGGAATCAACCTGATTTTGCTTACATTCCACTTCCACTGTAAGTTGTAATTTTAATTAGATATTTATATAGTGCATATCAGCGGGCAAGACAAATGAAAAGCTACAACAAATATAAAAATATAAACAACAATTGAAACTGTAACAATTATCAACGTCATATTTTGTACCATTGTTTATTTCGTAGTTTAATCGGTCATGTTGAACTGGCGCTCAATATGGTTACGTAACATATTTACTGTTATTATATATAAATAGACCTATTTACTTGTATATAATTATATAATATATACGATGATAACCATTATGCGCGATTGCAAGTGCATATATACATGTATATGCATATATACATGTATTTTCCGTGAAATTGTACACTGCAGCATAATAGTGTTATGGAATAATACATGCACATTCAGTTAGGATAACTCTATAGCGTGTGCTTCAATATACATTTGGACATTGGAGTAACAATATCGTATATATTTATATGATGAGGGTTATTGGAATTCAGATCAAAAGAACATCGTTGTTTTGTGAATGAGGGTAACAGCTTCCGGCAGTTTATCACAAGCAGCCTTTTATCTAAATAAGGCTGCATCCCGCTAAGGAAATAAGAAGCGGAGAGGACCAGGCCACATGTCTCTAACGCCCGCATTAAATATGGATGATGGAATCATTATAGCTAGCCACGTCGAATGCGCTGCTCCTCGCAGCCGCGATATATGCATTGTGGGGAGCGCAGGTCATTGGTTTAAGCGATCGGCTTGTGACTGACACGGAGAGTGTATACATACACTATGAACGGAAAAAATTAACCGCTACAATAGCTATGAAGATATAAAATACCGAATATAAAAATTTTTCCGAGGCTAAGAGTATTTTACTCCTTACTATTGTAGAAATTATATTTAAAATCGTGCGATGTACCAGTTAAAAATATTGGCTTCACCGTTACATTATTTCAGTCACATCATTAGTTTACAGCATGGAGTTCAATTAGGTGGACAGATTGGTAAAACAATATTTACGCAAAAATCCGAATTTAAATGAATTCTGAGCTCACATTATAACAAATAAATGCTAAATGTGCAATTCGCAATGACTAAACTGAGTTATTGTGTATTTGATTAAGATGTACAAATTATTATAGTAGCCCTGATGGTGTTTATCACCGTGTACTGTTTATATACATATACATGTAAAAACGCATATGTATTAATATATATAGTTATATAATTATGCATATATATATATATATATATGCCAAAAATGTCAAATGTGAAGGTCCTAAAATTTGGAATAGCATTCCATTTCCGACTCGCACACAATATTCATCTCTTCAAATCCAAGGAGAATTTTTTTTATTGTAAATGAGATGAAATTACGAGGATTGTCGAGAGATGTGTTGCTGCAACTTATATAGTTGCTCGTGCTATAGGACTCGGTGACTGCGTAATAATTAGGTATACGCAGAAATGTCCTCCGCACTACGTACAATGTTCGTGTGTCAATTTCATTATGACATTGTAGTCTTTGTTGTATGTTGCAATTGTCTATAAAAGAAAACTGCTGTGTTTTGATTTGAAAAGATTCTCGCTATTAATGATTAGATATTTGTTAAGCATATTGTAACGATATTTTTAATCATTAAATGACTATAGCTGACAGTTTTCTCTTCAACTTTAACGGACATAATTTGTTTCTGTTTAATTCGGTGCACAACGGGGTGGTCTCAACCAGAGGGGCGGTTTGGTCCATAATGGGTCTCACGATTCCCGAGCGATCAACAACTAATGATAAGCTTATGTAGGCCCACTTGTATTTGACTTTGGATTGCTGAATAAACCGCTATTGGTTGATTGATTGATTGGTTGGTTGGTTGGTTGATTGATTGGTTGGTTGGTTTATTGATTGATTGATTTACTGGCTGACTAACTTGATGCCTTGATTGATTGATTTAAGAGAGCCTCACCTGTATTATAGAACCCGAATTGAGTCCTTCATTCAGAATTGCATCGCTTCTCAGATCCAAGTTTGATTGATATTGCGCGCCTATAATAATAGTAAAACAATAATTACAACAGTGATAAAAACAACAGCCGCGACAATAATAGCAGTAGAAGTAACAATGATAATAATAATGATGGTAATGATAACAATGAAGATGTAACTACTATTTTTACTACTAATACCACTTTCACAACTGTGACAAGTCCTACTATGCCATACTTCATCCGCAACAACTATTACTACGACCACCATAACTACTAATAAGGATAATATCAACAACAACAACAGCGAGAGAAAGTCAGTCGGAGTTAATTATGCATGATTTGTTTTCGAATCGTTTATTTCTAAACCTTTTTCTTTTAGTTTTATTACCTTGTATCGCCTGCAGCGAACTCTGTCTAAATGAAGATCATGGAAGCAACGCAAAAACATGTGTCTGACATCTCAGTCACAATTGCGTCGTATCACGGAGGTGGGATGTAAGGACGTAGATTGTTCGGATAGAAGAAATGACTGCGGAGAAGTCTTGGTCGATTCTCCGCTTGTCCCCGTGGAGTCTGAGATTGCGACCGCGGGCAGATCCCTTAAGTCTGGCGCCCAGGCCGTTCGCGTGGATAATCGATTTACTCCGGTGAAGGATGTCGAAGAGGAGAAGAAAGAAGGGAGAATAGAGAGATGGAGAAGAGGAAAAACGTGACGAGAAGAATGAAGAATGAAGAGGAGATTAAATGAGAGAAGAGAAAGAAAGATAGTATGAAGAAGAGAGAGGAAGAATGAAAAGATAATAAGAAAGGAGAATTAGAAGAGAGTGAAGAATTAGAATAAAGCGAAGAAGAGAATAAAGAGGAGGAGGAGGAGGAGGAGGAGAAGAAGACGAAATGAAGAAAAGGAGGAGAAAAGATAAGAGGAATAGAGACAAGAGAATTATCATATGAGAGTGAAGAATCAGGGTAAAGAGGAGAAGAGGTGTTAGAGGATGAAAAAGAAGAAGAAAACAAAAGACTTAAGGAGTAGAACGAAAGAGATAAAAGGTGCATAGCGTATTCCGAAAAACATTCGCTTGGGTTTTGCAACGTGCTTTTGTTTACTAAACGCAAACAAAGTCCTATTAGCCGCCGGCTTTTGATGAAGCTTTCCCGGATTATTAGCCCTAACCCCGAAGGTACAGCCCTGCATACATGCAGGAAAATAATAGCGGGAAGTTTGGCAGGAATACGGGAGGAAAAGGATGGGGAGATACGGAAAAGGGGAGGGGAGGAGGAATACGATGAGGATGGGGAAATGAGGAGAAGAGAGTGGGAAAGAGCGAAGAATTGACCAAAGAAGAAGCGTGGGCACACAGATCGGATGAGGAGGAGTGGTGGAGGAGAATGAGGACGACGAGGAAACTACGAGAGAGGGCGAGAAAGTCTCGCCGACGGACGAGAATTGGAACGAGATCTTCATTAATCCCGGGCGGGCGTCGCATCAAATCAGGCGTTTAGAATCCATACACGGTATTATCCACCGACACAACGACCGACCGACCGAGAGACCCCCGGAACAGACCGAAAGGCCCCCGCCCGCCCGCCACCCACCGCCCGTCAGTCTCCCATCTCGCCTCCTCTCCCTCTTCTCCCGTCGCCAATCTATCCCCATAGACACAAGAGCCAAATATCGATTCGATCCTTTGATAAACCAGCAACGCAAGACGCTGTTTCAATTAGCTGTACGAGTCCTCTCCATCCAATATCCCTCCGTCCCAGCCTCTCTTTCTTCCTAGTTCCATCTCTCCATCTCTCTCTTCCACCTTCTTCCTTCTCCTGCATAGTCATCTCTTTGAATGTCATCCTGTTTCATCTTCTTTCCCTCTCTCTCTCTCTCTTCCTTTTCCCTCCATCTCTTCCCTCTTCGTTTATTCCATGCCTCCTCCGCTACTCATCCTTATCCCTGTTCTATAATAGATGTCGACATAGATGACACAACTCTATTTATTTATTACACGTAATATATGCATCCTATGATTAATACACATTTATGCACATATATAAGAAATATAAAAATATGCTTATATATATATATATATAGCAAATTAACATGTTCACCAAAGTACATGTAACGGGCGTATATATATATATATATATATATATATTTGTGTGTGTGTCGAGTGTGTGGTTGTATTCGTTTTCTATAGTGTGCTGTTTGAGTTGAGCGTCGGATCGTGTGATCGTCCAATCCATCAGAGACGTAGATTATGGCCGGCGTTGAATGAGGCAAGTGACCGTGTGTGGTCAACCGTGTTTCGACGCCGAGGACAGAGTCTGTCGATGGCGCAGGACAACGAGGAATAACGAGGGACAAAGAAGTCGAAGAGAGATAGAGAGGGACAAGCAGGAGAAGGAGGGACAAGAGAGGGCAGCTTGGATTACATCTTCTGTGGCTACGCAAACAAGAGTTAAGACCATTGCGTTTGGCCAGTTAACAATATAAATTTCTTACTGGAGACCAACTATAAGGATTAACAGAGGACCGACCATCTAGCTGAATAGAGACCAACAGTACTGATTAAATGTATACCAACTGGAGATTAAATGTAGAATAAATGGAGATTAAATGGAGACCAACTGGAGATTAAATGTAGAATAAATGGAGATTAAATGGAGACCAACTGGAGATTAAATGTAGGTTAGGCCAAACTTGAGATGGATTCCCGGATTTTACTCTCCTCGTTGGCTCTGGGAAGAGTGGACAAATATCGAATATCTTTGGTCCTTCGAACACTTCTGAAATATACTGTGCAAGTAATTAGGTGAGTGAGAGAATATGCAAATAGATACGTTAGTTAGCAAGAAAGTGATTGAGTAAGTAAGTAAGTACTCTTAGGATACCTCTGTTAACAAACTATATATATATATATATATATATATATATATATATATGCATTCCCGAGTTTCGAATAGTAAATCTGCACGCATAATGTATATATGCGATATTGTCTGAATGATAAACAGGTTCCAAATGCACATTCGATTATAATGGCCGTCATTTCTATATATTGTTATTATTTAATTATGTAATATGCAGATATCAATACATACATGCATATATATATATTGCATATATATAAATATATATTGCATATATATAAATATATATTGCATATATATATATACTGCATATATATAAATATATATTGCATATATATATATATATATATTGCATATATATATATATATATATATATATATATATTGCAAAGACTCTCCGAATAGTGATATGTAATAATATATGTACGTATTGATGTCTGTATATATCTCATTATTGTTTTTATATTTTTATGGATAGATAAAATTAACACATGATATTATAAATGTAAATACAAGTGAAACACTCCAACGCATAACTCACAAAATCACAGCTAATTGCAAATAGTGCGCACATTTTTCTTTGGAATATAAGCTTAAATGCGCACTAATTTACAGACACATTTACTCATATGCTGTTGGTTACATGTTCCCGCTGCCAACCGAGCCCCATTTCCCCTTCGCCCGCGTGTGCATGGATATCAACTGAATGTGAAGGTCAACAGGAACTTTATATCTAGAGTTCTGTATAAGATTGGCCCGAAGAGGGGAAGATGAAAGTGTGCAGGAATTCGAACTTCAAGGAAATGCTTCTATTTCTATCTAGTCAATTAAAGTTACTCTGTAAGCCATAATGCGGTTTGTAATTACACAGGTATTTTACTAAAACAAACAAATATCATCATCATCATCATCATCATCATCAGCAGCAGCAGCAGCAGCAGCAGCAGCATCGTCATCATCATCACCATCATCATCATCATAACCATCATCATCATCGTCGTCGTCGTCGTCGTCGTCGTCAGCAGCAGCAGCAGCATCATCATCATCATCATCATCATCGTCATCGTCATCGTCATCGTCATCGTCGTCATCGTCGTCATCATCATCATCACACACACACAGTCACACACATACAAATATGCACACAAATTGCAGCAGCCGTCAATGTACTGGAAAATAACACAATAAAACAATGAAACAATGAAACAATGAAACATTTCATCTCTCAGATGCTGATGCCAATCACAGCATCCGACTTTGGATGATGAGAGACCTTTCAAGAAATCCGTCAATAATGCGCTACATGAATGCAAGGCATAACAGCGTGTCTTAACATTCATACAGACATGCAAACAAATCTACATCTATGCACACTTATGCAACCACGTAAACAAACACACGCACATACATGCAAGCATGAATATAAAATTGCATGCATATACGCATGAGACGCATGATTTCAATATTTAAATGTATGCATAATATTTTCACTTACATGCAATCACACTTGCATGCACGCAAACAACTAGGCGCATATATATAAATATATATATATTTAATATATATATATTATATATATGCATACATACTAATGTACAATGAGTTTGTTATTTAGAGCATAATTGTGATATAAATGGCATAATCGACCGTTGGTCGCCAGCAAACAAACACAGTAGCCATGGACCAGCGATATAAACAAATCAATAGCCGTATATATATATATATATATGTACATATATATCAAGGACGGTTGTCATTCATATAGGAAATCAACACTATAATTCACTACTATATGCACATATAAATTAATAAGACAATACATGTATATATTATATTTTATTAAAATAATTTATGTACAGTGCCTCTTCAAGGTGACTACAGATGCGTTGTTTTTCTATATACTTGTGTCTAGTCATGTTGTGTCTACCTCTGCTATCTATATTTACATATTTATTTCTATAGTGTAAGCATGAATATTCATAACCCTAAAAATCCGAAGCGTTCGCCAAAAAGTCCACACATAATCCTAAAAATACACACGGCACTTCCGTGGTCCGTCTATTTTCATCCTGGGACATAGATTGCGCCCATATACATTGGAATGGATGTTGAAGAGTGCGTCGAGAGGAACGTCGAGAGAAACGTCGTTACGGGCGTCTTCGAACCTGACGGATACGTTTCAGCCGCGGTCGACAGGCGACGCCATTCATTTCGGTCCATTGCATCGCTGTTCCCTATCGCAGCCATCCGCCCTCTATAGTCGTCGCTTGTGGACGTCAGTTGTCACCGGTCCGCTCAACCGTAAGAGCCTTAATTAGACAAAAGTGTCCGGACCGACAACCGTTCCTGCGTGGTCTCCTCCCTGCATGTCGACCTACTGTGAGCCCGACCTGACGGACAGTTTGTAACTAGTTTGAGTGAGGTAGATGTCATGAATAATGTTTTTACGCTCAGGCAAATCTAGGAACGTGTGTATGCAGGATTGATCCATACGTGTGTTCATATAAGTCAGCTCTTTACACACATATTATTTACACACACACACACACACACACACACACACACACACACACACACACACACACACCAAACATATATATATATATAATAAGTAAGGCTGTGCCGAATATTCGCTTCGTATTAGCTATTCGGTATTCGGCCGAATAGTAGCGGTTGGAATACCGAATACGAATAGTGATCGCGTGTTACTTGTTTCTGCACATTCGGCGGGTGCTATATTGAGTGGACTTAAATAACTTTCTACTGCCTGGAGGGTTGGACCACGGTATCGCAGTGTCAGCCGTCTCATTTTTAAGTTTAATTACATTAGTCGGATTCTTAGTATACACCGACTGGTAGAAGGACACAAAAATTACATGTAATTAACTGCTTACCTTTAGTTTATGTATTAAATTTACTGAACTGAAAGTTTTGCTCACATTTTAAACTTCGAAAGTTGTCGGCAGACCTATTTTGTACACTCTTCGTATTAGTATTCGGCCGAATAGTTGGTCCAATTATTTATATTCGGCCGAATAGTAAACTCAGCTATTCGGTACAGCCCTAATATAATAGGCACCACTTATGTGCATATAATTATTTATATCGAAAACAATGGTGCATAATTAATAGCAAATAGACGGTACTCAACTCATATTTATGCAAAGCATATAATATGTGCGGGATAGACGCATAACAAGTCTTAGGCTATATGAATATCATTGTATTAGGCGTCACGGTTCGTAAGACACACATATATATATATATATATTTATAACAGTATGCATATATATATATATTATGTACATATAGTATATTAATATATAAGTAAATCCAAGATACAGTTGCATGCACACTGCATAGGCTAGATATTATATCCCATACACACGCGCTGTACAATATTAACCTAGGTCGTTTGAACAACTTTGGTGAGCAAATTAAACACCTTTATATATATATATATATATCTAAATATATACACCAAACATACATGCACGTATATATGTATGTGTGTCCATGTTTGTGTTTGTCCCATCACGCTAAATTATATAGGTCAGGCTATTTTTATGCATAGGGACCGATATATATATATATACTGTATATATATATATATATATGATTTTTCTTACACGATGTATATCTTTCGGGATATCTCCACATACTGCCATTGAGAGCGCATTGTGCGGTGCGTCAAAAGGGCCGTCAGAAACAATTCTGCTCATGATGGGCTTAGTCGGAGGTACTGTGTCGAAATACAGCTTTTATCGTCTTTCCATTCGTCTACGGCTGAAGGGTTGAAGCCGCAGACAATGGCCTGAGGGTAAAGCCGCAGGGCAGTGAAAAGGCGCTGGCGTATACTGTATAAAGTCAATAGCAAGCATTGGCGCAATCGATATGCATTAAAAGCCGTTGACAATAGAAGCGAATGACGGACTTGAGCGACAAGCGCACAAAGTAATTACGTGCAACAAAAGAGAGGAGAAGAACAAAGGGTGGACACACACGCGCACTCAAACATGCAAGAACTAATAAACTTCAGTAAATACAGTCCCGATGAAAGTTTATTTTAGACAAACCCTTAGAAATGAAGTATAACATAATGGTCTATATTTAGAACGGAAGGAACGCCGTTGCGCCCAACGCCCTGTGGAGATCTGTCGGTCCCGCCATCCGTGCAGTCTACCACTAAATTTTACCCAATAATGTTTCGCCCTTTTGTTGCATTATTTACTTTGCCCATTGCGATGACACTCTCACCAATTTTTAAATAATAATATTCAAGCTGTGTACAGTAAACGTGACCTATTATAGGCTATAGTTCTAAAACATTTGCTGACAGTCATTTATTATTTTATTGCCGTATACAAAGATGGTGGATGATGTTTGATATTACTTTCCCTTTTAAATTAATAAAATGCCCACAGCAAACGAAGACACCAATCAATGGTAACGGACAAATATACGAGAACGACTATGCTCAAGGTATACTGCATACACAGTATCGACTTGGCTATACTCTCCGCTATACAGGCCAAGCGATATAATCGACAACAGCGCCCTGAAATTCTAAGGGCATAATAGCGATCATAGTTTCTAAGGCGAAAAGGTGAACTATGGTATCCTGTCTCCCTTGGTGTTGAGATCGAAAGAGCTCCATCGTTCCGAAATTCTGTGGCAGCCCGAGGAGACGGTGATTTTGAACGGGCAACTCTTTATACGGCACATCTCGCCGGTATAGATAGACCCTGAAAAGGCGCCTCAAGGCGTGGCAGAAATGTCAGCTGTCCGAAGCGCCAGATAGGGTAGAATACAGACGCCCCATACGCCACTGCAGGCAGTCCCGACGTGTTCCACAATCGACCCATTGAGTCGGTCTCGCCAATGGCAGTTTGATGTGAAAGTCAAAATACAAAGATACCCTGTGGCGGATTTTATACACGCATTCACCTGATTGCATTTTGTATACACGGACAGCGCCAATAGCTGCAAATTATCAGTCAGGCGAGAATATACACAGCGTACCTCAGTTGCAAATACGTACTGTATACAAGTACAGAAATGTATGTGGATAGGTCTATTATTAAACGCACCACTGCATGCCGTATACCCTGGCATTGAGAGGGCGAAGTTAATATAATTATATGACATAGAAACCACAAAAATGCCTTAATGGCTAGACTGTGCAAGCTGGTGGGTTACATGTAATAGAGTACTAACGAAAATAGGATGAGCGACGCGATCTATGCATGTGGGGTATATTTGAGTGCCATTAATAGCCGAGGGGTAATTTGAACGGCGAAAATACAAAAAGAATCACCGCATGAGCGGCGATTCACATCCACCTGAGTTAACTAACAAAAATGACGACACGTTTTTTTTAAACAAACAGATAGACAGATAGACAGACAAACAGCTATGATGACTGCTGTGCAAGGTGAGCAACATCATTTTCTTAGCCTCGGCGTGTCGCTGTTGGCAGCCACCTGAAGGTGTAATATTATGTGTTGGACGGAGGCTCGAAAAGTACCACAGCAAAAATAAATAGAAAAGTTGCTGTAACTAATCAGACCCCCAAAAACTGATCGTCTAAGTTCAATGATCGGATTTTCTTGTCAACTTTCTAATTCTTCGTTTGAAATGAATACGAGACTGCCCTTCTGCTGGGAAGCCCTTGACAGGTCAGTTGAAGGCTACTAACACTCCGAATCAAAATATGCCACTGGGGTTATAAAGTCCAAATGTCAGTCACATTTCCTCCAATTTTCCCAATACCACAAACATTGTCAAGGCATATCGGGTGCCACCGAAAGACGAGCGCAAATGTAAACATCAAATTCTCTAAGCGTATACTCTAATGTCAAGCGCAGGGCACAGCTTATTCACGAGCGCCATGTTGTGCCTGCAGGGTTTTTCTCGAGTAGAGACATTCTCATCAGATATCCATCAGTAATTTTCAGTTCTCAACGGCAGCGTTCGTCGTCACCTCCTTCCCTCCCCACCGGCATGGGGGGCTGTTACAGTAAAATTGGTCCTTTATAAGGCTGGGGATCTGTCTGAATGACAAGCTGTCGATCGTAGCCCCGTGGGGGTGAGGCCTGGCTTTGATCAGGGTGAGGCGAGACAGGCACCTCTGACACGGATCAAGTGTAAGGGGTGAGGGTAAACAGAGAGAGAGGAGAGGGTAGAGAGGGGGAGAGACGTGCAGAGGGGTGAGTGACAGATGGTGACGGATACCCGGCGTATCAGTGACAAATGCCAATTCTCCTTGGGTTTCCAGGAATCTAACGATGGCGCTCTGGGAATTGGCTGCGGGACTCTAATGGCGATATTAGGCAAATGCGCAATGACCATTATGATAATCACGCTCGTCGCATCCGTCAGCAAGATAGCCAAACAGATAGACAGACATTATGGACAGACAAATATACATACAGACAGGCGTAGAAATCAAAGACAGGCAGATGACACACTTACTTATTCACTGGCGGACAAAAAACACGAAAACGAAAATGTAGAGGAAGAACAATGCAGACGGAAATGGACTTCATACAAATACAGAGATAGCTTCACTTATATTCAAACACATATATCTACATACATATATACATGTACCCATATCCGTATCGACATACAGAGACTAGATATATATGAAATCATTTATATATAATAATTTATGCATATATATATATATCTGTACATATATATATATATGTACAGAGATGGTAAGGTTGGAGTCTGCAGCTAGTATCGGGGTATACCCCAACCGATGTTATGACACTGACACTTCCTTCCGCATCTGGCATCAGCTGGGAGAGAAAGGGAGGCGCGAGGGGTGGAGGGAGTGGGCATCTGAGGTGATCAGCGGTAAACTCATTATGCCGCGTGGGGTGCATGCGGCATACAGAAGAGGGAGCGGCCTTTGAATCCGACTCCTGCGCCCCATCCGCCTTTGTGCCCGCCTCCCGCGGCGGTTTACAGCCAGGGAAGAGAGAGAAAAGACACCCCGACGGACCCCGACCTGATTCCCTCACAGATGCTCGTCCCTGGGGAACGGGAAAAGTCGATGGAAGCGTTCTAGTTCCGATTGTGGAACTGGCACCTCGGCTGCTGCCGCCATTGTCGGCGCTCGCTTTGATCTGTAGTTTTGCGGCGTCTGTGATTCGTTTCCAGTTTTGATTTCCTGGGGAGCAAAGCGAAAGGGAGGGAGGAGAGGGTGGGATGCAGCGAGGGGTGAAGGTGTGAAGCGAAAATCAAAGGCAGAGGGTCAAGGCCCAGTGGGAGAAATAAACAAAGACTCTAACTTATTTCTTCCCACGACAATCGCATTGTTTAGAGACAAGCCAATAACACGGAAATATCGTACGATAACAATAAATGATAACACAGAAACAGCGTTCATTCATTCATTCAATCAATAAATCAATCAGAAATAGTTGATATAGCGCCCCTTCGAGATATCTACTCAGTGGCGATCCCGGCCTAACCTATATGCCATTAGAAACTGTTCTTTGACGCAACTGGCCCAGAAACTTTTTAAAACGTGCCAACCATCAGCTCTGCGTGAAATTTCGCCACTGCCTGCACTCTGGCAGCGCCAATCCCAAGCCTGGATAAAGGAGGAGGGCGACATTATTGATTCATGTCATCACTCGTCATACATTGTGGTGAGACGGAACCATAAAACTAGCTCTGGGTAAGGGTCGATGCGCTTGGCTTTACGTGTCTGCGGGACCTTCGAAATGGGGTATCTCCTAATAATCTTTTAATTGAACTGTATTCGCTGTCGATTGATTGTTTATCAAATTGACCTTGAGTAGAAACACCGGAGCGGCGCTATATACATTTTCGCGGTGGATGACTGAATTTATGTATAATGCTGAAGTTTGTTCATCGAAGAATGTACAAACAGACGACGTATTCACTGGTCTCAAATGCACATACAGCCGTACACGCATGCACGCGCGTACGAATAGACAAGCTAGCATCATGCACGAACATGCATTCATATATATATATGTACATCTTTCATGCATATACAATAATACATGCATATATGAGTGATATATATATATACACACACATATATATATACGCATATATATGCATATATATATGCATATATATATATATATATATATATATATATATATATATATATATTCACAGAACAGCGATACCCGTGAGAGACCACATGAGCTCAAAAAAGTTGCTCTGGCAAGTAGACAACGTTTCCCGCAGCAGATTTTCTGCTTCTAATTTGCTGCGTTCGTTCAAAATCAAAAGAAGCTTTCGGAAAATATCCGGTTCCTATACAGACAAACAAAATGCATTCTTCGCATACTAGTAAAAGCTCTCGATATAACATTTTCTTATCATCAATATAACCTATGCCGAAAGGCTTCAATAATCGTATATAAAAGGTGCCAACTTCAACATAACGATTAAACAAGGAAAATAAAACAACAAAAGTACGCTTGAAGAAGCGGTATGGATATGGTCATAGGCTCCAAATAACAATTCTCGTTTAATTTCAAACTGAAAAACCGCAGAATGATTAAAAGTAGGCCTACAGTATGTACGATTGATGACGAACTATTACTGTAGGCAGCCATGCAAGACACCCATTACGTTATATGCCTCAGTTTAACAATCGCCGCCGCCAAGCGAGAGAAGGACTAGTCAACATTATAGGGGATACGGGTTTCGAATTCGGTTTTTCAGCTCTGCGCCCCAGTTTGCATCTATTACCGCGTTGAAATTGTGAACGTCTAAAACTGAAGATAAAAAAGCAAAACGCCAATTGATATTTATGGTTGCGCGTGTGAGCAACTTGAACTGGCACGATCTTCATTATCAGAGATCATCCATTCAATCACGAACCAATTATCATTGATTCACGGCAAGCATTCGACGCTGTTTGCTCTGTAGAAATTAATAATGAATAAGTTATAAGACATATTAAGAAGACGTTGATCGTTATTTGCTTAAAAATCCTGAGGGATCATTTCTTCCTTGGGTGAACACGTGAAGATATAATGGATCAATCGTTGGGATAATTTTGATTATCAGATTAATTAATTAACTATTCATTCGTTAATTGATAATTGCACAATGAAACACTGGGCAATGCGTGCACGCCATGTTTATCTTTGAGGTAACAGTCAATGAACTATGCGAACTATCATCGCCTGGTTGGCCTTGTGACTAATTGTTCACGAGCAAATAATAATTATAAAAAAAATGCTTGCTCTAATATATACATATCATATATATATATATGTATTTTATATATAGTTATAATGTGCATATATATATATATATATATATATATATGAACATCGATAAGGGAATCTAGGCCTGCCTTGTCACACTATCAATATTTACACAAACGATTTATATACAAATAAAATTATATGCATATAAATATTCTTATATAGAATTATACAGAAACAGTTGCACTTTGTACAATCAGAATGCCAAGCGAACAAACTGCGAAATCTTCGTAAATGTTAGCAACAACAATTGTAATGTTTGTGCAGCGTAGTAATGAACGGAACATTTGCAGTCATGTCAGTAATGAAAATATCAACGATAATGCGAACGATTTCATGCATGTTCCTAATAGCAATATATTATTCTAGTTTGATAGGGTGTTATAAGGCATGCGCATAGGTTATAAAGCAGATATAGTTATTATTGTTTGTGTATGTACATGTGTATGCATATATATATATATATACATATATATACATATATATACATGTATATACATATATATACATATATATACATATATATACATATATATACATATATATACATATATATACATATATATACATATATATACATATATATACATATATATACATATATATACATATATATACATATATATATATTAGCTGAGCAAGCAGTATGTTTGTATAGCTTTCATTTGCAAATGGAGAATAAGACATATGAATTATTTAGTAGATGATAATATGGGAATGTATACTATATGCACACGCAAGAGGCTGGGCCTCATTTCGAAAATGGAAAGGCGGATTACATGGAAACGGGAAATGGGGAGTGCCGGAAGCACGGACGGATGCGTAAAAAGCCGACTGGTGGGACGTACTTCACGCATGAATGAGCACGCCTTTCCAACGGGCGAGGGGTGACTGGCCCGCAGTTATGCACCGTGGCGACCAGCGTCGATACGGAGCCGCATGGATCGACGTTCCACATGATTGAATTCCACAATCCGAATCCAGTCGACCGGATATCCGGTTGCAGGATCTCGATCGAATGAGCAGTGATGCGTAACTTCCTGTCATTCTCTTCCACTACGTCATAATCCGAGACTATAGGCCTATTTAGGTCTACATGGATTAACCATCGCCGTTTTATGTAGGTCATTACGGTGCGCTATCGCCATTAAACCCGTGACTGCAGCCAAGTCGTGGAATTGATTATGATACAAAATGGTCTTAATAGCCCGCAACGGAGCATTATTGAGATTTAGAGTCAGAATTTCATTGAGAGTCAGATTCAACAATCTTATAGTCAGAAACTCAGAGTCAATGATCCTATAGTTAGAATCAACATTCCTAGAGTTAGAATCATCAATCTCAGAGCTAGAATGTGTACTCTTAGAGTTAGAATGTACAATCTTAGAGTGATAATCAACGATCTTAGAGTTAGAATCGACAATGCCATTCTTACAATTAGTTCAGAAGTGCACACACGCCTCAACGGCGCAATTGCAGATAAATTGCAGAGCAATACTGCTCCTGAAGGACTTGCTCAAGGTCCTGTATGCACACGACACGGTAAGGATCGAACCCGCGTGCGTGCGCACTCTGCGTTAATTACAGGCCGATCGCTCTTTGACTATAATGGCTAACTGCATTGACCAATGCAAATTCTCACTGCTTGCTAAGGATGGCAAGAACTTCATCCCTCGAGTCCTATATAGAACTCTTAGGTAGAATCTCCAACGAATTCCTGCATTTATCATAATTTATTATAACATTATCTGAAACTCGATTGAATTAGACAATAGTAATAAACAACTAACGTTTTAATTGTAATGGTTTGCGGTGTGACATTCACATTCCATGTAGGTCAATTAAGGAATATTAATTATTATCACCTGATTAATAAGCAATGCACAGTGCCACGAAGCATAGTGCTCCATTAAATGTTTAAAATGTGTATTAAACTAACGATGTATGAGATATAACACAAGTTTACTGAAACATTTGTAACCGTAAATAGAGTAAGGAGTCCAATATTTTTGAAATGCTGGAATCGGTTATTTCCACAGCACTTGAATATAGGATACTATGATTCCGATGAGTTGCAGTCTGGGTCAAAACAAGAGGTGGGATGTGCTAATGCACTATTTCCAAAACACGAATCAACTGATTAATGCATTATTTAAAATAAGCCAATCAATTGACTAATGTATTATTTGCATTGCACTATTCGATTGACTAATGCATCATTTCCAGTGTACTAATCGATTGACTAATATAATATTTCCAATACACTAATCAATTGACCAGTGCATTATTTCCAATACACTAATCAATTGACCAGTGCATTATTTCCAGTGCACTAATCAGTTAAATAATGCATTATTTCAAATGCACAGTTCGATTTACTAATGAATTATTTCCAGTGCACCAATCGATTAACTAATGCAATATTTTCAATGCGCTATTCGATTAACTAATGCATTATTTCCAAAGCACTAATCAATTGACTAATGCATTATTTCCAATACACTATTCGATAAACTAATGCATTATTTGCAATACATTTTTCGATTGGCTTTTTAATCAGAGGGGCGAAATGAATTCACAACATCTGTCGATATTGGCAAGGCATTTGACAGCGTTCATCATTATAAACTGCATTCCAGCCTCCTATAGGATCGTATTGACCAGTACGCTGGAACGGCGGTATGTCTATGTCATTCGCAGTTAGAGTTACGGCAGAGGATTTATTTATCCGTAACCCTGTTAAAAGTTTTTGTTAATAAGTCCATTTTGAATACAAAAGCAGTAAATCTGGGCAATTTTATCAAAAAGTCCTGACTGGATTGCATAATCTATGCGAGTGATATTATTTTTATTACGGACTTCAGTCTTGTATGTTTTGTCTTTCATTATACTCTTTGCCTGATATCTCTGTTATGCATTGCGTGAACGAAACAGTGAAGGCTTTATGCATATTTAATTATCTTTCGTTGAATAGAATATGTAAAACCTATTGACGAATTAAACTTATCTTCTCATGCCCTCAATATTCACACTCTAAATAGATACATAAATGGTAAATCCCAATACAGATTTCACCTCAATAATTGCACCTATGAAGGAAAATCGACAATCACAGTAACGTGATGGTCTATAGATGTGCCGCCGAAATTATTCATTCACTTCATTAAGGATGTGCATTGTCTAATTGCATTTCCTGTAATGCTTTGTGGTGCGAAATAAAAGCACGGTTTTCCGCAGGGGAGTCTGAGCGTCCAATGTAGATGACAATGTAGGTAACAATAAAAATAACAATGTTGGTACAGCAATGCAGGTAACAATGCAGGTAACAATGCAGGCAACAATGTAGACGACAATGTAGACGACAATAAAAATAACAATCTAGTTATATCAATGCAGGTCACAATGCAGGTTACAATGCAGGTAACAATGTAGACGACAATAAAAGTAACAATCTAGTTATATCAATGCAGGTCACAATGCAGGTTACAATGCAGGTAACAATGTAGGTAGCAGTGTAGGCTGCAATGTATAGGTAACTATGCAGGTAACAACCGTTCAGGTGAAACATAGCTTAGTCAGTTCCAACAGATAAATTGCTATACAAGCAATGTTTATGATCTATAGGAGTCGATATTATATTAATGAAGAAGAGGATAGAGTGTATTTAAACAGCAAATAATAATATTGGCAATCATCGTTTCATGCATATACTGTCACTGGCGGATGATCACAAGTTATTACAGGAGTCGAAATCGACTCTGCGGCTGCCATACAAGGCGCCCATCACGGTCTACATATAACTTAACTAAGGCTGCCGCCTGGCCGCTGTAAGGCCTATTCAGCATGGTGGGTTATTAGCCATTTGCGGGAATAGATCTCGCTTCCAACTGCTTGTCACTCTATATATTAATTATTATTACTTTATTAATTTCGTTCTTTCGCCATTAAATAAACCTATTAAAGAACTACTCTCATATATATATATATATATTATAATACATACATATATACAGATCTATATTATACATACATAAGTCGTATATTTAGCTGTGTTGTCGTTCCCTAAGGAAGAGATTGAGTTAAATACTGCGACTTTGTTACCGATGACGCGTCGAAAAGTCAGATGGGTGGACTTTGACATGACATATATGTGTCAGCCAGGGTGGGGAGGAGATGTTGGGTCGCACGTGCAATAGAATGTACCGCGCGCCCCCGCTGGGTTTGGAATACTCTTTTCCCCAGCGGACCCTTTTGATCTCAGGCTGATGGCAATTAGGGTGACAAAGATGAAAAATGACTTCACAAGACATAGATACGCACCCGCGTTTTATGCACAGTAATATATATATATATATATATATATATATATATATATAATAAAATAATTATACACACATGTACGTGTTAACAAATGGTACAGTTTAAATATGCATCGAATATAAATCAAATTAACTTTGCGATGAACATTATATATATACACATATATATTAATAAATATATATATATATATAAAGGCATTTACGAATGTTTGTGTGCATATAACGTTTACGTTCTTATATTATTGTATCTATTTTGCCTGGTGGCGGTATGAGCATGTGGAACCACAAAGTCACCACAAAAATAAAATTCATGCACAAATTTAAACATACACAATACATTACGAATCTTTATCAAAGAGAATGCTGGGGTACAGTAGATAAGGTAATTAGAAACACATACATGTTACATATATAGGGATATTTACATGCAGTTAAGGGTACTATCGTGTTACCTCGCAGACGCTTAAGATGTGCATTGATTTAAACACGAATACACATGTAACTTATTACATTTTTGAAAGTACATCTAGATGTTCCTAGTGTTTCAATGCTTTTTGAAATGAATACATTAAATTGGAACCCCAATTCGAATTATTCTAAAAGACATTGTACGCAATCTTCAACAATAAAAAAAATTAATTTATATTGAGCACAACTGTTTGCTCACCTTCATAAACATAGGCTACTCCACAATCCTATTAATTCATTTCATTATATTTTCGTAAATAAAACGTGTATGCATATTCATCCATATTCATGCATATTCATCAATTCACATACATATTCATAGCTTTATGTGCAAAAATATGAGGCAGAGTAGCATAGAAAAATCAAGATAGGGATGTGGATTGCTTATAGATGACAACGTATGTAAATTCAGAGTCCGTCTGTGCAATTCACATCGATAATACCCACACCACAGGGAGCTTATATATATATATAAATATATAAATTTATATATATATATATATATAAATTGTTATATATATATTTATAAATTTATATATATATATATACCCTATATAGCTATATGATGGCAATCCAATTGACGCATGCATATATACTCTGGAATATGATTATACGACTTAATATATTTATATGTATATTTCATTATAAGATAGTGCATATAAATATATACAATGTCAATACGCCTATACACGTCAATATATAGGTATATGAATATGTATAAATATATGTATATATATATAATGTGTACTGAGGCGATGTATCTTTGCGGCGTTTGGCGCAATCGATAGCTATTTGGATGAGATGATCCGTTGAATTAAGGGCCTATCGATTGATCTGTCTTTGAAGAGAGAGAGAGAGAGAGAGAGACAGACAGACAGACAGACAGACAGACAGACAGACAGACAGACTGATAGACAGACAGATCTGTATTTAAGGCAGTTCCGCTTTGAACAAATCTCAATGAAGTATTTGTTTTTGACTGGGGTTGGGACGAACACAGACAACTGTTGCCATGTCCATAAATTACAATGCGAAGCTTCTATTGCGCCGACGTCCAGTGCACAAGATATCAACTGATAGTGCGCCAAAACCAAGACGTGACCAGACAAATAAGCGTCACGTCAGGATGAACAATTTCACCGATGCTGTATACAACCAGACATTGCGAGTGGTATTTTAAAATGCGACCACACACACAGCAGCATCGATGTCAGACAAAGTTGGGTGATGAAATGAGACAATTGACTCATTAGACTGTTAATTTAAACACGCAACGCACTTGCAATGTCTTGCATGCCTCAAAGTCTACAGGTCTTTCTTACCAGACATACTGGTTACTTATTCCTGAGAGGATGATATATAAATTGCTTCTCTTTCTCTCTCTTTCTCTCTCTCTCCCCTTTCTCTCTCCTCCTCTCTCTCTCTCCCTGTTTCTCTGTCTCTCTTTGCATCTTATCATCTGTCTGTCTCTCTCCGCTTGCTTTTCGCCGTCTCTCCAAATCTGTCTCGTTCTGTCTATTTTACTTCTCTACGTTTCTCTATCTCTCTGTATTTGTCTCTCAGACTCTCCTTATCTCAACGTCTCTCTTTCTATCTGTCTCTGTCTCTCTGTCTATCTGTCTCTGTCTCTCTTTCTATCTGTCTCTGTCTCTCTGTCTATCTGTCTCTGTCTCTCTGTCTCTCTGTCTATCTGTCTCTGTCTCTCTGTCTATCTGTCTCTGTCTCTCTGTCTATCTGTCTCTGTCTCTCTTTCTATCTGTCTCTGTCTCTCTGTCTATCTGTCTCTGTCTCTCTTTCTATCTGTCTCTGTCTTTCTGTCTATCTGTCTCTGTCTCTCTGTCTATCTGCGAACTGTATGGCATAATACCCCTTCTTTTGTCGACTAAGGACAATATCACACGCAACCTAATAATTGGAAACTGCAGTGACATTGGAAGTTCTCCCCTCATCCACTCATCCCTTACAACGGAGAACAAAGAAAGCAATCGTACGTATATCAAGCACGGATGAAACCGCTATCGTGTGTGTCCATATTTTAGTTATGACTCATGTGCATAATAACTTATATTTAAATGTTGTATCGCATTCGTGTTTGTCCTAAATGGTACGTAGGTTTCCCTACTAGTGGGATCGTTTTGATCCCCTCAGAGCCTTTCCGTGTGGCCGCCATCAACCATAGTGATTGTAACTTGATTGTAAATTCTATTTTTGTTGGTTAAAAAATTAGACGATTTGATTTGATTTGAATAGATTAATTAATTAATTCATATCACTGAGGAATTTGTCTTAGTTATATCTGTGTTGACTATGAAGTGCTAGCGACTACATTTCTTGGTATCGGCCTATGCGGAAGTTGGGCAGTCCTTTCCCTACCAATTCCTAAATCGATCGACAAGGGGGATGGATGGCGTAGAGTAACGAATAATTAGTCCTTCTTTCGCTAGGCTGCGGCGTTGGTTACATTTATATACGTTACGTAATGGGAGCCTTGCATGTTGACCAACAGTTAAATTCGACTCATATAAGTACTTGTCATCGTTCATACCATGTTTGTAGATATACTGCGGTTGGTCAGTTTGAAATTAAATGACAATTATTATCACTATTTGTGTGGAATTCAACTTTGAGATCTTGCTTTACTCAGTTAAATATATATCGAATTGTATTTAAACGTCTGTGTAGCAACTGTTACAGAAGAAACTATTCTCTTTCTCGAGACCGCGCCACTAGATTAGTATAGCTGATGATATTATGATAATGACATTTATTTTGTGACTAATAAATTACTCATTCATCGATGATGAATAAACTACTAACTTACTCATTGTTTACTCATTTTCTGGTGGAAACATGGAGAAAATTAGGGGAAGATCTTATTTGCTCTCTCTTGGCATCAGGCGCAATTTTATCAGATACCATAATAATAATAACAATCCTACTCCTAATAAAAATCCTAATAAGAATCCTAATAGTAATAATAATAATAATAATCCTAACAATAATAGTAATTGTAACACTACTACCACTAATAATAATAATAATATTCACTCATTCATTCATTTCGATAATTTATATAGTGCCTCTTCAAGGGAAACTACTCAGAGGTGCTCAAGAAAGAAAGCAGTCGTATAATAATAATAATAATAATAATAATAATAATAATAATAATAATAATAATAATAATAATAATAATAATAATAATAATAATAATAATAATAGGGACATTATATATGGCGTTGTAAAGCTGCAATGTCGCTACAAGGGTGCCTCACAAACAACCAACTATAGCGGGTTGAGCCTTAGAGAAGAGATGGGTCTTAGACTTGAAGAAGTCCATTGAGTCGACCAATCTAATGGAGGGTGGAAGACTGTTAATGAAATCAGTATAAGTGTTATTATTGTGACGATAAGACCAGCTTACTTCATGACAGTCGATTTCACCAGGTGGCCTCAGCGTAACAGAACTAATAATAGATAATTCTGGTTAAATTATAAACTGACAAAATAGCAACCTACGGAATAGAACTCTGTTCTTCAGCTTTGCACTCCAATCGTATCCAGTGTGTTAACCATTTAACACTGACAGAACGATATTCTGTTCATAAACTCCTCCACTGTTTGGACTTTGACAGTGCCAGTCCCAAGCCTAAAGAAAAGAGGAGGGCGACACCAAATCATCTTCGATATGGAACAGTGTCGTTAAAAATCAACACACACATATTCTGTTTATGTTGTACCATCGTCTGGTACCTAATGCTTGGTACTGCATTATCTAACAGCGCTCTATACACACTCTAGAGTTACTAATCTCCGGTTAAATACATAATTCTTTCGCATAAGTTTGACATAATACTATGGGCCTAAGGAGATATGCAGACCTAAGGAGTCATCTCGGGCTAAAAATATATTCAGGCCAAATGATGCATATAGGCCTAAGGAGACACGCAGGCCTAAAGATGAACATAGGCCTAAGAAGACATGCAGGCCTATTGAAGCCTGATTAAGCATATAGACTTAAGTAGACATACAGGCCTAATGAGCTATTAGGCCTGAGAAAGAGTATGGACTTAAAAAGACATGCAGGACTAAGGATGCACGGAGGCCTATGTCTCCTTAGGCCTATATGCCGCCTCAGTCCTGTATGTTTCCTTAGGCCTACCTGCATCCTTAGGCCTAAGGATGCATGTAGGTCTAAGGAGAAATGTGGAAATATGAAGGCATATAATACACCTAAGGAGACATGTGGACATGTATTAAGCACATAGGTCTCAGGAGGTACGCAGACCTAAGGAAGCACAGTGATGTTGTTGATTTTTAAAGGACACCTTTCCATATCGAAGATGATTTGGTGTCGCCCTCCTCCTTGCTCCAGGCTGGGACTGGCACTGTCAAACTCCAAACAGTGGCGGAGTCAAGGAAGGAAGCACAGAGCCCTAAGGAGACATGTAGGCCTCAGGAGACATGCAGGCCTAAGGGGGGAACGTCTACAGAATCTGTTATCTCGCTGCGTCACCCATGTACCTCCTCCCCCCCATTGAACTAATCCATCTCGTACAAAATCAACGGCTCGCATCCCTTCATCATCTGGTTCCGAAGATTCTTTTATTCGATTATTTAAATCCATGGACGTGTATTAACGAGATTATCCGAAGAGAAGCTGACACGTGACACAATACACATGTCACGTGACATTGCGACGGACGTTAAGATAAGTGACACATCCAATCGTCCATGTTGCACGTCACTCACAACCCACGAGTTATATATATATATATATAGTCATTGCTATTCTATATTATATATATATATAGAATAGCAATGACTTGATTAAAATGTAACAATACATTTATGCATACAAATGCATGAGCACACAAGCACACATACATGTCTACGCGTGCATGAATACATAGATAGATACTTATAACCATATACAGTCAAGCAGAGAGACAGACAGGCAAACAGACAGACAGACAGACAAACACGGACGAATTGACAGACATAGCAGGCGTGCATGCATCCACAAACAGACACGTATCTAAACGACACGAAGTATAGAAAACAGTCTCTTACCTTCAACAGACACTTAGGTCTTGATAAACCGCAACAATTATCTCCAGGCTCAATCCACTCAGCCCTAGTGTCCTATAGGGTCCAGCGTCCTAGGCTCCAGCGTCCTAGGCGTCCGTAGACCGGAGGCAGCAGGACTAGCGACCGGTCATTTGAATCCGCTGCCAACGATCGAGCGAGCGAGCGAGCGCGTGGGTTTGCGTGTGGTGAGAGATAGCCTGCGTATAATCCAGCTCCGCTATCGACGCCACCGCCATCTAAGTTCTCTTCGAGCGCATGCAGGCAGCAACCGGGTCCATTCCAATTGATCGAGTATCCGAGCACGGTAAACATGGAAGGTTCGGTGCTCTCTCCAACACCCACCCGGTCTGAACCTCGCCAGGGACAGCGGACCCACGCACCCGCCGTCAGACCCTGCGAACGCACCATTCCCCTACTAAACCATACGACAGTGACCCATACGGAACAGCTGCGAATATGACAAACCCATTAGAACCATCCGTCACTTGCCGATGCGCTAGAACCTGTTTTGACAGTCGGAGTTTAGGGGACCGAAGCAGTGCAGGTATGGGGTGTTGATGGGGGTAGGCCGGTCCGTGTTTATCACCGGGCGATGAGGGCGATGGCCTGGGAGGGGGCGGTATGTGGCCGTAAAGTAATAATCATTATGAAGGCTGACTTAACGAGAAATAAATGTTTTTACAACTGTAGTTTCGGAGAGTCGCGGCTCACGCGGTTTTAATGAAGTCGAACACGAGAGGTATTCAGAGCCGTCAATAACACCGGTCCACCGCAGGCTACGACACCAATAGTAATACACAAATAAGCCTAAATAACCATGTATATATATATACATATATATATATATATATATATATATTCGTTGAATGTTTACGAATTTTATTTCTGTATTATATTCGTTGAATCCATGGTTGATGTGACGGATACAGTAATCAGAGCTTTATTGTTGAAATCGGACCATTGTATTAAACACAGATATATATATATATATATATATATATATATATATATCAAGAACTCAGATTGTAAAATTACATATATACGAATATATATATATACATATATAAGCGGCAATGATCTAACAACGGATCGAGCAATGCTGTCAGGGACTAAACCTCCTGGTTGGAGTGCTCGGCTTGTAGTTCTGGGGCACGGGTGGCGGGTCTAAGCCTCACCAGAGAAGGGGTGACTGTCCAATGGGGACCTATACAGAAAGTCATAATTCACAGCTGATCAGTATTGAGGTATGGACGTGTGTGAACATCTGACCTTAATAAGGACATCTGACCTTAATAAGGACATCGGTGTTATTATTATTGTAGATGTATCACTTTTGCTCAGGACGTGCATAGCACGAGAACGAGCTATTCAATGAGACGTCGTCAATTAGTGTTAGGGAGGATGTGTTTAGGCAAATTCCATTCTGCTGTGATTGTCTTCGATTGGTTGAAGACATTTTATTGACTTACAAACAACAGAAGAGGCACAAATAGAGATGCAATGATGACGCGTTTCAGTCGGTCAGTGAGTCAGAGAGTCTCTGGTCAATCAATCGATCAATCAATCAATCAATCAATCAACTTGACATTGCTCCTCTTCAAGAAACCTTGTCAGAGGTGTTCAATAACGTTTACAAAACTTTCCTGCTGTTGGTGTCAAAGAGGCAACCAAAAGGGTTGATAAACCCGCTGGATCTGGCTAGCGTCATCTTCTACTCAACAGTGTTATCACAGCGGTAATGGATTATGTATTGATAGTGCTTTGAGATAATTCCGGCTGCAATAGAATTGCAAATTAGATTACTTATAATTAGCCGTATTACTTTCATAAATAGCTACGCTTCAGAGAATCGGACCATCTCTAATATAGTCAAGCGTACACTCATGCAATCGCTGTTGCAGACAGACAACAAGACAGACAGGCAGACAGACAGACAGACAGACAGACAGACAGACAGTGACAGTTTTTCGTTCGTATCAATGCTACCCCAATGACAGACAGACAAATAGACGGACAGACAGGGAGGCAAGCGGACAGACAGTCTCGTATACATAAGGAAAGGCAGTGACAATCATCTGTTCAACTCTCTCCAAATGTCACTCGCCTGAATGGATGCAAGACACACTTGCACTGATAGACTGAATGCGTGACGAACGAGCGACGAGTGACCGGCTAAATTAATGATTGTCTACTTACATTCTGAGTGAGGCCCTGATCATCTATATCTACAGACAGCACACACACATACACACACACATACAGACACAGACACACACACAGACACAGACACACATACAGACACAGACACACATACAGACACACATACAGACACAGACACACACACACAGACACATGTTCATAGATATTCATGCAATGACATGTAGACAGATATAGAGATACAGTTACACGCATCTACACAGCAACTCGTCCACATTGACATTTAATATCATTTAGTCCAGCGCATCTAAGTAGATATCTTGAAGGGGCGCTATATAAATGCTCGATTACATTACATTACAGCAGACAGTCAGACAAAATACATAGCTAAAAAGACGAAGTAACATACACGCATATATTACTCAATCATAAATCATAAATACTTGATATAGCGCCCCTTCAAAATATCTAATCAGAAATAGGTAGGCACACAGTCACACAGACATTGATGTGTGCTGTTTCTTACTTACTATTCTCCTGTCAGCAATCTGGGAATCATCTTCGACAAGAGAGCTTTACTTACTCCGACCACATCACCCAACTATGATTATCTCGCACCTGCTATAGGCACAAACGTGACTTTCATTGCTTGCGTCAAGAACTTGCTTACAAAACCGCGCGCACACAATATCCACCTCAATTGTTCATTCCAGACTCGATTACTGTAATTCTCTTTCTCACAACATCGTTTCTTCGCAAATAAAACACCTGCTAACAGTCCAGATCCCTCTCGCAGTCAACAAAACTCCCAAACACTACCATCACAGAACCTCTGTTCTCAAATCACTTCATTGGCTTAAAGTACCTCAGCGCATATACTACAATAAAATGCCTTTCGTGCATACAACGCACTTCAAACCTCTCAACCCTTTCACATTCACCAGCTTTTCGACATCCGACCGCCTGGGTCTTCTCGCTGTTCATCACATATTTCTCCATCTCGGCTGTCTATTTCTTCCTCTCTGGAATTATTCAATCGTTTCTTAGTCAACATTATTCTGCTCCAGTTCTATGGAATGAACTCGCAAAAGCTCACCGCCAATTAGCGCACTCACGTATCTCGCCTCTTGTCATAGCGTCTTCTCCCCTTGCACTCTCCTCTGTTACTTTTCACGCACGACTTAAAACCGAACTCTTCAAGCCATCCTATCCAGGTTCTACTCCTGCGTCACCAAACGACCACCATCATCACCGATCAACACCGTAGCACCATGCTGTCTCCTCGGCGGTTGACCTCCCCGGATTTTGACCTGGCACCAGAACGAAACGAGAAGCTTGACTGTTGCGGATTTGTTATAGCGCCGGTGGTTTGATATGTCCCCTATAACGTGGATTTTGTTGGCGATGAGAAGTTCTTGAATATTTACATTGCATTACTATATCAATGTAATGAAGAGTCGCTGTCATCATCATCATCATCATCATCATCATCATAGAAGAATGAACACGCGAATATGCATGAGTCTCTGAGCTAATAAGCGACTCAGTGAATCGTCAGCGAGTGACTCATTGAGTGAATAAGCGACTCAGTATTCTGGTGCCAGAATAAGTAATTAAGTCAGATTTTCAGCCAGCCAGTTCAGTCGGTTAGTCATGACTATGACTCTGACTAAAAAAACTTCTATAGAGCCGCCATAATAACGCTCAGTGCATCAACCGACGGGCACCAACACAAATCCGAAATCAGGTCAAATTCAAGGTCAGTGCTAAGAGACAGATAGCAAGCAAGCAAGTAAGTATGTAGGTAAGTAAGTAAGTAAGTATATTCGAAGGAGGATAAGCATGGTAAATAGAAAAGTTTTAAGTCGAGATCGAAGGGACGCGAAAGACTCAGCGGTCCAAACGGCGTGAGGTAATGAATTCCTGAACGTTGGACTGGCAACAGAGACAGTCAGCCTTTATATCTGCCAGGAAATCACCTATAGTCTGTATGCATGTATATCATTTTATGTCTGTATGTATGCATATAATTTTGTATGTGCACAGTATGGATAACATGCCTCATTCACCATCATGCGCATTGGATTCAGGTAGTAAGTATGCATCTGAACATTTGTTAATAGAGACTTGTAAGTTAATCTATTAGACGAACGTTTCCCAAACTGTGTTCCATGGAACCCTAAGGCTCCGTGAGGTGAAGAGAAGAGTTCAGCTGATAACTTTCCGTGTTAAGACATTTTCTTTTACAATTTTCTATATCGGCCACTTTGTGTATAACTTTAAATGAAAGAGAATACAATTGTCATTGCCATCGATATTTGTGTTATTTTATTAATCTAATCGAGGCTTAGACCTACAGTCGCGTCAATTCTCCCTGAGTGCTGGAGGTAGATCCCCCGGCCCCAAGTGCCAGGAAGGCAAGAAATTCCCCCCTAAGACTCAAGAAATATCCCCCTTACCTGAATTTGGACGCATTTGCCTCCGGACCCCCCTATCTGGACGCCCTTGTGTCTCCATTCTCAAGCGTTTGCGCCGATAACATAATATGTTTATTTTTGGAAGTGCAAGGTTCCTCCAAAAAAAAATTAGAGATCAAAGGGTTCCATGGCCAAATGAGATCATAAGGAAACGCTGTGTTAGACTGTTCCCCACGGCTGTATAACCATGTCAAATTGTACACAAACTGACAGCATTAGTAGCTGAATATATGGAAATAAGCAAATACAATACAATACAACAAGATACAATACGAAACGATACTTTACAATACAATATGCAGATGAGATGCACCGGGTCTGGGGTAGAGGGCTGTGGGTGAGGAATGGGGAGTAACAGACGGGGTAAAAGTAGGCCTATGAGACTGGGTTGTTGGTGTACACAGTATATAGTTCAAGGGTCGGCTGTATAGATATCCCTGTTTAGCGTCTGGTAGACAGTTGCTAATGAGCGTGGGGTGGGGACTTGGCAGTTACCCTTGGTGTCTCCGCTCCAGCGATCAATAGGAGGTACCAGTGGAAGAGGGAACAGAGGGGCGAGCGAGGCCAGAGAAGAAAGGAAAGGAGGGAGGGATGAACGGATGGACGGAGACGGAGATGGAGAGTTGGCTGGATGCGGCTAGGCTGACCGCCTGGCTGCTGCGACAGGAGTTGCGCTCCGTGAGATGCATTGGACGGGTGGATGGAGGGATGACGGGAGAGCACACGGCGTTAGAGGAGTCGGCTGCTGCACCAGCGAGAAGCAGGCAGCGGAGATGGAATTCTGCTCTTTGCCATTCCGGCTGTATATTGGCTGCTGCTGCTGGTGGTGATCTGGCCTCGCTGGATGGATGGATGGATAGATGAGAGGCCGGATGGATGGATGGATAACGTTGGGCTGTGGTAGTGCAGCGGCTGGTTACTACTCGGACGGCTGACTATATAGCCCCGTCTCAGCCTTGACCTAATACTTATGAAGCCCGGCCGGCAGTAGGCGGGCGGACAGGCAACCGGCGGAAGAGCTAGACTGGCTGCAGCGCTTCGGAGGCCAGGCACGACGGTCTGGCAACGGATACTGGAATGTCTGGTGATGATGATGGTGATGACGCCGATGATGATGGTGGTGACGGTAACGATGGTGATGGTGGTATGTGGAAGATGCGGCGTGGACGGAGTTCGGTCTGGTACTGCGGCTGAGGGAAATGGTTCCGTGGCGAGAAGGACAACAGACGGGCGACTACTACACGACCTGCAAAGGATGATTCTTCTGCATCCACCTACTCTTCCTCCTCCGCCTCCTTCTTCGCCTCCGGCTGCGGTGGAGCTGTTCTTCCCTTCTCGCTGTCTGTCAGATGAGAGTTGGAGAGTTTGAGGATGTGGTTATCACGAAGACGTGTTTTCTGCCCTTATGTCCATGCTGCTGGACGCTCGTCGGTGCTAGACGGATGACCATGTATAGACAGACATACGGACGGATGTTTAAAGAGACAGACAGACGGACGGACAAACGGATAGTTAGACAGACAGACGGACGGAGATTTTGACAGACAGACGGACGGAGATTTTGACAGACAGACGGACGGACAGACAGACAGATAGACGATGGCTCGACAGACAGACAGACGAATAGATAGACAGTGTAAGATAGGCATGGGGACGGACTCACATACAGGAACGTTCAGATACTTCAACAGACATACAGTGAACAGCAGACGTCTGTACGTACGGACACGAGACAGATGGAGGCGGACAAGAGATGGTATCGAAAGGCACCAACAGAGAGGCATGCAGGTTGATATGCACGCAAATTATCATGTGGATACATAGCAGGACAAATAATCGGACAGAGAGAAACAGACGAACAGAGGCAGACAGACAGACAGACAGACAAATATCGCCTATCTGTTGTTCGAAATTTTGGAGTAGTTTCATCCTTATCGAAACGTCGTTCGCTATTTATAAAATATATACGTCATCGTTAGACGTCATCACGGTAGGAGGGCGCGTCACCGACTGTACCCTGTAGACCTGGGTTTGTGTGTGAGAACCAGTCAGCAACAGAAGCTCTGTTCTACAGGTATGGTCGGGGATGCTGATCAACACCGTCTCACAACGGAACCAGTATATGTAGACCGTGTTATACAACTCAGAGAGTGGTGTATGTAGTCTGCATGTGCACAGATTGTGTGGAATATGTTGTCTGTAACTATACTCAAGAGTCTGAAGATTGTAGTCAATAGTTACACAGACAGTCTGGAATATAGTCCGTAGCTACTCAGAAGTATGTAGTCCGTCCGTAGCTAATAGCTATACAAAGTCTAGAATGTGAAGTCATAGCAGCTCTGAGTCTGGAATACGCAGTCCGTAGCTATACTCAGAGAATGTAACCACAGCATTACACATAAACCCATAATAATTAACGATTAATTATTTAGGGTCATCTTTTGGCTGCCAAGTGTCCTCGATGGTGCATTGGTTAGCCTGTTTGACTGTCGGGGTTCAAGCCGCCACCGTAAAGTGAAATTTGGTTCAAGAGTTCTGCTTCACTTGCATGCCCTATAAATTATATAGGGCATGGGAAAATGAAATAGCGAGGTAGAGATCTGGCTAGCCGCACTTCATATATGCGGAGACTAAGATAATGAGAAGTGGCCAACACGGAATCAGTACTGCCATGGCCTCCGGTCTATATAGCCTAATAAGGGAAGGATTGCTCATCTACTTCTTTCGTTTCTAGCACCAGTTAGATCAACCTGGAGTTATTCCAATTGGTTTGACAGAATGTTTACTTTGAGATTCTAAAAGACCTTTTTTGTGCATAGTACAACCAGGACAGGGTTTTCATAAATTGTTTTCATTGGTATCAGCGACCGAATTTGAGACATCCGACTTGAAAATCTTGATTATAAGGCTGTTTTTCGGAAATAAGAATTTCTTGTTTTGTCGAGTCACTCGACCTACCCTAGGAATTTGTGAAGTAAAATACTTCAATGCAATATTTTAATCTATACGTCTCCATAAAAACATCTGCAGGTTCAGTTTCAATTTTTTGAATGTTCTTATCGAAGGCTTTCTGACTCTTGTCAAATTCCCATATAAAGTTTCTGAAATATGTGTCTTCAGATCACCACGCCCTTTACATAGTTATGTCTTAAGTATTATCTGTCTTGGAAATTGCATGACAACTGCAGACTATTATTTGGAACTGCCTTATCTGTTAACTGCTGTGAGTCAGTCTAGGACCAATTATTGAGTACAAAACCAAGGCTCAAAGTAGTTTTTTAAACCAAAACAAATAAACTGACGAATACAAATCAACTATTACTCGTAACACAGATTTCGTTTAGTGCATGTACACTTTGACTTTGGGGTAGACATCATATTTACTAAAAGATGGATTGTTGCGATGCACTGAATGTGCAGGAGCTTTAGAGATTATTAATTAATCTTCGCCCTGGAAACTTTGTTTTAAGACAGACATCTACAGTTCAAAAACATCTGGAAATAAGTACAAGACATTGTCTATACATATTTGTTCAAATGCAGTGCAAAATTATACAAGACAAGGCACATTTGACTAAATCTATCCGATTATCACCTCTTCAATACACTCAAAAGAGTTTTTAATTGGACCGGAAAAACAACGGTGGTAGCTGTCTTCTAAAAACAAGCTATCAATTGTCATACAAGCACATCCACTTTTATAGACAATTACAACCACAGAATTATTAGATTCACTCTGAATGTTTTCATTAACACTTTTCGATGCGGTTCGTTGATAAATGAGTGTAAACGATCAACAATGTAACTTCAGGACAGTACAAAACTCAAAACATTGATAGGTTTGCTGCCTGTAGCAAATCACTTACATAAGACTGCCTATCACGTGTTACGTATATGCTAAGACCCTGGGCTTTAGAGCACAGACCGCCTTGGTCTAATATAAGGTTTGAATTAGGGCACCAACTCTCTTGGAGCGGGGTTTCGTGGGTTCGAAATCCACAGCAACTTTTTTTGTCAGTGACTAAGTGGCCGTGTGGTATTGGTGTTGAACAAATAAGGCTACATCGCGTGGATTCGAATCGAGTTCTCTTCTGCTGAAAGAGAGATCAGTGCTATTAATTCGGTATGTTTTGGTATATACCTCAAATGCAAGGCGAACCACGTACATCTCAAAATAGACGATACAACAGCAAATACAGTACATGTTCTTTGACCAAACAACTCGCTTTGACCCAGTTCTCGTAGGTCTAATGCGCAGTGACCCTAAAGCCAATTAAACTTTCTTTAATCAATTAAAATACCTACGCTGTGTAGTGTCCACACAGTTCTCAATCAGTCAATCAATCAGTCTATTAATGAGACTTAATATAGCGCCACTTCAAGATATCTACTCAGAGGCATTCCCAGACCGACTACGACTAAAATGGGTGGCGATCAGTAATATGTATCCTATATATAATGCAGATAAGGAGGTTTTGGGCAGTAGGCGAAGCTCTTGGTGTAACCCATTCCATGTGGTTGGACACATCCCTGCAAAGGCCGGTTCGGCATCGTGTGTGTGTTGATTTTTTTAAAGCTGCCGTTCCATATCGAAGATGATTTGGTGTCGCCCTCCTCCTTTCTCTAGGCTTGGGACTGGCACTGAAGCGATGCCTGGTATATGCAGTTATTGATAATGATGAGAAGGCAAAACACTGTTTATAGGATAATCTCAAGGGCAATTGGTGAAACCACTCTGTCTTCGGATCTTAACCACAGGGAATCTTTTATTGCCCCTGCAGTGCCTGTAGAATCTATTGAAGCTCTCAGGGGCTAAACTCTGTCTTATTAAGCCAAACCCGCGGAAGTACCACCTTCGTTTTCAAATGTCCTTAATCGGACAGAAGCCTCTCTTTGAAGCCAGGCTGAACGTGGCTTGCAGCCAGGCATGCTATTTCTCGTCGAATAGTTAGTTTACACTAATGTCAGTTTACTACATGAAGGTAGACAGACAGAGATAGACGGTCAGATAGACAGACAAACCACAGACAGACAGACGGACCGAGAGCTATCGCACTCGGCCAAATTTGAAGCACATCAGCAACAGCTTTATCATCCTAAATCCAATAGTGATCTAATTTAAAAAATAAATCCGTAACCGCAATTACATTTACTCCAAAGCGAACAGTTCAATTGATATATATATATATGTATAATATATATATAATATATATATATAATATATATATATAATATATATATATAATATATATAATATATATATATATATAATATATATATAAACTCAAATCCCGCATTACTTGACATCTGCATTTAAAAGGTTTAATTTCGATTGAAAACAAACCGCGTCTTAGATACAATATTTTGACCGATTCACACAGAGGACCTTAAATGGTGTGCCACCCAATGACACAGGACCTTTAGAGTAAAGGATCACCGCTGAACTCATTGGAACAGGATGGGGGTCAAAAGGTCACTATGGAAACACGTGTGCATTTGCCAGATCATTATCAAGTCTTCAGAACGCTTAGTCTATTGAACTTATAGTATTTTGCCACAATTGAACTATCAGGACCAATATTGCGAATAATGACGATTCTCAAAAGTATTATTGTATAGTGTATTTGTCTTGTATGAACTTATATATACAATAATAATTGCATTGCTTACTATTAATCATGCAACGCTAATCGTGCACGCTAGCAATAACAGTCTTTCGCATTTTATAAGAATTAAACCATCAGAATCTGTATTGTAAATAATGACGATTCTCGCGAGTGTTACTATATAGCATAGCATTATATGTACATCGCAACGATGATTGCATACAATTAATCATGCAACGATAATCACGTAAGAAATAACAGTTCTATAACATAACTATTCCTAATCTGATGGTGGAGCAAAATTGCAGTTATATTGCAGATGATTTGTGCTCAAAGGACTTGCTCTAAGCATGTTGTATTCGCAGTAACTCCTTTGACGGGGATCGAATCCATACTCTCCTCGTTACAGACCGACAGCTCTAGCCAATCGGCCACCGTGACACACACACAAATTTAAACCATATGCACATGGAATGAAGGCCGATAGGCCTCTCTATCGGATTCAAGGTGGGTCTAATATCAAAGGTAATGACCACAGAGATTAGCCTAGCCATGGACGACTCAACACAGCTTGACTAAGTCATCTGCTTCGATTTGCAATGATGTGCCCCGCACGGGATGGTTTAGACAGACAGTTGTACTTAGAACGGTAAGGTGACAGGATCTCGGAACAAAGCTCCACCACTGTCTATACTCTGAGAGAGACTGTCATATCGAATTTAGAGCACGACCAGAATTGCAAGCAACTCTATATCTGCTGTCATAGTCCCTATACCTATTTCCTACGCAGTGAATTACTAGTATATGCAGACATGCCAATGGCACCACGCCACTGCGCGAACTTTAGCAGTGCCAGTCCAAAGCGTGGATAAAGGAGGAGAACATCGTTAATAATCCTTGTTATCACACATGTGCCGTTAAAGTTAAACTACTACGGGCGAAATGGGAGTCAGTCCACATCGCACAGAAGGGAATGATAATAATATCCGTTTAACAACATTCAAAGTGATACATACGTAGAATTATTACAAGCAATATATGAACAGATGATCAAAGGTTGATCAAAGGTTGATACAGGAACCGAATTCAACTGTACAGAAGTCATGCAAGGCGACATAACTTTGTACATTAGAGCGCATTCATATATCAGGACCCGAGACATGTTCCATTCTACATTGATCGGGTGTCTATTCAGCTTCCATTGCTACATTCAGTTGGTGGTATTTATTTGTCTCTTCACGAGCAATAGCCGCCCTTTGTGCGCGATCCAATACGCAGGAGAGGACAAGGTAGTGATAAGCCGTGTCGCCAGTCGGGCTGGCCGATGGACCGGGGACGGGCCAGGGCTTCGAAGGTTCGTGCTTAGCCCAGCTAGGACGGCAGAGCCCACCGACTCCAGTGACCAGTTTATCGGCTTTTGTTTACTGATGACCACCGCCTGTGTAGCATTGTCAACGTTGGAGAGGAGAAGGAAGAGGAGGAAGCTGGAGAGGAAGGTTGGAAGGAGGAAGTGGAGGACTGGATGATGTGATGGGAAGAATGAGAAGGAGAAGGGGATAAAAGGAGGGAGGAAAAGGATTATCTTAGCAGGAAATGAAAGGTGGATAAGACGAAATGAAGGAATGAGGAAGAACGAAGACGATGAAAAAATAAGAGAAGGGAAATGGGATGTGGAAGAACAAATGGAGAAGCAGAGGCAAAAGAAGAAAGAAGACAAAGATAAACAGAAGATGGAGAGATTGGAAAAGGAAATACAACTTATACACGGGTGGACTACATGAATTGTAAAACGGCGAAAAACTAGGAATTGGAGATGGAGGAGGAGAAGGAGGAGAAGGAATATTGAATATGAGTGAATAAAAGAATGAAGAGGAGGAAGAAGATGTTGAAGAGATTTGGAACATTATAAGGAATCGGGAATAGGGGAGCAACTCCGAGCAATGGGGACAAGATGGACAACAGAGTGGTAGGGAGGAATAGGCTGAAGGAGAAAACGAGTAGTGGTGAAACGGTGGACAATAACAGAAGTGATCAAGCGCAACGAGGAGGCGGAGGAGGATGGAGAAGAGGAGGATGAGAGCAAATGGCGAAGATGTGTCGGCGCGTTCGTCGGTGTTAGGTATCGACGAGTCAATTAGGCGGAATGAGAAAAGGTCGATTGTTTACTGTCCCAAGAGATCAACGCCAGACGTGAATGGAAACACACACAGAGCGGAATCACGCACACCCACTCACTACCACACGCAGACGCACAAGTACACCCACACGCGCATAGCGTAATATTCACCCAAAGGCCCGCACAACGTGTTGTTTGCCTGTATATGTGCAATTTATTTAACCGCAAGCGTCAGGGACTAATGATCGATCCAATTATTGTGTAAACATTGATGATCGTAATATATTGATATCAATAGCGGTGTAACAAAGTTTTGCAAAGTGGGGGGCATAATTTAAAAAAGTATTGCGCGAAGCGGAAATTTTTTTATTTGCCCCCATTTTTTTAATTTTGGCCCCCAGAAATTTGAAATATGGGAGCACACATTATTTTAAGAAAAGTCACCTTAAAAAGCCGTTGGAGAAACATATAAAAGAACCGATTTGGGGACTCATGGGGCACTGAGCAGTAAAACTGGAGGGGGCTTAACCCCTCCCAGTTTTGAAACTGGGGGGCCGGTGCCCCTCTGCCCCTTCGCTTGTTACACCTCTGATAGCGATGCCAATGCCTGTAACAAAACTTGCTTCGATATTTACATATATGCTAAAAGAAAGTGCTCGATTTTCTATCCTGGATACTGATTCATTTCTGCAGCTTTGTATTTTAAGGAGGAAGCAGAATAAGCGCGATCGGATAAAAAAAACCTCACCAAGTGACTAAGCCAAATGGGCGAATTTTCTATAATGATTCTGATATCGATCACCACCGTGGCCCAAACTGGTTGAGTAACATAGGAGATCTTAAAAAGAGCAGATTAATATTTGCCCCGTCCTACTCCTCGGTGAACCGACAACATGGGAACCTCTAGAAAAACTGTAAAAATGTGTCCAATTGTGTATTCAATTTGAACAAATATGAGCAAAACTGCAGTTTAATTATTAAGACGCGGAGGCTTATCATTTATAAGTTACAATGCGTGCTAAAAATGTCCTCCTTCGGCCTCAACACGCGCAACAAGACGCGCTCGCCATTCAGTAATTACTACAACTTGATCAAATTCGTCCTATGTGCAAAACTTTTCTATAACACGTTTACTGTGTCACGTCAATTGATCCCCGTCAATTGATCCCCTAGTCAAGTGATCATCTGCCTATTGCTATTCTTGCTATATATACCTATTCTTTCGCAGCTTGACTTTTCTCATTTGACAATATTACAACCAAATATATTTGCCACAAATAAACGTTTTTCAGTTTTACTAATTTCAATGCAGGTAAGAAATCTCCATTATTTTTGGTTCCGTCAAGTTCACTGTTACATATGGCTTACTATGCTATCACTGGCTGTTTATTGTTCACGGGTGGGAAAATATACGATTCAACCCGTTTCCTTCCATCGCATATTACGGTACTTTCGACTCACTCATTCACTAATGTACTATGGTTATAACAATGGTTTCTGCTCACACCAGACATGACCTCCACCGTATATGGATTGCATCGATCTTTCCTTCTATTCTCGTTCTACGCGGACACAATATCAACCATTGGGCGACTGGCATACCTCCTTCCAGGGGTTTCTGTACTGGTCTTACTTCTTTCCACTTGTGCCGTCCTAATCCCCCGACGAATCTGATTAATTTTTCACGGATAGTCCAGCTCCGAATAATCGCTCTCCTTTTCGAACCGAAGTCAATACAGGACCAACGTAAGCATGTTGGTTTCTTGCGACGTTCCTACAACCACGCAAATAAAATTGCGGCTTAGTGCCACGTCCCTGGCGGCCCCTTTGATCTGGCACCGATTGACTGAGCGCTGCTGCATCTCTTGTCTCCTGCGGTCGTTCCAGTCTTAGAGGAGGATTCGCGAGCAAAGGCCGCATATTCTCCAGACGACCATCATGCAACGGGCTTCCGGAATTACTGCGGATGTTATAATCTCTGGCAGGACAGAAAGGACTTCATTCGCCGTGGATTTGTAGATCTTCAAAGAAGCAATGGCAACATTTCTGATATTGAGGGAGAGGCGCATATATGATATCTTGTCATGCTGACGTCTTATGCTATATCAATCCTGTTGATTAACATTGCGAATATACTTTTCTTTTATTACAATTCCGGTGTAATCTTTTATTAAAATTCCAGTGTAATATTTTATCACAATTCCAGTGTAGTCATTTATTACAATTCCAGTGTAATCATTTTGTTATAATTTCAGTGTAATCGTCGTTTATTGCAATACCATGCACGGCATTACACGTATACTGTGCTGGTTTGTTGCCGTTCAACGTTCATTACAAAGACGATAGGTCTCGACCTCCTTCTTTCTCGAGGCTTCGGACGGACACTTCCAGAGTACGAGCAGCGGAGGAGTTATAAACTGTGTTGATAAAAGAGGTCTCATTAGCATCGCCCTACTCCTCTATTCAGGCTTGGGACTGGCATTGCCAGAGTACTAGCAGTGTTGACTTGAATTCTGCAGTATTTAAATGCAGTGGGCAATGCAACCGATTGGCTAGATTAGATCGTTCATTTTGTAATTCAATCCCACCGTGGTTATTATATATATATATAGAATATATATATACATATACATACACAGATACGTATATACTGTATATGTATAGAGATGATGCGGACGCACTGTGCAAGTATGTCAATGCTATCGAAGTTTTCTGTCGTGCCTTGCAAAGGAGGTCAATATCGGGTGCGGGTGTTGTTTTGTGCTGTTTCCTTTTGTGTGCTGTTTCCAAAGGATACAGTTGATACCTGCGTTCCTTTGTATTCGCATGGTATCTCATTAGTGGGTCGTGTATTTACTTTACGTTTTTTGCTAAGTGGTCAATCCGACAGAAGCGACGAAAATGACGTAAGCATACATGATACATCCATTTGAAATGTATTTGTAATCGACAGGGCTATTGACATATACACTAAGAAAATGCTGCAATAACAATATCAATATTTTTCTTAATAGTGCGGCAATTACAATACTTTTTCTTTAAAGTATTACGAATACCATTACCAATACTTTTTCTTAAAAGTGTTGCAATAACAATACCAATATTTTTCATAAAAATGCTAACACTTGTCGTTGTTGCAAATGCAATACCAGTACCAATACTTTTCTGAAAAGTATTGCAATAACAATACCATATTTTTATTAAAAGAATGGCAATAACAACAATTTTTTTGAAATTGTTGCAATAAAAATACCAATATTTTTTCTTAAAAATAATGCAATACCAATACCAACACTTGTCTTTGTTGCAGTACCTTTGCCAATGCTTTTACCAATTCTTTTCGTTAGGCTTACTGAACTAGCTCTTTGTACTCTTCATGCACCGATAATTATAGGGAATTTCCCACGGCATCACTATGGTCAATGTGGCGGCCTTCAGGCAGACTGCTCGAACACCCTGCGCTGAAATCGAATTTGCAATCTTCGTTTGCAAATACCCATTCCTTTCAAAACCAAATAACTTCGCATATGGTTAATTAGTCAAGCCACTTCTTCCGTTGAAAACAAAAGGGCATAGGCATATACTCCAGTCATATCTATTGGAATTCCTTATTTATAAATTCCAACCGTTCGCCCCAAAGATAATATGCCCAAAAGAGGCGATTATCGTCATGTAACGATTTACTTCTCATGGGACACTAACTGTTGATCGCGACTTTTTGAAGCGGATGAAAAAACATATTAATTACAGTGGGAAAGTATTGTTATCGAGTATCGCTGGCAGGCTAATGAAAAGTATCAGCAATACCAAGTATTGCGATACTTCGTCGTGAAATTAACAGTCATTGAAATTTGATATTTTTAAAGAGCTGCTTTCAGATCACCAGTGTCGACATTCAACATACCTACCTACCTATCTACCTACCTACCTACCAACCTACCAACCAGCATACCTACCCATGCCTACCTAAGTATACCTGTCTGCATGCCTGCCTGCCTGCTCGTGTCCAACTCACTACCTACCTACCTGCCTGCCTAATTGCTTATAACTATATCAACCTACCTACCTATCTATTTGCCTACCTGCTTACCTACCTACGTGACAGACTACCTACCAACCAACATACCCACATCCTTACATGCCCACATATCTACCTACATGCCTCCCTACCTACCAATATACTTACCTAAATATCAACCTACAGTGTACCTACCTACCTACCTTTCTACATGCTTATATACCTACATACCTACATACTTTCATACTTATATACCTACATACCTACATACTTTCATACTTATATACCTACTTACCTACATAAATGCATATGCATGCATACCTTCATTCATACAATCGTGGCAATAATAACGATGATGACTTGGCACGGCACATAACCCTAGGCAGAACACCTCCTAATGCGCCTAATTGAGGAAAAATAGCGCCACATAATTCACTGCTGACAGCTTGGACACGCCTACACAAATATTAATGACGCATTTAGCAAACAGTAATTACCGATGACGTTTGGAAATGGGTCATCTGTATTTATTAGGAACTATTAACGAATGCCACACAAGTCAGCGAATGAATACAAACAAATCACGTCGGCCATTACTATTAATTATTATTAATTAGGGGCGTTAATTGGTTATTAATTGCGACGGATGGCTTACTTTGTTGAATGCGAGATTGGTTGGTGGTGTGGAAACAGAGAGTTGGCATATGGTAACAGACAAGCGGACAAACAGACAGACAGGCAGGTAGGTAGACAGAGCGACATACAGACAGACAGACAGACAGACAGACAGACAAACAGACAGACATACTGACTGACTGACTGACTGACTGACTGACTGACTGACTGACTGACTGGCTGACTGACTGACTGACTGACTGACTGACTGACTGGCTGACTGACTGACTGACTGACTGAACGAATGAATGAATGAATGACTGGTTGGCTTACTGACTGATTGACTGACTGACTCACTAACTAACTGACTGACTGACTGACTGACTGACTGACTGACTGACTGAATGAATAAATGAATGAATGAATGAATGAATGAATGAATCACTGATCGTTAGGCAAATAGACCCAGAGGCAAAACTATGGCGGAAGCATATCTATACAGAAAGGCGCAGGAACATGTACGCAGACTGCCACATCGAGACACGCATTCAGCTACACTCAGATAAATTTCCTACGCCGTAGCATGCATTAATTAATTTCCAGTCATTATTGTAGGCAGGTATATTTCCCGCCTCTTTCGCCTCTTAGAATTCCCGATTGAAACTGCCATTGTAAGGCAGTCGTGGTTAATTCCTAATGACAGCCTAATGCCATTAAGGGGAAGCTATTTGTCGGGGCACATTTGCCTTTGAACACCCGACTCTCCTAAGCTCGGTCGAATGAACGAAACAAAAGCTCGCGAATTATTCGCCTGTCATAAATCTTCCGTCGCATATTTGCGACCTCGTAAAATCCTCAGCAGTGGCCATGATAAAGCGATTCAGCATTCAGCTGCCATATTTAGATTCTATACAACGATATATATATATATATACATAATTGTATATAATTATATATGTACATGTATATTATACAAGCTGATATATATATATTATGTATATATATATAAATATATTGAACGCATTGGAATGGAAGGCCATATATATATATTTATAATATACGTATATTTGTATATATGAATATATATATATACATAATTACATATACATATACATAATACATATATATATATATATACATTCATATACTATTCCATATACATAATAATAATATGAATGTCGTTCTATACAATATCGTTGTCGCTTTTATCGACAATCTTTCGGAATCTAATTCAAATCTCTGAGACTCTTCTGAGCGTAGAATACATAAGAGGAATACGAAGACGGACACCCATCGATCGTGACCGGTCCAATGCCCGCGTGCGTCTACCCACGTGTCAGTGTCTCTATGTTCGGGTGTACGCCCGCGTGTGTACATGCTTGCGAGGAGGTGGCGGGAGTATAATGGGTCTTTCTGATCCATTGATTTCTGGTTCAGTCGAGTGGACGTGCAATCGATAGGCGCGTGGTCAGTTTGACGGAATTCGTTTGACAAGTTAATAAGACGGGTTGACCAAGTATAGTCCGGCGGAACTGACCAAGGAGTCCGGCCGAGTTGACCGTGGATGGTCAAGCTCAGAACTAAGTGGACGTCAGATGGTTGACGGTGAAGTATTATTACTGAGAGGAAAAACGAGTAGGGGATGTGGATAGGGTGGGGAGAAAGAGGATGGAGTGGGAGGGGAAGAGAGGCGGATTGAGGGAGGGGAGAATAGAATGGAGGGAGGAAAGAGTGAGAGGAGTAGGAGATGGTTGGATCAGTAGAATGGGTGAGAGACGAAAAGATGGGAGGGAAACTGTGCGAGGATGAGGAGAGGAAGAGGAGCAGGAGGAGGAGAAGGAGAGGAAAGATTGAACAATGGAAGGAGCGATGGGGAAAGGAATGGGGAGCTAAAGAAGGAGGGAAGAAGGTACGGACAGATGGAGGCAAAATAAAGAGCTGAGTGAAGTAATGAGAAAAATGTATTGAAGGAATGAGATGGAATGAGCATGAAAGTGGGAAGAGTGAGGAATGTGTGGAAGGAATGAGTGATGGGGTAAGGGGAGTTAACGAGTAAAGATTCAAGGAAGGAGTGATTGAAGTAGTGAGAAACGGAACGGTGGAATGTGTGAAGGGAAAGGTGGGGTGAAATTTGAAACGGATGGAAAGGATGGACAGACATCTAGAAGAGGAAAATGGGGGAAGAAATTAAGGAGGTATGAGTGAAGGCAGGGGCAGAAGAAGCACGGGAGCGAGATGTGGACATAATGAGGGTGTGAGGGGAAGGTGGAACCGATTAAGGGTGGCTCATGCGAACGGGTATAGGGAATGCAGCGGACATCGATGGTGCAGGTCACGTTATGGGACTATGGAATGGGATATGGATTGAAGGGAGGAGGAAGGTGGCGCCCTTGTAGCGGTTTGGCCGAGTTACGGCGCCATATAAATTGTCTTTATTATTATGGATATGGATTGATAAAATTGGACAATTGATAGATATGTTGAAAGGGATCGTGAATGTAAGGGGACAGTGGGGAAAGCGAGGGCGTGATTTGGAGGTTGGATAAATTTAAAGAAAAAAGGGTTTGAGGTTAGTTACATTTTAGTAACACTGTGTGATAACACAGATCTATAGCGTCGCCCTCCTTATTTATCCAGGCTTTGGACTGGTACTTCCGGGGCGATATCTTTTCCCTCCGTCGTGGACGTCGTCTCACCTTCCTTGAGTCTGTCCTTGATCAAGACACAAATTGCAGAAGCGAAATTAAAAAAATGAAGAAATGCAGAAATGCAGAAATAAAGGAATGAAGAAACGAAGAATGAAGATGAAGAAATCTAGACATAAGAAAGGAAGGTCGGAGGCAATAAGAATGAAGGAGGGTGGGATTACAATAAGGAAGAGAGATATGCACGATAGCATGCACACGGGATGGCAAACAGACAACTAAAAAGGGTTGAGCACAGAAGCGACAGAGTTCAGCTAAAGAACACATAAACAGGAAACAAAAGGCTATTGTGTAGTTAGCAGGTGCTCAGATGTTTCGGTTAGCGTCCGTTTAATGACGCTGTGTCGTAAAAACGATGATTAGTGTCGGTCTCCCCCCTGCTTCATCCAGACTCTGGACTGGTGCTGCCACATAACACGGACAGTGAAGGGTATTAGCTTCTCACGCGATACGCAGTTTAGCGATACCTTGGGTACCGCGTTCACAATGGGGTAGAGTACCGTAATTTAGTAGGGTAAGTAGTGTTATGTAATCGTAGTGCCTCAGAGATACTAAACAGCAAACGGTGATGCAGTTAGCGCCTCATAACCACCTTCAGCTGTCACCCTGACAGCCCGGCTCGCAGCAACCCTTTGATCATGGATCCAGTGCTAAATCAGCCACAGATGAGGTGCCCAGTGGGGGCCCTAGAAGCTCAATGGATTCGGTATTCTTCTAAGTCGGTGGGTATGTGACAGGAGGGGGTTTATCGTTCGTCGCGTGTTACCCTCCAGAGTTTACGATGACCTGGTCAATTTGCTTGGGGTTCGTCGACAATTGAGACCTTTATTTAGCGACTCTATAGGGTTCAACTGCGCACCCTCTCTACTTAGATATGAAGGCGCTACCGATTTACCTGCGTCGGGATTTACGATTGAGGGTCAGAGGGGTGGTAAAATAGGCAGCAGGGATCGAAGATAGCCCGAAGAGGGATCAGTATGATGGGTCTACACTAGTCTGAGCAAGGGAATTAGGTTGGGGCTATTATGATACAATTTAGTGTCCAACCTGTATAGGAATTTCGATCATTCACTTAACCGATACAATTCCGGTATTTACGATAGATGTTGATATTCATAACAGTACAATATAACCAATCTAAAATACGTAATGTAAAGCACAGCGTAATACAATGTAATACTGTAAACTCTCTGAAAGACAATGCAATACCGATCGCAACAAACAAATTAATAAAATTCAAGTCGTAAAAAAATACACGACGCAATACAATGAAGCTCAAACACAATGACATTGAATGCGCAAATAAACTCAAAACACAATGCAATCCACAACACAATGAAAGTTAAAACACAATGACTCTCAACAAAACAATGAAGTTCAATACACAATGAAAGTCAAAACACAATGAATCTCAGCACACAATGAAGTTCGCTAGGCCCCAGTGTCGTGCTTATTGAATTTATGCAGCGCATGCGCGTGCGCACAACCGGAATAGCGGCGCTACAAAAATAACACTGCGCCTGACGTCGACATCCAGGAACATCATCCCATTTATTCACTGCATCCCAATCAATAACACTTTGCCTTCTGTTGTTATTTCCATATACTGACTACTGAATCTATTTCCTAATAGCTACTTCGGTGAGACATTCATGCTATCCTGCTGTGTGAGGGGTAGTCGGATCGTCGTGTGGCGATGATGCGCACTAGGGGAAGTTTAGGTAATCGTAGCTTGTCTGATACACGCCACCATCATCTATCCAGGAACAAGAGGTCAAGTGCCAAGAGGTCAAGGGTCAATCTACTAAGACGCAAACACGAATGCAGCATTCGCTCCAGCCTCATTGTGAAACTGTAACAAGATGAACAGTTCCTTGAGCTGCATTTTGAGAGGTAGCTATGTGTATGAACCTATGAAGTCTTAGAGACCTTCTTTTACTTAACCTCAGCATATAAGGCCATGTGATCAGTCCCTTCCATTGCCGTCTGAACTTAACAATGATCTTCCCAATGTATGAGCAGCGTACTAGGTATGGCTGAGTCCGCGTAGGGGCTGGAGTGTTGAGAATTTGGACTCCAGGTCTTTCGACAGACAGTCAGTATAGCAGACTTAACCATTAGACTGTCGCGAGACGAGGGAATGGAATGGTATGGCACCCGATGCAAAAGGCAGCAGTGCTGAATGATGTCACCGGGTAAAATCATTTTCAATCGATCTGAAAGGCGATGTCCACGGAGAGCCAAAAACCAATTTAGTGAGAACATTTCTCAGATAGAGAGCAGTCCACAAGCCACGTCATCTGATAAAAGAGATGCATTCGGAGACTGCCACTGTATGGAAACAGATAAATATCTGCATTCTCCAATTTTAACGACATTGTGATGTGTTTGCATTGTATATCATTGTATTACAATGCATTGCTTTGTATTGAAGTGTATTGTACATTGTGTTGTATTGTATTGTCTCTTTTTGTTACATTGCATTGCATTGAAGTGTACTATACATTGTGTTGTATTGTCTTGCCTTTAATTATATCACATTGTATTGTATTGAAGTGTATTGCATTAAAATTATCGACAATTGAAATGAACAGCCAAATCTGGAGTTAGCTGTCCGATCGTACCAAAAACTTATGCAACATACATGTTCATCGCCCAAAACTTCCTTCTCTTTGAGTCGATTCTAATTGAATAAGACAACTTTCCTCTTCACCTCAACGTCCTGGATTCGCATCTTGGATCTGTCTCATGACAGCGACGATGCGATCCAAGGTGGACGGTGGATATATTTCTACTTCACGAATGACTGCAGATTGACCAGATCTGAGTGTGAATATGGGAAGACCTGTTCAACTATCAAGTGCAGGAGTCTTAGCAACCTAAGACGCTAATTACTGTAGTAATCCAATTAAGAATATCCATTCTAGACACTATTTGAGGGGTACCAATCGTTTTCCATTATATGCCGATGTAATTTGTGTAGCTATTGATAAATGATCAGACTGTCAAGATGGACACACACTATATAAGTACTATGGTTGCAAGATGACAAATACCTATGGCATTGCGATTTTCGGTCGGAGCCAGTTCCAAGCCTGAAAAAGAGGGGGTGTCCTTTAGCGTCCTCGTATACGACACAGCCACGTTTAAAATAGATTGAGTCATTATCAATATTATGTATATTTACTGACAAGGCTTCAACGATAGAGCGATAGAGCTGATCAATTGCAAGTTGCTGGTAATGTAATGTAAATCTCCTAAATTTCTCAGCACAACGCAGGAGCCACGCCAGGGAGATCATTCATATCATCACCAGGGATGTAATAAGCGGGGGGCAGGGGCACCGGCCCCCCAGTTTCAAAACTGGGGGCAAAGCCCCCCAGTTTTAGTGCTCAGTGCCCCCATGTGCCCCTCAAATCGGTTCTTTTTATGTTTATCCAGTAGATTTTTGAGATTACTTTAGTTAAGATAATTTGTGTCCCCCTTTTCAAATTTCTGGGGGGGGGGCAAAATTAAAAAAGTGGGATGGGAAACGCAATATTTTTTAAATTATGCCCCCCCAATTTTCAAAACCTTGTTACACCTCTGATCATCACTGCTTGGCAATATATCAATTCAAGTTCATAACACCCAGATTTTTTGGTTCATTTCGACGCCAGGGCTGAATCACTTGAATAATGAAAATGAGAAAATCTATTCCTATACGAATTCCAGGAGTCACAAAAGATAAAATTCTTGTTGTACTTCAGACAAATACCCAATCTTGCCATTTCTTGCACTCTCGTAGCTTTCTTTTCCTTGAATCAACGCAGTAATTGCTTAATCCTATATAGTCAAACTCAATGAAGTATAATGTAACGTGGTCGGTGTACCGAAAATCCGCTACATCATTTTCAATTTTAGCATAATCAGGATCAATATATGAAAATAACTACCACGTCAAAAAAGAAAAATCGCGGAACCCGATTTTTCACATGCGGTAAGTGGCCAGATGGGTAAAAATCGATGCATGTCAAGATTCAGAAAGTCAAACAGGCAGACAGTGAGGCTGCTACGGTAAATAGTGATTAGATTGAAGTGGCGAGTGAGGTGTGGTAGGAGGACAACTCAGGATACGATCTGTGGAAAAGAACTGTTTTCAGTTTTGAATGAAAGACTTGCTGAGAGATGATAATAATAGAGGATTAAATGAGTTAGTAGGATAGATCAGACCATTATTGAGGTAATAGAAACGGAATATGCACACTGTGGTGATGAGAACGTGGAAGGCCGGAGAAGGCTGGCAAGGAATGAATTGGCTTGATTGCGAGTTGAAGATGGTAGGGTTGTAACTTGTAAGTATTGAAGAGTGTTTTAGAATAGTTGCAATGGTAGCGTTTAATGGTTTTGCTAATGCACTAAAATATTGTGTAATATTCCAATTAAGCAATATCAAACCATATTGCTCTCTCTTATAGAATTATTCCCTTTTAGCCATCCTCTTCTCGCCTTCCTTCTCACCCACCTGGAATGAATCCAGCGTACCAAGTCTACTGGGTGTCTTATTTCTTTTCCTGCTGCTTGAGCAATGGTCGAAGAAAATTATCGCACGGGATGAGATAAAAACCTGTGTTTAAACAATTGGTCTCGAGTAGGCATACAATGACGTTCAGATTAGCTTTCTATGGCTTAGCTATCGTGTGTTGTGCAAGGATGAATATCATGCCATCCGGTGCGGTTTGGTTGTGATCACAGAAGTGTCGCGGTTTGTCGCAGAGAGGCACCACACGCTGCAGTAGGGTCCAAAGAACGGCTGCAAATGCTGTGAGCATCATCTGCTGCCATCTATACAGCCAACGAAAACATCAATACTGCGACTGGGCGCTGGGGAAGACCATTTTTAGCGATACAGCCCATGATCATCCGCCATGCGTGCTCGCCATTTCTGGTTGGACTTGATCATTTGGGTCGACTTCATCGCTGTCTTCGTCTTCGTAATTGAATTGAAATAAAGAACTGATCGACTTAAATTACTGGCCACTTTTTGATCAGTGAGATTCAAATAAATGGTACACGTTTATCATTTGATGAAACTTGAACAGGGTTCAAGTTGAATGCTAACCTTATTACTGAACAGAGCTGTACAAGCTGATTTTTAATTTTTAGTAATATACTATATATATATATATATATTTATATTGTATTACTATATATAGTATATATATTAACTATATACTATATATGTATAGTATATAGTTAATATATCTATTTATTATTTATACATCTATATATATAAAATTTAATTTTAATTGTAATTAATTGCAATTTTAAGTAATAACTTGTCAGAGTTCTGTTACTGCCATATATATAAATATAAATAAATATATATATATGTATATTAGTTAGCATGACAATTGATACATAATTATATTCGGAAAAGTAGCATTTGGAAAATTTAGTATTGATGCTTAAATACATTATAACAGAAGCAATTGAATAAAGATCAAAATATGAAGGTTCTCATAAGTTAATTTGATTGATTTGGTTAACAATTAAAAATAAAAATCAAGAATTAAAGCATCACATATGTGAGTTGGTTACCCGCAGCAGAATAAATTAAAGTCAATTAGTTACTTTCATTTGAACTGAACATAGACGTATCTCGCTAATTAATAATTGATTTCATCTCTCTCTATAATATATGCAATTTTACAGAGATGCTTAACCTCTGCGAATTACACCTTCAGATTGTGTTAATAAGATGTATTAATTTAATTTCCAATATCCATAATATTCAGTAACCTTAATTTCTAATGTCTATACTCATTAACTTTAATTTGTAATGTTCAGGAGTTTCGCTACAGTTCAATATCCAATAACCGCAATGGTAATTGAAAATGCATACAATTTCGATAATAGAATTTACTTTAAATTTCGCATTTTTATCATATGCAAAGCTCGAAATATGTAAAATATTATTTTAGGCAGTTTGGTCCAATTGTATCACCTTAATGGGTGATAATCTATTAACTTAATTGATGAACGCAAAAATTGAATGAGCGTGCTTTTATTTGTAGCAATTGGGATCCATAGTTTTGCGAGTTCTTCTCTCTCACACTCTCTATCGCTCTCTCACTCACTGACACACAAGAACACACACACACACACTCATATGTATTTAATAAGGCTACTTTCCACATAAATTTTAATATCTATATGCTAAAAACCTAGCGTATCTCATACTGATAAGATCATACTATAAGAAACTTGGTAATATAGAAACTTTAAAATGTCCAATTTACGAATTAAAAACATATATACATACAACAATGCAAAATTATATATAAAGCATAATATATGAAAACATATGCATACATGTATATCCATACACAACATGTATAATAATATAATATGCAAAACATGTACTTGCACATGTTTATATAGGCTTAACGACTATTTCTTCTCTGATGCAGGACCTTTCTATAGAACAGTTTACCAGACCCTGCGAAAAATGCGCCATCTCTGGGTAAATTAAAATCAAATCACGGCTCAATCATAATAGACTGTTGTAACAGTGTCGTTGCTCTTTTGAACTCTTCGGCTGCGGTTGGGTTACGGTGCCATAGAAAGTCAGAACTGTTTTATAATATAATATATATATATAATATATATATAATATATATATATAATATATATATACGCATGCAAGCAAGCATTCGAAATTCCGCACCTCCGATTCTTATATAAGCATAGCCTTGCGTGTTCTAAATTTGTTTAATAATAATAATAATAATAATAATAATAATAATAATAATATAGATAATTAAGAATGATCTATTGATCTAATTTACTGTTTAACCGTGGTTGGGTCGGGAGCTCTCCTGAGTAGATGCTCTTGTAGGGGCGCTATATAAATCCTAGAAATAACTAAATAAGAAAAATAATTGCAATATAAACGATAGTAATTATCATTATAATAATGTTGATATATAAAGTGCAGTAATTTAGAGAAATATTTGTATCATATAATTCACGAATTGCAGCATGCATACAAAGTAAGTATACTTTTTATTTTATGTGACTGGGAACTCCCAAACAATGAATCTGATTTGTCTTATTCACATAAGTAAAATATGAATTTTATGAGAATGAGTTTAGCATTAATTAATAATAATGATTCCATTGTGTATTCATAGTAAAAATGAGCTGAATATATTGTATTGTGTTCATGTTGAATTTGTTGTTATGAATATTATTCACAGAACGGTCAATATATTATCTCAAATGTATCCAAATTTATTTGTATGTAGGCCTACATATGTATATATATATATATATATATATAAAATATGGATAAAGTAGCAGGCTTGCTTAATGTATAAATATTTGAGCGAAGTGCTATTGAAACAGTGAATTTAAAATATATTTATTGTAGGATATAGGCCTACTGATAAATTGAATCACGAATGGTCCAGTGGTCTAATTTACGACAATAGCTATAGATCATTTAGGCCAACATGCCTTGGGTATAATATAATTACGTTTGTCAACCTAAAGGCATTAATTAATTCATAAATGGCTGATATATTTAATATTTATTTCATACAATTTTTAATTTAAAAAGATTTTGATATATTATCTGATTATGGCGTGAGTTTGTATTCGTCTATCACGCCATTTGCAATATTTGTTATCATAATAGCTGTATCGTGCAATATTCCAATAACACGAATTCAAAAACTATATATTTTACTTCGTTGTTTCAGACTATTAACCTATTAGGGAAAACAATTTCTTTATGAGAGCTTTGTAGTCAGTCATTTTAGTTGTTCAGTAACATGAAAGATAATCAAAATATAACGCATGCATAAGATAAATTAATTGTCTCTGGGAAATATCATTTGATGCATCAACCTTTATTCATAAAATTCTGCTCGATTTGCAGCACATACTTCGTTTCTCTCATTTGTCTCCTCAACTACTCTTCCATTTGACTGGAACACATCAAATGTATCATAATTGTTATCATAACAGAGTAGAAATAATCATAATTCTCATATGGTCCATACAAATAACGACGCAACGTTCACTTTCAGACTTCAAATAATTTAGCGGAACTGGTAGATAAATTAAAACCAGTTCTTTCCTAGTCTACCAAACTCTATACCAGATTCTTCATTCAAATTTTTTAAACCTGTTCGTTATGGGTTAAAGAAATAATAATAAATCATGCTAATGGAATGCAAATATCACGACTGTGATATCTTATTCCTTGTCATCAATTATTGCATTTACTCATGCACTGCAAATAAACATGACGACAATTGTTTCATAGCGCTATTTATAATTTATAATGCGCCACAATTCACCATCATATCTGCTGTTTATAATAAATCATTCATAAAATATATGAGCGCCAGGTTGAAATATATATAGACACATACAGTCGAGTGCAAACATTTATAAATATATGCACATATATTAGACATATATCGATATATATATATTTAATAATATATACATACCTCGTCGGCGCAAGAGAAAATGAAAAAATATATACATAAATATATTATGCAAATGTATGTATATGTAATCAGTCACGTTGGATTAGAATTATCGAAATGCTGAGTGTGAAAATTTTGAGTTGAAACTTTAAATACTGCGTGTAATTATATATAATTGCGAAAATATTTAATTGACTTTGAATTCTGTTTTTCAAAGGCTTCATCCCTTAAGCTTAATTCCGATGTAGTTATAATTAGACTTTTTCTTATGCATAATCAGCCACAGTGTATCAGATAATTGCTTAAGCCTTGTCGAACTGACTTAATGGCATAGTGCACCAATGCATACTGGGAACAACGAAATTCTATTTATAAGACTGAGGATTTATTTCATCTTCTGATTCAATGCTTAAGCATAAGGAATGCAATAGAAATTTGTAAGGTGTGTTCTAATGTAGCGATGCACATCACGTGGAAAATAAGATTTGGCCCTAACGACTGCGTTTCTTAATCCTGTGCAAAAGCAGAAGCAAGTGAAATAATAATTATCATTTTATGCTGTGCTGAGTCGAATTAATTAGAAAGTAAATGTGTTTATTTCTTTCCGTGTAGTTCAGCCAAACTTATATGAGCCAAATAAATGGTTATTTTATTCAACCAGTCATCAGATATTGTCATCCAAGTTTGAAGAGGCGTTTACAATTGAACAAAGTTTCTATCGTTTGGGATATTTTGATATTCTAAAAATCCGAAAAATAATATGTTGATTATATTATATCAATGCTCGATTACAATCGAATACATGCCATTTTTAAAATAAGGACAATTGCATATATATATATATATATATATATATATAAATACTCAACATATATAATTGGGGTGCCTCGCCGTATTTGAGAGGTTTCTAAAACACGTTTACAAGCTTCTTGCCTATTGGATGTCATATTTATATGCACAAATACTATATATATATATTATGTATATATAATATAACATAGGCCTATATATTTGTATGCGTGTATAAGTTCGCTCCAGTATATAGAGCCTCTTTATTAAATATATGAAATCTATTGACGTAGGCCATATCTACTCAAATGTGGCGAACAGCAGATCATTCAATGCGTTTCCGATCAGAAGATAGTAATAGCCAATATTGGAAACGAGATTAAGCAGAGGAAGCAAACAAACAGATCAATCAATTTTCGTTTATTCGGATATCATGTTGGTAAAAACGCAGCTGCTTACAATGGTCATGATAAGTAGAGATTAATATTTAGACAGTTACAGTTAGACCTATACCGAATCAGAAAATCAGTTGGTTTGAGATTTAATTAGATGATTTATGTTAGTATATGTTTTTGTACAATGCTCTATATAGGTATAAAGTTTCAAGTATCGTTATCCGGTAATATAAAGTCACAACTCCAGAGAACATAAAATACAAATATATATATATATATATATATTTGGAAGAGATGGCAAGAAATTGAACGACCAATAGATATCAGACGAAGCCTTAGAAATCTTGGAAAGCGAAGAAACATCGTAAAACATGTAGTTTACAGTGCATACCGGAACCAATGCAATTGACTCACTGGAGAAGTCAGAAAGAAATTGCAACTAGAAAAAGCAACTGGGCGGAGAATTAATGCAAGAAAACTGAGAGACTTTAACGAAATTTTCTGTAGCGACCGTATATTATGAATTAATATGGCCTCGACCCTGCTGATGACTGCTCAATTCCAAGATGAACTGAATGCAAAAAGTATGTAAGATGATAAAGCTACTTTGTGCAGAATTAAATTAAACGTGGCATCAATCAATGGCGTCAATTATAAAAGCGTGGGGTTTCTGCGGCTGAAGCCGAAGCATCTCAACGCAAGAAAAAATGACTTCTGCGGCCGAAAGTTTTTCACAGATGCTCAAAAACGACACTAACTCTAACCCTAACCCTAAACGACCCGCACGACGCCAAACCTGACCCTAACCTACCCTTACGTTGCTTAACCTAATCCTTGCCGACCCTTGCGACACATTAACAATTTTAGGTGTTTTTAACAGTGCGCATGCGCCAAAGGTTGCGCGTGCGTGGAGGTCTTCAATCGCTATATTTTGTACGTAGAAGTAACACTATCGTTTGTATTGGCGCCGAACTTTCGGCCGCAGAAGATTTATCCGTTATAAATCACTAGTGGACGAGCAACTACGAAATAATGACCTATAGGTTCTCACAGAGATAACTATGCGTTCACAAGACAAGACGAGGTAAGACATGCATGCTATCAGGTGAATGGTAGAGAGTAAAGCACCACCCATAGGTCGAATATTTACGGATAAACTGCAAGGAAGAGATATAGCTGTCTATATAAGCTATGCATGGTCTACCAGGGTTGTAAAAGATATTCAACAAGAGGATGTAGACAATTTGGCAAAATTGTCAGTCGTACCAAAATCTAAATGAAAGGAAAGATCGATAATAAACCATCTTTATCCATAGAATAACAAGATAGTCAAACTTAGAGACACAATGGCTAACAGCTCATTCCAACAAGACGTTCATCAAAATGATACAAGACACGTTGAAACAAATAATGCTACAAAGCAATTGGAGAAAGGTAAAACGGATTCCGTCTAAGAGGAAACACAATTAACCAACTATTCTTCACAATGAGATCGATACTTGAAAAAGCATAGAACACAATCAGAAGGTCTTCATCAACATCGTAAAGACTTCAAACAAGCATTCGACTGCGTGTGGCTTGAGGGAGCGTATACAAAGTGACGTAAATGCAGGAATACAAGACCGACTCGTTATATTTGTACACGGTATATATAGAAAAAAATCACGAATTGTCGTCATGAAATTAGAATAACAAGATCACAGAAGGAAGTTATTATCCCCATGCCAATTTAACCTAGTGCTAGAAGCAGTATTGTGATCAACCATCACAATTCAATGGGTAATTTTGGAGCATGTAGGCTAATTTGTCACTCTATAGATCCATGGGTAAATGAACTCAAATGACAGCATCGAAAACGGCACGTAACGGTAGGCATATTGAGCGCACTTCAGAAGCATCTGACATAATGAACAGGATACGGAAAAAGAGAGATTTAAAATAGAAAACCCCCACAAAAATATTTATTCAAATCAATATGTTTTTATTGAGCCCAACAGAGTGAAATGCACGATTGGGAATATTAGAGAAGAAAAAGGCCCTAATAGGACCGACAGTCCCGTTAGTCGGGCTACCCTTTTCTTGGAATATAGTCGCCTTCAAGCTACCAATGTGGGAGGGGGTAAATTGAAATTGATTTCAAGTTACCTGAGGGGGGAATCTGAAATCGTAGAGCGTAATTTGAAATCACCTTAAAGTTACCCCCGGGATAATCTGAAATCGATTTCAAGTTCCCCCCAGGTAACTTGATATCGATTTCAAGTTTCCGGGGGTAAGGTGAATAGGGGAGGCTAATCTGAAGTCGCTAAACCGGTGACTGAGCTGGTCTCCCTGACGTGACTTTTGTAGAAACAAGGGAATTTTCTAAGCTTTACATTACATTAGATATTGCTATCTGTGATAGGTTGGAAGTGGCTGGAAGTTTGAACCACTGCAATAGTCCAGGTGATGTATTTACCAGCAGACCAAGGAATAAGTGGTAGCACCATCTGGTTATTTTCCATTGGCGAGCAAAGACCAGTTGGCTCCTTCGTGTTAGGGACATATGCACTCTGTAGAGAGTGCCAAATTTTGTCGTTTATGGCATGATGCCATCGGGGCTTCAAATCTCAACCAGGGCAGACATCTTACTCGAAATTACACGGATCGTTCACTTCGGTGTTACGATCGAGGCCAAGGGAGAGGACTCGCAACCCGCACAGATGAGTCAAAGCTATATAAGAGACTATAGTTGCCAGCACTCACGGCTTTGTAAATGGACTGCTCTTCATTCTTTCTATCTTCTCTTAGTTGCAATGTGTCCCATTTGTCAGTCCATGGCTCGATATGTATCAGGGAAGGCGATACCTGCTACTCTTGGTGTTCTATGTTGTTTCTGTTTACTACAAATATATCGAGCGTATACTATTATAGCGCTTGAAATTAAGCGTGAAACCGGAAGGCTGGCGTCAAGGTGGCGAGCGGCTGAGTGGCATCAGGGTGTTTTTGTGGTGCTGCCCTAGATTTGTAATCAGTCCAACATCTGTTCGTTATCCGCTCCTCATATGCCAGGTATTTGCCTTTCGGTCTCTAGTCTTCCATCTGGTTGGAATAGTCTCACCATGCCGTCTTCAATTCCTCTTGACCCTCCATCTTCGCTGCATACTACACCTCTTCCAGCTTCGTATTCCTTGCCGTGGGATCATGTGTAGTAGATATGCAGAAGTCTATGGTGGCCTATAGCCTTCTTCTGTCTCTGTCTGTGTCTTTGTCTGTGTGTTTCTGTCTCCGTTTTCGTCTACGTCTTCATCTGTTTCTGTCTCGGTTTCTTGTGTCTCTGTCTATGTCTCTATCTTTATTTCTAGCTTTATCTCCATCTCTATCTCTTTATCTGTTTCGGTTTCTCTCTCGGTTTCTGTCTCTGTCTAAGCCTGTGTCTCTACCTCTGTCTCTATTTCTATCTCTGTCTCTACCTCTGCCTCTGTTTCTGTATCTGTCTCTGTCCACATTATTCTTGCCAATGATCTCTCACACATCGCCTCCGGCTAGTAAAGTTGAGTCATCCCTGGCTGGAAGATGAAGTGGAGTATTCCTTACCCTACTCAGGTGGTATCAGTCTCAATCCCGGGGAAATAGAATAGGTGACACCAATCATCTTTATTATGGCACTGCCTCGTTAAAGAGTAACCATATAGTCAGCCAAAATAGTTCAAATGCTCACCGCTGCTCCACTCCACATCACTATCATGCCAGCGGAAACCCTCTACCCTCGTCCGTTTGGAATTGCCTCTTCACCATCTCATTGTCATAGAATTTACAGAAATCATTGTCACAGATTTCACTTAGGTAACAAGTTTCGTTTAGACGTATATGATTTTTTTCACTTTCGTCATTAGCGAGAAGCTTTTTAAATTGGGGTTTCATCGTGTTGTTTCTAAATTTGGTTGCAGTCTACTCTTATTCCATGACAGTTTTTTGTCACTACCGTTGTTGAGCTTTCTTGATGACAACGTCTTGACTACTCATCAACGTTTTTTGTTGTCGATAGTACCCTATAATTGCTTTCATTCATTTCATTTTCCAGTCAGGTATGACTCAGCTTAACTAGCCGGAGGCGATGTAAGAGAGACGATGGGCCAGGATGAAGTGGGCAGAGACAGAGACTATCCCACCCCCTTCGCCCCCTTTTCTTTCCCCAAATCTGTTTCTTCTCTCACGGCATGGCGCACTGAGAGCGCCTATGAACGGTTCGACCCTCCATAGAGGCGCTATAATAACACAGTAAAATGTAATACATAGCGTGCAGCGCTATCAAAGAATCTTTAAATACGCTACATGAATGTCCAGAAGCATAGTTTTGCATCTCACCTTCCACGAGGAACGTTGTATTGCATTGTATTGTATTCAAGGATCCTACTATAGTCCTTCAATAAAGTAGGTCAATAGGCTATGTATGACCATCCCAGAGGAGGGTCGAATCCGTATTCTCCACGACAGAAGACGACCGCTCGAACTAATCGTCCACCATCATGTCGCTCTTAATAGGACACAGCTTTATTTACACACCTTTATGACGTATTCAATTGACGCAATATATAATATGAATTAGTCGAAACCATAACTACAGCCAGCTCATCATCATCATCCTTAATCATGGGCACAACGCCCGTAGATGTCCGATGCCCACTTCCTGCCGTCAGAGAAGATATCCTCTTCTAACTTTCTGCTGTATACCTGTGTCCATAGCCAACACAACAGTGATGAGTACACTGACCGTCATACTCATGGCTTCCTACCGTGGCAGACAGGTTCAAGGAATTACTCATCTTTTTCTTCTGAATTTACCGACCTTGTTAAATCGAAAGTAAAGGGCATCTCATTGACTCAGCAAAGGTGGTGTCAGTCCAAAGCATGATAGAGGAGCGTATTTAACCAGAAACTCACAATCTAAGTGCCATCTAAAATTATTACTTAATTTATTTATTAGGCCTATCATTAGGCTAAGGAGGCGCCTAAGATCGACCCTAAGGCAGCCCATATTGGCAGGCGTTTGATGTGGTTTAACCATGGCTCTAGAATTGGTTTCTTTGTGTGTTTAAAGAAAACTAACTCCGAAAATTAAAGGTTTTCAGGTCATTTATATTTAGTTAGATTAATCGCTTTTCAATAATTAGAATAATTTAATTCTAGCAGTATAGAGGTGCAGAATGCATTCTACAGAATATTTGTCAGAGGGACTATATCAAGTTTTTTGATTGATTGATTAAAAACCTAAAATGCCTAAACACACAAAAACCTAAATAAAAACCAACAAACTTCGTTGAAATAAAAACAGAAATTTTTCATTCATGGCTAAAGCCTGATATGTTGGTGAATTTGGACATCTTTAAAGGCATTCGATCAGCGCTATATATATACATAAATACCATGTCTATTTATTTACCCACTGCTCTTCACAGCCATTTTGAGCATCATATTAAGCGTTTGACTAAGGTAGAGCCACTCGGTCACAGCATTCAGCCCGGCAGTGCCAGTCCTAAGCCTGGATTAAGGAGGAGGGAGACGGTAATAAACCTTGCTATCACACAGTGTCATCAAACTGAAACTAATTAAAGTGGATGAATAATTAGTCGGCTTGAACGGCTAAATGGTGTCAGTGTATCTGGAAAACAGTCTTCTACGGACAATCCGTAAAGTAACATATATCAAGATGAGGTCGTTGCCTCGTATAGGATGTCGCTTAAATAATACTAGTTACTCCGTAGACCATCACTCGTGACCAGTTCGCTTGGTTTCAGTTTTACTAGTGTCGCTCTCCTTCTTTATTCAGGTTTGGGACTGGCACTCTCTCTCAGAATGCGAACAGAGTGCGGAGCTGACTCGCGACTGGTTTGGAGTGGTGAACGTAATTCTCTTTAGTTAGCTACTAAGCCACCAATACCAATATCAATGTCAGTTGTACCCTTTGCTATTAAACTGTTTACCCTGTACTCTATGAGATGTAGGCCTGCTCGCTCCTTTCTCGACTAACCTTTAGACTGTGGTCCGTGGTCGCTGCCAACTCTTGAGGGAGGGGATGTGTCGTGGGCAGAGGGAAAGGACCTTCCAACCGATTTCACATACCTAACTAGATCGTGAAAATGGTTAATTAGTTTTGATATAAACTCATGAGTTAAAGTGGCGATTTTCATGGCCAGTATTAAGGCACGGTTTTGGAGCATCATTGATTGATACTTTGTGCGAGAGAGTTTACTAGTACCGTTAGTTTACCAGGATGTTATATGATGAAACGGCTCTTGTGCATCGTTATAATGCAATGTGGAACACAGTCAGTGCTCAACTCTGCTGCTCGTCACGCATTTGGGCGGACGCCATCAGATCACGTCACCGATATGCTGCGGAAAATCTACCCTGGCTGTATGTTCCCTATCGGATCAGCTGATAGCCTACAGACTCTGCACAGAGCAGTGAGAGCACACAGGGAGTCTGCATTAGAGGAATGGTTATTCTTCAAAATCCGTGAACACGTTTCACTCTTAAACATAGATGTCGCCTCGATCGGAATTTTGCCTATAATTGAAAATATGATGTCATAAACTTCCAAAACACTATTTTCGACACAGTTAGTCGTCAACATCCCTTCACAACTGCGCTCCTCATCAAAGCATCTGCTGCATGTCCCACTGTCTTCTACGAAGTTTGGGGACTGTTCCTTCTCCGTCTCAGGACCAACTGCATGGAACGGTCTTCCTGAACATGCGAAGAACGCGTCATCTTTGAGGCATTTAAATCGCGACTGAAGACATATCCTTTCAAGCAATCATACAACTGTAATTGACATCTTGTTCTCTTGTACAGCGCCTTTCTTTCGGCCTCGGCAGTGCTAAGGCGCTATATAAATTGTCTTATTATTTTTATAATAATAATAATAATAACAATAATAATAATAATAATTATTATTATTATTTTTATTACTGTTATTATTATAACAAAAGTTCACGAATCAGCGTGTTGTATAAACAGGATGGGAAAATGCCTTGCTCTCGATTATCGCCCAAAAACAAGTGACTCGAAGGAACATAGGGACTTTCCAGTCCTGTGCAAATAATTATTATAATTAGTCCTTGCAAAGTATATAACCAGAACGCTAGCCAGCAGCCTCGTATTTCTCGCAATTCCAGCATGACCCAGTCTCATCCAATCACAGTCGGCGACGTTGATCGACATTGCGTATCTAGGTCAAGTCACTCCCGTTGTGCTCATCACGGACTTCGAAGTCGTGAAAATGCTATCACTCACTCGGGAACAGGTTAAAGGTTGAGTCGGAGATTTGAGCAATGGTCGCGAACCTTTTAATATCAAATGACCGCGCGCCATTGATACTCAACGGACGATGAAGTATGGGCATCCGCAACTATGGACCGCCGAAGTTTATTAACGAGATATCAATAAACGGCTACTTAACGAAAGCGCTCGGTTCGTTACGAAGCGTGACTTGGGATGAAAGGATTTATGGGAGTTTTATGGACACGTGTAACCAATGAACGAACCGACGCATAATTGCCTACCAGGGCTACAATGCAATTGCGACGTGATGGTCTTTTCGGTAGAGCGCTTCATCTGTTTTTCACCGATTGTGAGTCAGACTGTCCGAGTCAGCTCAAACCACTCTGTGTACTGCGGCTAGGAAGCTGTTCCAGCTCAACTGCATCTCATGATAGAGCGATGGTTTGCTGAGAAATGTACCTGGGTAGATTTGTGGAAGATGTGATAATGAATGTACTAAGTGAAGAATTGGCCATTGAGTAAACTAATGAATAAACGAACAAATCGATGAGTTAATGAATCAATCTTAAATGAATCGATAAATAAGTGAATTAATGAATTAACGAACCGATCAATAGATGAATTAATGAAGGAAATGTAATGACTATCTTTAAAAATTTCTCGGTTTTCACAATAGCCGTGCATGTCAAGGTAATTCACGTCAAGGTAATTCACGTCAAGGTAATTCACCGGCGCTTTATTCCAAATCAAATTCACAATATAACCATCGTTGTTAACATGAAACTACTGCCACAGCTTGGAGAACAGTAGTCAAGTGATTCCACTGTCTGATTGTAACGTGGAGGGTCTTGGTTCGAACCTCCCTCCATAGAAAAGCAATACATCTATACGCTATACATGTGCCTTAGCTTTTTGCGCCTTAGAGAGGTTCTAATAAGGCGCTATATAAATAGCCAGATGCATATATGTGCGTATATGGACCTGAGGCAGGCTCTACTCAATTATTCGAGGAACTGCCATGGTGACGAGGTGCTTGTGTTGTTACCCTCCCCTTTGACACCATGGCGACCAGAAGACTTTGAATAACGCTCCAACCTTCAGCTTTGGATGACAATACGTTGGCTGGGCTCTCCGTGTGTGCGGGGCCTTGCCATGGTGACTCTTCCATAGTAATCTGTAATTCGATTTATTAATTTTTCGTCTTTCATTGAACGTTTGATCATATTGACTTTGGCATTGTTTACATTGGCCTATGGAAAATAGGCCAATGTATAGGAGTGGAAATCTTGAGGGCACTCATAAAGCTGAGGAACGAACATCTCACCCAAACCGACCTTCACGCACAGTTGAACTCAGGATGATAGCCTCGACGCAATAAGAGTCTTCAAGCAACGCAATGCTAAGGGTGGGACCCGACTAAGAGCTTACTGCGGATTGTGGGTTGAGTGAATATGCAATGCATGTAACTTTTACTTCCCTATTACGCCTACTCCTGTTAGTTATCAATCTGTTCACAAGTTCTGCTGAGATCAATTATTACATGTTGAATTGAATGTATGTAAAGCAGGATTCTTGATATGCCAGCTTTTGTGCGGCTCTCTAGAGCCTTGCACACGTGTCGCTATCCAAAATGTTTAATGACAGATGAAACACCAGGTTGGAATGACCTCTAGAAGGTATCTTAAGCTGGATTCATTTAGTCTCTATGTGAATTCAGTATTCTAAACCTGCGTTGGTCAACGTTTGCTTAGTTCCTAGACCAACTTTGTGTATTTGCATGTTTGTGAATATGTTTGTATGTACAATGGAAATTATGTAGAGGGAATTTTTCTTCCCTCTAGATTGTTCCCACTTTTGTTAGTTAGGCCCTATCAAGGTATGCATTTTACTCACATGCTCTGTTGGTATCGATAAAAACACATTGAATTGAATGTGCCTAGATATGTAAAGCTTTGAATTGAATGTTTTAAATGCAGGACTTTTGATGAGTCACTGCTTAAGCCCTTCTCTCGATTCATTTGAGGCTTTGAGCCCTTCTTAAAAGCATCGAACACGTAAAAATCCAGATGCTCTATATCACTGACAGATCAGAAACGCTGTTGGAATGACTCGTAGAAACGTATCTAAAGCTGGATCATTTTGTCCATATATATATATGGCTGTGACATCAGACATATTCTGGTCTTGTCGGAACCTCCCGCATCTGATTAGGAAGGTTTCTTGTATACGGACCGTGCTTGCCCGGAATTCAATTTCTCATATATAGTCTCAAAATCATTCATATGTGGCATAGGCTCTCATTATACATGTCGTTGAATCCACTTTGTAGGAGATATTCTGCATGTATAGAAGCACCATGAGACGCGGTGGCATAGCGGTATGCTACGTGCCTTGCATCCAAAAGGTAAACCACCTCACCTATCTCATTCTGCGGGTGGCGTAAAGCCAATCATCATCACGATCATTATCATGACCATCGTTTATGCATTCTAAGTTTACACGAATCATGAAATGAACAAGGATCAGTAAAAGATGCATATTATTAGTTTCCGACAAGAACCGTTTCAAGTCTGCATTTTTGATGAAAAAATATAAATACGACAAGAAACCCCAATCTAAAAAAGACTTGGAAAAACCAATCTAAAAAAGACTAAATCTAAAACGTGCAAGCGACAAACATCTAAAATAAACATTGCGATGTAACGTCATTCGGAAAAGCAGCTTCATCCTTATAATGCAGTTTCTATCGAAGCTTTCGCCATGTAATTTTATTCATCTCGAGAATTTATTTAGCACCCCTTCGAGCATAACTACTCAGAGGTGTTCCAAGCCCGGCAACGCCTAAAAGGAAACAACTTTAGTAGTTTGCAAATGTGGGATCTCAATTCTAGAAAATTTATCACCCGCCTTTGTTAACATCAGCTTTCAGAGGCGTGACCTCCTGGGACCTCTGGACGAAGCCCTTCTACAGCGCTTGAATAACATCGACCAACCATGCAGTGATATATATATATATACATATATATATATACTAGGTTCATACTCAGTGCTTCAATCTCGCAGCCAATGAGAAGCATCTGTCCCAAATAAATAAATAGGTCACACAGTAAGTAAATATACAAATGTCCATGCCCTTAAACAATGCTGCGTAAAACATATGCACACAGAAACTCACATAGCACACACATACATACACACATACATATACACATACATACACACATTAGGCAGTAATTCATCGATCAAAAAGGCATTATCAGCGAAAGATTTTGCAAACACGGACTTGACATATAGTCTACAGTATGCATAAAGTTTTGAAGGCCGTCGAGTCTGATTGTCCTTATCAAGTTTGATACTTTTGTCTTCAAAACATCTCTAAGCTCAGCTGTAAATGACTTACAAGTTGGTTCAAAAGATTGTCTCGTACCCCTTTTCATTTATGGCTCACTCAATAAAATTAATGTCAAGCAGATACATCTACAAATAAGACCACAACACTGGTTAACAGTAGGCCTTGCAGCCCATGGAGTTGTGATTGTACGCTATAGCCAGGTGCTATGATATGTGAACTGCAGATGGGTTGCAGCATCTCATTATTTTGTTCACAATATCGTGACGATGTGTCAGCCATCACAGATAGGAAAAATTGAGTAGTTATCATAAATTAGGTATAATAATATCTTAACAGTCACAAGATGCACCTCAATTTGGTTATTTTTTAGTTTATGAAGAGCAAAAGTTTAACCAATCAATGTATTGTGCTTAGTAAAGGACTTCCTCATATTCCGTGGACAGCGCTGTAACTATTGAACTTTAGTACACTGCCTTACAAGGTTCAGACCATTTGAATGCTTTATAAATTATGTGAGCGTTGTCGAAACAAAACGTCTTCTTGAAAAGATACTACATTAGGTAATCTATCGTCCTTGCGTTCTAAATTATCCCCATTGGACATGTACGGTAGAAAAGTATTTGGATTGATGAAACGAATTCTAGCTAAATAGATGTTGGATTGGTGCAAAAATAATTTTTCCTTTAATAGAAATGGGATTGATGAAAATAATCTTGCTTAAATAAAATCATTCTTCTATCTCAAATGAGAGTTATATTGAAGGAAAATAAATCTCGCTGAAATAGAAGTTGACGATATATAATTTTTGCATAAAATGAAGTTGCAGTGATGAAAAATAACTCTTGCTTCAATAGAAGTTGGATTGATGCAAAATAGTAATGTGCAGTGGGTGAATAATTTAGAACGTTAAAACGATAGCTTACCCTACACTACGCAGTACAACTATACTTTCAACATCATTTGCAAAACAATCCCTGATTTGTTTCAAAAACTACCATAGGCTTACATGATCATATAAACATACGCCACTGTACCCTACTGCATAGTAGTGTTGACTAAAACACGCGGTCTCTTTACTCACAACTCAATCCGTGCATCAGCCCTAAACTGGGCGGCTAATAAATTACTACAGACGAACACTAAGACAGACGACTTCCTATTGAGATATAAAAAGATGGCTGCCACCGATTGTTCATAGTAACTCCACGTCTGCTGTCCTTTCGAATGTAAAGGGCATGACATCATCGTCTTCGTTGCCTGGATACCGTTTCCACGGTAATGCTCGAGTCTCTACAGAAATCGATACTCCATGGCGTCGCTACAGTGATTTAGCCTTCCGCATCGTCAAGCCCTTATTATCGCTCACAGTGCACGGTACGGTGAAGCAGCGTCGCGTTACCATGGAAACTCTGGAGGGGTGGTGCACAGTTAGAGACACGGTAGAACGGCGAAGTCATCGACATTACGAGAATTTATTACTGAGATCGCTAGACGGCGAGTAGGTGGTTGACGTCATCGAACAAGGCAGCCGCACGGCAGCGTCTGACGTCACATCGGACATGCCGTTGCTATGCGTTGGGCTATGTTCCGGCAGGTTGTCGTCGCCAACGGTGCTCGAGAGACACGTGGCGCCGTCCAGCGGACTGCTGTCGTCCGACATCCGGGACTTGCTGTTCGGAAGCTTGTTCTCTTTCTTCCACTTCATCCGCCGGTTCTGGAACCAGATCTTGATCTGGCGTTCCGTGAGGCAGAGCGCATGCGCGATTTCGATGCGGCGCCTGCGCGTCAGGTAGCGGTTAAAGTGGAACTCCTTTTCGAGTTCGAGGATCTGGTGCTTCGTGTAGGCCGTCCGAGCTCTCTTGCTGTCAACGCCCATGCCCATCCCAGGTCCTCCTGCGTGAAACGAAACAAGAAACAGATACAGTTTATCCACGTATCAGGTCGACAGCCAAACAATACGATGCACCGTTTAAAACTGCGAGTGTAATGTCCCATCACAGCAGACACGAACTGTCGAAAAGGTGTGGCCAGAAATTTGAATCCCCCCGCACACACGCGCACGCGCGCGCGCACACCATGCACACTTACACACACCAACATGTATTTGAGACCTTCCAGGAAAGCGCATCTTTGACCTTGTTTAAATTTGAGAATATTGCTTATACATTATGTGAGCTACTGTGCGTTTCCTGGTAGTTTAATAAAGAATATTCTTACTTACTTACTTATCTCAACACAGCGCCTCAAATCAGTCTAATGCGCTCCAATGCAACGCTCGTGGATAAGTTTCTGCCCTGCGTATAGTAGGTTACTCGAAGGGCGCCATGTAAGTAGTTCCAGAATATATGAGCGAATGAAAGAATAATATTCGTCTCCACATATGTTTCAATATCCCGTTGCTTTTAGCGATACGGTTAGCAATTCCAGTAAGTGGGAGAATTTCTGAATAATTGTAAAGCTATTTCCATATCTTAAAGTCGCATTGTACATTATGCCAATGAAATACGATCAATTTCAATACAACGCTCTATCAGATATATATATATATACATATATATATACATATATAGTCTTTACGAAATAGACCTAGAATAAACGTTGTGTATAAAATATTCATTGATCACCTTTTACGATCTATAGAATATGCATTATAACTCTTACTTATGATACATATATATATATGCATATATATATATTCATATATACATATACAGTGCCAATATGTGTATATGTAGCCTACACATACAATACACATGTGTGAGTGCTTGTATGCCCCTGTGTGTGTTTCAATTATATGCGTCTGTCCGTCCTTCTCTCTTTCCGTCTTGGCTAAACCGATTCTCCTTCACACATACTTCGACATTTGACCTCTGCCTGACCCCTTGAGCCTGGCACCCGACCCAGCCGCCGACCATCTGCGCCTCTTTAAAACCCATCCGCCTCCACCTCTGTTTACGGCATCTGAGCCGGAACTATTCGGCTCATGCGGCATCCCAGGCGAAGAAGATGGGGAGGAGGACTGCTGAGGCAGGAAGAACCCCATCCTATGCTGCAGAGACCCTTCATCCCTTGGCTGCTGAGACAGCGGCGTTTATTGATAGACTGTATCGGTTTTCAACGCAGCACCTGCACTTTAGAAAGTCTTATCAACACGAGCAGATAAAACTCTGTCGACAAGTCGAATCATACGATGTACGGCTCCACACAAACGTAACGTTTTGGAAGGAGATGTGTATGGACGCAGCGACCGCGGAAGACTGGAAACGCGGAGGAAGAGGCGTAGAGATGGTTAAAGATACAGCGACAGGGACTGAGGCATACAGACAGACAGGCACATATGCAGACACTTGTGGCTGGTTGCTTGGTTTGAGCCGTCGGTATGTAGCGTAGAGAATGTGGGTTCTCATCTGAAACTGTTACTGTGTAGGGACCTTGAGAAAGTTCTTAGCGCACAATTATTACTCTGCAATAACATTACTGGAATTGAGCCGTCGAGGCGTGAGTGCACGTCTGAACTAATTGTAAGAAGGACATAATATAAAAATAATAGAGGTATTGTGTTCTTAACAGACAGACGAACAACAGACAGACACACAGACAGACACACAGACAGACAGGGAAAGACATAGCGTAACACAGATAAGATGCAAATTCAAGGGAAAACTGACCCGACCAATGTTCAAGCAGAATGGACTCTATCCAAACCCTTGCGGAGCAGCATGCAGACACACACAGACGCACAGAAAGACATCCGTAGACATACATCCAGATAGATAAACACACTTCCACATTAATATATGGACAAAGACCTTAGCAGATATCTTCTAGAATATTCAAATAATCATGAATTGGTTTTGCGCCTCATCGGTGCAACAGATATGGACGCGGTAGACCACACTAATTAACAATGACTAATATAAACCTACGGGCAGACGAACAAAGCAGGTAAACAAGGCAGCACAAGTCAGTCAGAGTCAAACTCCGACAGACAAAACATGCAACGAGACAGACAACCCGAAACAACTTGAACGAGGAGACAAAAGACAAAGAGATCGCACGAGAGAATGAAGTTTGTATACAGCATCGCAGCTGTCTTGGATGAAATACTGGCAATTCTTCCATACACCTTTTCGCCTCTCATCCGCTCTGGATTTTTTCCAGCAACAGTTGCCTCGCGGGAGAGGAAACACGGGCGTGTTTAGGAGCAAAGCCTCGTACAAGTACGGCTCAATCCATCTGGTATACTACACTTGATTCTGTAGAAGCCTGCTCTGTGCCATTTAACTGCTTATTGCTTCAATTCACTCTGATGGGATTATTCAGAAGTCACCGAGTACACGGCTACTCCAAAGGCTCTGGAACGACCCATTCCACGGATAAATGAGAATATAATATAATAACGTCAGATGACATCGGTGAGACCAAGGATGTTGGATATGAGGAGATAGACTGAGAGGAGGGGAAGGCCAGTGGCACACACACACACACACAGCCTGCCAGCCAGAGAGATATAGAGAGAGAGAGAGAGAGAGAGAGAGAGAGAGAGAGAGAGAGAGAGAGAGAGAGAGAGAGAGAGAGAGAGAGAGAGAAAGAGAGAGTACTACAGAAAGACAAACTGATAAAACATTAAATGCTGTTGTTTGCATGCGAAAAAATAGGAAAATATATTAATGGACAGTAGGCCTACTGGCCAAAATCCGACGCATCTATAC
>OY365808.1:52838606-52936106 GCA_959347315.1 Bimastos eiseni | reverse complement strand
GGGGCCTCGTAGCATGGAGCCGGTGGGGTCCGAATGGCGGCGGCGAGAGGAGGCACACGGTGACATCAACGATGATTTATTCCGACTGGTCGAGTGAATTATAGGCAGACGGACAGACACACAGACCCGTACACCCGACCATCGACCCAGATCGCTCTTACTCCTCCCTTCGGACACGCCTCGCCTCACAATCCCCACCGGTCACGTGACGCTCATTCTCGACCAATCATCGTGGCCCACTGCGGCCATAGATCACGGATTGACAGCTGGCGCGGGTCGGGACCCGCCCACCCAGAGGCAATCGTTCCCTTGCTGGGGCCTCGGCCGACCGAGCGACCGTGCGCCGTGACGGGGTGCCACCGCGCCTTCACCTCCCCTTGTTTACAACAGCAAACTCAGTGCGTGATTGATAACACCGGGTATCGGCGCACGCATCTAGTCGCGTTTCTTCGTTCTACGATGGCGCACATGTCTGGTGAGGATCGGGCGATGGTGGCTTCCGGTTTAATCGTGGTCCTCGATCTGTGACATCGACTCTGTCGATACGACAGCTGCAACCGAACATCTTAATAAAAATCTTCCTGCTGCAGCAACTGAGCCGAGAGACGAAGACGCTACGTCCTGTGAATGGGAAAATGATGAGGCTTTGCGGACAGCGATATCCCGATGCGGTTAGGCCTGGCGTGGCGCGTGGTGGTCGAGTGGTTAGGGTGGTGGAGGGTCAGATAAGAGGTTAGGGTTCGAAGTCATGACACGGCTGGAATTTGTTTGGAAGGTTCAGTTCCGCTTGGACCCATCGCCAGCTCATCTGTGACAATAACAGAGATAGGAACGGATGCATAAACAGAGACAGGGTCAGGGACACGACCAGATACAGAGACCGGGACAAAGACAGGGACAGATCAAACAGACGAACTGATGGACAGACAGACACAAGCAGACAGTGACAGGTAGACGGACACGCAGGCATACGTACGCAGCAAAAAGGCAGACAAACTGACGTGACAGACAGGGCAGATGCATAGAAAAAGACCGACAGAGAAAAATAAACACATACACACAAACACACACACATACATACACATACACACACATACATACATACACTCATACATGCACGCATATATATCTACACACACATACATATATATATATATACACACAGTCAGACAGATGGAAATAACATCTATTTCCAATTCCACTAACAGTCGCCTCTTTATATAGCGGCAGCAGCGCTAATGACGATGACAATGACGCCTAATGACGATGACGACGTCGTCACGTACATCCTATGACTCCATTATCCCATTAGATTGAGAGTAAATATTACTTATTTGGCGCATAATCATCGAGGACTGCCTGAACGTGTTTTTGCGCAGGCGCTGGCCAGCTCGCACTCCCCGACCGACTGCCGACCCAATTACAATGAATGCAGCTATCAATCAACACACGTCACTAGCAGCAGACGACACACAGCGCACTTGTACGCAATTATGGCGGGCCATTTGTAACCGGTGCGTCCCGGTACCTTTCACTCTCTCTTTATCCCTCTCCGTCTCTGTCTCTGTCTCTGTATCTGTCTGTCTGCCTCTCTATCTGTCTGTCTGTCTGTCTGGCTATCTCTGTCTGTCACTGTCTGTCTCTGTCTGTCTCTGTCTCTGTTTCTCTCTCTCTGTGAATGTCTGCCTCTGTCCCTGTCTCAGTACTTATCTCTGTGTGTTTGTGTATGTCTGTGTGTCTTTGTCTGTGTCTGTCACTGTCCCTGTCCCTGTCTTTATCGTGTGTGTCTGTGTGTTCGTATGTTTGTGTTAGTCTGTGTGTGTTCGTCTGCGTATGTTATCAAGTGTGCCCACGTGATATTGTGCCATCTATAATCTATGCATCTGTGTCTCCATGTCTCTGTCAATTTTAGTCTCTGTGTCTCTTCTGTTCTTTCCTTGTAAATGCAGAATAGTCGTCCATTAGACATGTCGAAATCCATTATTGGTTTACAGTTTAAGGAATTAAGTCATACTTTGGTTGTCATGTGATTTGGTCATCTTATGATTTGGGGTTGTCATGTGATTTGGTTATCCTATGATTTGGCTGTCATGTGATTTGGTTATCTTATGATTTGGCTGTCATGTGATTTGGTTATCTTATGATTTGGAATGTCATGTGATTTGGTTATCCTATGATTTGGTTGTCATGTGATTTGGTTATCCTATGATTTGGTTGTCATGTGATTTGGTTATCCTATGATTTGGTTGTCATGTGATTTGAATATCCTATGATTTGGTTGTCATGTGATTTGGTTATCCTATGATTTGGTTGTCATGTGATTTGGTTATCCTATGATTTGGTTGTCATGTGATTTGAATATCCTATGATTTGGTTGTCGTCTGCTTCTGTTGTCGTTTGCTTTCGTCTCTGCCATCTGATGTAGATTTCATCATTGAGTCTCATCTTCTGCTTCTGTCTTTTATCTTCAGCCATCGTCCTCCCTCCTATTGTTCTTTGGTCTGGTCCTAGATGATCTCTTCCATTAATCACCCTCCGCTGGGAATTCCATCTGGACAACTCGCCTGGAGGAGAAACGAACGGAAAGAAATCGACTCGAGGCCGTAATGAACTGGAAAAGCAGTCAGAAGGAAGAGATCATTATCACGGACCGCCGAAGGGGTAGAGGAACGAGGGTGGCCTGCGAAAGTCAATTATTACTGCGCTAAATGAATTCACCATCGATAGACGCGTTGGTCTGATGGAATTTGTTAGAAGTGTCGAACATAGGTGGCGTTGAGACAAATGATAATGAAACGATGGATGTCTTACTACTCTCAGACATTGCTCTAGATGATTATGATGACAACGACGATGATGATGGAGACGATGATGATGTCGTTGTTGGTGCTAATGATCGTGATGGTGATGACGACGATAATGACTACAGCAATGAATGTGCTGACAATGACTGTGGTTACTTAGGTGAGGATGATGAAGACAACGGTGATTGACTGGAGAAAAGTAGCATCAGGTGAAGAGGAAGAAAAGGTGAAGGAATTGATGAGTAAGGAGTAGGATATAGTATTAGTAACGATGACGATGACGACGACGACAATGATAATGCTGATGCTACTGCTGCTGATGAAGATGACAATAATGACAGTAATTAATAATAATAATAATAATAAAATAATAATAATGATAATGATAATGACAATGGCAATCAAAATGAAAATGATAATGGTAATGGTAATTGTAGTGGTAGTGGTAAGGGTAATGGTAATTGCAATGATAATTATACTGACAATTATTATGATGATGATAATGAAAATGATGATGATAATGATAATGATGATGATGGTGATGCTGATAACGATAACGATAACAATAATAATAATAATAATAATAATAAAAATAATAATAATAAAAATGATAATAATAATAATAAAAATAACTACGAGTAGGGCCATTTCCAGGCAAATTGCATAATAGGTAGCAATCTCTGTCCCTGAGAGGTCCTGTAAACCTCTGGGTAAAAAAATAACAATGACGATAACGATAACTATGATTACGCTGACAATAATGATGATGATGATGATGATTATGGTGATGATTATGATGACGACGACGACGACGATGATGCTAATGAGTGCGTTAGAACGATTGCAGCGGTGTTGTTGACTGCGGTGATAATTCTTGCAATGATCATTATGACAATAATCACGCAAGAGCTTCCGTTTTACAACGCTAAGTCACGCGTTATGATGATAATCGTCGTCCCTTCTTTATCGTGGCTTGGAATTTGCATCACCCAGACGTCACCCTCCTTTTATCCAGGCTACGGACTAGCACTACGCGAAACCGGAAGTGATACTCAGCGTTTGGTCGATGAATAGATCCTCTGTGATTCTGATTTCATTGTATTTGATCGGATCATTAAATTTTCAACAGTTTCTGATTCCATCTTGTATTTGATTCTTTTTACTTTCAATTGTTCCGACCAATTTCACCCGAGCAGTCTATCAATCTCTCCCTATAAGTAGGCCTTCAATTATTTCAGATAATTAAGTGACAGCCGCTGTTTCAGTTCGACGACGAAGCGTGATTGTAGAAGTCCAAAACTCATTGGCGAGAACGAGAAGTGACAGCCCTCCACTATGATTACCTGATATGCCTGGGTCAAGAGATTGAATACGCACGGCCTGCAATACATTGCCAACCTCTCAGAGAATTGAGAAAATGAGCAGTCCCTTGGGTAAGCCCTGAGAGAGCCAATGGTTGTGCAGTATTATCAACTTCATTTTCTTAGCCTCGGCATATGGAAGCGGACGGCCAAACTACTCCCTCACTGTTTTATTTCCCAAACCACAGTGTACGGTCAGTGTACTCATTTTAGCTGAGTTGGCTGGTGTAGAGGTTGCACAAATTTCGAACCAGGCTCTTTCCCTGTTGAGGATTTAAATACCCAATCTCCCATGTGACTGTGCGGCGCTACACTATTCTATCGAGGACTTCAACAGACTAGCACAACGGATTGCTAAAACCTTAGAACCATCAGTAGCGAAATGATACCGCGAAGAATCCGGCTTGATGCAATTGTGCCGCCACCTAGCGAATAGCCAGGAAATATTGTGCATTTTAACACTGGAACGAGAAAGGCAGTGATGTGTGAACTTTAGAGTAATGTATGGAAATGTAAATCCTCGAAAATTTCTCAGCGCCCACAATAGCCACGTCATGGAGACCAGCTTATTCACTGGCGCTAGAGTTATTTCTCTGCGGTCAAAATAAGCCGCGTCATTCAAATTAGAATCAGAATAATAATAATAGCGTTGATTAAGCACAATGATTTCGTATAATCAACACACGTTAATGGGATCGAAGTATTAAGGATGATCGATACATAGCCGTGATCGAATATTATGACATTTATAAGAACAACTCCATTGATTGTACGAAAGATAATACCCGTGCAATGTTTTAATTCATGCTGAATTCATTATCAACATCGCTCTTAACGCAACATTCAAACACCACTCAGATTCAGAACACTGTTCATTTTGCTCTCGTTTTGTCCCTATTTAAATGTTCAGTTAATTTACAGCTACGCCGAATGGTTGCATAACATGGAATTAAGATGCAGATGCAATAAGGTATGCGTTGAGCACCCGCAGACACATACCGAATGGTACGTAGGCCTACACCGCCCACTGAATACGAGTCCTGTTCTCTTTCAACATATGCTATATATATTATATATATATTATATATATATGTATATATTATATATAAAATAATATAATATATATCAATATATATATAGCAGAGCAGATAACATACTTAGACATATATATATATATAAATAATATATGCATAGTATATATATATATATTATGTTCAGATATGTGCACATATTTTCCATATATAAACAAATATATAATATATTTATGGCATAATTAAATAAACGTCCATTGCCTTAATTACATGCATAATTTCGACACAAACACGTCTGCTGTACTAACGAACGAATTGTTTAGTTAAATTGTAATTGCATTAAAGGTTTTGCATCCTATGCTTCAAAATATAAACTAGAATATTCGCCGTCGACATTACAAGAACCCAATTTTCAAATTCCACGATTACACTACGTGCATAAGACTAAGGAATATTATACATGTCTATTATATTCCATGTGCATAGTTTCTTCTGAATGTTTGTATGTATACATGTATGTATGTATGTATACATGTATTTATGTATTTATATATGCATAATACTCCATAAGCACAAAAATAAGCAAGTAAGTATGTATGCACAAGTCACTCAAGAGTTTCTTTCTGTTGCCGTGGCTACCCTGGAGACGCTTATAAGTAGGTTTTGAGAAGGGAGCTATATAAATTCCAAAAATGAATGAACTAATGAATAATAAAGTGCCTGTAATTAAATATGTACATTTTTATCATGTATGTATGCGTGTATGGAAATTACAACAGTGATATAATTTGAACCTCTTATAGTCTTATGCAGCGCCTTCTAGCAATGCTATTCAAATATTCAATGTAAATATACCTGCATTTATTCACAAATAAAGACTTTTCAACTGCTTTCCACTTCCATCATTTTATTGACATGATTAAGACCATCACCTATAACGCCTCTGAGGTAATATCCTGATGGGACGCTCAATGTAAATGCTCAATTACATTACATCATTTTAATACACTGTATTACAGTGAACACATTGTTATAATCATAAAGACAATAATTTAGTAGATCACGCAATCACACATGTCTTTACATGCATACATAAATGAATGTACAGCATTAATATATAAATATATATATTTATATATATATATATATATATATAAGCACACGTTATATTATTATCACTCACGTGTATATGTACATTCTCAATTTCTTATATATATTTATTCATATATATTCACAACTTCTTATATATTTAGATATATATATATACATATATGCATACTTGAATTTAAGCCTACATTAATTCATGGTTCATATAAAAGATACAAAACGCTGCACAAAATCTGCATGTATATTTATATGCATACAAATTTTATTTAGTTCAAAGATTCCCACTATGTGGTACACGCATCACACGCACCGCAGATGCTATTTTGGAGGCGCTACAAAAAGGGAAAGTATTAATTTTAACAATGCGTTGATAATACATTACTAATTATTTAGATATCATATGATAAGTACGGGTAATTTTGAGTATACGCCTGAAAAATCAGACAGACGTAATAGTAAGTGTAAGTGTAAGTAACAGTAACAGTAACAGTAAGAAGCTTATGTCTCTGCAACATTGTAGGCTCAAGTTTTTGTTCCAGATTCCAAAAGTAGCAGTGGCCGTCCTCAGATGTGATGACACTTTTGTAGGCGTGCGAACAGCAAAGGTCACACATTTCCCAACGGTGTGGGACATGGAAAATATTGGGAACGGCTGGTATAGTTTGAAGAACTTGTAAACAATTTCCAGCGCGCATCATCGTAATCTTAACCGTTATCTACAAACCTCTACAGCGTTACTGGCAAGCCAAGCGCAGGGCACCAGCTTATTCACGAGCGCTGCGTCAAGGTACGGACGGAGGTCGTCCAAAGGTGGTTAGAGTCAGGTTTTAAGTGGTTCATAGGAGGCAGGTTAGCTGTTAAGGGAGCATGGTTTAATAATTTGTTTAATCAGTGACGATTCAATTAAATGAGAATATTTAGGAGTTTGATCTCCACAATTGCGCAAGGCTAAGCCACATCAAAGATATATACACATATATATGTATATATGTGTATATATGTGTGTATGTATATATAATAGGTAGTTGAACTGCAAAAATGTGAAGTTTATATATATAACTATACACCTATATATATATATATATATATATATATATATACAATTATATGTCAAGGGTTGTGATTGTTTGTCTATATTGGGAAGGCATGGAGAAGGCAGATTCAATAGCTACACTATGTTTTCCTTTCAACACTAGCATTGAAAAGCGTTAATCAATTCATTGAACCAAATTTCCGATGATTATACTCTGTAGACTAGGCCGAAGAGAGGAATTTGATGGAAGAAGGCCACAGAAACCAAGAAATATGACTTTTGAATGGATGAAAATCAAACGTAAACGTGTACCGTAGTTGTACCCATAATCATAACGACATGTTTTATTGTTTAAATCTTCAAGGCACAGACAAAATGTTACATGCAACAACACAACATAACATTATTTATTATGGGAGGACGAAAGATGCATTAAATGAATTTTAAGAACGTATGTCAACGGATGACGCAGTCGGGGACGACTCGAGGAGAGATAGAAAGATATGATACAAAAGGACCTGAAGATTCTAAAATTGAAAAATGAAGACACTCGTAACAGAGTCAAGTGGAGAAAAAGATCTGTGACTGACACCTACATTGTGAGGGATTTATTCAAGCCTTAAGGATATATATACATATATATATATAACATTATTTTTTATCTCATACCATGCCATTATATATAGTATACTGAGAATGGAGGAAAGCAAACGTTAGATAAAACTATCCTGTATAAATAGGTCAACGGATATCGGATTATGAGGAAGAGAACCAGTGTGGTTGGTTATACAGTCACTATTCCACAGCACCGAAGAATCTGAGAGGCACCTGTAGAAGTGCACTCTAATGGAAATCTTATTTAATTAATTTCAAATAATTACATATATACATATATTTGATAAATTTAAACATGTATGCAACAATAAACTTTTGTTTGTCCTTCTCGGATTTCAACTTGATACCAGAACTAAACCAGATGTCTTCCTATTGCGGGCTCTGAGTTCGGAATACCATTCCACCCCTCCACGTGTTACCATTCTTGCTGGGTCTCTTCCTGCATCTTTCTCTCTACTCAAAACCTTGCCCTAATTTTGGGGTTTTAGAACTGTCAGCGCTACTGAATATCCTCTGCTGTGGACGGTGCTATATAAATCAATGGATATATTACAGTAATAGTCATGATATATAATTTATTTGAAACAATCTTGTAGCAATTTTTTGCCATTAATGTTTATATCTATTTGAGTATACCATACGTACACGTAATATTATATATACATATACACAAATTTGCAAAGCGTATTCATGCAAAAACATGTATAGTTTTTCATATATATATATATATATATATAATATATGCATACATTACATTACAGTACATTCATTACAGTACATAAAATATTTCTACAATACAGTAGATTACATTACATTACATCACACACACGCGCGCACGCACGCGCGCATATATATATATACATGCATATAAAGAACGAGTTGATCTATATTTAGATATATAGCATAGATATATAATATACAACATGACATAATTATGTGACCTAGTTAACATCGAACGCTGGCAATTGACGTTGCAATGATGCGGCTCTCCTGTAATGACGAGTTCATATTTACACTGCATGCGCCGTATTGGACATAATGCAATATCAATACTTCAACATAAACAATACATGTAGACATAGGTATAGGATAATGCATATATCAATCAATCTATCAACCAAATCAATCAAATCAATCAATCAGTGAAACTTAATATAGCGCCTCTTTAAGAAATCTACTCAGAGTCGCTCTCGGTCCAACCTCAGTCATATATAACAGTTTTCAGACTGGAATTAAATTAGGGTAGAGAGTTCCTATGTATAAATATATGTCCTATGTACATATATTTATACATATATGTAAATAGGATATTGCATATATATATATATATATATTTATAGTTATTTGGATGTAGCCTCATGTGAATATAAATGTGTTATATATGTATTAGTATTTATATATATGTATATATGTATGTTATTGGGATTCTTTAAACCAATTAAAAGCATAAACGGTTTGATTATATCGCTGTGTAGCAATTCCGATTGAATAAAATCTCCTCGCAATGGTTGTCAATCAAATGATTGGTTTTCGATATTTAAAGAAATCTCGCACTTGTGAACGTTCGTTGAAAATACACAAGATCGAAACCATGGCAACAGTCGCTAAGAAAATACACTAACCATTGCAATCAAAGTTGTCAATGCAACAACCAGTTGTTTCCTTATACTATCTAATTATACAAAAACATCGATTACAAATTATAAGGCTAACCTCATACACACACACACACACATACACACACACACACACACACACACACACACACACACACACACACACATATATATATATATATATATATATATACGTATCACACAAATTATATCAATATATATACATATAATTTATATATATATATCTATCTATAATTTATCCATAAATATACACATTTTTTAAAATCGTTGGTTATTCAAATAATTCGTTGCAGAACTAATGGTGCACATAATCAAAGTAACACGAGTGAATTTACATGTAAGTGCAAATATCTTACAATTTGGTTTCGCACAAGAGAAGAGCAAATTAAGTGGGTGAGGATATCCTCCAGTATATATACATTATATATATATATATATAATTGCCAAGACTCTTACTCTGACAGCGCCAGTCACAAAGCTGCATGAAAGAGGAGGGCGACACTTAGTCAAATCAAATTTGATATAACACAGCACCATGATACATTACCTACCTTTGAACTCTTGTGTAGTGTCTTTTGCACGATCTCGGTTCTCCATGGCGCTATACAAAGTTTCTTCTGATTGCTATAATTATTATTATTACCATTAATATCTATATGTATATATATACATGTATATGTATATATGTCCATAAAACTAGATTTTTAATAAAATTTTGGTTCTTGAAATATTTTCCTTTTTCCTTTAAAACTGCGTTCGAACAATTTAAATTCAGTTGCGATTGTGTCAGCTGCACTGTTCTTTTCAATTAATTCAGCGAAATGCATTGCATGGCATTGTCATTGAGTCATGTAGGTTTCTGGAGACCAATAATAACAATCGATCTTACGGTCACTCCTAGAAAGTATTAGTATTGACATAAATTGAAAAAATGTGAGTTCCGAAGAAATATGCACGATAACAAAGTCCAAATAGATGTTGCTGCAGTTTAACGAAACTGTGTGACAACAAAGATCTTCAGTGTTGTTTTCCTCTTTATCCAGTCTTGGGACTGGCACAGTCAGAGTCTGAACAGTGGCGGAGTTAGGTTCTCATCGAATAATTCATTTCGGCATTTTCACCAGTCTCGCAATTAATATGGTTATGTTAACTTTGGACGAGCATCATTATTTTGATATTGAACAAAATATTCATCCAACAACCTCCCCATTCGATCTTTTTCTTTTCATATTTTCCATCTCACCCTCTGCTTCTCTTCTCTTCCATCTCCTTGCTATGCATATTCTAATCCTCCTCCGTAATCGTAAATATCTAACCTATAAAGCGCCACTCGTAAGTCAAGCACAGGGCACCAGCTTATTCAAGAGCGTTGCGTCGAGTCAGAGACGGGTTGCTCAAATGGAATAGTCAGAATGAGGCCTCAGAGGGGTGTGTCAGATGAGTCAAGGTAAGAGATGAGACATCCGTCTTAAGTGGAAAGCTCTTGAGTGAGCGATAGATAGAGGAGCCTCATGAGTCAGATGATGATGGTTGATTGGCAGTGAAAGCGGAGAAGCCGAAAAGTGCGGAATTCAGGAATAAGGTAGTTCCTGAGACGTGACGCAGTGTTCTTCATTTTTTTCCATCTTTGTTTCGATTGTCTCACTCGCCACCAATCATCTGATGATATACTTTTCTATTCACCTCCTTCTTTAAAACAGCAGCTCTCTGTCAAAATTGTAACAGCTTGGAACCGGTTGAAACCGGTCAGAACCAGTCACAACCTGCTCAAACCGATTCTAACCGGTTCTAACTATTTAAAACCGGTTAAGACCTGCCCAAACCGGCTATAACCGGTTAGAACCGGTTAGAACCGGAAAAATCTGCTCAAACTGGTTCTAACCGGTTCTAACCAGTTCTAACCGGTTCTAACCGGTTCTAACCGGTTCTAACCGGTTCTAACCGGTTCTAACCGGTTCTAACCGGTTCTAACCGGTTCTAACCAGTTCTAACCGGTTAGAACCGGTTAGAACCGGTCTTAGCCGGCTGTAACCGGCTAAAACCTGTGAGAAACCTGTTTTGACCGGTTTTAACTGGTTTTAAGCGGTTACAGTTAGAACCGGTTAAAACCGATTCAAACCAGTTGAAACCGGTCAGAACCTGCTTAAACCAATTCTAACCGACTAAAACCTGCTCAAACTGGTTCTAACCGGTTATAAACGGTTAGAACCAGTAAGAACCAAAATAGACCGGTTATGACCTGCTGAAAACTGGTTCTTACCGGTTCTAACCTGTTCTGACCGGTTTCAACCGGTTCTAACCGGATTGAACCGTTAAAACCTGCTCAAACCGGTTCTAACCGGTTTGAATCGAATTGGTTTGAGCAGGTTCTGCCTGGTTCTGACTGGTCTTGGACAGCTAGAATCGGTTGGAACCGGTTCTAACCGGTTAAAACCTGCTATTTAACCCGTTTTAACCGGCTTTGACTGGTTTTAGCCGGTTCCAATTAGAACCGGTCAAAACCGGTTCAAACCGGTTTAGAACCGTTTACAGCCGGTTCTCACCGGTTCTAAACGGTTCAAACCGATTAAAGCCGGTTCAAACCGGTTCTAGCTGTCTAAGACCGGTCAGAGCCAATCAGAATCTGCTCAAACCAAATCTAACCGGTTTTAAACGGTTAGAACCGATTAAAACCGTATTAAACCGGTTAAAACCTGCTGAAACCAGTTCAACCGGTTTTAATGGCTCAAAATGATTCTAACCGGTTAAAACCGGTTAAAACCTACTAGAACCTGTTTGAACCGGATTAAACCCGATTTTACCGGTTCTAACTTGATATCCGGGCGCGACTGAGTGAGCTGTTGCGGGAGTTTAACGATGTCTTTTCCGAAAGGGAATTAGATCTTGGAAGGACGTCGGTCCTGAAGCACCGGATTGTCTCGAGGAATGCGCCACCCTTGAGGCAGCCACTACGTAGACAGCTGCTAGTTGGTCTCAAAGCGTCATTTTGTTCAATTCATTTCATTTTATTGTTGCCACCTGCTTCCCCTATTCAACCCATCCCATACGTATTTCTTTTCCTCACATTCACACTTCTCCAGCAAAACTCGGCGAAATTTAAAAGCACAGCACCCCCAAATCACTGATGCCAAGTCCAGCGAGTCGTCTAGCTCTTAGTTTTCACGCATTCCCTAGATGGCAGCACAATCAGACGACGGCAAGTTTCTACATAATAGCACAGGCAATATTCGAGGTAATAACTCCTCCACTGTTCGCACTATAACAGTGTCAGTCCGAAGCCTCGATAAAGGAGGGTGACGCCGATTATCTTTGCTATCACACTGAAACCACCACCACCCAAGTCAATGGTAAATTAGAGATGTTAAAATCTTATGACCATACAATTTCTGTCGAAGGCAACGGCCTTTGTTATCAGAGGCTGTTGTTAAACACTGCATTCATCCATTCATTCATCCAACTAAAGTTGGATGGGCATTGCACTGTCGACTGAGGCGTGTGTGCACTTTAGGACTATTTACAAGAAGGGCGATATCAAAATACAGTTGTATTGTATCGTATTGTATTGTAATGTATTGTATTTCATCGTATTGTATTGTATTATATTATATGGATATATTGGGCAACAATTTTTTCATGGCCTGTTATTACGGAAACCGATGATCAGTTCTCCTCATCGCTGCATTGTCCACCCACCAATAGTGGACGTGATTGCTTCTATCTCCAAACTATCTACCCTTGGACAGGGCCAAGCTTTCACTGGTCGAACTTCTCTAGATGCTGTCAATATAATGTAGATATGAAGGTGAATTTCTGACATTTCTTAGCGCCATAACAAACACGTCATGGAGAGCGGAATGAACAATGGCGCTGTATTAAGTCAATTGCCGTAAATCCTAATTAATAATTAATTATTAATTAAAAGGGTAATCTGCATCCTGTCCTCATCCACCTCCTTCTGCTGCTACTGCTGCTGCCCCTAATCCGATCCCAGTTCCACCTCCTCCGCCTCTTCCTTCTCCTTCCATCCTCCTCCTCCTCCATTTCGTGCGTTATTTAAACACTCAGACAAAAGCATATTTGAATCTTAAACATACGACCACTACTTAACTCTACAAACTACGCAGAAATGCAAGGATTGGCAAAATCACCTTACACACTTAGTTGCCTTAACTAAAACCGTGCACAATGTTTAATCAAGCACAAACCCTGAACAGTACCAATACTACATCCTTCCTGGGTAGCCCCTGCATGCGGCACCCTTCTCCCTCATAATCGACAACCCGCGCGAACATCACAGGTGCACATTGGAGGCGTCGCTTTTATGGCTCATGAACCTTCGACAGTTCTCAGCTCATCTGACCACTGACTCTGCTCATTTGAACGCGCCCAAAGCCCCAACCCTTCTAAAACACCCCAATGTCTAACACCCTCCTTCCTCCTTTTCTTATCCATGTCTTATATATCTATCTTCTTGCAGGAATTAATCAAGCTCCTCTCTACCCCTGCTACAACTCTTCATGAATTGCTGATCATAGAAGATTTCAACATACATGTCGATAATCCCTGTGATTAATTTGCCACGGAATTCCTGGTGCTCTTGTCAACAGCTAATCTGGTCCTGGTGGTCCAACAATGTCAACATCCTCACCTTCTGTGTCTCAGCCACACACTTGATCTCATCATCACATCATCTGTCTCTATCTCTGTATCTGATTCTGTCTGTCTGTCTGTCTGTCTGTCTGTCTCTCTCTCTCTCACTCAGTTATCAGTGATCGACATAATTCATATCCCTTTCTCTTTTTTACACCTTACGATCATCGCCTTACATTTTGCCTCATCGTGGAGAGGCATAAAATTTGGATTGTTTTGCCAGAGCCTTTCATCTTGAGGAATTCTTAAGATTGTAATAATTGCAGTCCAATTTCTCCATTTTTATTCGTTCTACTATAACAGTTTCGATTATTTTCATAGCTATAAATTACTTTTTTGATAATTATAAGTAAATGTGCATTACATTTTGGACATCTGCTTTTTTCGGAAGGGGGTCAGGGCTTTGCGACGTCAAATTTGAGGAGTCCTGGCATTTGTGACGACTTCTGACGAAGGGGGTGAGGGTTTAAAAAAATATTCCAAAATTGCGTGACGTCATATTTGGACGGCCCCTCGTCACCAAAACTGGATCTGCAGTGCATGCACTAAGTACACCTTTGGCATAATACCAAGCTCCAGGCATTCAAATCCCTCAGTCGACGCTTCAAGTGCATTTAAATACGAACGCGTGACCTTCAACTGCTCCTCGAACTAAAACCGTCCACAAATGAAAGCCACCACCTTCTGGCCAAGGCCTCAAAGCGGCTTAATTCCTAATTAGTTCACTGTATCGTTCTTCTAATCTTCGCCTATTCCTAATGCTCTCGTCCATCCTGTCACCAAACCCTCTGGATCTTAACCAGTTGTCTACCGATTTGTTCTGTACCCATCTCCGAGGGAGATCAGGCCGAGTAGGCAGCACAGCGATTTGATGGAAATTGTAATCGCAATCGTAATCTCCAAGCAGGGCCGTTCCGAGCTATAATTATGCCTAGCATCAATCTGGCACCCCTATACATTTTTAAAATAGTGCATTCTATGGAATAATAAGTTATTCCATCCTAAAATTTGCGCTCTTTAAACATTTGCGAAATGGGCCACAGCCCCGCTGTTCAGCGGAGGCCAAGTAGCTGTGAAGGCTGATGTCGTTTCGGTTGTGAATTGAAAGATGGAATACCAAGTAAGGAGTCTGAGACTCGGAGTAAGAGTTCTTGAAAGGGTGAGAATAGAGCTTAGAATGGAAAGCCCGAGGGTGACGGATATGAGAGTGTCTATATCGGTCAGGTTCCGTCGATAGGGTAGGGCGACGACTGCCGACAGCATTCGCAGACACGTGATGATGTCAAAAAGTATAGTGCCTCGCTGCATGGTGGAAGATGACGCGTGCCCTGATATTCGTCGAGGCACAATGTAGAAAGGGCATTGGTCGTGTGATCCATAGGTCGAGGATCCGTAGGTGTTCAATGTCAGGGCCGTACCTAAAGGGAGGCCAGCTGGGCCTAGGTCCCGGGCGCAAGCCGAAAATATGAAAATGACACAAATTTCAGGATGGAATAACTTATCATTCCATAAAATGCACTATTTTAAAAATGTGGGCGCCCAAATTGATGCTATGCACAGGGCGCAATTAGCTAGGCACAGAGCGCAATCATAGCTCGGTACGGCCATGTTCAATGTAACCCCTTTATCATCGCTTTCCAGAGTTGTCTGTCATGCGTTGCTATTCCTAGGCTTCTAAGGTCTCTCTTGCAACCATTCCGTAACACGTTCATCTACTCACTGTTTGGTCTTACACGTCGCGCGTTCCCTCCATAACTCCCATCATTACAGTTTCTACTTTCTTTTATTATAATCATTCTACATAATGTGTTAAAAGAGGCTTGATTTCCTATTAATTATCTTTTGCATTAAATCCTCCTTTAATGTAGAACATTTCTTGACAAAAAATTGTAGTTGTTTTCAGTTCCAATTGATAATCTGATTAACTTTCATAATTATACCTTAGTGGTTGTATGATGCATTGCGGAACCTTATGTCAGGATGGCAATATCTAATCACAGTCGCATTTTAATGTATACATTACTAATTGTCATCAAACGACTCCCAATCACAGGAAAAATTATAGACGTCACCCACTTAATACTGCTGCGAACATCCTACCTACCTTTTATGAGACTGCTACGCAGACATAATCGTGTATAAGTCTAAGAAAGTAATAAACGTTCAAAAACATCGATATGATATTCAAATTCACATGGATTGATTGATATTATATATTTCAATGGTGACCACATATACAGTATAAACGCAACTGTATTTAAGTTCAAATAAAAAATTTTTTATTCAAAGCTCATTTCCATATAAAATTCACTCAATATTGCAGCCTCTGTAACATTGTCCACTGACGTTTCCATCGCTTTCATTCCCGTTTAAAGTCGTAATCTTAGCCATGAATAGCACATTTCTGAATCAATATATATATATAAACGCTTGACGCCCGCTTATTCACGAGCTCCTTGGTTGTGGTGTGAAATGCATTCCATGTATTTCCTAAAGCGACAGTGCTGTCCACGTCATGACTGGCCATCTCCCATTCAGCCATCTGCCTCTATGAATGAGATTTCCCGTGTGAACACAGCCCGTAATTTGTCTGAGCTTATTTATTGCAATATTACACAATACAGCTTCACAGTACACTGAGTATGAATGACATTCCAAAATTTGCAACGAGGATTCTATTAACAGGGAGAATTAATTTTCAGATACAGTGATAGCTAAGAACAGTTTAAATCCAACAGTGGTAATTGCACTTGTGGTCAGGACAGTGTAATTCCTAAATACAATGGTGATTGTTATTGTAATAAGGACATGTGTAAATCAAATACAGTTATAGCTATATTTGTAATTAGGGCGCAATGAATTCTAAATAAAATTACTACTGTAATGCATTTGTAGTCTGAACAGCTTTGATTTAAATGCAATTGCAATTTGTAATTATGACGATTTCAATACCTTCTTCATTGGAAATGTACTTCGAGGATGCTTCGCACCGTAAATTGTCAGAATAAAACACAAAAGTGGTCTAGACAATTGATAAAATCATACAGTGACAGCACGAACACGATACAATTGCTTAGAAAAAATGGAGAACATAAATGTGTAAAAATATGTAAGTTTTGCACCAATTGATAGACAGGGAGAATACTATGACAAAGACATCACCTAATGTTACAAAGATTTTGATTTTGGCTGTTTGGATAAAGATGTCCGGGACACTCGATTGGCATTGTGATTTATACTTTACACGCAAAACAACTAATTTATCTCCATTTATATTATTATTTTATTTATTTATTATTATTATTATTATTATTATTATTATTATTATTATTATTATTATCTATATCATGCATTTCCAAACATGCACGCATAATTGCATGTATAAACATTTGCATGCACGAATGCATACCAATGCAAGAGACGAAGACATGCAACATTGACCGTCATATAATGTTATGCATTTCTGTTTGGCTACTTGTAACATTGCATTTATGGATAGGTGCACATAATTATGCGCGCATATATGTTTACCTACCTTAGGTACGTACATAATATATATGAATGCAATGTATGCATGTAATGTGTATACATGAATGCATGTGTATTCATGTATGCATGCATATATGTGCATGTTTATATATATGTATGTCTTTACGCGTGTGTGTTTATAATATATGTATGTGAATAACCATAACCATAACCATAATCAACCATTTTTATTGCAATCCTCGTCCGAAGATAAATTTGACAAAAATACACAATAACAAGTATATGAAACAGAAAGAACAGCTGAGGACCAGTAGGGAGAAAAAAGAAACCCCTAAGGGACCAACAAGGTCATGCTAACGGGGCCCACCCTTTCTCACATTAAGTATAAGCAGCAAGAAGGTATTTTAATTATAGTACGAAGGTAACTTATAACTTAACTAGTTAACTACAGAAGATGCCTCAATATGCATCATTATGCATGGTATCTGATGTAGCTCCTTTCAGATCCCTCATAAAACGTACCGCTTGTATTTATCTTCTCTGCAGTCGGTTATGAACTCGTTGCTCGTCTACCTCGCACTCCTACGTTTCTACATACATGACCGATATCCTACACTGACTCCCAATTATCTTTAGCATCCAATGCAAGGTACTCCTCCTAGTTATAAAAACTCAACAGGGTAAAGCTCCTAAATATCTCTGCGACTTAATGCGAAAATCTCTGTCTGCCGTCTCCACCCGCCCTCTCCGGTCTGCGGATCGACTTGATCTTCTTGTTCCTCGGTCATGGACTACCACGACCCAACACCGTGCCTTTGCCATTGTGGGCCCTTCTATGCGGAATGACCTACCCCCAAAAAATCCGTAGCAAGCTTTTTATTGGTCCCACACCTTCATCCCTTCGTTGCCTGAAGACTTTCTTATTTCCTTTGTACTGTCACACTGAGAGCGCTTCTGAATAGCTAGTACTGTAATAAGCGCTATATAAAACAGATACGATGCGATTTACATTCATCGTCATACATTTTAATCAGATTTGATGTGTACGGACTAAAGCATTCTGTCCGTCTTACAGTACATATAGGTTAACACATTTATATCTATCGATACATGTCAACACATTATGCAAAAATATACATATGCTGTTGACTATAAATTTGTATATATATGTGCATACATTCGTGGTCGTGCCTGCTTAATGTAATGTAACGAAGTCTTCTCGTGTAGTGTCGCCACGCAAAGCAACATCGGAGCTTGTTACACAGATGACATCCGAGACATCCACAATGTTTGGTCTCTTTTGAATACCCGAAATGCTAAGCAGTTCGAGATATAAATTAAAACTGGCTGTGATATTGACATCATGTTATGTTACATTAATTTAGGTTGAAATGGTCAGATGGGTTAGGTTTTCGAAATTGCTGTCAATTAATTCCTCAAAAGGGTTAGGTGAAAATCGCATATGAAATGTGATCGAAATTGCTGTCAAATTATTCTCCAAAAGAAACTTGCTATGTAAAATGTTCACACGACTTGTCCTTCCGCATATCAATCGACGTGCCACCTTAAACTTTAAACTCTTTTTGGGCATTTAATTAAATTACAATATTGAGATACTTGCAGGTCGCTATTTAGAATGCAAACATTTCTATAAGGCAGTTTGACGACACACAGCAGGGATTGTAAATAATTATGCCCAATTACTACTTCCACTAATTGTAGCCTAATTACAATTACGATGATTTCTAATAAAAGTCAATTCACCTTAACCTTGAATTGGTTGGCATGTGATTTTATCTAAAATTTACTGAAAGCATATATCCACAGTCGTTACAAAACGCCTGTGCCTTACTTTCTAACGCATATTTATGGTACAAAAAATAGGGACAAATGTTTTCTTCGCTCAGGCGTCAATAACTGTTGACTTGGTTCAAATATGTTCTAGTCACTTAGCAAACAAGATCACTGTTTTTGCTATGTAGGTATATACACATATATCCATATTATATATATATTATATATATATCATATATATATATGACACATGCTATGAAGGAACACAAAGAAGAGCTGTTTCCACATGTATTTAGTCTGATGGTGTTCTAATCTAGAAAATCGTTGAAAGCAGTGCGTCAGCGACAAGGATATAATAAACATATCAATATAAATGTGTACCTCACCTTATAATCTTGCAATAATGTATATATATATACATATATAGAGTATGTATATTGTATATATGCTATATATGTTGTATATATATATATATTATCTATATATATAGTATAAATTGTGTACATATGGTAGTACTGTATATATGTTACATATTGCATAAAATGATGTATGACATATCATATATCTGCATTGCATTTATGAATATATATACATATATGTTATATATGCATATATGCACTGTAATCGGTAGATTATAGCGCTTGTCTTGTAACGTAGAGATTACAGGTGTTCGATCTTCTGCTTGGATGGTTTCAGCGCCATCGATTGAAGATGAAGCGTTTGACTGTGGCGTTTAATGTAATTACAATTATTATGCGTTACAATTGCAAAGAATGCTTGATTACTATATGTGATCAGCTGGTTGTACGAATATAGCTTAATTTTTATGGTCTGATTGGCATTTTTCATTGCTCGCAACTATTGTCTGGTTATACAATCAGTTGCTAAAAAAAACTATTTGACATGGCGCAAGAGCATATTTTCTTTATAAATAACACTCTTTGTCCATGAGGTTGATCGTCATACGTGGAGCATCCTTTAATTTAGCGATAAATCTATTCGGCTAAATGTGATTTGGTCTATGTAATTGTAATTTATATAAATGGTTTCTTCACACGCAATCGACACTCTGGTATTATTTGCATTTCGATAATGAGCTTCACATTTAAATTAGGTTTCACTCCAAATTGGTTTTGAACTGAAACAAAAAGTCAGCATCAGAACTAAATGCTTGTATTCAGGATTGTAGGTTCAATATCCATGTAAATATAGATGCATGCACACATGTTGAAATATATGCATATATATATGCATGTATATATATATATGCATGTATTTATGTATGTATGAATGCATTGAATATACATCCTTGCGATCCGTTGCTTCAATTGGCCACTCTCTTCGGAAAGCGCTATCTCCTTCTTTTCGCTTAAAACTGTTCATTCGTCCTATTTCACTTTTCTTAGCGCCTGCTTCCTCTCAAGGGACCTTGGGCACTGGTAGCCCTTCAGAACGTTTCACTGTATACTAGAGGCCCCTTAAAAATACCTAAATACAATCCAATACAATATGTGTTAAAGACAAGATGATAATATTCTATTTTCGACCAAAGTATATATGCATATATAATATATATGTGGGTGCATATATATATAATATATATATATATTATATATATATATATATATGAATTGTCTTTGTGTCCATATATATGTAGTTTTCATACAGTGATTGAGGCATTTGCAATTTCCAGTTGTGAGTACTAGAAAGAACAATAACACATACACACAGTTACCCATAAAGACATGCATGTATACATTCCCGAATAAATACATACATGCACACACACATACATGCGTATATGTGTTAGTTGCATGAATATATATATATATACATATATATATTGATTGTATATATATATACAATCATGAATACATTCATCTAAGTTTAAGGCCAGCCCTCTTTCATATTCCTTTCTGTCTATTTCAAGGATTTGACAAAGATTTTGCCAGTTATTTACCAATAACAGACGGACGTTAAGGTGACGTACATCTTACAACATTATCACTAATCGCTCGTGTAGCCCAAACAACGCACAATTAGTAGGCTATATATATGCCTTGTTTTACTCATCAGATTTCTCTAAATTTCATCCTATGTGTGGATGGGTATATTATGCATCAAGAGATACGCGTTTTTGTACCTCGCAAAGAGCTGAATTTAAACGTATCCTTATACATTTTGTTAACCATTAAACGCATTGGATATAATTTTTTAACTTCTGTGAGCACCTCCTTAGATATCTTTGAACGCATCTAAGCGCATCCTACGTTATAGTTTCATTATGTTCTTGAAGTGCATAGTTTCCCAACGATAAACATATTGGAATTCTGAGAGAATACATATCAACACCAAACGAAGAGACTACTAACAAAAATCCATAACGACACTCACCTTGACCCATGCACTATATTCATAAACTACATTAACCCTAACCCTAATCGACCCTACCATGACCCGAATTAATCCGGGTGAATTAAAATTAATTATAGCACCAAAACCTTTGTAGCAGTTGACCAAACGACTAATTTATCAAACAATACATGTAAACAACATATTTTTCAATTACTGTCAAAGTACACGTGCTTATAATTCTTATTTAACAAGCTTCCTATTAACTGTTTAAACTTCAGTTGTTTGGCTAGCTTTTGTTAAACGTTAACGATGACCTGAGGTGATAACAAAGATGATTAGCGTCGCCCTCCATTTTCCAGGCTAGGGACTGGCACTATTGCAACAGGCAATGTAGTTTTGGAGCTGACCAATAGGCGTCAAATCGATTTTTATCCATAATTCATTGCTTCGTAAATACGTGACATTCTCACTTTGTGAAGCAAGCTTTCCTTGTGGATTGCAACCTATGCACATATGATTTCTATGCCTGCATCGATTACAATTTGATCAAATTCGTCCATGCCTGTATGATGCGTTAACGCGTACCTTTGTCTTGTAAAACTTTTTCTTGCATCACAAATCAGATTTAATGGAAAAACGTGTTATACATTTTTTTACATGGGATGAATTTGATCAAGTTGTAATCGATGAAGCAATTACTCAATGGCGAGGGCGTCTTGGCTCGTGTGTTGAGGCCGAAGGAGGACATTATTAACACACATATGACTAGTAAAAGAAGTTTAATATGCGCTTCACAAGCTGAAACTTTGCCATTTTGATTAAAATGTATAAATTATTGGAGATAATTATTGTAGTATTTCCAGAGGTTCGATTTGTATCCATTCACTGGATATATATATACATATTTTTATATATATATATATATGATGTTATGCACGCTTGATTTCATAAATATCAACTGATAGACATGTACATACAAAACACATTTAATTTTTTAATTTGATCACCAATATGTTTTAATTGCAATGCGATTCATTTTGGATCCTTATTAACTAGTATTTAAACCATAGAGCCAGTTGTTATAAACTTATATGTTTGTGGATAACCCTGGACCTTGGTTTCTTAAGGATCTGTCTGTATGTTTGTCTGTCTCTCTGTTTGTCTCTCTCTCTCATTTCTTCCACTATATCAATGAATGCCTCGACTTTGTGTGATTTGAAAAACTGTTTAAGTAAAGGCTATACTTCGTGTATTTATGTATACAAATGATGGTTTATTGAGTTGAACATTTTAAGTCATGAATTCCTAATATATATATATATATATATATATATATATTATATGTATATATAATTCGCTATGCATTTCTAATAGTTATACTTTATTGGAGTTCCGTGTTTATTATCAGATGTGACAATAGAATGTTAGGAATAAAGACGGGAAATTGTTATAGAGTTTGGTGTTCACATGCAGAGCTCTCTTAATGGTCTCTCCCTTTAATTTTGATTGTATCATATATTTATGTTGTGTGAATCAAATCTCCGATATTTATCTGCACCATATAAAGCCGATGTTAATGTACATGCATTAGAGTGGCCCCAAATTTTTTTCCCACATTTTTCATCGCACACCCTCTAGTTTTATGTGAATTGGTGTAAGATGTGCCCAGTTAAATTTATGTCAATCTGATAACAGGAAGTGGTCTCCCACGGCCCCCTTAAAAATGCATGGGAAGATATTCGACAAAATCTCTCCTGTCTTTTAAGCCTCATAACCTTTTTCCTATCAAACAGTTTGTGCTGAAATTTGAGCAAAACATTATGTCAAAAACAGCTTGCTGTAGAATAAGCATGTATGCTTAAGCTGGTAGTCTTTCGTATTCAACAGAAATTTGAAAACTTGGGAAAACCATATTTCTGACTAGTAAATTTACCATCCACTGACAAAACTGAAAATGAACTGATATGAACAATTGAACAAAGAAAATTTTGTCTTAAATACCTTAAATCAATATTCACCTTACTGAATAAGTATCAAAACTCTAAAAACAATGCAATGGAGTCAAGCCCTCTGATCCAGCGCCCATGACTAAAAGGCCCAAACTAATTGTCAAGCAGGGTGACAGAATAAAATGGTTTTGGACAAAAACTGGCACATATATAATGGTATTATGCTTAAAAGGAAAGCTGGATCGATGTCAATGTTGAATTTATTGTTTACATATATTTATAAATCATACTTCTTTTGAGGTCCATCTATTATCAAGATAAGCTGAATATCTTTTAGATATAATTATACTTTCTCAGGTCCATCAGTTATAAAGATAAGCCGAATTTCTGGCCAGAAGACACAGTTTAGGTGTGCTGAATCCACAGTTGAAAATGTGTCCTTTAGTCAACCATCAACTCAGCCAGGAGATTATGATGCCAGTCCCTGTGACGATCATTCATTCATTATTACACTTTTATATAGCGCCCCAGTGGAGGTCCGCGACTGGGAGACAAAATCTCGCTTGCCCAATGAACGGTAAGAACCGGGATATCAAAGGTGGAGGAGCATGGTGCTGTGCCTTTGCGGGGGCTGTTGGCTAATGCACGCTGCGGCCCCGCGGCATCCAACGCTCTCTCTCGTCGTGGGCGGATAACGCAGCATCCGGACCTCGTTGAAGACTCCAGGTACAGGCATTCGACCGATCGTGTATCATCTCTCTGCGGCACCTCAAATTACTCCACTGGCTCAAAATACCTGAACGGATTGAATACAGAGTCATTTCACTCACCTACAACATACTCAATCCTCACAGCCCACACATCTCCATCTGCTGTTCGCGATTCAACCACATCGTTCAACCGCTTGGGTTTAGTTAACCGTTCCTCTTCCACCTCACACTACTTCGCCATCCCATTACCTCATCACTCACATTTTCAAATCGCTCCGTAGCCATTGCTGTCCTGCCTCTGTGCAACAAACTCCCTCCAGCATTAAGACACATATCCAATCCGTCCGACGAACTTACAAACACCTCACCTCTATCTCCCCACAGGTCTTTCACTCAGAACCCAAAATACTGCTCTCTCGCAAATTCTATCCTGATTCCTTCTCCTCCCCGTCCCTCCCTCGCCGTTTCAACTCCAAATACTATCCACCCTAGCTATCTGTCTGTCTGGCTGTCTGTCTGTCTGCCTGTCTGTCTGCCTGTCTGCCTGTCTGTCTGCCTGTCTGTCTGCCTGTCTGTCTGCCTGTCTGTCTGCCTGTCTGCCTGCCTGTCTGTCTGCCTGTCTGCCTGCCTGACTCTCTGGATTTTGATCCGCAGCTTATCGATTCTATTTTGATTAAGCGCCTTCGAATAAACTGGTTCCGCGACTTCGCTTGTGTGGGCACTGTAGAAATGTTGAGATTACGATTAAGATTACGATTACCTTAGAGACTATTACGATTACATGATTTGACGGTTATATCAACGGTCAACAAGTCTGTACTTGCACAAGAGACCTTACGGATCAGTCCGAATATGTCAGTCCCCTCAATGTCGGTCTCAAACTTTGAATTATGAATCACAGATGAGTATACATTGTCCGGAGTTTTTGAACGCATGCAGCAAAGCACTCAAAAATGCACATAAATCATTCCAGAATATCGAGAAGAAACGTCTAAGAAACTTCGTATTATTTAGCCTCTACTTCCCAGTCGCCACAACGCACAGAAACTATTCCGAAACTTGGCGAAACTGATTTACAAGCATATGTCTTTAAGCTTCAACTTGGCCATTTCTAAGATGTGTATTTACAGCACGAACCATGTTGACAACATTGTATAATTATTTACAACCCGAACTATGTTGACAACATTGGGAGATAGAGTGTACGATAAAATAGGCATTGGTTATATGAGATCAAAAATATAAGGGAAAACTGCGACCATTGAACTCGGCTATGACTTAGTAATTACTGCTGCTAACTGAAGTCATTGAGTGAGTGACAGGTTCAGAATTGAGAGTTAGATGAGAAAGCACACTTAAGCAAAGTAAGTATATAGAGAGCTATGGTAATCTTGATGCCATCGACCATGGTAACAATGAGCCGTCAGTATACAACCGAGGATAGTGTACACTAGAAGGAATTTTTGAGCGTTTCCAATAAATGTATTTTGTAAAAAGCAAAGTAAGTAACTGTAGGGTATTACAAAGTAAAGTAATGCAAGTTATACGGCGTGTACTTTCTAAGAGATGTCTCCAAATGCGCTCTACGAAAGCCCAAGTGCATCAGAGTTGTCCACGAACCTAATTTTCATGATCCGACTCGAGCCGACCAATTCAAATCGGACCCGACCCCAAGCAACCCGACCCGCGGACAGCTCTGAAATACATTATAGGTCTACTGTGAATATATAACTAGAGTAAAGACGAGGTATGGTTAGTAAAAAGTGGTGAGTAAAAGGCCATGGCAGTCGTAAAGTGTCATTAAGCTCCACAATTCATTCTTTCCTCAATCCGAATACTCTAACGTCAAGGGCCCAACTCTGCCACACAGGGTGATGGCGACCAATCCCCCGATTGCTTCCCTCCTCAACCCTCTTCATTTCCTCCTTAGTCCCCGTTCAATATTATAGGGCTACACCGTCGTTAATTTGCAGTTGCCTCATATTGCCTCACACAAAATTGACTTCGTCATGTCGTATATATTTCACCACTGGACCAAAAATTAAAATGATGGTCACAATACAAAGCTTCGCCTATGACCGGTAAATAATCGTCGAAGTCTCCATCTTTTGCGACATCTTTTTAGCGTCTCACCAGAAGAAATGAACTATTTCGTCAACCAGTTGCTCGTTCGTCGAGGAAACTTGGACCCTTAGGGGAGCAGCACGCAGCAGAGGAAGGTCCCCTCCAAAATTTCAGGTGGAGGGAATGAAGTTGCATATATTCCCCTATTATCTCATTAAGATTTCATTTTTATTATAAATTTCTACAATGTTTATCACAGTTCGTTCTTTTATTGCTGCATTAATGTTAGGAGTTTTTCCGGCCTTTCTCACTCAACCCAGGACCAAGTCTCCGCCCATGGAGAAGTGAGATCGAGGTAAAAGACGCAACAGAGCATCTATTGTATTAGTTCCCGAAAGGCAGTCACGGATATTATTAGTGCTACCTGCTTCATTTTGCTTGACATCTGCATGTGTGATCGTGAGGCCTATTTTCTCCCCATGGCGACGTGATCTTTTACATGACGTCCTGCGCTCCGTGCACATGTTTCATAGGTCAGTTCGGGGTGCAAGTGGTACAAAATGTTGGAGTCACCTTTCATGCCCTGGCCAGTCCTTAAGTTTATAACTTATGTGCTCAAAAACACTGGACTATCTTAAACTCCGTTTAAGCAGCTTATTTTCAGCATACATTGCTGTGGCTTATAACATGGCGGGGAAAAGCTATACACAAACAATCAGTCAATCAAAGATCGATCGATCAGTCAGCGAGTCGGTGAGTGAGTGAGTGTGTGAGTGAGTGAGTCAGTCAGTCAGTTAATCAGTCAATCGGTTAGTCAGTCAGTCAATAACCATGGGTTCATCACCCTTAGGTATATGATGCTTTTCTGACCAGATCTCTCAACACCTCTGTTCATGTATTTACAGCCTAGTTGTATGTTTGACCACATTAATTTTGAAAGCTCTTCTATAAGTTTCACAAGTCACAACGGTCGCTTTGCGTTACAAGTCTGGTGTGGTGCTTATTTAAAATGTCTCCTTATCTGTCCTCAACAAACTAGTTCATACATTGAATGGCAGATTGTTCCAGATGGACCAGATTGTTCCAGAGAGATGTTCCAACGTGGAAGTGGTTAGGTCAGCATCATCGCATACGGAAGCGCGAGAAGAATAGAAATCCACGGGCGGCTTAGCGCGACAACGATAGACTAGGCTGGTTAGGAAGAGGAGCGTAGAGGCGGAAGTAGGTATAAAACGCGCTATCTGGAACAATTGACCATAACATAGCTCAAAATCACCCACCTAATAGGTTGCCAAACGTATTTTTAACCTACAACCAGTTTAAAAATAACCAATTCCTACACAAACCTAAACCCCTAGGTCAAACATCAACCAACAGACAAAGAAAAACGCCAGGAAATTTCCAATAGTTTCGATGATGAGTCATTATCACGTGACCATTAAGTCTTCATTATCAACCCCGGAATTAAATGACTCAGAATAACCCAACCATTTCACAAGCGACTTGTTTCCCCGTTTCCTGATTATCTTTTCTATTCTAAATATTTCTTGAGTAGTCTTCTGTAGCTCCTTTTTTCTTAAAATGAGCCCTGTATTTCCTCACCATTATAATCAGTAATCTTATAAGTTGGTGAATCCGTGTACTGAACTTGTGCAATTGTGAACATTTCCTCAGTCCATCTAGGGGTATATCCTTTTTCAAAGATGTTCTTCTTCTTCGTTATTCTAACTTTATCACCGATCGAAAACCTGGGTATAATAGGTTCCGAGATCTCATCACCGTATAAGTTCATCCAAACTACCTTTTCAGTCATTTTCAAGCTAGCTTTAGGGGGTGTCATTTTAATGGAAGAATGCCTAGTTTCATTATAATTACTAACCATTTCATCCAACACATCGATATATCGTCTAGTTGAATTAGCTGTAAAACACTTTAAAATTTTTCACGCATTGTTCTATTCCAACGCTCAACAACGCACGACTTTTCTTCGTTGTCCGTAGATTACAACTCGACTAATTTCTTAACGTCTTTATTATGAAATTCTTTCCCTTTCTCCACCCAAACCTTGTCTGATCTTCTACCGCTCTCGAATATTTTCACGAAGCCACTAGCCGTAGATTATCCACTCTTATCATTTAATGGTACAATCCAACCGTACTTGGAAAACACATCTATTACGGTTAGTAAGTATTTCACACCATCGTTATCTTCCGCGAAACTCTGCATATCGACTAAATTAGCAGCCCATATTTCATCTATTCCACCAACGTACACCTTCCTCTTCCTAAAACGTCTTACTACGGGTTTATGCAACTCCTCAGCTAGTTCATCAGTTCATTGTAATTTTAGGCTTTTTAAAACGAAACCCGAGATTAGCTTTGGTATATAATATAGGTTTGACAGGACTTCTTTCTATTCGCTCTCGTAAGCTAGGATTAGGAATATTATTCAACTCATTAACCATCACTCTATCGGCGACATTCCTAGAAGCTGTATCCGAGTGCTCGTCGTAAGCTAAATCGTGATGATATGCAGCGTTGTCGACTCTATTGACGGGCTTCGACCAATCCTTAGGAGTTCCATCGGAATTCAACCTCAAATCAAGTCTAGAACCAGGACCACTAAATGAATGTCCCGGCAAGTACATATCACCTGGATATTTAGCCCACGGCAGCTTAATACCGCTGGTAACTGAATATAAAGATCCAACTAAATCACCACCTTCAGAAGACTTCACGAATTGTGTCTTTGTCTTTCCACATATATCACATGCGCCTCTAAGCATTGACCTTCCGCTCTTAGTCACAACACTCTGGATATTTTTAGTTTCAGTACGAGTTTTACACTTTACGCAATACATCCATTTTAAATGCAATTAGATATATTTAAAATGGAAGTCAAAGATTTATCGTGGAACGACGTATTATCTAAGAGATTCAATAGCCCTCTTTTACCTAGAGGTATAAGATGGTTAATCGTAGGAAAGTCCGGATGAAGTAAAACGACTTTATTGTTGAACCTACTTCTAAGACCTGGATGGCTAGACTAGACAATCTGCAAGTATTCGGAAGATCTCTCTTTCAACCAGAGTATAAAATACTCATGCAAGCACTTGAAGAAAAAATACCGAAACAATCCATCATCGGGCTATTCAATTGCCAAGACGAGACTATGAGACTAAATGTTCCGCCGCCCTTAGTAGTTGAGGCAATGGCTAAACACTTGTATAAAAAATCTGATATCTGCTGTAAGTTCTTCGAATCATCGGAAGACGTGCCAGATCCAAGAGACTTGTATCGTGACAAGAAAAACTTGATGATTTTCGATGATTTACAGTTAGAAAAGCAAAATAAATGCGAGACCTACTACAGCAGAGGAAGGCATCGTAACGTTGTTGCTTCTACCTCGCTCAAAATTATTTCAAACTACCTAGACAGACGATCAGAGAGAATGCAGACTTTATCTGCTTGTTTCCTCAAGACCAGAAAAATATTAATCACATTTACCACGATCACGTAAGTACAGACATGTCTAAGGATAAGTTTAAGAAACTATGTAAAACAGCCTGGGACCAACCTCATGGATTTGTAGTGATAGATCAGACTAGTAATAAGAATAACGGCAAGTATAGATGCGGTTTCGATGAATTCTACATTCTGTTATAAAAAATCTTTTATATTATAAAAATGGAATCGCTTCTACAAAAGATTGCAGACTACACTGAAAGATCGCTCGTTACACAGAGCCAAAGTCATCGTTTTACATATTATTGAGTGATAAGAGATCGCGAATAAGGACTCGATTCAATCCGTTAATTCAGTTCGATAAAGATAAAAAGTACGAGATGGCTCTTTTCAATCTGGAAACATATTTTTTATTCCCAAACATCGATGAGACTATCAACAACTTTTTGTATTCGCCGAATGGTGGAGGTATGTGGGTTACTATAACCATCCCCGAAGGCTATTATGAAATTACAGATATTAACGAATGCGTCCAGAGAATCATGAAAGAAAGCGAGCATTATAATATGGTTAACGAAGAATACAATATTAAGATAGAAGCAAACAGCAATACGTTGAAGCCTGTTGTGCATATAGCGGAAAATTACATGGTTGATTTCTGGGCGTTGAACTCTGTCGGGAAAGTCCTCGGTTTCGATAGACGGCGTTATTCAGCAGGGTACCAAGAATCGGAGAATATAGTGGACATAATGAGTGTCAGTAATCTGAGAGTAACGAGCGATATCATCGGGGCTTCCTATAGCAACGGAACGACTGATAATATAATTTATTCCTTTTTCAAAAATGTAGAGCCCGGCTATAAGATTATCGAAGCGCCTAGGAATTTGATATATCTTCCAATCACCCTATCCACGATTTCGACGATGGAAACGTCTCTCACAGACCAAAATGGCCAACTAATTAATCTATGAGGTGAGGAATTAGCGCTGAGGTTTCACTTAAGAGAGGCTTACAAGTTTTTATAGTTTTATATAAAATGAGTCGATACACAAATGTCAAAGTTAATATTTCGGAAGGACAAAAAGACAAAATCAAAAGATCTCTACAAGCGGCAACCGGCGTTAGCATTAAATTAAAGCACAACGATTTAAATGGAACCCACGTTTTAGATCTTACACAGGCGCAGGTTAACAAGTTAGCTAGGGCGTATCAGGGTGGAAAAGGCGCGGCTATAAAAATGAGTAAAACGCAATTGATACATAATGCCTAAGTCGAAGGTGGCTTTATCGGCGCTATTTTACCGTTTCTAGCAACTGCGGGTAAATTTCTGCTTTCGAGCGTGTTACCGAGCTTAGCAACGGGCGCATTAACAGGAATAGGTGCAGCAGCTGGATCAAAGGTCATAGACAAAGTCACCGGATCGGGTGGTGCAATATATCTCAATAGTCGAAGTAAAAACTACAAGATAGTGTAACAAGGGCATGGTCTTTACCTGAAGCCATGGCAAGGTTCTAGACTCGATGGTGTGGGAGAAGGTCTGTATCTGAAAACAGGCTCTGGATTCGTAAATGGCGAAGGGCTTATCCTTGGACCAGATTCGCCGTTTAAAAACATTCCACTTCTCGGATTGTTACTATAATTTGTTTCTTATCTCAGCTTAAATAAAAAGTCATCCCAATATAAAATGTATCATTATCCGATTCACAAAATGGGGTGGACGAAACCCAAAACTGAAAAATCTACGAGAACACAATCGAGATCCGTCAAGAGGAAGGCGTGTGAAGGCATGTGGGATGTCAAGTATAGACCGATGTCAAGTATAAGATGGGGGTTTTTGTTCAAGAAATGATAACTATTCCTTCACAAGAGACGGTTGTTTTACCGTTAGGCTTAGCTGTCCGAATGACGAAAGGATCGTGTAAAGTTTCGCTCCATCCGGAATTGATAGAAGCGGGTTTCCGCCTACTAAGCGATACCGTTACAGGAGTCATGGAAGAAATTTTACTCGATATTAGGAATTTTAGAGATCTTGGAACTGTCACCATAAACGAAAGAGATTCGTTATGTTATGTCGATTACCGCGTCAACGAATAAAACTTGAATTCCATTTTTAAAATATTCTTCGATATTATAAAATGGAATTGAACAAAGCAAACACCTATCGCCTTCAGAAAATATCTGAAATTCAACAGGAAATCTTATGAAAACGCGAAAAGAGAGAAATAATCTGTAAAAAATATCAAAAGAGTGTTAAAGTAGTCGATGCGTTGGGGGTTTGTTTGCCCTTACATCATCTGGACTCGTTGTATTAGGCGTAATTTTTCTAAGTACCGTCGTAGCTGCACCAGCTGCAACAGTCGTGGTAGCTTTATTTGCTGGAGCTGGAGCATTGTGTTTGATAGGAAACCAAATCCGCCGAATATTATCGCTGCGGCAACAAAAACATGCAAAGATCAGGACTATAGCCGAAGAGAAACTCAATTCGATCAGCGACCTTGTTTCGAAAGCTTTAGATGAAAATAATAAAAAATGAAAATAAATACAAAGTATTAACTTTATGAGTGTATAAGTTTAAACTTCAATAACAGTATAACACAATGATTAAACATTTCTTCCTTGGTCCACTGGCTTTGGCTTGCTATCATTTACTATTTGCATCAAATGTCGAATTCAACTTTTGCCGCCACTTAAAATGTGCCGCCCCAAGCCCGGGGCCGTATTGGCCCAGCAGTAAATACGGCGCCGCAGGAACTCAGTCTTGCAGTCATAAAGAATTTCGCCTAAATATATGAATGTTAATTATTGACTCAGGCTCTTCTTCCAAATCCCCACAGGATCAAAGGTTTAAAAAGTTAATGAAGAGTAGGCAGCATGGTCTGGTGACTATATATATCTATAACATGTTGGACGGTCAACTGAGATGTCAGAGTTTTCAGTTCCATCAAGGATTATGGTTGGCTATGGTTAAGGTTGGTAATGGTTATGGCTAATGGCGATCAGTTCGGCCATGATGCATGGAACACAGTGTCATTGACAGTGGGAAGATGAGATGGCGATGAATACGACCAACAAAACGCTGTCGTATGCCAAGATTTAGCGTAAAATAAAGCCAGTAAGCCTTTTCCTTAATTTTCAAGTGTGTCTCATGGTTTGTTTAAATTGCTGTTCTTTCTTCTTCTTCTTCTTCTTCTTCTTCTTCTTCTTCTTCTTCCCACTCGCAACGCACCGCACAATCTTATTCCCATGCAGGGGCGGAGACTTAGAAGAGATTAGAGGAGACGGGCCCTTCAAACACTTCAGGTGGAGAAGACGCTTAATTTTGCTTATATTCCCAATGTATCATTAATGTTTCATGACTATTATAAATGTCAACAACGTTTCCATTGTTCATTCATTTTTGCTATATCCATGTGCTTTCAGTTCCATCAAGGGTTATATAATCGATTCCCGACATCTCTTCTCCAAAACCAAACTTTGTCAACCTGCTCCCCCCCACCAAACTCAGTACCAAGTCTACGGGTCATGCCGTGAATTAAATAGCTTTCTGCCTGAGAAAGAAGTCTGGCTATTCCGATATCGCGTATTAGACCCAAATTGCGGGACTTCTAAGTGTGGAAGGGGATTAGTTGAACTAACTTATTGTATTCTTCTCTAGCTGATTTATGCACGCCCTAAGTAAAATTTCATGGGCCCAGTGAAGGCTTATTTGGGAAATATCGACGTTACCTTTATAAAGTCAGCGAAATAGAAAGAGGTAGAGAAGCGGCCATAGCGGGTATACCGTTAAGACTGAGAGAGCCTCACTGCATGCATGTGGCGAATTGGATGGATAAGCTTATGTTTGGGACAAGTGATGCTGCAAGTTAGAGGCTCCAAGAACAGTGGGGTAGCTACCTCTGTGGCGCCTTGGAGCCAACCGTGCTCAAATGCCCTCCCAGGGACGTCAATCCCTTCTGAGTGATGGAGGCAAACTCCTCTGGTACCAAGTGTCAAAAAGGCAAGATAATCCCCCTTAAGACAAAAAAATTATCCCACTAACTGAAATTGGAGGCTTTTGCCTCCGGACCCTCACCCTTATCTGGGCGCCCCTGCGCCCTCCCACTGAGCAAGATCCATTTCTCAGTGCTTCATGAAGAAGTAACAGAAAAGATACAACTACACAACTGTTATTCTGACTTTCTGCACTTTCTCATAGAATTTACGGATTATTTGATGTTTGTGAGGGTAAACTGGACCTCATCAGAAACATCTGCAGAATGGAGAAGTTCTCGAAAGTCAGTGCAAAATGAGTTCAACTCTTCTGCACTAGCTTTCTCAACGAACAGAAGAAGCACAGCAATGTTCAAAAAAGTTCCACTAAACGAACAGAAAGGTGCTGAAAATGTGTTCATGTCAACTAACACAGCTAAAATTAAAGCGTTTGTATGTAATCGAGCAACTGATCTGAATATGAGTAACGTCCTTTTTAGACAAAATGTGTGCAAGTAGGCCTTATTTACGCTATGCGGAAAGAGTGGAACCATGTCAACGAGGTTTTTTTTACCTCTCACTTAGCGACTTAATTTTAATAACGTGAAAGCGTGTGTATTGAAGGTTGTTTGTTTATACGCACGGGTTGGACCGATGCGTGATAAATACTGCGAATCTATCACGCGTTCAACAAACACATACAGGCTATACGACGATATATTCGTCAGATAAGTAAGGGATACGATGCTAAGGCTTGTGAATTTGTGAATCTAAGCATCGACCAAAATTATAAGAAAAATAATTTTACTTCGGCCGAGTATGCGCCCCTGGCCCTTGGCGCCCTGGAGCAATTGATCCACTTCGCCACTGTTCAAGAATAATATCAGATGGGACTGGAAGCAAGACTATGTAGTTGAGATAGAGAAAAGGGAATGACAGAGCCAATAAACACACGAACGATTGAATCTATTTTCAATCAATCAATCAAGCAGATGAATCGATTGAGTAGAATTCTTCAATCAGTCAATTCGTTTAATTGCCATCAGTCGATGAATGAGTGAGGGCTTGAGGCAGTGATTGAGTGAGGCTTGTGTTGTATAATCGCGTGAAATCTCATGATTCAACCTTTAGAGTTTAGACCGCAAGTATTCAAAAATATTCAATAAATACACAACCACAACTCCGCCTCTCAAGTTTTCTGTTGCAGATTACGTATAAGATGATGTACAAAGATGGCATAATGTACATTTGACTGAAGCAAATAAAAGATACTCTATTAATTTTGTTTTGATTAAACGCCTGTGAATAATCTGTTTCCCGTAACTAGTTTTACAGGTGCTCTATAAATTTCAAGCTAACGGTAAAGGTATAGACTCTCGTGTAACCATCATGAGATTGTAAAGCATTTCAACAATGGTACCGTAAGCGAATACCCAAAAAAACAATGACGTCATGGCAACAAACCGGAAGTGATCTACAGTTAGTTCAGAGAATGCCAAAGACCGCTATTGCCAATTAGGATAGTGTTCTTATGTATAACTTACATGCATTCATCGTCAGGTAAGTATATACGTACATACAAACTTAAGCATGCTTATAAAGCATAGATACACATAGCATGTACATATGTATACATATGTTTGCACAATATATACACACATATCCAGAAAGACCCTACAGTGAAACACACACGCGCGCACGCACACACCTACGCATACAACACACCCACACACACATAATTATATATATATATGCATACATGCATGCATATATATATATATATACCCTATATTATCACGTATTAAGTGTATGTATGCTAAGAGTAAATGCCATTATAATGAAGAGCAAAAATAGTTGTATATTAATTGAATAGAAATATATTTATATTTATATTGTCTGGTATTGCATTGCTTTCACGTATGAGGGAAGAATAACTACATAAGAATAATTACTCATACAACTTTATACATATATATATATGCGCATGTGAATCCATGTATGTATATAATATAATAAATGTGTACATATGCATATAAGCAGATAACTATGTATGTACATACAATGACTGATGTGTTCAGCTACTGATGTTCTAGATGTTCTACGACTTGCCAAACTATTTCTCAGGTTCTATCTTTTACATCCAGTCATCGACGGTCGATGTTGATCAGCCTCTGAGAATTAGGAGACAATCGCTGAGCGACCAACTCGACCCGCCTTTGCTCCAATATAATTTTTCATCAAATCATAATGTCTCAAAATTCAGTCATACCGCTGTATGGAATAATAATATTGATATTATTTTAAACTGATAATTATTAAACGTTTGTTCCATTTATATTAGCCTAGGCTTACATTCTCCATAAATTCATGCAAAGATTTTTCGAATGTACCATTTTCCGCTATACCAAGCGTGTCCTACCATATGAAACCTAGCTAACTCACTTGTTTGTGATCTATCGTCGACCTTTCGTAATGTGAATGACTTCAATTTCCAAACCATCGGCATATGGTCAACCCCTCTTAACAACATGACTCAGAGGATATGGTCAGTGCACACGTTTTAAGTAAAATATTGCAAAAAGATAAAGGACACATTACAATTTGAGTCTAAATCTAAAACATTTCTGCTCTGTCGCGGATTTTGAGATAGAATGCTTTAGACGAACTCGGGTGACAATGTAAATATGTTACAAGCAAAACCTCTGACGAGCCGTGAGATAATATGGTCGCCTGATACCCGAAGTATCGGGAGCTCGGTCTCGGGAAAGACCCAAGATCGTATGGATAGATAATATAAAGTTATGGACTGGACTATCATTCACCCAATAATCAATCGCAAGAAAACAGAAAGCAAACGGATTACAAACGTCACAAATAATGAAATAATTCAAAAATCTCAACTATTCTCAAATATTGCAGTATCAGCAACCTTCCAGAACGGAATAAAAAACAGAAACAAAACGGATTACAAATATTTTATGAAATGAACTGAATTACTTTAAAACTTGAAACAGCTCTCAAAAACCGCAGTCTCAGCAAACCGCTAGAAGCAGAATCAATTACCAGAAAACCGAAAGAAAACGGATTACAGACGTTATATAAAATGAACTAAAATACTTCAAAAATCTTAAAGACGTCAACAACTTACGTTGCTATGAGATGTCATTAAACATCGAAATAATAATAATAATAATAATAATAATAATAATAATAATAATAAGAAAACCGAAAGAAAACGGATTACAGACGTTATATAAAATGAACTAAAATACTTCAAAAATCTTAAAAAGACGTCAACAACTTACGTTGCTATGAGATGTCATTAAACATCGAAATAATAATAATAATAATAATAATAATAATAATAATAATAATAATAATAAGATTCGCCCAGTTATTACAAGAAACTAGGAACAGGAACAGATGGCGTAGAGTGGTCCAGGATGCAGCCAACCCTCGGTCCGAAGTAGGTTGAAAACAAGACAAGATCGCCAAGTTCCTTGAGCTACTTGGCCGAAGAAATTGGATAAGGAGCGAGTTATTGAGAAACCGGATCCTCGACACCCAAAATTCTGATGAGATTCATCATAATAATAATAAGCAAGGCGTCATTTGTTTGCAGAATGTACAAAAAAGCATCAATCGAGTGTTTTTCAGATCAGATCATCCGCGCGTGTGCAAAAAACCATAAAAGATAGGTTCAATTTCTAACCGCTACACACTTCGACGAGACTCACAAATTCAAATTTTCAATTTATGATTGCGCGCTTTGGGAAGTTTAGAATTGCGAGAATCCTAAATTCTAAAACATCACCATTATAGATATTATATATGCAAGTATACGTATATACATGCATGCATATATACATATATACATATATAGTCTGCATAGATAGATACGTGAATGTATAAAGTTTTTATTCAAGTTATGACGTTTGGCGCCTAAATCTCAATTTAATCATCCTACTTATAAGATTGAAAATTAATGTGTAACCCAATTATACTCTTTATATTCTTCAACGCTTAATTAACTGAGAGTACAGAATGAATGAATGAATGAATGAATAGGCTGAATCTAACCACAATTATCTAGATGATCTCTGTTAATGATACCCAACTAGAGGGGAAATAAAGACGTAGGCCTACAAGATTGCTAAAGAAGGCGATCTTCAATATTCAACATTTTATGCATGCATGTAAAAATTACATACGCATTCTGAACTTACAGAGGAAGATCCCAGAGGAACTGGACAGGGAGACAGCGTATCGCAAGTAATTTCATTCCTTCTGATCTGACGTAGCCATCAAGCAATGGACAGTCGTGTGGAAACAGCTTGCCCAATGTCGCCTCAGAAATTCCATTCTGTCAGTCATTCGGCTAAAAAGACCAATGCGTGATTGATTACCAGCCAACCACAATCAATCATTCACCCAATGAAGTTTTATATAGCGCAATACTAATAAGACAAGTTGTATTTCATGTATGCATTTGCATATGTATCTGTCTGCACGTATATAGTATGTGTATGTATGTATAAATGAATGCCTGCATTTATACACATATTTATACACATACATTTATACACATATATGATGCACCTTTGTTTTACAAGTTGCCTATGACTGTATTTGTTTCGCCCTGGTTGGGCTAGCAGTACATCCGAGTAAACCTCTTGAGAGGGCGCTATATGAATGTTAAAACCTATGAATTAACGAACATGCATAAATAGTATGTATACTGTCCATGTATAATTGTATTATTTATGTACATAGGTTTATGCATTGATTCACGTCTCAAGAAACTAAATATAATGACTTATCGCCGCACAACAAAACGCAGAGGCACTGTGTGGAAACTCTGTGGATTTAATTAGGCCTATAAATATATTTTATATACTGTATAGATATATTGTATATATATATTGTACATATATATATTTTATCATTGTTTTATGCTGATAATGCAATAACTATCGGAAAGACATTGAGCAGCATAAACTATGAAGACAACGATATTTGGAAAGTGTTCATATGCTGTTGCTTTGATCCATGTACGCGTGACCTATGCTCATGCGTTGATATACGCATGCATCAAAGTTGCCAACTTCTATAGCTTAGTCTCGGACATTCACTCTTACAATACAATTATATTGTAAGAGTGAATGTCCGAGACATGTCTTTGTACAGAAGGCAGTTTCCCGCACAGACTCTCGCAAGTCCGCTAAAAGAGGAATGTGCTGGCCAAATGAATGTAATGTAGAAAAATCTTCGCAAATTTCTCAGCGCCCACAAAACCCACGTCAGGGAGACCAGCATATTCACCAGCGCTATGCCAAATCAAGTCGACGATAGAATAGATAACAGGACCCCAAGACCTTCGCAGTATCTCAAATATGAAGCTAATTAAATATCAGTCAGGCATTTCTTTATTTCTTTAGTCGTGGTTGGTTGGGAGCGCTCCTGAGTTGCTCCTTGAACAGGCGCTATATAAATGCTCAGAATGAATGAGCGAATGAATGAATGCATGGATGATTGACCATAACGAATAGTCTGATTCTTACCACCACTAACTAGATAAATTCGTTAACAGCCACTGTGTAAAGGTGGCCTCAGACAACAGGTCTAAGGTTCATTCTGGATTTCCTTTCGTGCGCGACCAATGGAATAGTTGCTCATATAAGACCAAATGCTACTGTTTTAAATTTGTGTGAACCAATTGATTGAATGTGAAATTCATGGTTGTATGCGTGTATATATATATGTTATATAGCTATGCATATATATATATGTGTGTGTGTTATATAGCTATGCATATATATATGTTATATAGCTATGCATATATATATATGGATGTAATGGTATATTCATGCGTGTATGCGTACATGTCTGCATTGATGCATAGATCAATGTGATTGTATGTGCATATGCATGTGTGTATGTATGCATGAAAGAGTATTTTACTATATACGTATAGTTTGTTTATGTTTAGATACTTTAGAATCTACTCAAATGATTATGCTATTTAAAATAAACACAATAGTTTAAACGTTTATATGTAGTTTTATCAATGGGGTCCTAAGCCAGCACGAGATGTGGACACGTGTTGTGGGGACAGACGACAGACGAGACACACATTTGAAATTTAACAATTTCAACTTTCTACACTTTGCATTTATTACAATATCGCTTATCTCAATTAAAAAAGTAGAAGAGAGAAGTGCACAATTTCAAAAAAGTACTGCTCTTCAGAATAAATTTTTGGGAAGTTTGTCTTGCAAAAAGAATCCAATATGAAATGTTTCCGTTACTCAAGTTAGGCCAATCTGTAAGATTTGTTGACCGATTTGAATTTTTGCGATTACTGGCAACACAGTTAAATTGATGATATCACTGTTAGTTGCTTTCTTCGCAGCTACTATACTAGTATTCGATTAGGAAGTTTGTGATTTGCTGGGTTGAACACCAAGTTTGTATACAGACTGAGCTTGTTTGTAAATCTGTTTCGACTAATTATAAGGTGCATTTTTAAAGCTGAACTTTGCAAATTGTAGAACGGGTTGAAAATGAAAATCTTCACTGATATTTGGACGGTTGGGTGAACAGTTATTATGTTGTAATTGTATGATTCATTGAGATAACAAAGTCAAATAATTATAAAGCAATAATTGAACGAAAACACAAAGACTGAAAGTAATTACATATGCAACTATGGCCTGGCATGCATTTCCGAACACCATCTTATGCATGCATATTTATCCCAGCAATCGAAATGTTTACGTTTGCTCACATGGACACGTGTGTACACTTTGCTCTACATGCGAATATTTATATACAGAATATTATACACACTCATCATGATTATTATAAATACGTTATAATATATTAGAATATATATGCTAAGACATACAATATACATCTTTGCTACACTTGTATATTTATATATTGACAATTATTGTTTCAAGTCAAAGGTCTTGGTCCTAGTATTGTTTTCCATCTCTCAGCTTCCGACGAGTATCCGTGGTTGGCTCCATGCGTATGCGTGGGCCCACCACTGTCGCCTCTTTCAGCATGTTGTACACTGTTTCGGTAACTGATGTAATATATTCGTATTAATGATATCACAATCATATAGGGCCTACGCAGGCGCATAGAGCGCCAATGTGTAGAAATGTTGATGTACTGCCACATTGGATTACATTGCATCGCGTTATTCGTAGGCGGATTATTTAGAAATCAGCTTCGTAATCGTAATCTCTAAATTTCTACAGCGCCCACAAAAGCGAAGTCGCGGGAACAAGCTTATTCACAGGCGTTTGCTGACTGTCAAAGCATTGAATGACCTGATGCCATCACAGTCTTCTGCATTCAACAACAGTACACAGCAAGGATTTCAATCAATGAATCAATCAATCAGTCGAACTTAATATAGCGCCTTTCAAGAAATCTACTCAGAGGCGCTCTCGGTCCAACCTCGGTCAAATAAGACAGATAATATCAGAGTAGAATAAAAATTGGGTTGAGAGTTTCTGGGCAAAAGCCGAAGATTCAATGGGAAGCTATTCCAAGCAGTCGAGCCCACAACTCGGTTGAAAAACCTGCTCAAGACCAGCCATCTTTCACGAGGTTTGTCAACTGTTGAATCTCTCTGCTGCAGGACCCAATGCACGGAAAAGTCTTCTCCATCACATGACATTTAAATCTCTATTGAAGACCTGTCGTTGACTTTTGAGCTCAAGTACTGCGTCGTTTCCTTCGGCCTCGATTGTGCTATGGCGCTATGCAATTCATATGATCATGATCATGAATATGATCATGATTATGATTATGAATATAATAATGATTATTATTATAAATGTATTTATTCGTGAATCAACGGACATGGATACAGACTCATTAGTTCGTTATTAAATACGTTAGAGTCAATCAATTTCTGGTCTCATTATAGTTCCATTCTGAGTCTGAGGTGCCCAGAACTGACACAGAGTCTCCGACCTGGAGTGCGACGGACAGCGAAACCCAATGACTCTATGTACTGGCTTCCTGTGGTTTCGGCTACAACGGGGATAAAGTGATGTGACTGGGCGATTGCTGCGTATTTACATTGCTTGTTGTGGGCTGCTTTTTTGGCAGCGGCGCCTGCCTTATGATTATTATTATTACTATTGATTGCTGTTACTATTATCATTGTTATTGTTACTATTTTAGCTTTTATTATCATTACTACTATTATTAGTTTTATTTTAGATATTATTATTATTATGTTATTATTATTATTATTATTATTAATATTATTATTATTATTATTATTATTATTATTATTATTATTATCATCATCATCATCATCTTTATAATTAATATATTTGTAGCCAGTATCATTACTATTATTGTTATTATTGTTATTATAACTGATGTTACTATGATTGCTGTTGTTTCTGTCGTTGCAGTTTGACATGTGCGAATGACAACACATCACATTGTTGTAAGTTTATTTATTACCTGTGCTTGTGCAATTTTCCCATTGGCCCCGATCACCAGGACTCACTATTCAAATTCTCAGAACACAAATACCGACAATATATATATATATATAATTTATATATAATATATTTATATATAGGTCAATATATATATGCAGACTTATGGAATTCAGCAGCAAAAATCCACAATACACAATACCGCACATAGCAATATATAGACAAAGACCTCGCAAATCTTCTAAGTAATATATATATATATATATATATATATATATATATGACCATCTGTAAATATTTGAACATATATATATATATATGGCACAGTTTGTTTGTATATAAATATTCATTCATTCGTAGCATTTACATAGAATCCCTTTCTAAAACATGTAACAACCTTCATATGAATATAATATCCCATATCAAACATATTTACTGTGCAATAAGTATATATATATATATATATTTATGTATATATATATATACACAATTCGCAGATGATGATATATGAGCTCAAAGCGCAATATATATAAATACAAATATATATAAAAAAATATATATAATGTTTGTATCTGTAATAATACTTTCTCTCGCTGTCGCTCTGTCCTTTAGTAACTCAGTCTTTCTCTGTAGCTCACTCTCTCTGTGTCTGTCTGTCTGTCTCTCTTTCTTCCTCTGCTATGCGATATATCAGAAAGAATGTCAAATATATATATATTATATATAAATTATATATTATATATATTTGTATATATTTTTTATATATATACATATATATTACATATGTCTATTTATATATATTATATATTTATTTTATGTTATATATGAAATATATATATTTATATAATATATATCATATATTTATATATATATAAATAATATACATATTATATATATATATATAATATATGTATAAATCGTTTTCGTAGAAAAGCTTGTTTTTTATACAGAGAGCCCGAGATTTCACCCAAGAGTCGATCGCCTTTTCTGCGAAACCGCTTTTTTCTCGGTCATTGGCGCACAGCCTCACACATACGTACACACATAAAGAGAGAGAGACAGAGAGAGAGAGACAGAGAATGAGAGAGTTAGAGAGAGTGGCAGAGAGAGAGAGACAGAGATATAGAGAGAGCATTGACGTTACCATGCGACTCATGCCAATTTATTCCTCTGCTTTGAAGGCGTCTGGTCAGAAAGGTTACCGGGATGCTACGGCAACTGCTGCCGCCGCTGCTGCTGTTGCTGAATCTGGTTCGGAGGCTGTAGCTCATTATTGATGGTCTGATCTCATCTCGTTATCACCGATAGAAGAATAGGGTTGCGATGATCGCAAGAGAGATAGGCGATATATAATGGCGTTGGTTTGATTGGAATTATTGCAAGAGATGAAATTGTTTGTGAATCCATTCAGTGGATGGGGTGGTGGTGTTGCCTTGGATGGGGTTGGGTTGATGGGGTTAGGTTTTGGTTGGTTTTTAGTGGGTTGGTGGATCAAAATTTTGGTGGGTTTTGAAAGATCTGAATGCTTTTGAATTATTTGGGTTGGTTTAGGTTATAGTGGGTTTCAGCGAGTTGGGTTTAGGCCTCAGTTGGCTTAGAATGGGCGAGATAGTGAATTGAAGCTTTGGTTGGTTGGAATAGTCAGAGTGGTTTTGAATTACGTTAAATAGTATGGGTTTATCGACTTAATGATATGGAGAAGTTTCAATTGGCTGGGTGGATATAGGCCTAGGGTTTCAGTTGGTTTTAAATGAGTGAGTTTGGCAGATTTAAATTGTTGGGTTTTTAATGGTTTAGGTGGTCAGGCTTAGGAATGGATTGGCTGGCAGTGAGTTTAGTGTCCTCCTTTGTTTGGGTTGTCATGGTTTCGAGGGTGTTGGATTATTTAGTGTTTCAAGTGAATTCGAGTGAGGTTGGTCTCTAGTTTTTCATCGTGGTTTAGAGGGTTCAGATTTAAATGGTTATTCAGTGCATGGCTGGGTCCTGTGTTTAAGTCTCCGTGGTTTTAAAAGGCTCAGGCATTGGTCGACGCTTTCGGAGACAAAATGGCTCTAAAGAAGTGACTTTGTGACTTTGTTATTCAGTTTTCCCATTTCAACCACGAAATCCTCCCGTGTGGTGTCAAATTAAAACTCTATCGCCATCTAGTGAATGGAATGGTGAACAATATGGTTGCCATAATCCTCGGCAGACGGCATAGGTATCGTAGTACACACAGCGCTATTCGTCAGCCACTAACAGTAGCGCGTGCTCTTGTGGCTTCAGTCGACTGTGTACATATGTACACGTATGTGTGTGTGTTTGCGTGTGTGTGAGTGTGTGTGGTTTCAAAACAGTGGGACGACGAGTACGTTATATAAGTAGCCTACCAGTTTCCTAAAGCGATCCTGTGACCTCGACCATGCGCATTTTGCTATGAAATTCTTGGGTATGGTCCTTACAACGGGTTAGTTGCTCCGTGTAGGGTCCCAGTGTACGGGCAGTTCAAGACAAAAGAACCTCCCCCAGAGGATCAGGAACAAAAGGAAAACTCAAAGACCTGTGCTATCACAAGACGTCTGTAAATTCAGTCTCCTGATTCGCGCGATTCAAACCTCATGCTCCATTGCAAATTGTCTGAATTACGTTCAAGCGCTATGACAAGGTGAATGACCCAAGTTCAACAAAGCCCAGCTCAATAGGCAAACCTTTTGCCTTTCTGGCGCAACATTCAATCTGATCTCAGTCAGATTGCTGATCGGGAACCAGAACGACACTCACCCGCTCAAATTTAGAATATTCGCTTACTAATTCAAACTTAAAGATTAAGGAAAATTGCATGATTATATATATAGTATTAACAGATGATTGCAAGTTTAAAACAGGAGTCGAATTTAACTGTATGGCAGCTAGAAGTCTTTCAATATTTCAAAGCCTTAATTATTTTATTGACCACTTATGTCAAAATGCACACTAGTTAAACAAACCGTTGTTAAAGACGGATTCAGATCAAATAGAATAATAATAATAATAATAATAATAATAATAATAATAATATAATTAACGTAATATTAACTCTCACTTCCCCTTTTTGTGACCCAGATCAGGGATCCATTATTGGATACTGTTACAGGCAATACACTTTGCTAACATATTCGAGTGGCTCATACGAGTATAACATCATCCTCACCGACTACCACCGTCTCCATGGAGGATGACCTCCCAGGATGCTTGCCTGGCACCGGAACGAAGCAAAAGGCTTGGTCATTTGACTCGACATGATATAGCGGCGGTGAAAAAACTGATTTCCCTGACGTGGTTTTTGTGAGCGCTGAGAAATTATCGAAGATTTACATTTCCTTACATTACATTATGTGCATTGCATTCATTTACAGTGTAAACGGAGAACATGACAATTGTATGAAATAGTTGAATTAATAAAATAAACCATAAAAATAGATATCAGTAGAATTGCAAAGAAATTCACTCTCGTTATTTTACAATGTACGCGGCGTTCCTGTGCCATATTGAGGATTCATGATTTAATATAGCATGGTACTTTGCCCCAACTTCCGACCCACTCAGACTCGGCCTGTAATACACCCTAGCTCACCCGTGGTGATGGATGGTGTGTCAAAGTTTAGCCCCAGTTCAAAGTCATTCGCCTTTTATTCTTTAACCCCATCGCAAATCCAACACACGCCCCTTCCCTAACACGCCAGTCATACATACGCCCTTCCCTTAAGCCAACGGTCAGACACACGCACTGTGTAAATGACGCCGCCCACCTCTTCACCCCTCGCCCGCTCCATTCGACCCTTCCGTGACCGCCTCTCAAATTGTTCAGCGCATTCCGATGCCAGAATGCCAAAGGAAAAGAAGGGGAGTCACGCACGAAATGGCTGGCTTATTCAGTGGGCTTCCTATCCGTCCACACAATATACAAATTTGCAAACAACACATGAGGCGAGTTATAATAGACTCGAGTTGACTAATAGCGCACAGTAGAGTAGGGCAGGGTAGGGTGGGTTAGGGTAGGGTAGGGTAGGGTGGGTTAGGGTAGGGTAGGGTAATGTAGGGTAGGATAGGGTAGGGTAGGGTAGGATAGGACGGGTAGAGTGCAGTAGTCATGTATGTCGACTCGTATTGTCTTTTGTTGTTTTAGGCGCAAGTCAAATTTTGGTGATGCTAGAACGGATTAAAGTACAGCCTCGATAATAAATAAATATATACACGCGGATGATACATGTGTATAGTTACCTAATAAGCAAAAAAACACACACACGTATATATATATATGTATATATATATACACTAGTGTAATAATAAATTAATGTTTTTCGTTCAATGACCTAGTCTCATGTTGTTTCCACTGCATGGGTCATTGTTTTCCTGACAACATCTCTTCAACCAGAAGCGGTTATCGAACCTCCGCTCATTGCGTCCAGCAGCTATTGACTGGCTGGCTGGCTAGGTGGTTGACTGGTTTGGTGGGTGGCTGGGTGCAGTGGGTGGGTGGCTGAGTGGGTGACTGGGTGGATGGCTGCTCCTAAATATAATATATATGATCCATCTGGGATCATGGGTCTCGATCACATTCACTTCTACAATGAAGCTGCAGTAATAAGTAATCTTTCCATTAAACTGCGTTACATCGTTCATAACCATAACCATAACCATATGAAGACCCATAAGAAGAGTGCTTCTTGTTTAGCCTTAAACGTCTGGATATCTGCTGACTTCTCTTCGTCAGATAACGGACTAATCCTTCCTACCTTAATTACCTTTCAGTTCCCTCTTTCTGTCTCTGTCTCCCTCTATCTCTCTGTGTATGTCTCTCTGTCTCTCACTCTGTCTCTCTCTATCTCTCTCTGTCTCTTTCTGTTTCAGTCCGTCTCTGTCTGTCTCTTCTCCTTCGTTATTTGCTCCATTCCTTCGATTCTTCTTACGGTCAGTATTCTTCACATTTTCCATCTTCATCTTCGTCCTTTTTTCAACCGTCTTTCCTCGTTCCATCGACGTTTCTCCTTCCTTCTTTCGCTCTTTTCTCAGACCCTTCCACCCTATCATTGACCCATCCCTCCTTCCTTCCTTCCTTCCGTCATGCCATTCTTTCTTCCATTCACGTGTACACCCTCACACGGTCAGACCAGTAACGATAGACCACGCGTGCGATCCTTCAGTCTTATCTCTGATGTGTATAGAGAACGAGGAACGACGGAGAAGGATGGAAGAGGATGAGGAAAGGAAGATGGAGGAGGAGGCTGTGGGAGGAGGAAACCGATGGAAGTGGTGTGTGGAGAAGAACGAGGAGGAGGAGGAGGAAGAAGAAGAGAAGGAGGAGCAGAGGCAGCCGAAGACTATAAATAGTATGAATCATTAAGGAAGAAAGTGTTGACGTTAAGCTCAAACATGCCTCAGCCAATCTTCGCTTGCTTCCTCCCGCCCTCCTCTCTTCCATCCGTCCACCTATTCGTTCGTCCGTCCATCAATCCGTCCATATATCCGCCTGTACAACAATCGACCCGTCCTTCTGTATATCCATTCATCCATCCATCCATCCATTCATCCATCCATCCATCCATCCATCCATCTATCCATCCATCCATCCATCCCTCCATTCACCAATTCATTCATCCTTCCGTCCTTCTATCCATACCTACTACCCTTTGCCCTCCCTCTTCCTCCCTTCCTCCATCCATCAGTCCATCCGTCCTTTCATTTCTTTGCAATTCCATCCATCCATCCATCCATCCATCCATCCATCCATCCATCCATCCATCCATCCATCCATCCATCCATCCAAGGGGCTATTGCAAATGTAAGCATCATGCTTTGGTCGGCTTACTGCAGAGGCATAGAGTCTGAGCACGACTGGTATTAGATTTGTTTTCCTTGCAACGTCCTCACCTCACCTCCTCTACATTCTGCTCTCATCCTCCACTCTCAAAGTCCCCTCCATTCCTTCATTTCTCCTCGTCCATTTGTACCTCTTCCTCAGAATCTTCCCTATATATTCCTCCTCTTCACTTCCACTTTTTCCTCTTCCTCCATTTGATTTATTCCTCGTGATTCTTCGTGTTTTCCACCTTCCATTTCCCTCCGAACCAAAATCCTCATCCTCCTGTATAATATCTTCCTTATCTTCCTTCCTCCTGGTATCCTTCTTTGTCACCTTCTCTCTCTTCTTCTCCAATTTTTCTTCCTCCTTCTCCTCCTTTTCCACCTGCTACTCATCATATTCTTCTCCCTCCTCCTTAATTAGACTCTTCATTATCCTCTCCCCTCTGATATTTCTCTCCTCCTCCACCTATTTCTTCTTCTTTTTTTACTTCCTCTTGTGTGTCCTCCTTTTCTTTATCATCTCAGATCTCCAAACTCTTCTGCCTCCTACTATACCGCATCTCCATCACTCCTCCCCTCTCCTTTTCCTACTCCTCCTCTCTCTTCTACCACACCTCCTCCCCATCACCCGCCACTTCTTCCTCTTTCTTCCCATATCAGTCTCCTAATTCGTTCTTCTCTCTTTTTACATCATCATCTTTCCATATTCTTCTCACCTTCCTCTTCTTCTATCCGCCCTCTCTTTAGTCCTATTATTCCTGGAGCAAAAAGGATTACGTTTTCATTGCACGATTCATCGACTCTCTCGCCCTCTCTCCCTATCGCTATCTCTCTCTATGTCTCTCTCTTTCTCTGTCTCTCTCCTTGCCTCTCGGTCTCACTCTATCTGTCTCACTCTCTCTGTCTCACTCTGTCTCTCTCTCTCTGTCTCACTCTCTCTGTGTCTCTCTGTGTCTCTCTGTGTCTCTCTGTGTCTCTCTGTGTCTCTCTGTGTCTCTCTGTGTCTCTCTGTGTCTCTCTGTGTCTCTCTCTGTCTCTGTCTGTCTCTCTGTCTCTGTCTGTCTCTGTCTCTCTCTCTCTCTCTCGCACACACAAACATACATTATAAGCCCACACCCTCATTCCGTTCCTGATTCTCAGGACAGTTCTACATGCAAGACGGCTCTCGACTTACTAACGAATTCATCTTCTACCGCCGATCCATACGCTGACACACACACACCCATATACACACACCTACACCCACACAGACACCCCCCCACACACACACACAAACACACACACACATACAAACACGCACACACACACACAGAGCCCTGCCTCTTTATGCTTTCTGCCCAGCTTCAGCCTCCCTCTGAGACAGCCTGGTTGCGTAGCTTCGTCCAGCGTGGAGGCCAACGGGCTCGGCAAAACATCAATAAGTCCGGCTGCCTGCGCCGACAGACCGAGCGATAGATAAGTTCAACGGACGAGAGCGGAGAACCAGCGCAGGGCGCAGAGGGAGGCAGGTAACCGGTTGGAAGGGACCGGTTATTTATGGCGATTGGCTAATGGCGTCGGGGCGAGCTGTTCTGCTGAGATGCTCCGTCCGTATGGGAAGAGCAAAAACACGGTTGGATCGAGGAGGGGAGTGGGGGAAGATTGGGGGTGAGGAGAGTGGGGGTATTGGATGGGGTTAAGCGGAGGATGTGGAACTGGTGGGGAGAGCCCTAGAAGGAGGATGGGGGAAAGAGGTGATAAAAGAGTAGAGGGAAAGAGCAGAGGAAAAGAGTAGAGGAAAAGAGTAGAGGAAAAGAGTAGAGGAAAAGAGTAGAGGAAAAGAGTAGAGGGAAAGAGTAGAGGGAAAGAGTAGAGGGAAAGAGTAGAGGGAAAGAGTAGAGGGAAAGAGTAGAGGGAAAGAGTAGAGGGAAAGAGTAGAGGGAAAGAGTAGAGGGAAAGAGTAGAGGGAAAGAGCAGAGGAAAAGAGTAGAGGAAAAGAGTAGAGGGAAGGAGTAGAGGAAAAGAGTAGAGGAAAAGAGTAGAGGGAAGGAGTAGAGGAAAAGAGTAGAGGAAAAGAGTAGAGGGAAAGAGTAGAGGGAAAGAATATAAAGGGAGGAGAGACTGATGATGAGGAGGATAAAGAAGGGAGGATGGAGAGGAGGAGTTAAGCAGGTTCATGGAAGGACTATAGGGAAAAGGATATAGATGGGAAAGGAATAGGAATACTGAAAATGGACTCAGAGAAGAAGGTGGCGTGTGTAGGGGAAGAAGGCGGGGGTAGAGTAGATGCAGGAAGAGATACAATGGAAGAAGAGGGTGGAGAATATCAGAGGTCAGAGGTAAAGATGGTCATTGGGAGAAAGTCGAAGGCAGCCGTGGGGATGAAATGCTGGCGACTTCGATTTCTTGGCCTCGTCGTATTCAGAGAATCAGAGAGATGGAAAAGATGGAAGACGGAAGAGGAAGCAACTGCTCACACTGTGCGAGCACACACACACCTACCCAAACATACACACACAAACAGACACACATACAAGCACACATACCCAAACAAATACACACAAACACACGCACACACACATACCCAAACAAACACACACACATACAAACACATATATCCAAACAAACACGCCACACACAATGAGCTTCATAGCTTATATTGGCCACCAATTGCTAGAAGATCCTGATGATCCTGTGACGTTCCGTGACTGGTTATATAGCTCTAGAATGCATTCGCGAGCCGTACATTCCAGTCTCCACACAGCCTGGCCGCTGGAAGCTGTTCTGCAATGCGGAATGAGCGCATTATTCCACGCCCTCATCCCTCGATGCCTGTACGTCGGGGATTCTGTGCCGTTGGAACCATCGCTATTAAACAATTCACCAACTGAAATTGACTCAGTTCCGCTGGTTGCTTTGAGTTTTTCTCGAGCATAAAAACACCTTTTTCTAACCGATTGATATATTATAGCTGCGTGAAAGCGGTCTGAGAGGCTCCTATGCAAGACTTAGTGATAATGAGTTCTCTGCCCGAAGACACGTCCATTGGGTTTTTATGGTACCCGTGGATGAGAGGAGTGTCTTATACTCACAGACAATTATGGGTGAGTAACTTGTCCAAGGTCGCTGCGCAGTGGCTTCGGGTAGATTCGAACCAGCGAACTTATTGTTAAAAGGCACATAGAGTTGCATAATCTGTGATGCGACATATGAAAAGGGACCACTTAGCCGGTATTGGACTTATTCATACCACCATATTCAGCAAAAAATTCTGAAAATAATGATATTATAATGTTACATGCTGGGAGTCAAATTGATTGATCTGTAGATTTTAGAACGTGAATTACCCGAAATATGCGATTTTCGGTAAAACTCATTTAAAGTTAAGAATGCTCACAGCATATCCATTTCTTGGAAGTTATACAGCTGAGCATTTATTTCAGCTCAGTGTAGCATATACTTCATAACGGAGTCCAGCACTTGAGTCAAATAAAACCAGCTTTAAAAATATTTTATTGCCATATAAATACCTCGAGAAGTTTGATGGGTGACCATGTTCAAACGCCTGTATCTCAGTAACTAAATCCCGCGTTGTGGCCCCTTTTCATATGTCGCATCACATCTTGCATTACTGCGTCGGTGCGTCCCATTAAAACTTTCAAAGATGTAAACATAATTTATCTAGAACAAAGCTTATCCACAAGAAATGTGTCGCATGAGAGATGACCTGAGATCAATGTCCAGTAGAGGGAGGTGCTAGTTTCTCTCTCTCTCTCTTTCCCTTTCTCTCTCTCTCTCTTTCTTTCTCTTTTTATCTCTGTCTTTGTCTCTCTCACTCGCTCTCACACTCTATCTCTATCTCTCTGTCTCTCTGTCTCCCTCTCTCACTCTCTCTATCTCTCTGTCGTTTCGTTGTCTTTATCTCTCTCCGTTTTTTCGCTGTGTCATTCACTCTCTGTCTTTCTCCCTCTCACTTTTTCTCCGTCTCCGTCTCTGACTCTGTCTCTGTTTCTGTTTCTGTCTCTCGCCCCATAAATATACGTACATATATATAATTTTATATATCCATCTTTATCTCTCTCACTCGCTCACTCTCCTCTTTCTCACTCTCCCTGGTAGATGGTCAGAGAGGGTTGGTGTGAAGGTTGATTATCTCCTGCCAAACAACGCCGTGTTATAGTAAAGATGATAAGACAAATCGCCCTTCCCTTTTCATCCATGCGTGCGACTGGCACTACCCAGAGAATCTGAGAGAACGAACAGCGGTGGAATCAACGTTGGGTGCGAAGAGATCGATGTGCGATTTACAGAAGAGAACAGGCCTAAAGGTAAAACACCCTGCTATATGAAAGAGGGTTGAAAGAGGGCAAGTTCATTGGATATAATGATGGCAGAAGGGGTAGAGTTTTACGCTTTATAATGAGAAGACTACGGTTCAAAGGGTCGAAGTGTTGCGCGAGTATCGGGTCTAGAGGTAAAAATGTGACTCCGGTTCGAACCCAGAGACGTTTATTTGTCTGGTATGTAGTCGACAAGTGGAGAAGGCAAAACAAGATGAGGAAATGCGGAGGCACGCACACCCACGCGACCACGTGCATAATTGATGAACATTTATCCACTCATTTAGAATTCAAGTGAGCTCCTTTCGTTTCGAAGGCGAAGATGGATGCTGAAAGATAGCAGGTGTCAGACACTGCAGACTCTGGATAATGACTCCTCTTTCTGACTGACTGACAAGCTGAGTGACTGACTGACTTACTTACTTACTGATTTACTGACTGACTGACTGACTTACTTACTGATTTACTGACTGACTGACTGACTGACAAGCTGAGTGAGTGAGTGAGTGAGTGAGTGAGTGAGTGAGTGAGTGAGTGAGTGAGTGAGTGAGTGAGTGAGTGAGTGAGTGAGTGAGTGAGTGAGTGAGTGAGTGAGTGAGTGAGTGAGTGAGTGAGTGAGTGAGTGAGTGAGTGAGTGAGTGAGTGAGTGAGTGAGTGAGTGAGTGAGTGAGTGAGTGAGTGAGTGAGTGAGTGAGTGAGTGAGTGAGTGAGTGAGTGAGTGAGTGAGTGAGTGAGTGAGTGAGTGAGTGAGTGAGTGAGTGAGTGAGTGAGTGAGTGAGTGAGTGAGTGAGTGAGTGAGTGAGTGAGTGAGTGAGTGAGTGAGTGAGTGAGTGAGTGAGTGAGTGAGTGAGTGAGTGAGTGAGTGAGTGAGTGAGTGAGTTAGTGACTGACTGACTGACTGACTGACTGACTGACTGACTGACTGACTGACTGACTGACTGACTGACTGACTGACTGACTGACTGACTGACTGACTGACTGACTGACTGACTGACTGACTGACTGACTGACTGACTGACTGACTGAAACCCTTAGCATGGGTGAGGGTTAGATCAGGCTATGGAGACATATACATAGAGACATGCACATAGACAGACAGAAGGACAGACAGACAGACATCGCTGGCTTGATTCTTGTGTGGCCATATGTCTGTGTGTGTGTCTGCATGTCTCTCTGTCCGTTTGGCTGCATGTCTGTGTAGTTACCTAGTCGTCTTCGTGGAATTTAGCCCACTTTAGACGAGCAAAAATATTCTAATGACTCCAAATAAATGGTTCCTCTGAGACCAAAGAGACGGGATCACTGAGCTTGTTTATCAGCTGCAGCGCAGATGAGGAAGAGGAGGAAGAGGAGGAGAGAAGGAGGAGAGAAGGAGGAGAAGGAGGAGGATTAGAAGGAAGATGAAAATTAAGAAGGGGAAGAGGAGGAGGAAGAGGAGGTGGAGGAGGAGAGAAGGAGGAGAGAAGGAGGAGAAGGAGGAGGATTAGAAGGAAGATGAAAATTAAGAAGGGGAAGAGGAGGAGGAAGAGGAGGTGGAGGAGGAGAAGGAAGAGGAAAAGGAGGAAGAGGCGGAAGAAGAGGAGGAAGCGGAGGAGGAAGAGGAGGAGGAAGAGGAAAATTAATAGGAGAAGGATGACGAGGAAGAGAAGGAAGAGAAGCAGGAGGAGGAGGAAGAGGAGAAACAAGAGGAAGAGAAGGAAGATGAGGATGACGAAGAATGGAGATGGGGATGAAGGGATGATCATCGGGAATGGGGACGGTTGGGGAAGATAAGGGGCCGAGGAGGAAGATATGAAGAGGAAGATGGACAGAGGGAGGAGGAGAAGCAGGAGGAGGACAAAGATGAGATTTGAAGAAATATAAAAATGAGGACGAAAGAGAGGAAGAAACTGAGGCAAATAGGAAAGAAGATATGATGAGAGGGCTGGAGAATGACGAATTGGAAGACGAAGAAAGGTGGAGAAGATGAAAGGAGGAAGCGTCGAATGAGGAAGAGGAAAGGAACGTTAAGTAAGAGATGACGCAGATGGGATAGCAGGAGAAAGAGGCATTGCAGAGGTTGAGATGGAAAATGGGAGTAGGATGAAAATGAGACTGGGAGGAGGAGAAAAGAAGGAAGAGGCGAAAGTGGAATGGGTAAATCGGTAGGGAGAGGATGGAGAGTAGCAAGTAAGTAATTTCATTTGACACAGCATCAACACCATAAGATCGCAGCAATTATAGCCCCAATCAATAATCAATCAATATATTTTGACTTTTTTATCAACTGCATAATGCGCGCACGGTCATAGCGAAATGTATATAAGAGGAGCGGACAGTCAGTCGCCAGGATAGATTAACAGATAGATGAACGGATTAAATGCAAGATGGATGTATGAACGACGGGATGAAATTTTAATAGATGAAACCGTGGATGAATAGATGGTCGCCTACATTGGAATGCTGATATGAATGCTTGCTGTATTGGTATTAATGTTAGAAACAGCATTTACTATTCAGTTTTCATCATCTGTATAATAATTAAAATTGATGAAATCGATTTCACAATTGATTGCTTTTCGATTTCAATTCATAGTCACTTCTAATTATCGGTTTAATATTTCACAATTTCTGTTTAAAGTTCTCATAATTATCTTTATTACTATTAGTATTTGTTTTACCATTTTTCAAAATTATTATCAAAATTATTATTATAATTGTAATTCTGTCAGTCATGATAATAAGGATAATTATTATTATCATGATCATTATTATTCTTTTATTAATCCAATCAAATAGTGAGATAACCTACAGCAGTGGTCAATAAATATTCAGAGATATTATTATCATTATTGTTTTCATAATTATTCTCACTATAGTTATTAACATTATTATTATTGCCATCATAATTAATTAATTATTATTATCATTATCGTCATTGCAAATTATAATTATTGCTATTAATAATATAATTAGTTCTGTTATCGTCATCATCATATTGTCATCATCTACATCATCATCATCATCGTCATTGTCATCGTCATCGTCATCGTCATCATCATCATCATCATCGTCGTCATCGTCATCGTTATCATCATCATCATCAACAATGACAACAACAACAGCATCATCTCATCATCATCGTCATCGTCATCATCATCATCCGCCCACGGAAAAATCAAATGCATTTATTGAAATATTTATTCATAGCAATAATTGCATGGCTGGGTTCTAACTTCTATTTGAACGGGGATTGACTTAATTGAGTTAAATAAGCCATACTAAAACGAGGCTTCATGAAAGTTGGTGCCTCCTCCAATGTCAACCCGCCCTCATAAGCAGAGGCTAAGAAAATGAAGTCGCGAAAACATTCCACGAATAATTGCTTCAGATTCAGAGTTAGCTCACGGTACAAGCGTGTTTCAACTTCATCCTCTAGCCGTGTTATTATTTTTATTCCGGAGGCACTATCATGATCTGAAGTCTGAAGATCTGCTACGAAATCTAGGGAAACGTTTATCCAGTTAATAATACCCAAACCGATTTTCTTGTTCGCTATCTATCATGATTTTTTTAGCGCTATTTGATATTATGCCACATTTCTAGGCTATGTTATATGGGTTCAGAGGAAGAATGCAGCCGGAACAAACACCGAAATAATTACACCGATGACATACCAGACGATTTGGCGATAACTTCTGAATCAAAAGAACATTGTAATAAGTCGGAATAATTGGTTTTTGTCGAATTTCCTTTCGCCTGATTGAGGTCACCGCTTTTTGAGCGTATACCGTCGAAGAAAGATCATAGACTGAGGCAATTATTAATGGAAAGGTCGGCGCTATTTCACAAAGACGTCTAGCAGCATTGCTGGTGGGATTACCTGACCGCGGGCTACCCTTTAATCTTCACCTTTTGAGTTCCCAACTCCACGCGGAATAGCTTACACAGATTTTGGATCCAAGAAATCCGAATGAGAATACAATGTATAAGCATATAAGCGTATTCATATGAAATACTAATAGTCAATAATAATTTTATACTATTTAGATATAAACAAATTTTATCTGATATAGATATACATGCTAATATATGCTAATATATGCATATGTATTTAAGCTTTCATCGACTTATTTCATATAAACTGCCCACGTGTATACAAGGATACAACATAATTATATAATTGTTTCAGATATATATATATATATATATATATATGTGAAACAATTATATAATTATGTTGTATTATATATATACATATATATACATATATATATATGTATATTATTATTGAATGTATATATTGTATATATTCAATAATGGCAAACATCTCTTTGATCATTTCCGTATAACATATGTAATTACAGTTATTTCGCAAATGAATATAATTACAACACGGATGTAATTCATCATATCCGTGTGTCTAATATAATTCTTTAAGTATACACATATAACTTGAATAGATTAGAAAACAATATATATATAATTATATATATAATTTTTAAGTGACCCATTATATGTGTAATTATAGATAGTGTACAGTATAAGTAGCTTATTATGTACATAAAATATATATACATATAATGTATAAAACGAATATTTTATATATAGTTGTATATAAGAAATAAGTAGTTCACTTGTGCTTATTCGTAAGAGAGTAAATATACTAAGGATAGTAATCAATTGGGATAGGTTATATATATATATATATATATATTTCTGTATGCATTATATAAGAGATTAATGAAATAACAATTCTAAATATATGTTATATATCCCTGCGTCCTATAGCGCCCGCTTGCTCTTTGTCAGACAATATATACAATATGACAGATAATTGATGGCGAAAAGCAATTATTGTCGAAGGTCTTGCTGAAGGTACCTTCACAGTAATTACCTAGAGAACTCTAAGGCTACAGCTCGTGAATAAGCTGGTGCCCTACTCATTGTTATCGAGTGGCGTCTTAGAGGTTTGGTGATTGCGATTACGATCACCCTTTAACATATCATCATAATGAATCTCTTACGTCAACAGGCGCTATATGAGTATCCGATTGCGATCATATTTACAGCAGCGACATCGTACAACTGTTTATTATAACACTTACTCACTATTCTATTTAGTTAAAGTGAGCTACTTTCAGAGTCTACATAGTTCAAAGTGAGCTACTTTCGAAGTCTATTTATTGGGAAGTGAGCTACTCTCAGAGTCTATTTACCTCAAAGTGAGCTACTCTCGGAGTCTATTTACCTCAAAGTGAGCTACTCTCAGAGTCTATTTACCTCAAAGTGAGCTACTCTCAGAGTCTATTTACTTGAAAGTGAGTAACTTTCGAAGTCCGATTGCATCCCCTCTACGGCCAAAGAGTCATCCGTAATTCACATTTGATGCATATGTATACTTGGTAAATACGTGGCAATCTGAGAGATATATAGATCGACGAACGATATATATCAACCTGGCCAATATATATATATATATATATATATATCAGAAAAATTGAAGAACTTATTAAATGTTTGCATAATTAAATTAAGAATCAGGTGATTATTAGTTTGATTTCGTCTGATTAAATACATTCTGCATAACATTGATCTATGTGTGACTCTGATGTCCACATAATTATCAACATAATTATCAACATAATTATCAACATAATTATCAACATAATTATCAACATAATTATCATCAACACGAAGACTATACAAAGAGGAATAGTAAACGTGTAAACCAAACTTGAACAATGCTGTTTATAGTTAATTAATTCAGCTGCGTTTTTAGTTTTGTTTAAGTGTCGACCTCTGACCAACACAGCCTTTGACTCTTCATATGTGGGTGCTCCATTCCCCACAGGACCTCGGTCCTTCTCAGTTCTTATACGTACCATATCAATCTATTATTAACTTTGTCATGTGTCAATAAAACCAGTTATGTATATATATATATATATGTATAGCACACGTATATAGATGTGACGAAGAATATATATTTATATGTAACTACAAACGTGCTTTTTATGTCCACTTGTGAATGAGAGAGAATTGATCGGTCACGTGTCAGTTGTTCCAACGGTGACCACTGTTGATGATGCTGACGATGGCGATGCTTAGCACGAGTCCTCAGGGCAGGGAAACCACATCTACCTCTCTCTCTTATCTCCGAATCGATAACCCCAACGACAATCAGACAGCTATCGTCTATCATAGAAATCGAAATATTCGAAACTTTCCACAATTTATATATATATATATATATATATGGAGTCGTATTTTTATATTTGTATAGCGCCTCTTCGCAGAATAACTATTCAGGCGCTCTCAGCACGAAAACCGCTGGAAAAAGAAACGCCTTCAAAGATCGAAAGGCCAATGGAAAGAACCCAATCATTAGTTTAGTCCTTGATGATGGAGGAAGGTCATTCCAGGTAGATGGACCCACAACAGCTAACACCCGTTGCGGGACCAAGGCAGTCTCAGTCTCTGACCAAGGCAGTCTCAGTCCTAGCAAGAAAGAGATATATATTGCAGTTGTAAGGTTATATATATAAATGTATATATATATGTATATATATATGCATATATATATGCAGGCATATATATATAAACATAACTCTATATATATATAAGTCAACTGAATGTTATATATAAATAAATTATATATATATATATATGGCAATTGGTAACTCATATGTATGTTTATGTATTGATGTTATACATAGACTTATATATAAATATATATATATATATTATATAATATAGCGATGAGCGTCTTGCATAGCTACCTTTCAGTTAAATTAGACTCCTGTAATAACTTGCACACACTGTGCATGTTATCACACTGCGGCTGTTTCAGCTTGATTGTCATTAAGCGAACTTTATTATATGCAAGCATAGTTGCAAATATAGGTCAACTTTTATAGGCTAATGGCATACAGCAGATACAGTATTATGCATTTATTTCCCAGTTGGTTGCCTATACATGTTACATAAAATCTTATAATTATATAACATGTATATATATATATGTAAACTCAATGAAGAAATATATCTGTATATGCATTGCAAGTATATATTAATTGTACGAATATAAATAGTGTATATATATATCTGTTTATGCTAATTATATATAAATAAACTAGACGAAAATAATATGTGTATGTATGAAGCATACAACTAATCATTGGTTGACGTATGTGGGCCAAATGACACATATATATATATATATATTATATATATTATAATCAAATGTATAAATTTTTCAAGGTGATTGCCAACACGTGGCCATCTAAGCGACAGGTGTATCGAACAGTTTAACGACATCGTACAATATGAAAGGCCATTCAGGACATTTCTCACACTATTTCAACTTTCGATGGGCAAGTTTACACAAAAAACGATACATGATCTGTTCCAGACACTCAGAAGATGTCCTAACAACTCCTCACCAAACAGGCAACCAGTCCAGGGATGATCATAGGATCTAATTCAAACAGAATTATCATATGATCAACGGTATCAAATGCATTCGATATGTCAATAAATAAAGTCATTGAAAGATCATTTCAGTCATAGACCGCAGTTATGTGGTCACGAAAATTAGGCAGTGCGCATGTATGTATTTTTTATGTGTTTTTTAATGTGTTTTTTATGTGTTTTTTATGTGTTTTTATGTGTTTTTTATGTATGTTTGTTTGTATGAGTGTATTTGCTTATGCATGTATGCACGCATATATGCAAGCATGTGTGCATGTCTCTAACTCTTAAATCTGCATTTTAAATGTATATACTATTTACGAATATTTATGTCTGCATATATATATATATATATGCATGCAATTTTATTCACGTCGATATGTATAGATACATAAATATATCATATATCATGCATGCATGCGTCTAAGTATTTTTTTTCCGATTGTGCTCACAAAGCATTGTCATGTTTGAATGTTCGTCTCGATATTTGCTACCGAATTAGCTGGCGCTTTGTGTACGTTTTTCGAGTGGCGCCTTAGAAGTTTAGAGCGTATACGATTACACATTATGATCATGTCATTGCGCTGTGTAAAGTAAATCTAAGATTTATTTGACGCCGTTAGATCAATTTCATCGATACATCGATTACAGGAAAATCGATTCCGGTTAAAAGAACCTCATTGTTTTTGCCTGGATGTGAATGTAAGTTATTCATATATATATATATATATATATTTGTTTTATAATAGTAAACTCACCACCATCGTCATCATCGTCGTCGCCGTCGTCGTAGTCGTCGTCGTCGTCATCATCATCATCATCATCAGCAGCAGCACGGACCATGGGCTGAACTCCCGTATTTGTGCCATCTGCACGTTTTGACCATTGTTCTCCATGTACCTCTGTCCTGGATTAGCTGTAATTAGTTGTATGTATCGGTCCCACACCAGTCTTCTATGTCTATAGTGAACTACCAATTTCTAAAGAGCGCCTCTGTGAGCTAAGCGCTGGGTACAATACCGTTTGCTAGTGCTGCGTCGCACCAGAGGGGTTGTCCAGCGACCTATGTCCAATGGATGGCAGCTAGAAATATCAAACAGTGACGCAAGAGAGAGAAGATTTTTCAATTAATATAATGTCTGTCTTATTATAATAAAGAAAAAATGTCACCCACAATAGACACTCACGTCAAATTAATAAATATACATAGTCATAAATATATACACATAAATATACATATATATATATATATATATATATATATATCATCATGAGTGTACATATTCATAATGTGTGTCGGTCTTTGTGTGCGAGCAAAGTTCAATGAAGGTGACGTATTCTAACCACAGAGGAAGAGTTAAATGAGATGCATGAACCAGAGTATACCATAGTCCATTGCGAACAGACACGTACGTATATATTGATGGAAATATTTGTATATATGTGTTATGAGTATATATGTATGTGTGTTAGTGTGCACATGACTCTCAAATGTATTGCATATATATATATATATATATAGACCCATTTGGAATAATATATAACATAATATAATATATATATATGGCGTCTGATGCTAGGTAAGTAAGTAAGCCAGGCATCACCACCATAAATCTGACTTAATTGCCTCTGGACGCAAATGCCACGCGTGGACCCTTACGAGCATGCGCTGTGGTTAATGTATAACACTGGCCAACATATATATATATATGGCATCTGATGCTTGGTAAGTAACCAACACACACATATATATATAAGTCTATTGTAATTCTGAATATATATATGCAATACAATATATATATATATATATATATATATATATATATAGTGTAATACGGCAAACAATGTTTTGCTAAATTATGGATTATTTTTTGACATTATGTCATTAAGCGACGGAGAAATATAATCATTTTTCGTCGGCAATTCACCTCCATCTCATTTCAACGTCCATTTCAATCTTCATCAGCATCCTAGCAGCACCCTCTACTTGCCCATCAGCACCCACATAACGTTCTCTCTTCAGCAACATGTAGCAGCAACCCAGCAGCGTTCTAACTTCCACATCCGCAAAACCTTCCTCAAGAATTGCTTCGGACGCTCTGTCATTTGCAAGAGTTTTCCATCCATAATTCAATGCGGATTGGCTTAGTCTGGACTATTATATTGTTACTTCCAAAACTTATTTTTGAGTGACTCGTCTATAGAGTAGTCCAGATGGTGTTTTGGTTAACCTGAGAGGTGGAGTTGCCCCTTTAAGTTAAGTCTCCGTGGTGTGGTGTCTAGTTTGTACATTAGTCCAGACGTGTCTATTAGATCTTAGTCCAGACGTATTTAGTCTATAGCTGAGTCCAGACGTGTCCAAGATTACTCCACTTCACATGAGAGGTTATGGAAGCTTTCTCGTAGGGACGGAACCCTGCTTTAAAATATGACGAGCCTTCACAGTTTCGCCCATCAGTTCGCATCTAAAATCTCTAATGAACTGCTTTTTCTCAAAATGCTCAGAACAAATGCGCGCCACTTTGGCGCTAAAAGAATCTTTTCGGCAGCAACGTGATATCCAAAACTTTTGCTCAGCTCGTCATCTTTTTGGGAATCTGTGGAACGACAAATTTCGTCCCGATTCAGTACGCCACGTATTCTTAGAGCTGGTAACTGCACTGTTCGAAGGCATCCTGCATTATCTTTTCAACGTTTCTTTGTTAATTTAAGCCACCACAAACCTTTTTCACACTTAAATTATGTACTAAATGAACTGGTTGCTCTGCCTAGTGTGCATGACTGACGTTAGAAACGTCCCACTCCGAGTAAATGAGCCTCCCAGTACAAGCTTGCGGGCCAACCTGTTAGTGGAGTAATCTTGAGACGTGTCCATCAGATTTTAGCCCAGACGTATCTAGTCTATACTTTAGTCCAGACATGTCTACAAGATTTTAGTTCAAATTTCTCTATGGTCAGAATCTTGGCCCAGACGTGTTTATTAGGACCTTAGTCTATATACCTTAGTCCAAATGGGCTTATTGTAATTCTGTCGAAACGCGCCTAGCCAAGTTTAACAAGGTAAACCGAGCTCAGTCATTTGTAGTCTACAAGACTGGACTATTTTTCTTACAGGAACTTAGTGATTACTAGCTATTATGCAAATTGTCTTGGAAATGGAAATGGCCCAACTCTATCATTATGTTATTATTGTTTTTAAACTATAATTATTATTATTATTATTAATATTATTATTTATTTTTATTATTATTATCATTAGTATGGCAAACTATGACTTACTAACTAACTGAATATAATTAACCGCTGTTGAATTTTGGCATTGGAATTAGTAATTCATTTCTTCATTCTTACTCGTGATAGCGCTCCCTTAAAGAAACCTAATTTGTCCTGATCCGGATATTGTTGTTCCTCTGTCTGAGGGCAATGAATGGTCTGGCCTGCCCTTGACTCTCGCCTCTACATATTATTACATAATATCCAGAAACTGTCAGCACTTCGCAAACTCTTCACTGACAGGTTAATGCATGTAGACTGACTTTTGACTGAACGGCTTATTACCTGACAAATTTTTCGGATCTGGGTTTTGATAAAGTAACTGACTGAGTGGCAGACTATGTGATCAACTGACCGACTGACTGATTTACGGACTGACTAAATGACTGAATGAGTGACTGATTTACGGAGTGACTCACTGATTGACTGACTGGCTGACTGATTTACTAAGTGACTCACTGACTAACTGACTGGTTGACTGATTTATGGACTGACTAACTGACTGAATGAGTGACTGATTTACTGATTGATTGACCGACCGATAGACTGACTGATTGACTCACTAATTTACTGACTGAATGACCGACCGACCGACTGACTCACTGACTCACTGACTCACTGACTGAATGACTGACTGACTGACTGACTGACTGACTGACTCAATGACTGATTGATTGACTTCCTAACTTATGACACTGCCTACACTAAGATGTCATTAGATTGACTACGTGGTTGATTGACGACTGCTCAGCGAATTGAAATATCCATTCGTTCAATCTGTATATAATACATTCTTTCAATTAACCCATTGTCGTGTATTGGTCTTTGTTTAAAACAGGAAATTGATTATAATCATTATTTAATTATAATGAATGCATAAAATTTGCCACCCAATTATTATAAAGCTTCAAATTAATAAGCACATACATGCTACCAGAGGTATCCAGGAGACAGATTAATCCGCGGGTCGGGTCGGGCCGAGTCGGGTCACGAATATCTGTAGATTAGGCGGGTCGGGTAGAGTCAAGATCCTGGCAGGTCGGTTCGGGTCGGGTTCCAAACCCGGACCCATTTCGACCCACCAATTTTTGTAGAGCTTAATTTTCAACTCAGTGCTATTTATAATGTTGATCAGTTACAGCCAAATAAATTGAATATGGCGAAGGAATTAGCGCAAAAACGTAGGGAAACACCGAATTTGTTCCCTTTTGCACAGAACTCGACTCAAGCTATCGTATGGAATAATCATTATGAAAAAACTAAAGGTCAGCAGATTTATTGCAAGCGTGTTAGTTAGATGAGGAGGCAATGCTGGGACATATGGACCGGACTCTTAATATCCGGAATTCCTTTGCATATATTTGTAGAGAAAGTAAGTTAAGGCTCAAATATATTGAGTAAATAAATGGTATCTTCCCTGCAGATGATACGTCCTCACAAATCAATATAATTTTCATATATGGCTGTCTGACTTTACTGCGCTTTTACGACATTAAAATTTGATGATGAATAATATTAGTAAAATTAGAACTAAAGGCGGGTCGGGTAGGATTGGGTCGGGTCATGTATGTCGTGGGTCGGGTCTGAGCGGATCAGATATTTGGCTTCATAAGCCGAGTCGTAATCATATTGCGGTGTCGTCAGTTAAAAAATAAATGCAAATTACTATTATTATTACTCTTATTTATTATTTCAGTAATTTTATATAGCGCAGTTTCTAGTTTGCCTACTCAGAAGTGCTCCCAGCTCAACCCCGGCCGAGCAGAACAGTGTTAAGAGAAGTTAGAAACAAGGCAGACTGATTAGTAGGTATTTGTCAAAGGATGGTAAGGAGCCCATTCCATGTCACATGACCAGACACGTGCGTTCTTTTCGAATTTACCGTCGCGTGAAGCGGCCCCTTATCTCCCACCCACCCGTTACGCTCGGAGTTCAGTTGAGGTCAACGCCCAGAAACCCGAGCGAGGGTAGAATTTTATTTTCAATCCATGCCCGCCACCCCAATCCTCGAGTTCAGAGTTCACGCACACACAAGTGTTTAACCAGGGTCAAAGGTGTATACTCACCCAAATAAAAAGCAAACTACGTGGCATGTTTTGATTGATCGCGATTCTGACATTTTAAAACCAGGTTGATGATCTGGGTCGGTCAGCCAGCACAGCGCGCTTAGTGACGCCATACAGAGTGGGCGAAAAATCTGTATAGCTACACATAAACTACGGTACTGGTCGAGTATACTCCGATTGCGATGAGATTACGTTACGCCTTAAACGCTTGAGAGCGTTACGGGTGGCTCTTTACGCAAAATGCACTGCTGGGCAGACGAGGGGGTAGTTTGTTTCTGACCCCTTTGGGCCTGCGGCGATACGACGCGTCGTATGGATAATCTCGAGAAAATGAGCCGACTGGTACCGTGGCAGGGAGTTCCCTCCGCGATATCAGCCGACAGGGTATCAGTCGAGACGATGATGGCTGTCGAGCGTCGCCGAACAGCCGCGTTGCATTGTGGGAATCTATTATCAGGCGCCATTTTTCGACCGATTCGAAAGAGAAATTTTTTACTCCGAATCTCAAGGTGTATGCTCTCCGAGATAACGCTTCGCCTTTTTCCATAACCGATAGAACTGCTCTCGTGCCACCCATCCTCCTTCCAGGCTTCCCCATACTCCTCCTCCACCTCCTCCTCGTGACGCGAATGGTCATCATATTCGGTCGTTGTTGTCGAGCTTATTCCGCTTGAGGTGACGGCGCTGGAGTCACCCGCTGAGAGCAGGTGCTTCGAAATATCGGCGCAAACGCACAGCACGTGACCTCCTTCGCGACCAATCACGTCGCCACACCTCATCCGCGGAAGCAGAAACAGAACGTGACGTCAGGGCTTTTACGCAACGACACAAGGGATAGAATCCCACACGCAAAGCCAGCGACAAGCCAAACATCTGCCTTACAAGGCTACTCGCACGAAACACAGAGAAAACGAATTTCATCCATCTCGTTAAAAGAACTCGGTCACCTTATCCGCGGCGACGCCCGTCAAGCTATCCTCAACATGACGTCACAGATACGTCGAACCCGAACCGCTTGGTGACACTTTTCAAGACATCCACAACATGACGTCAGAGATGCGTCACACAGAAGCACGTATCCCAAACGTTCCTCTTGCTCTACATCACGGGCATCGAATCCGAACCCGACGCGTACTCCATCCTCGCAAAGCGACTGTCAAGCGGCGATTTGCCGTGCTTCGCGTCTGAGCGTAGGCAGAACTGCTTGCCTGTCTCGTGGCCGGGATCGTTGTGACGTCCCAGCGCCCGGCGGCCCTTTTATAATCCGCCCCAAAAACTGGTTAACGGTCATAAATGTCGGACTCGAAACACTAACTGCTCCGGCATATTGAGTAGATTTACGGCAACCGACATTAAACCAACATATACCAGCGCACGGAAGGCTCCGCATGGCGTCACACGTTCCGCCATAAAGTTCGTTAATAGCCCCACGTGACGGGCTGTTCCCTGAGCCGCCCCCGGCCGGCTATTCCCAGGACGGAACTCAGCCGGTTATTAGATGCTATTGATTGCCACAATAAAACACGAAATACCCCGAAACGAAATAATCATAGCCCGAACAGATATAGCCCAAAGCAAAATGGCTGGCTGTATGGCTTGATGGTTTGGTCAGCCAGCCAGCCAACGGTCATAAAAACGGCCAAGCCGTGGCCTGACACGGGCCGCACGAGCATAAAATGTCTCTGGGTAAGTAGACAGATAGCCGGGCAGCTGATGAGGTCACTTGGTACGCGCCTGTGCGCCGCCGTTTTTATGATCGAGTTTTTTTCAAGGCTGTATTTTTATGCCGGGCGATGCTCTCTCTAGGCAGGGTCGTTGCGTACATTCGCATAAACAAGTCTCAGTTCCAATGCAGTCTCCTGTGATATATATATGTATATATATATATATGTATATATATGTATATATATCAATGATAATGATCATGTTTGAATATATAAACATATAAATGTATTGTATTGTATTTGAGCATTTATGAAGCGCCTCTAGCAAGGTGAACCGTTCAGAAGTGCTGCCAGTGCGAAAGATCCCGCGATAATTATACACAGGTTTTGAGAAAAGCAAGAGAGTGATATTGTAAGAATATATAACAAAGGTGTTTATAATTATATACAAACGATAATGATATTGTGTGAATATATAAACATACACATGTAGATGACAATAGTAATATATATATATATATATATATATATTGATGATGATAATGAAAGTATATATGTATATAGATGATAATGGAAGATATGTATATTTATATATATGTATATATATATATAAACGATAATGTGAATCTATATTCACGCACTAGGAGGACAATTGATGCTAAATGCAACCAATTACTGTTATTTAGCATCCACCATCGTTGTAATACATTGCATAATTATACCACATCTGGAATAGGTCACTCAAGGCACGTGACATAACATGGGTCACGTGACGGACTCAAAATATCGCATGGCTTACCATGAGTCACGTGGACCCGATTGGTATGAAAAAGCATTAAGAATGATGTTATAATAAATGAATTTGGACGAATGGCGTGAAAATGGATTTAGAAGGACTCGGGTTGAGCTGGAAACTGAAAGCTGTATACATACAGGGCAGGTTTTAGAATGGCCAAGGTTCATGCCATTGAAACCTATTGGACGGACCTATTCAATGCACTTTTGCTCTGAAGGAGCCTGGCGGCATTTGCAGTTGAACGACACGATGTGATATCAGAGATCGTTAGCGTCGTCCTCCTTCTTTACTCAGGCTTGGGACTGGCACCGCTGGACTGCAGGCAGTGGATGGGTTCTAAAGGTGCCTGGTGAATGAGCTTTATACCACCTACGAGCGTGTAGCTATCGTCATTCTTCGTTCTCAGGTAGGGCTACTGCTAGTAGGTTTGAAGTGGAATACAAGGTCGAGTAGCTTAGCGAGTACCCGGGTACTCGTTAACACCGGAAGGGCTTAATAAAAGCTGGAGACCAAGTAGACCACGACTTCTACTACAGGTTATAAATAGACTAAGTAGACCACAGCATAGGTTCTAACTAAAGCTCTGGCGCCCCAATAAAGTTCAATCTCCAAAGTAACAACTAAGAAGCTACTGAATAGTCAAAGAAACATAAATTCTTTTGTTTCTTGCTACACAAAAAATAAAAAAGTGCACAAAATTGCAATTTTCCTACCGGAAGTGGATGCATGTGGGTTCTCGAGTAAAAAAAATTACTCGAGTAATTTTTTGAATCGGGTACTCTCGAGTACGCAGGTACCCGCGGCAGCCCTATTCTCAGGTATAAACCAAAATGGACTTTTTATGGTCATCAAGCGAAACTTTCTAATGCGCTCCGACCTAACGCAATGGAACCACTATCGAACAAAATGACCTTAAAGGGTTTGCGGAAAGGAGGAAAAGTGAGAAAGAGGGGCTCCATGCAAGCGGCAGGTTGCGAGGCAGATTTTTCGAGGAGGATTGGCCGACCGCACAAAGCTCCTGTTAGTGACTACTTACTTACTTAATACTCATTAGTGACCAATTGGTACTTGTTACTTATTAGTGACTGCTTAGTGCCTACTACTTGGTACTTACTTTTGACTAATTAGTATACTTGCCGCATAGTATTTAGTACTTACCATTGACTGATCAGTACTTACTCTCTTAGTACCTTACTACTAGCTAATAGTGCTTGTCACTTAACACTTAGTAACTAATATCTGCTACTTAATACTTATTCTTGATTAATTTGTACTTGCTACTTAGTATTTAGCACTGATCAGTGACTGCTTTGTACTTATTACTTAGTACTTACTATCAACTAATTAGTACTTGTCACTTAGTACTTAGTCCTCATTACTTAGTGCCTAGTACTTATTGCAGACTACTTAGCACTCGATACTTAGTACTTAGAACTTACAATGATTACTTTGTTCTTGCTACTTAGTGCTTAGTCCTTCGAGTGCAGGGGAGTACAATGGGCAATGCATCTTCTCCTTTAATTCGTATGAGTCCTTGGCAGTTCTCCAACCTTGTTCCACGACCTCTTCAACCGCCTCAGTTAGTCGTCGATATCCCGTTCTGGTGTACTCTTATAACCGCGGAACCCTCTCTCCTATTCCTGGCTTTGGACAGATTCAGATTATACCTGGAAGAATCTGAGGCAGATGCGATACATACTCAATTGCATATCTGGATATAATTTAACGAATTAAGCCAAATTCTACGCTTGGAGACATCCGAAGTATAAGATGACTGTTCCGTGATACGTTAACGCCATAGAAATCGTCCAATTCTCCAGAAAGAATATTCAGGTTTGGTCGCTTCCCGAAAGGAGGCGACGCTACATGCCATCTGTTAGCTGGCGACGGGAATCCGTTGGTTGGTTACACGTGTCTTCGTGGGCCCACCACTGGTGACTTCGTCGCTTACAGTGCAGAGTAAATGTAAAAGCTGTATTTTTTTAAATTCTCTCAACTACAGCCCTAGATGGAATGGTGGAAGCATTATAGGAGCAATTACTTATTTCGCCCGCAGGATGAGAACCGCTGCTCCAAGTCATTTACATTTAACTGCGGTTGGATTCGATGAGTGTTCTCTGCTGCAACACGAGTTTCCGATTTGTCGCCTTCTGCCATTTCCAACGGAAGGGCTGGTAAGATAAAAGGGATTGGAAAAACGACTCTTGCGAGACGGGTTTACACGCGGGAGAGACTATAAACTTGACACTGATTAAATAAATGACCACTTACTTATGCACACGGTTATTTAAAGCAACTGGCGGTCTATAGTGATATATGTTAGAGTCTGCTTTTATCTAGATATACTCGGATTCAGATTGTCCTTCCAACAACACAAAACACACGCAAACACAAACAAACACACACACACACACACACACACACACACACACACACACACACACACACACACACACACACACACACACACACACACACACACACACACACACATATATATATATATATATATATATATATATAGAACTTCGAACTTATATATGTATATATATATAACCAGCATAAATAACTGCTTGTTTCTGGCTTCCTGATTTACGTTTCTTTTCATATTTGTCTGTCTTTTTGTCTGTCTGTCTGTCCATCAGTCAGTCAATCAGACAGTCGGTCGGTCGGTATGTCTGTCTGTCAATCTGTCTGTCCGTCCGTCCATCTGTCCGTCTGTCCGTCTGTCCGTTTATGTCTGGACTATGCAGTCCAAAGGAATGGATGCATGTAAGAGCGTATACAAAGGATAAATGTTGGCGATCGTAGTGAAGGCGTTGGCTGTTCGTCCCTTGGGAGCGTGTCCTCCCCGCAGCTGATTATGAGAAAGCTTTTAAAAGGGCCAGGCTAAACGACGGGATGGCAATTCCGGTAAATACTCTCGGGGAAAGCGATCTGTTAAATGTAAGGGAAGGTAGGGAAGATGGGCGTTGAGGATGAGAGGAAGGAAGGGGAGTAGGAGGGTTAGGGGTGGGGTTGGGTAAAGGAAAAGGGGCTCGTTCTTAATAGGTTCGAATGTAAACAGAAAGTGTGGCCAAAGAAATGATGCACATCCGGTCAACCGACTAAAAACAGAACGACAATCAGATAGCCAGACAAACAGACAGACAGCCAGACAGACAGACAGCCAGACAGCCAGACAGACAGACAGACAGACAGCCAGACAGACAGCCAGACAGACAGACAGCCAGACAGCCAGACAGACAGACAGACAGACAGACAGCCAGACAGTGAGGGTGGATTGATAGACATCTTTATCCGACAGATACATATGAAGATAAGCGAAAAGAGATTTAAATCAAGGAGCCAGAAAAGCAACCATGCATGCAAACATGCCAGCACAAAGATATAGAGGTACACGAAGACTAGCCACAGAGAGAGAGTGAGAGATAGAGGAAATCATCGGACAGACGGCCAGACGGACATGTGAGAGACAGATAGACAGCACACAGACAGACAGACAGACAGACAGACAGACAGACGGACAGAGGCGAACAGACAGATGCAGACACACAGGCGAAATGATACAGATCGAGAGAAGAGGACGATAATTCTTCGTTGTATGCATAAATATTTATCTGTGCGCATGGTTGGTTGGCTGTGGATTCAGCAGCAGAGCATCTTCTGCGGATGATGATGTTATGGACCGTCTGTTTACCAACAACAGCAGCATCCACGACAGATGTACTATTAACTCCATCGTCTGTCTGTGTGAGAGAAGGAGATACAGGCAGACACATAGAGGGACCGATAGGCAAACATATAGACAGACAGAGACATAGAGGGACAGACAGACAGACGCATGGATAGGCAGACATGCAGACATATAGGGACAGACAAATACACAGAGAGACAAGTAGACAGACACAGAGAGGGACAGACAGCTATATAAACAGACAGACAGACACATATAGTGGGACATACAGACACAGACAGGCAGACAGACAGAGGTACATAAACACATACAGATGGACAGCCAAGCATACAGAAAGAGATAGAGGAACAGAGCAGCAGGGAAGGAAGGAAGGAAGGAAGGTGTTCGGCAGAGAGACAGACAAGGAGTCCGATAGACAGATAGGAGGAGACAGAGAGACAAGCACGCAGACAGGCAAGGAGGGAGACGAGCGTACATGCAGAGTAGTGAGTTTGTTTGTACGCTTGTCTTACTACTTAAATGTATGTCTGCATGCATGTCCTCCTACCTCTGTCTGTCAACTTCTTTGTCTGCGTGGTGTATCTTTAGTGTGTGTGTTCATGACTTATAGTGTGTATGTGCGTGGGTTACGTGTGTAACTGTGTGGGTGTTAAACTGTGAGTATAAAAGAGGGTAACCATTAGTCTGGCTTTGTAATTCGTGTGGGTAAGGAGGCAAGCATGCAAACGGGGTGGGGTGACATAGGCTTTGGTGTAAATTGATTCGGTGTTAATTACCTCTGAACGTGGCAGCACCTGCTCTAGTATATGGAACACCGGTACAGACCATAGCAGGCCTGCCTAACAAAATTACATTCAGGCGCCCCTATGTTGTCTGTCCACCTGTCTGTCTGTGTGTCTGTGTGTCCATCTGTCTGTCTATAGTTGTCTGTGACTCTGTTTGCATAAGTCTGTATGTATGTATGCATTCATGCATGTCTATACTGTATGTGCGCATGACCCTGACTGTCTGACTATTTGTCTGACTCTTCAATCCGTCTGTCTGTCTCTCTTTCTCTCTTCCTATCTGTCTTGTTACAGTTTACTGTTTACGTGCCTGTCCGCCCATATGCAAGCTCAAACATAACGTAACATAGCACAACGTAACGTAGCGTAGCGTAAGGTATAGCGTAATGTATAGTGTAACGTAGCGTAGCGTAACATAACATAACGTGCACGGGTGCACGCAAGCACTCACACACACACATCAACACACATCCAACACGCACCGTGACGCACGCACGCACCCACACACTTAAAAATACATGCATCACCAGAAGTTCAGAGAATAAAACTTCTGGGGCGCCATCGTATGATGAGTCGTGCATCAGAAACCGTAGCCACCCACCATATCTACCCATCCTTACATACATACATCCATACATACATCCATGCATACATACATCCATTCATCCATTCATCCATCCCTTCATCCATTCATTCATACCTTCATCCATCCATCCATCCACCTACCATCCATCCATCCATCCATCCATCCATCCATCCATCCATTCATCCATTCATTCATCCCTTCATCCATTCATTCATACCTTTATCCATCCATCCATCCATCCATCCATCCATCCATCCACCTACCATCCATCCATCCATTCATCCATCCCTTCATCCATTCATTCATACCTTCATCCATCCATCCATCCACCTACCATCCATCCATCCATCCATCCATCCATCCATCCATCCATCCATCCATTCATTCATCCCTTCATCCATTCATTCATACCTTCATCCATCCATCCATCCATCCATCCATCCATCCACCTACCATCCATCCATCCATCCATCCATTCATCCATTCATTCGTCCCTTCATCCATTCATTCATACCTTCATCCATCAATCCATCCATCCACCTACCATCCATCCATCCATTCATCCATTCATTCATCCCTTCATCCATTCATTCATACCTTCATCCATCCATCCATCCGTCCATCTATCCATTTATCCATCCATCCATCTATCCACACCTCATTAGCTCCAATTCATCGCCTGCTCATCCCCATCATACTTATCAGGCAGACCACAAGCCAGAGTCCCATCGCTATCATCCGCACCACCGGTCGCAACAGGAGAAGCAAGTGGCTAGAGGATGATGCTTGGTCCTACGACCGGCATCAGTGCCAGCGTCAAAGGCACCAGCATCAGCACCACAGCAGCAGCAGCAGCCACAACAGTGCATTGGACGCATTTACATACCCAGCAAACTACAGCCTAATAAACCTTAACCCTTTCCCCTTTTTGGACGGAGATTTGCATCTTGAATAAGACAACAGTGGTATCGTTCAATGCAAGTATCTGCAACGCTTATCTGGGTACGGGAAGGGGGCAGGAGGGAACGGTCCACTTCGTAATCTCAGCCTCTCAGGTGGGGGTGGTTCTGCCTATATCCCTCCAATATTTCGGTAATACTTAGAATTATCATACATTTTTAGGTGTGTATAAAAAGTAAAGAAAGGAAGTATATGGAGTGAAAGATGGAAGGAAGGAAGGAAGTTTGGAAGGAGGAAGAAAGAAAGGGAGCAAAAAGGAAAGGAAGAAAGGAGGAAGTATGGAAGTAGAGAAGTATGAACGGAAGGAAAGAAGCACAAATGGGATAAGATTGATGGAATGTTGACAGAATGCTCAGAGGTGAGGGAAATCAGGAAAACGGGATTAACGAAATAAGTTAGAACAGGCTAAAGGAATGAAAGTGGGGGCAAGTGGACCGAGGTTAATTATTCCCTAGCCTCTCTGAGATCAACGTCAATACGGCAGCTATGTCCACGAAGCGTTTTGGGTTCATCTAATGCGCTCTGTGAAAGTCTAGCTACATGCCCATACGTACAATTGTTGCTGGTATGACGAGACATTGTTTTCGACTGGCCACAGGAAGATGGACTGCAGCACCGAGACACGCTGGAGAGAGTGGCACGGAAAGGGTTAACGCCACTGCGTCGGATCCCCTGCGGTAAATCAGGCTGAGTGATTGATTCCATCTTCCCACCTCAAAACACCGCCCGTTTCGGTTCCATATCGATCACGTATCGATTTTCAGCACTGGCCAAATCACTCAACGTCATTAACAATTCAACCGATGCGAGCACACACACGCACACACACACAAATGCACACACACACACACGCACGCACATACGCACACACAAATGCACACACACACACGCACGCACACACGCACAAATGCCCACACACGCACGCACGCACACACACAAATGCACACACACGCGCACACACACACGCACACACAAATGCACACACACGCACACACACACACACACACGCACACACAAATGCACACACACACACGCACACACAAATGCACACACACGCACACACACACACACGCACACACAAATGCACACACACGCACGCACGCACACACACGCACACACAAATGCACACACACGCGCACACACACACACACGCACACACAAATGCACACACACGCACACACACACACACACACGCACACACAAATGCACACACACACGCACGCACACACACGCACACACAAATGCACACACACACGCACGCACACACACGCACGCAAGCGCACACAGACACACAGACAGTCACGCAAACGCACTTGCATGCAAATATACACATACAACTTTTATATATTTAGATATTCATATATACAAGCATATATGCATATATATTCGAATTTCTACATACATGTAACATATACATTATTATTTGCATATATATATACATACAAATATGCACACAAATATATACATAGAATATTATACGGACACGGCTGTGTACAATATATACATGTACTTACGTTGGCCTACATACACAGTGTACGGAAAAAAGGGACCCCTAATGATAATATGAAAATAAATAGTAAATAATCGTCGACTTTTAAAATTCCAAAAACGTTTTAATCCTGACATATTTTTCAACAAATTTGTTATTTATGAACGCTCTGGCTAAAATAAGTACGTCACAGTGACGTCTATAAATTGCAAAGTTAATGAATGGAAGGAATTTGATCATCTGGTCACTGATGCTTCTATTGGCCGATGGTGCATGCGTCACTTTGAACACACCTTGTAATCTAACATTACTCATATACAAGAATGAATTTCAACTAAAATTATGGCGATTTATCGATGAGATTCTCAAATAGTTGAAAATTATGTCGGTTAATTTTAGGCCGTCCTTAATACTTAAATATTGATACAAATGATGTCGTTATGGCGTCACTATTGGAAAATAAGAACTATCATATTTTATGCAATATTAGGTAAATATATAAGGATCGAAACGGTTCAGGAATTTTTAAAAATCGACAAATATTTACTATATATTTTCGTAAAATCATTAGGGGATTAGATGTACATACCTAAATACATACATACGGTGTGGCACAGTGGCCGATCGGTTAGAGCGGTCAGACCGTAACATTCAGTGTGTGCTGAGGGCGCGGGTTCAAACCTCGTCCAGGGCGTCAGTCACTGTGTAGCGACCTTGATCAAGTCCTTCGCGCACTGCAATTGCGCCGTGTGTATGCACTTCTGAGCAAAAAATGTTGGAAGAAGGGCGGTATCAAATTTCGGTAATAATAATACACGCACGCACGCACATATACATGCATACCTGCATATATACACAAACATTCGTACAAACATATACATACAAACTTGGTACAACATGTAAACGAGTAAATTATATCCACGCTATTAATTGATTATGATGTGTATAATGTAATGTAATGTAAAACATCGAAAATTTCTCAGCGCCCACGAAAGCCACGTCAGGGAGAACAGCTTATTCACCGGCGCTACATTGCCTTAATATAGGCGTACAATTATTTATCTGTGTGCATTTGTCGCTGTTGGTCCATTTTGATGATGTGTTTTTGTGATCTGAGACAAACGTAAAAGTCCCTAAATTATTCAACGCTCACATATCCCGTTGTCTTCTTTGGCCGATGTACCATTCGCCCTTTGATCCTGAAAACACGAAAGAGTGTCAGCGGCACGCAACCGCGCCTGCCTAATTATCCCACACACGCATATTCGTGTACATAATATGATTTACGTCAAAGTCCACAAAGGCAAATCCTTTTAACCAAGGAAACGTCCTAGCACGGGACTATTCTCCAAATATTACGCTTTATTCAGAATTCCTCCTGTAATTAAACGCATTGTAAGGAGTCATCTGTGTAGTTACACAAATACACACACACACACATAATATGCATATTTAAATAGACGACTATGTATAGATCACATAGATGTACACACACATATATACATACATGTATATATATATAATATTATATGTATGCATGTATGCATGTATGCATGTATGCACGCACGTACGTACGTACGTACGTCTGTATGTATGTATGTATGTATGTATGTATGTATGTATGTATGTATGTATGTATGTATGTATGTATGTATGTATGTATGTATGTATGTATGTATGTATGTATGTATGTATGTATGTATGTATGTCTGTCTGTATGTATGTATGCATGTATGCACGCACGTACGTACGTCTGTATGTATGTATGTATGTATGTATGTATGTATGCATGTATGTATGTATGTATGTATGTATGAATGTATTCGTTTGTGCTTGCGTGTGTGTGTAAGCGTATCGGTGCGTGCATGGTTATATGCAGATATGCGGCTAAATTTAGTCAATTTGTTTGGTTCTGTGTTGATAGATATTAATTGCTTGTACGGCTATAAAAATTGGTGATATGTTTGATGATCAAAGTTATAAGTTGGTTTTTGTCGTTCGGCAGCCTTCACTTCATCTGGACTTTGAATCCGTGGACGACTTGCTTAACGCGAAAGTCGATATCTTGGACTTTGCGGTGTCTTCGAAAAAAACAGACCACATTTAGAGCAGGTTTGTGAAGGAGCAAGGGTCGAACCTGGCTTGTAGTTTCCACTGGTCATGCTGCAGAGGCTCTTGGATAAATGTGGATAAAACCGTAGCGATGTAAGACCTCTAGGCTGAGGTAGCGCTCGTGAATAAGCTTGTGCTCTGCGCTTGGCTTTCAAGTGGAGCTTTAGAAGTTTGGTGAATACGAATACGAATCCATTCAATAGGGATGAATTACAGTATAAATACTCATTTATTTTGAGCAAATATCTTATGAAAGCATTGAGAAATTCTGAGTGAAGGACTATAACTCGTGGTCTCTACACAGTAAATTATCCATATGAATTATGACATGCTCGATCATAATTATATGGAGATAGAGTGGAAATATTGAAGCCTCATTACTGTTAATAACAGCACTAAATACATATTATCAGATTTAGGTTTGATTAAATTTAATTGGATTTAAATGGATTAGATGAGACTTAGGATTTCTACAAGCTACTTGAGTTGGGAGGGAGGGCAAGCAAATTAATTTTGTCTGCATAAGACGTTTTGGTAACGGCTAATCGTTGGATTTTCATCTCAATAGATTGGTTGCAGTATTCATATGGAATGGTTTATGTACGAATCTGCCTATAGGTGTGCCCAGTAATCAGTCTTTCTGTCTAAGCATTTATCCGGTTATCCATAATATTAATATCCGGTTATCCATCGCGATTAATCCATCCTTTCATCCATCCATCTGGTGTACTTTTGTGAGCGTTTGCAGGTAGGCCTAAGTTTAATTGGATACATAATTATGTCTTGGATGAATAGATATGTTTTAGATGGATACATAATATATCTTAGATGGATACACAGGGTTTAGATGGATAGATATATCTTAGATAAATATATAATTATGCATCGAAATGCACGTTATGGAAACTTAGTTGCACTAAGTGGCGCTACTAGGCTGATTATTTTAGTATACGCACAGTGAGTTGGATTAGCTGAACTCAATATTAGTTTCTTGACAATATTTAAATATTTTCATCAACCGTTTAAACTATTTTCTATTTGATACTATTTTTATGATTGCTTGTATTTAAATCTATTATAATCTGTGTGTCGAAAGAGTTTTTTTATTGCTACTGTTTTTTAGTAACGAACAAACAAAATTGGACTCGGCAAATATTTACACCTTTAATCGATAGGTCGTCAATATTCATAGTCACAATATCCAGTTAATATCCAATAATAATAATTATAATAAAAATAATATGCAATCAATATTGAATCTTCAATCGACGCGAATTCAGTTCGACTCTCGGAACAAGATACAACGACAACATCGAACATCTTTTAGACCTGTACACATAGGCTGACGTCACATTAAGGATGACGCCACATCCTCTGACGTCAATGAGGTTAAAAAAGGCCAATGATGTCACTGTTTGGCGAGGTAATTATAATGCCTAGCTCACAAACTTCTATAGCGCCGCTGCATACGGCATGTCATCAATGCCCTAGTCATTCATTATTATAGCGCCGTTATCTAACTACCGTAGCATCAATAGGAGGCTCTGAGTATTTCTCCAACCCATACCCTCCCGTTACAGTGGGATTGATCAGCCGTGACCAACCCATTGGTTCTGATATTCTGTGTCCCATATTTTCAGACAGCTGTGCGAAAGGTTCCGCTTTGACCTATATCCAGTCGAAGCCAGAAGGCGTATATACGGTCAGGTGTGTGCTCGCGCTGTACAATACGCAGCATGCACAATAAAAGGAAACATTGGCGAAGTATACTACACCCATATGTTGCCCGAAAACAACCAACAGACGTTTTAGCCCAGTAACTGACGCATGTAACTGCTTATGCATAAGCACATGTTATGTACATGTGTGTGCATACATACATATACATACAGTTATACATGTACAATCAATATTTAGGTTTTATGAATATACGTATATATCAATGCATTGCCTACTCATGGTTATATATATATATATAACCATATATATATATATATATTATTAAATACTGGAAGAGAGAGTGCAACATTGTCATTGAGGCATTTCCAAAAATCGTGACTTTCATATAGCGTTAATATTGTACAAACAGCTGTTAATCACTAACAACACATATAAATCATATTTGCCATTAAAAATGTATACATTGATAATTCACTGTGCCTTTTTGTATAATCGTCCCAACATCCCTGGAGAAATATTGTACATATGCACACGCATATATATATATGTATATATATATATGTATATATATGTATATATATATATATAAATTGATGGAAGAATTTAATATGTATATTAATTGAAGTACATAAATCCTGTGTGATAAATTACTCAACACGCAGATATATTGCAGGCCGTAATCTTCCCATGGAAAATGATATATTGCGAAAACCTTTGAATTATGCTTAATTAAAAATGCGAAAAACGTTCACATGCCATGAAAAAGAGACTCACAGTTAAACGGTAGACGATTTAGTCCTCTTAAAATTCTACTAATTAGATAAACTGGACAAAGCTTTCAGTACGACAGAGTAATTAACATGATCATCAAGATAACAATTTATGGGAAAACTAACGACAGAGTTGTCATGCAGATAAGAGATTTCTTCAACAGTCAACCCAAATGCGGCCACTGTACCCACTTGCAATTAGGATTATAAACCTCTAGAGGTGTGGCCTAATTTCTCTGTTCAACACCTATTACATTAACCATTGTTATATACGAAACAATTGATTAAAACGAAGAAAGATGAAAAACAGAAGAAGCTGAAGAATGAAAACAAACAGAGCAAGTCCCAAAGGCAGTCGTCATCTATGAAGTGTTACCGCCTACACGTTTCTTAACCTCGGCATATCAAAGCAGGTGGCCAGTCCGCATCCTCGCAGTCTAATCATCCCATTGACAGCAATGGGTCGGGTAAGGAGCGCAGGTGGAGCAGAAGCCTCGATAAAAATTTCAACCAATTAAAGAACCATTAAATAACATATGTCAGTAGCTCAAAAATAAAACTTAATAAAGCTTTATGTATCTGAACTTTTAAATTACTATATATAATATATATACATATATATTATTCTGTGCTATATATATATATGCATGGCATGGGTGTGTACAAACATGCATACGTATATCATATGCAGTTACTTAGACGTACATACACAACAAGAACATGTACACGTGTTCTTAATCTATACTGTATTACAAAACATCATTTGCCAGTTCTTGTTTCCTTCGTTGCATCTTGTAAGCATTAGGATATTCATACATAATTGTATGTATATATATATATATACGTTCATATACAGTCTTGTTCATACATATATATATGCATATATATATATGTATATATATATGTATATATATATATGGAATGAACAAAAAACGAAGCAAACGCTAGTTACGCATAGACGTATGTATATATATGTATATATTTATATATATGTGTGTAATATACAAGCGCGCATATGTGTATATACTATATAAATATATCTATAAATATATATATATATATATATAATGGGGTGTCAATAGTCTTAAAACAAAGGTTCAGTAATAATGCATGGTAACGTTGACTGTTAGTAAATTTTCCTTAGCGCCAGCAGACGAAGTAAATAATCGTTCCGTCCTTTAGTTTTCTTCTACGTCCGTTTGCTTTGTATAAAGCGCTGTACGAGATTCTACAATGGACCCAAACGAAAGGGATACATGCACAGATGCAAGCATACACTCATACATACATACATACATACGTACATACAGTCACACTTACATACGTCCATACAAACCCAAATATATCATTACATACAGATTTATACACGCTGCATTCATGCATACAAACAGACATATATACATATGTGTGTTAGTACATTTATGCACATACATGCATACATACATGCATACATACATGCATATTTATGTAGATATATGTGCTTATAAATTCATATAGACAGGCATGCATGCACAGTTGCAATATATATACGTGTCGACACAGCGTGCAAAAGAGTAATCACATCTTTTCAACAATCTATCATGATATATTGGGCTAGTCAAATATAATTATAACGTGATAATATCTGTCCTTATATTAATATATATATATATATATATATATATATATATATATATATATATATATATATATATATATAGGCCTACATACTAGTTTGGTGTGTTTTCAAAATTCGTTGGTCAGTGTATTCGGAAAGCTTTTTAATCTGTGGCATAGGATAAGGAAACGAGTGAAACCAGCCTTGAACAGTTGTTTTATGCAATACAATACAGCATTTTGATATTGAGCTTCTAGCAAAGTTCAGAAGTGCACACACGCCTCGACGGCGCAACTGCAGTTGTATTGCAGATCAATTGTGCTCAAAGGAGGTCCCTACACAGTAAATGCCTGGAACAAGGATCGAACCAGTATACCTCAATCGTTATAGACGGACCACTCTAACTAACCGGCCACCGTGCTTTAAAAACGCATACAGAGCACCTAGTGATAAAAACACAATATATAACACAAGCGAGTGTACCGTATATGCCTATGTTGATTTATCAGTTGTCAACTGTGACGATGTCTGGGCGATATTATACAATTTCCCGTTTGTTTTTTGTTTGACGCATTGAGGACGACATCGCCAAACAATGACTCAGATATGTTGAATGCGGAGAGCGAATCAGGCATACATACAGGCCGACATGTAAGCTGACACGCTAAAACATGACCTGCTACACGCATATTAAACATATATATTCAATATATATATATAATATATATATATACATAATATTATACATAATCTCGTATATCATCCGACATACAATATACTTGCGTGCTTACACCAAGCGTCCGAGTAATGAGTTCAATACATATAGGTTAATGCATTTAGTTTGTAAACATCATTTGTCTGACGATAATTAATTGTCAACCGTATCCGTTGCCTGTCGAATTATAATCGTGGTCAACCGACAACTTGCTCTGATTTAAAACATATGTAGGTCAGAGGCAAGTAGAATAGTAATTCAGCAAGTATAGGAAGTATTAATCATTCTACCAATGTGTACAGAAAGTGTGGATATTGAACATTGATCGAACATCGCTAAAAAGACATAAGCATCTTTGGGTGTTGAAATATAGGCATTCTCAGCTCGCCATTTTGGTATTTTCGGATTGTAGGCCTATCTTGCAACGTATTTTACTGATTCAACGTCTACGTTTATCCATCGTTAAAATATATACAAATAGAAAGGTCAAATTTTTAAATCTTGCACAGCTGTGTCGACAATAAAGCAACTGATGAGAATTTCTCAAAGTGGCCGGTGAATCGCAATTTTTACCCATAATCCATACACACCGCTGCCCCAGTTACGGCAAAAATGCTGCATGGAAGCACACGAAAAATTTATCCTTTACCTCTAGATTTAATGTAAACGTATACAATCAAAAACTACAAAAAACTGTAACGACCTTTGTCCAGTAACACAAGGGAGAGATTTATTTACCCACGGTTCCTGCTGTCTAAGCAAAAAAAGCCAGTGAAAGTGTTTGTGGCACAGCGACTTTGTGTTAGAAAGCAAGACGAATATAGGCTCAAGTCTGTCAAAACATTGCTTGCCCATGCAGGTTACCTAACCTTCAGTAAAGCGTGAAATACAGGTGTATTATACAGGTAGAGTCGTTAAAGGTGCCTCTGTATGCACACCTGTTTAAAATCCAGGGCGTCGTGCTAAAATGTAGTCCAAGAGCCTGCAGGAGTGATTAAAAACATTTGCGATATGACTGAACGGATAATCTGATTGTCTTTCTAAAAATGAACTGTTTTCAACACGAATACGACTTACTGACTTATCTACTTACTACCAGATGTTTCGACAAAACGATTGCAGCCGCCTGTTAAACGCGTCGATTCATTGGCCATTATTACAACGAAATAACACTCATAATATATAAATACGAATTCACGATTCCACATGCAGTCTCTGTTCGCCTCTCGGGAACAACCAACAAAGAATCAAACGCCTTACGAAACTCCAATGAAATATGTTCAGTGCCCTTCCCTTGCACTGCATGCTGACCTCAACACTCTTGATAATATAGCGACAAGACAACATAAACAAATACAGATATAGATATGCATAATGTACAGGCATTTCGAAACAAAGTTCGCAGCATTCAACGATTAACGGTATTGTACATATTTCACGCAATTATACTATGCACCATTTTATATACTAAGTATGGACGTCATGCGGCTCCACCCAATAAACGTTATGCTCAACAGCCAGAGCACAGCATCAACTCGTAATGGCAAAAATATTGACGTCACTGGGGTAGGATGGGTTGGCAGCGAACCCGAGTGAGGTGACTTCCATAGAATATTAATTCATAAACAATAAAACAAGTAAAAAACCTAGTTATCCCGAGAAAGGTGACCACTACCTGAACTCTATACGCAGTTCCACACCTTGATGTATACCACAACTTTACAGCTATTTTAGCCGGGGTCGCATTAACTTATGGTGTGTTTTGAGTGGCTAATTTTCCTGCATTAAATTTTAGTGGTTAAGTCAAGTTCTAAAAACGCCGGGGCGCCCATCCCAACCCTGATGAATGACGCCACACTTCGGTTGTCTCTGGGGCTGTACATGTCACGGCTCAATTCAGACCCAAAAGATTAACCTAGGTAACAACACATCACTATACAAACAGACAAAAGAAACACGAGCAGATGACTATTTTACACAGACGACCATTTCGTGCGCCTTGCCTGCGCTGAGTCAATGGTGCTGTCTCTGTTATGTGGCTCTTTGATGGACAATAGCACCATTGCGGTTTAAGCAATAGATCTGTTCTAGGCGTGGAAATCTAGAATCGCGTATTCTTGCATGTATACTGTTTCAATAAAGGAACATAGGGCTTGTATTTATCCATTCTTACCACTTCTTTATTCTAAGACAAGAACATTGATGCTTATAGATATCCCTTCAACTATTCTGAAAACAAATACACTCAGATGCCAAAAATCTCTATGATTCCCAGACACGAACAAAGATATCACTTGCTTTAGCTCAGAAGCCACAGAATTTGAGAAGTTTCGATGTCGGCCAATATCCCTATAATGTTTGCAAACGCAAGACTCATCACGCCCATGTCAAGGCAGGAACAGTGCAGAAAACTCCATTTTACTGAGAAACACTGTCTTATTACCAATGATTCTGTTTAAAACTAGAAAACTGCTGTTACTGGTTAGTCCTATATGCTCTGAATAGATACACAGTTAAGCAACCATACCACCTGCAGCTCGATATGGAACATGCTCAATGATTGACCTTTAACTGTCGAAGATAAGAACACTGAGATACGACTGCTTCTCTGCCTATTCAATAATCAGAACAGTATCAGGCATGCAAACTACATTTGTACTAAGATAAGAACAATGCAATACAGCTACCTGACTGTATGTTCTATGGTCAGAACATTATCAGACTTACAAACCTACATTTGTACTGAAATAGGAACACTGTAATACATCTGCCCCTCTGCATGTTCCATAATCAGAACAGTTTCAGAAGTATAGACCTACATTTTTTCTGAAATAAGAACACATCAATACAGCTCAAACCACAACAGCATCGAAGTACAGAATTTCATTTGTTCTGATTCAAGAACACAGCCAGCCAGCATCTGCCCCTTCGTTCTAGTAAAAGATAACCACAACACAATAAAATCTTCATCACGTTCTCAAAACAGAACAGAACAGCGTACACACAGTCAACCCGAACTTGCACGACGACATAAACATACGACCGTTCGAGAACACATCCATTTCCACCGTCAGTAAACAGACGAGAACTCTGCCAATTGTCGGAGGTATGCCCTTGCTCGCCTACTCAGAGCGAGTAGTACAGTCAGTAAGATGAAACGACGATTCCGATGACCAATCATCATGAAATTAGTAAATAATTAAAAGGTGACGCGACCCCTCCCGCGCTCCGTTTCAAGTCTAGTTCAGTCCGGACGTACTGTCCTTGTCAAGGGAAGTGATCGACGGGTCCCAGCTGTCCTTCATCTTGCCCATCTCGTTCAGCTCCTTGATCTGCTGTTTCTCCTTCTTCACCTTCATCCGCCGGTTCTGGAACCAGATCTTGATCTGGCGCTCCGTCAGGCAGAGGCAGTGTGCGATCTCGATGCGTCGCTTGCGGGTCAGGTAGCGGTTAAACTGGAACTCCTTCTCCAACTCCAGCGTCTGGTAGCGGGAGTATGTCTGGCGACCACGACGACGCTGAGACGAATTCGGTCCTACGAGCAACATCAATCAGTCCATCAATCAATCAATCAAATCAATCAATCAAATCAATCAATCAGATCAATCGATCAAGTCAAATACAAATTAATCAATCGAACAATCGATCGATCGATCGATCGAAAGAGAGAAGTAGGGAAGGAAGGCAGGAAAGAAGGTAGGAAGGAAGGCAGGAAGAGTGATGAAGAAAAAGTTGTCATATGTAGATAACTGAGCAGAAAGCTAGCGATAGATAGATAGATATGTATATATAGATAATGGGATAGATTGATAGATGGAAGGATGGAAGGATGGATAGATTAATGGATACACGGATAGGTGGGTGGATAGATGGGCAGGTAGGCAGACAGACAGTTTGTATGTACGAATGTATGTATGTATATGTATGTATGTATATATACATGTATACATATATATATATATTTGTGCATTTGCAGCTGCGTATGGAAGAGCAATATTATCATCATAGTCGCCGTTATCATTATAGTCGTTGTCGGAGCAATTATAATCACTAAGGTGAGCAATGGCACTTCAATCGTCACTGTTGTCCGCATGTAGAGGGAACAAAAGGAAGAAACAAAACTGGGAGCCTATAGCCGTATTCTGAGGTCACGTCAAAGCAGTCATTAATAATTAATTAAGTAAGTGAAACAATTGATTCTGAATAAAATTAATGATGATAGATCACGAGGAGATGCCGAACAACAATTGCAAAATCTGCTTTTTTTGTCTGCTCGCCTCTGTTTCTTTGTATCGTCGTGTCTGTCTCCATGCAATGACGCCTATCTATCTATCTGTCTGTCTGTCTGTCTGTCTGTCTGTCTGTCAATCGCCTTGCTGCCTCTCTTTAACTTGTTGTCCGTTTCTGCAAATTATACCTGTCAATGCCTGTGTTTACTTCCTTTTGTCTCCTCTTGTGTGTATGTCTACTGGTGCGTTTAAGTTTCGTTCATTCCTCTCACTCCTATCACTTCACCAGCTCGGTCAGTCTGTTATAAATCTGCATGCACGTATGCATGTATGTGTGCCTGTATGTGTGCCTGTATGTGTGCCTCTATGTGTGCCTCTATGTGTGCCTGTATGTGTGCATGTGTATACGTCTGTCTTATAGTTTCTGCCTATCCGTTTGTCTGTCTATATATGAAGTGATAGAGAGCGATGTAGCGGCAATATTGTGTCGAAACAAATACTTGCGTCTCTCTGTCTGTCTGTTCTTCTATTTGGCTGTCCCTGTTCGTCTGCTTGTCTGTGTACGACATTTTCCTCCCCAAAGTCCCATAAATCCGACGGTTTTTGTTGCATTTTGCATTTTGAATCCTTTCTCGCCTGCGATATTGGTGATGAAATTTGCGGGCATCATATTGACTCATCACCCCCCCTCCACTTGCCTCAATCAGGGGAAGGGTGAGAGTCAGTGGGACAGCATAGGGTATAGGGGAGGCAATAGCACCATATGGGCTAGTCTCCACCGCCCATTAGTCGTGACCGTCGCCTTCGTAAGGTACGCGCCATATGGACGCTATGTATCTACTGCCATGGCTACTATAATATATTCATATAACGTGGTAATTGGGTGTTTATATTGATGAATATAATGTATATATATATATATATAATTTTGTACTATAGTCGGCAGAGTACCAGCCTCCTTGAATCAGCTGACCATCTGGTTCCCTGTCAAAAGGCCAGGCACGAAACCTAATGAAACTCGTACTGCGCATGCGCTGCAGAAATCGGCTTCAGCGGCAGGCGGAGGAAATATTATATGACGCTGAAAATAGAAGTCCAAAATCTATGCAACCAGAGTTTAGACGTTGGAAACCATTCCAAGGCTCGAGAAAATAATATCCGTTCGTAACGGTGAGGAGACATTACCGAGTCAAACGCCTCAAGCAACTCTGAACTCTGCCAACGAGTTCATCCCGATCTCATCTGGTATAATTAGACACGTCTGGTATGCCGACCTTTGAACTTAACCGACCCAGTGTCACGCAGAGTGCAGTGTTCCAGGGCTGAACTTTGAACTAGAATATGGCGGAGTCCAGGAACGATTATAGGACCAAGTACAGTATTACAAGGTTCTGATGATCTGCCAAAAAGTTCACTGAGCAAAATTTCAAGCATTTGTTGGTGTTCTAGTATGTGCTGATTGGTTCTAATTTGTTCTATTGTGTTCCAATTATGCTCTCACATGCCAAAAATGTGTTCTCTTTATCATAAATAGTAATATTAATAGTTGTTTCAGTGTTGTTCTATTTATCTTTTCCACTGCTCCTTATATGTTCTATTATGTTCCATTATGTTCTAATTTGTTGTATTATGTTACTCAGTTTTTCATAGTTTGAAATTTTAATTACCTATTATTACTTCTTAATAACAAAATAATTGATTGATCGATTGGTTGATAATTCAATATATAATTGTAATCGATTCTTGTTGTATTTCCCGTCTTTGAGTTGAGCTTTGGCAAGTAGAGTGGAGTATTACAGAACATTAGCCTACTTATGCAATTGCCCACAATGCTATTCTATCTTAGTCTGTTCTATTCCATTATTTTATTTCATAATCTCTTTTGTTCTAGTCCACTCTGTTCGACGGTTACATTCTGTTCAATAATCCTCTATTCTGTTTTTCCCTGCTCCATCCTGTTGTAACCTAATCATTTTTAATCTTCACAATCAGCTATATAGTGAATATTATTGTAACTCAGCATTGTGGTGCAATAGGTTAATTTGATGCTTTGAGCATTAGATACTGGCGCTATAGAAGCTACTGATAAACAGTATCGAAACTAAATAGCGCTACAGAAGCTAGAGGAACAGCTGATCACATGATATAGATTAGAATAGGATTAGAACTGATTTGATTTTTATAAATGATTTTTTTGATTTTTATATAAGATTAGATGAGAACAGATTTGATTTGGTTATGTTATATTAGAACATGTAAGAACAGATAAGATTTGGCTATATGATTAGATTGGATAGAACAGATTAGAACAGATTAGATTTAGTTGTATGCTTATATAAGAAAACGTTAGATTATAGGTTATATTATATTATAACATATAGGAACAGATTAGAATTGAGTACATTTATTTTTCTGTGCATCATCTGACCAGCATCTGCGTCGATGCATCCATGGTCTAAACTAAATATCCGATTTATCTCTCGTGCAGCAGCCACAGAAGCCATATAAACAATACGTCAGCCAAGAAGCATCCAGCCGTCGAAACATGCCGCATCCGCTGACTCCGATTGTCAACATTGAAGAATCTCCAGCAGTTTAGCAGCTAAAGTGCTGAACCTTGAACTTGTCGTTAACAAAATGACTGGGTCAATCTCGAACCTGAGGGTGGGCTCATATGAATAACTAATGGCAGCTACTGGGAGGCAGATCTGTGCGATACTGGTGTCCCCTAGCGAACTTTGATATAAAGCGAGCATCTTGTGGATGGGAAGTATATACTTGCGTACTTACTCGCTTTTCTATTTTAGTTTGTACGTTCTAGTATTTTTGCGCTATACTCTATTTTGTGTCCACTCTATACTACTCGCCTGTTCAATCCTGTTCAGAAATATTCTATTCTGATCTGCTCTGTACTGCTCTATAAGCCGAGACTACAAAAAGAAGACGATTAAATGTCAAATCTTTTGCTAACGTCCGAGATCATGTGATGAAATTTCTCTTCTTTTCATCTTAAATTCATTATCATCTTCATCGCTCGCTTCTCCTTCCTTCTCCTCTTCGCTTCTTCACTTTAATTATGCTACATATCCAGAAATAAAGCTCTCGCACGGACAACGTTCCCTGAACGGAACAGCGCCTGAAACATACCGTTGGTTCTATTTTATTTAACGCTATTCTGACCTGTTCCATCCTATTCTATTTATTCTTAACCTTCCATTTGTGTTCACCTTTATTCTAAATTGTTATATTCGGCTCTATTCTATTTCATTCCATACTGATCCGTACCATCCCATTCTATTTTATCCATCTGTATTTAACTGTTATTTTCTATCCCATTCTGCTCCTTTTGGTTCTGTTCTATTCCAGTCCATTCTGGTATGCTCTATCCCATTCTATTTTTAAACTGTTTTATTCTGCTCGCTTCTATTCCATTCCATCCCATTCTAGTCTGTTCTATTCCGTTCTATTTTTCCCAACTGGTTTTTTTGTTCTCGTCTAGTCTATTTCGTTATGATCCAATGCCCGTTGCCATCGTATCCAAGCGGCAGTTCTACGATTTGCCGCCTGGGGCGCCACCATCCACCGGATATACGAGCCCCTCCTGGCGGCCGGCCGCAGAATGAACGATCGAGCGTGGGATGAAATCGGGCAGAACGGTCATTCACGCGGAACTCATCGATTGCGTGACATCTAAGCATTAGCCAGTGTTTTGAAGGCTAATTGTGAAACGAAAAGATCGAAGCGGAGAATGCAGGGAACCGATGCGTCTGGTAACTGACAAAGCATCAGTAGGGAGAGATAGACAGACAGACCGACAAACAGACAGACAGACATACACACGCGCATATATATATATATATATATATATATATATATATATATATATATACGTGTACACAGTGGCATATGTAGAGACAGGTTGAGACATATGAATAGATAGAGGGAGAAGGAGAGATGCACAGAGAAGAGAAGCATGATCAAAAGAAAGACATAATAAGCATGAACATAGGCATAGGTTGAGACGAAGACAGACAGACACACACACACATACACACACATACACACACACATGCATACACGCACGCATGCAATTAGCAAGACGAACACACAGACAGACAGACATATGGCTACAGATACGGACAAAGAGATGGACAGCCAGAAAAATAGTATACGACATCGAATGGTCAATCAAATGAGAAAACGGCCAAAGAAATTTATATATCGCCATCTAATCAACGTAGAGCCGAGATTAAAGGAATCTAGGGAAGAAGAGAAATAGGAAGGGGAATGGGAAGGGGAATAGGGAGGGAATAGGAAGGAAGGGCGTAGGAAATTCGACCATGGCTTTCTTAATTGAAGAACTGAAGGAATCGGCTCGATGTGAATGGTCGCCACTGCCCACCTGCCGTCGAATGCTTCCACCCGCGGGAAGAGAGTGATTTCTAAGGAATAATTATTATTGTACATTCCAGGTAGGTAATCACATCTACCTTCACCTGGTCTGCTCGGTGGTGGGTGGAAGGGGAGCAAAGCAAGGGGAAAAAATAAGGAGAGGGCACAGAGAGAGAGAGATATGTAGAGCCGCAAAGAGGAAGAGTGGCACAGAGAGAGAGAGAGAGAGAGAGAGAGAGAGAGAGAGAGAGAGAGAGAGAGAGAGAGAGAGAGAGAGCGGGGCGGTTAGTGGGAGCACAGACCCGTTGAGGCGCATCACCTGGACGTTCGTGTGTGCCTGGGTATCTGTGCATTTGTGTGCTTGTCTGCTTCCATCTGCGTGTGCACGCCTCTATAACTTTATCTGCTTGACAAACTGTTTTCTGCCTATGCCTCTGCGTGACTCTCTGTTGACCTGTCTGTCTTTCTTTGAGCGTATGTGTGTATCTGTCTGTCCATGTGTTTGTCTGTCGTTTTATCTGTGTGCTTGTTTCTTAGTGTTCCTTTGGTTGAGTCGTAATTTATAGTGCGCAATCAAACGTTTAATTTAAGGCAGCGTCAGATATGAGACCCACGTTGCTTTCACCACTCAGGCACCGAAATCTACTCCTATATCTTATACTCTGTTTATGTGTAGCTCTAAATATATCTGTAGTTATACCCTTGTATACACGTATGTCTCTCTCCTATATGTCTCAGCTGCTCAGCCAATCAACCAGTCAGTCAGTCAGCCGGTCAGTCAGTCAGCCAGTCAGTCTTTGAATCAGTGAGTCGGTGAGTGGAATCAATGAACCACCCAGTCAACCAGTCAGTCATTTAATTAACCATTCAACCAGTCAGTCATTTAGTTAATCAGTCAACCAGTCATTTGGGATCTTTCTGTCTTCTGTATAGTCACACGTCTAGTTTTGATTCATTTCACGTCGCCTCTGTTTCTTCGCATGTCTCTCTAACACTGCCTGTGAATCCCTCTGTCCCTGTCTCTCGTCGTCTCTGTGTCCGTGTCCCTGTGCCTCTGTCTCCATGCGTGCCTCCTTCTGTCTGGCTCCAATGGAGTCCCATGGACAGACGGAGTGAAAGTCGATCCAGATAGAAACGAAGAGGACGATGACGACGACGTGGTTTATGGATCTGACGAATTAGCGCCACCAAGCGGAGGAAAGGAGCAGGAACAGCAGTGGAGGAGACTGAGGAAAGAGGATGACGCAAAGGAGGAAGAGGATCTGGAGGAGGAGAAGGAAGAGGAGTGGGAGGAGGACAGAAGTAGAATGGGTTACCTGAAGCTGTGAGAGTAAGGAGAGGAGACGAATAAGGAGGAGGAACAGGAGAAGGAAGTGGATGGAAGGAAGGAGGAGAAGAAGGAGTCTGAGGATGAAGAAATAGGAATACGGAGGAGCATATGATGTGAGAACGATATATAGGTGAGATTGAAGAGGAAGAAGTAGATGATGATCGGAGGAAGGATAAACAGGACTACGAGGAATAGAAGAGAATAGAAGGCAGACATGTCATGTGGAGGAATACAAAGAAGTAATTATATCCACACACACAGGGAGAGAGAGACAGACTGGCAGACAGACAGAGACAGAGATACAGAGGGGGGTAGATAGATAGATAGATTGAGAGACAGAGAGACAGAGATAGAGAGTCTGGCAGGGAGGTGAAGGAACAGAATGAGAGGGATTGAAACACCGAAGAGATGGCGAACGTTGGAGACATCAGGAAAGAAAGGTTGATCATAAGGATAGATAAAGACAGAGGAGCAGGACAAAGGAGGAGAAGGACAACGGAGGACAATGAAGAAACAAGGCCTAAGAAGGACTAAGGAAGACATAGGAGGTCAACGGAGGACAAAGGAGGACAAAATAGGGACAAAGAACGACAAAGACGACGAAAGATTAATCAGACAACGTGAAGAAGTAGATTAGCAGAACGAGAAGAAAGAAGATGAAGCAGAATAAGTTCAGAAAGAAAATGGAGAGCGTTGAAACAATGCCAAATAAGCACAATGCCAGATAAACAAAATGTCAGAGAAGAACAATGTCAGTTAGGAACAATGTCAGAGAAGAACAATGCCAGTTAGGAACAATGTCAGAGAAGAACGATACCAGATAGGAACAATGTCAGAGAAGAACGATACCAGATAGGAACAATGTCAGAGAAGAACGATACCAGATAGGAACAATGTCAGAGAAGAACGATACCAGATAGGAACAATGTCAGAGAAGAACGATACCAGATAGGAACAATGTCAGAGAAGAACGATACCAGGTAGGAACAATGTCAGAGAAGAACGATACCAGATAGGAACAATGTCAGAGAAGAACGATACCAGATAGGAACAATGCCAGAAGCTCAAACTCATCCACTCAGTCCTGAAAGACTGGTTCTAACCAATCAGTCACCATATCTACTTACTTACCTGTCCCTTAAACTCGTTACCTACCTTCCTATTCATTCATTTCATAGCAGTCGTTCAGAAACTCTGGCTCCATAATTATACACATGGTCGCTCGAAACCAGGAACAGTTCAGCGGGGCTCGCAATATGAAGGAATTATATTACTGCGCGGAAGAACTATCTATGACAATGTGTCCGTGGGTGGGATAAGTGCGCGGATAATGTCAATGAGAGGGACGGCCAGAGACAGATACGGAGACAACGAAAGAAAGTGACAGGCAGAGATCGACAGACAGACACGCAGACTTGGCGAGACTGACAGACGGAGAATGGTTGTATTATTTATGATGCTACATGCTTTCCTTCTGCAAAGGCTGCTAGATTGTTTTACTTGTTTCATATTAGATGGACGGATGACTAGACGGATGGATGGATGGATAGATGGATGGATGGATGGATGGATGGATGGATGGATGGATGGATGGATGGATGGATGGATGGATGGATGGATGGATGGATGGATGGATGGATGGATGGATGGATGGATGGATGGATGGATGGATGGATGGATGGATGGATGGATGGATGGATGGATGGATGGATGGATGGATGGATGGATGGATGGATGGATGGATGGATGGATGGATGGATGGATGGATGGATGGATGGATGGATGGATGGATGGATGGATGGATGGATGGATGGATGGATGGATGGATGGATGGATGGATGGATGGATGGATGGATGGATGGATGGATGGATGGATGGATGGATGGATGGATGGATGGATGGATGGATGGATGGATGGATGGATGGATGGATGGATGGATGGATGGATGGATGGATGGATGGATGGATGGATGGATGGATGGATGGATGGATGGATGGATGGATGGATGGATGGATGGATGGATGGATGGATGGATGGATGGATGGATGGATGGATGGATGGATGGATGGATGGATGGATGGATGGATGGATGGATGGATGGATGGATGGATGGATGGATGGATGGATGGATGGATGGATGGATGGATGGATGGATGGATGGATGGATGGATGGATGGATGGATGGATGGATGGATGGATGGATGGATGGATGGATGGATGGATGGATGGATGGATGGATGGATGGATGGATGGATGGATGGATGGATGGATGGATGGATGGATGGATGGATGGATGGATGGATGGATGGATGGATGGATGGATGGATGGATGGATGGATGGATGGATGGATGGATGGATGGATGGATGGATGGATGGATGGATGGATGGATGGATGGCTGGATGGATGGATGGATGGATGGATGGATGGATAAACGGACGGACGGACGGACGGACGGATGGACGGATGGACGGATGGACGGATGGATGGATGGATGGATAGGTGGATGGATGGATGGAGTTGTGGATGGATGAATGAATGGATGAATTTATTAATGGATGAATAGATGAATGGACGAACAGATGAATTAATGGATATAGGAGCGTAAGGGTGAACAGATGGCTTCAAATTCTTATTTACGATAAAAGTTACTTAAGTATAAAAACCCTAAAAGCCGGAGCACAGAGGAGCACGCAGGCGTTGCGGCAGCCCTCGGCCTCCTCCGCCTCCTAGACACAGGGGCCTCTGCTGCCGCCCGTCGGGCAGTGGGGCAGCCGAGCGTGGATCCAGCGGAGCCGACGAAGCTAAGGGAGCAAAGACGGTCGACGCCGAAAATAGATCTTCTATTGATTGCTTAGAACGCTCGGCGCAATTCATCACAGATGTCAGAAAATTGAATAAGTATACATATATACATCTATGCATATGTATATATATATATATCTGTTTTCACTATACTTATATGGTGAGAGGTTCATATATATACATACACATAAATACACATATTATAAATACATGTATCTGTTTTAACTTTATGTATATGAAGAGAGGTTCATATATACGAACATATATGAATGTATGCATGTATATTTGTGAAAATATACGAAAGTGCGCTTAAAAATCTATCTGTCTGTGTATGAAGTGGTCTTGTATATGTTGCGTGATACTATTTACCAAAGGCTGGTACATTAGAGAGAAAACCTTGAGCTGCAGATGCCCCGGTGGGGTATACTGCTAATGAACACAAAGGGGCAGACAGGGAGGCACACAGGCAGACGAACACGCACGCATAAAGACCAGTAAGCAGAGACACGCATACACACACACACGTACATATGTGATACATGATATATATATATATGATATATATACATACATATTTATGTACATATGTATAAATATACATATATATATATATATGAGAATATGATCCAAAATATGTTCCTTACTGCCTCTGCCTATCCTCTGTCTCTGTCTGTCTCTGTCTGTCTCTGTCTGTCTCTGTCTGTCTCTGTCTGTCTCTGTCTGTCTCTGTCTGTCTCTGTCTGTCTCTGTCTGTCTCTGTCTGTCTCTGTCTGTCTCTGTCTGTCTCTGTCTGTCTGTCTGTCTGTCTGTTTGTCTCTCTTTCTCTCTCTTTCTCTATATCAATCCAAGCCAACCAACCCAAAAACATATCCATCTATGTATCGATCTTTCCTTTTATCCATCCATTCATACATTTGTACACAAATTTCGACATATGCATATATATACATCTAACCATCTATGTACCCATCTATCTAAACATACATCCACCCATCTATCCATCCATCCATCTATCCATCCATCTATCTACCCATCTATCTAAACATACATCCACCCATCTATCCACCATCTATCTACCCATCTATCTAAACATCTATCCACCCATCTATCTACCCATATCTACCCATCTATCTACCCATCTATCTACCCATCTATCTACCCATCTATCTACCCATCTTACCATCTATCTACCATTCTATCTACCCATCTATTACCCATCTATCTACCCATCTATCTACCCATCTATCTACCCATCTATCTACCCATCTATCTACCCATCTATCCACCCATCTATCCATCCATCCATCTACCCATCTATCTACCCATCTATCTACCCATCTATCCATCCATCCATCCATCCATCCATCTACCCATCTATCTACCCATCTATCTACCCATCTATCTACCCATCTATCTACCCATCTATCCATCCATCCATCCATCCACCCACCCACCCACCCACTCAAACCACCCACCCATCCATCTATCCATCTATCTCTCTATCTCTCTCTCTATCTATCTATCTATCTATCCATCTATCCATCTATCCATCTATCCATCTATCCATCTATCCATCTATCCATCTATCCATCTATCCATCTATCCATCTATCCATCTATCCATCTATCCATCTATCCATCTATCCATCTATCCATCTATCCATCTATCCATCTATCCATCTAACCATCTATCTATCCATCTATCTATCTATCTATCTAACCATCTATCTATCCATCTATATATCTATAAGGCCTTTAATTACACCTATAATGGCACGCTGCGTGCCGTCTCATTAACAGGTGTAATAAAGTCGTGCGAAGACCCACCTGATCCGTTAATTGGTTCAGCGCCTCTCTCAAACACCGTTTTATGGGCAACAAAATGGCCGTTAACGTCAGCGAAATGATCTACTGTAAAATATAAAACAAGGCCGCGGCTCGGAATTGCGCCATTCCAGACGGCCATAACTTGAAGACCGTCAATGGAGCTCGCGTAGTCAATGGTAATAATAGGGAGGAGAGGCCATTAATAGTCACGTTAAGTAGGTCGAAAGGACACAATTAGTTGTGACGGGAATTAAATGGGTCAGAGTGGAAATCTCGGCGTCCAATCACTATCTGGCGATGCGGCGAACGAGGTCAGGCTAGAAATGTGGCAATATATATGCAGGCGAATAAAAAGTTTGAGTCAGAGGTGAGAGATAGATGGTCTAACTTCTTTGCTTCATCTTTAGACGGAATGATTTAGTCAATCAATTACCCATTAACACAATTGGAATAAATAATTAATCAATCAATAGATCAATACAACAGATGATATTGAACTGCAGTTCAGTTATCCATTCACTCGGCCGTCAGTCAATCACCATTCATCGACTCGTCCATGCATGCATCTATCATTCATCAATTCACGTCTCATCCATCCATCAATTCTTCCACCCGTCCACTCCATCCC